>CM038143.1:227811134-228411134 GCA_021437245.1 Aegilops speltoides
AGTGCAAGTGGGAGGCTGAAGGAAATATGCCTAGAGGCAATAATAAAGTTATTATTTATTTCCTTATTTCATGATAAATGTTTATTATTCATGCTAGAATTGTATTAACCGGAAACATAAACATGTGTGAATATATAGACAAACAGAATGTCACTAGTATGCCTCTACTTGACTAGCTTGTTACTCAAAGATGGTTATGTTTCCTAACCATGAACAAGGAGTTGTTATTTGATTAACAAGGTCACATCATTAGTTGAATGATCTGATTGACATGACCCATTCCGTTAGCTTAGCACACGATCGTTTAGTATGTTGCTATTGCTTCCTTCATGACTTATACATGTTCCTATAACTATGAGATTATGCAACTCCGTTTGCGGAGGAACACTTTGGGTACTACCAAGCGTCTGGCGTAACTGGGTGATTATAAAGGAGTACTACAGGTGTCTCCAAAGGCGGATGTTGGGTTGGCGTATTTGAGATTAGGATTTGTCCTCCGAATGTCGGAGAGGTATCTCTGGGCCCTCTCGGTAATGCACATCACTTAAGCCTTGCAAGCATTGTAACTAATGAGTTAGTTGCAAGATGATGTATTACGGAGCGAGTAAAGAGACTTGCGATAGCGAGATTGAACTAGGTATTGGATACCGACGATCGAATCTCGGGCAAGTAACATACCGATGACAAAGGGAACAACGTATGTTGTTATCGGATCGGACCGATAAAGATTTTCGTAGAATATGTGGAGCCAATATGGGCATCCGGTACCGCTATTGGTTATTGATCGGAGGCGTGTCTCGGTCATGTCTACATTGTTCTCGAACCGTAGGGTCCGCAGCAAGGTTTCGATGGCGGTTATATTATGAGTTTGTGTATTTTGATGTACGAAGAAGTTGAGTCCGGATGTGATCACGGACATGACGAGAGTCTCGAAATGGTCGAGACATAAAGATTGATATATTGGAAGCCTATGTTTGGAGTTGGAATGGTTCGGGTGAAATCGAGATTTCTTAGGAATCTAGGGGTTACGGAACCCTCTCGGGGTTTAATGGGCCTTAGTGGGCCATGAGGGAAAAGAGGAAGGGCCGGCCGGGGCAGGCGCGCCTCCCCTAGTCCGAATAGGACAAGGAGAGGCGGCGCCCCTTCCCTCTTCCCTCCCCCAAGTCCTAATCCAACTAGGAAGGGGGGAGTCCTACTCCGGTGGGAGTAGGACTCCTCAGCAACGCCTCCTCCTAGGGCCGCCGCACCCCCTTGCTCCTTTATATCTGAGGCAGGGGGGCACCCTAGAACACACAAGTTGATCCTTGAGATCGTTCCTTAGCCGTGTCGGTGCCCCCTCCACCATATTCCACCTCGGTCATATCGTGGCGGTGCTTAGGCGAAGCCACTGTGCCGATAGAACATCAAGATCGTCCTGCGCCGTCGTCTTGTGAAACTCTCTCCGGAGCTTTGCTGGATCGGGCCGAGGAGTGTCACCGAGCTGTCGTGTGTCAAGAACTTCGGGCGCGAATGTAACGGCGGGATCGGTTGGATCGCGAGGAGAGCGTCGACTACTTCCTCTACGTTGTGATCGCTTCCACTTGGTCTACAAGGGTATGTAGACAACCTCTCCCCTCTCGTTTCTATGCATCACCATGATCTTGCGTGTGCGTAGGAAATTTTTGAAATTACTCGTTCCCCAACATACACTACATGGTTAACATCGGAAGTCTTTGTAGAGGTCTCACCCTCGGCACTTTCGATAGTAACCAGTAGTGTCGAGCAACAAGGGAAAGTGATGTGCGGTGCGAGGGTCGGTCTTGATCCTGTTCGCCGGGTCTTTAATGATGAAGCGAGGCAACAAGGACAAGGTGGGGTCAGCGATGGATCACTAACCAACCTATACTAAGCGATTTAGGATAAGCGAGATAAGGTACAACAGCGAGATACAAAAGCGGGCTATGCATCGGAATAGGAGCAAACAAAAACAGTAGCAAAATCTAATGCAAGCATGAGAGAATGGAATGGGCAATATCGGATGATCAAAGGGGGGGCTTGCCTGGTTGCTCACGGCAAGGAGAATTAGTTGGTGACGTAGTCGATCACAGCGGCATCGGCGGCCGCCACGAACTCTACCGAAGAAGAGGGGGAGAAACAGTAAATATAAAGCAAACGTAGCATCACAAAGCATAACATGGCAATATGCGGTGCTAGGGGTGTTCTAACGCAGCGCTAGGCGACACTGGTGAAGGAGGATAACATCCGGGAAAGTTTTCCCGATTCCGGACGTCTGTCAGACAGATGAACCGGAGGGAAAAAGTTCAACGTTTGCTATGCTAAGGACGTGTGATGGACGGATGGAGGGCGTATTCGGATTCGTCTCGTCGTTTTGAGCAACTTTCATGTAGAAAACATTTTCATCCGAGTTACGGATTATTTCCTACAAATTTCCGAAGTTTAAACAATATTCTAAAATTATTATTAAATCTAAAATGGGGGTTATTGCATCAGCATGATGTCATCATGACGTCAGCCGTCAATAGAGTTGACCAAAGTCAACCCTGACCTGTGGGGCCATTTTGTCATAGTCTAACAAATAATTAACAGTTTTAATTAACTAATCAAGTTAATTAGGTACTAAATAGAGTTAATTAAGTTAATTAATTACCTAATTAATTAATTTATTAATATTTTCTTAAACTAACTTTTTTAAAACTCTCTTTTTTAACAAGCGCGTGGGGCCCATAGGCCAAGGGGCCATGGCCTAGCAGGCGTGGGCTAAGCAGTGCGGGCGTGGCAGCAGGCAGCGTGGGTTGCTCGGGCGCGGGCGCCCGTCAGAACTGACAAGGGCGTGCTTCGCTCGGGCATGGGAGGGGGGGTCAGCAGGCCATGCGGGAGGCCGGGGGAAGCGGGTGGCGCGTGTAGGGAGGCCACGCAGCGGGGGGCTCGAGGCCTGACTGCTCCGGCAGAACCGGGAGTTGACCGACGGCCACGGCGGGAAGCAGGCGGGGCTGGGCTCCGCGGGACCGGGCTGTGGCGGAGGCGAGGAGGCGGCGGGCGGCAGGCGAGTGGCGAGGCGCTGCGGCAGCGCCCAGCCAGGCGTGAGTGGATGTCTGGCGGCAGCGGTGAGGTCGCCTGGCGGGACAAAGAGGAGAGGGGGCAGCTCACATCGTTGGAGAGAGGAGGATGGCGAGGTCGGCGAGAGAAGCAGCAATGAGCGATCCAGCGGTGAGGCGTCGAGGCGCCGGCGTCGTGGCGCCGGCGCCAGGCGTCCGATGGCGATGACGTCGAGTTACTTCCCCTCGATCGAGCTGGATCGAGTAGAGGAGGGGTCCGCGATGGGGCGGCGGTGATGGAAGCGGTGGGCGGCGCGAGGAAAAGCGGCGGTGCGCATCCGCCTGAAGTCGAGGCGGCAGCGTTAGTGGTCGGCGGCAATGGGGAAGAAGCGCGGTGGTGGGGCGCGCGGCGGCGGAATCGGGCTGCTCCCCGAGCAAGATCGAACAGTGGGGAGGACGAGGGAGAGAGTGGGGGTCGTGGGGGAGTGGGGGTCGCTCGTTTTAGGTCACGTGGTCCAGGGGGATAAGGAGAGGGAGAGGTGGGCCGGCGGCTTGGTTGGCCCAGGGGGGTGGGTACGGTGGCCAGCCGGGCCGGCCAGTTGGCCGAGGCCCAAGGGTAGCGGGGGGGGGGGTGGTTCTTTTTTTATTATTTACTTATTTATTTAACCCTTCCTGTTTTCTTTAGATTAGGGAATTAACCACTTTGCAAAAAAATGGTTCACCACCAATATTGACAAATGAAAATTTTGCCACAAAATGAACATTTTAGTTTGCATATTTAAGAAGTTTGAAATTTTGACTTTAATTTGAATTTAAGATATGGGCTGGATTAGAATCAAAGTGAGATTAGCAACAGTAACAATGATGACAAGGCATCATTAGAAGGGGATTACTGTAGCATGATTCTCGGGGTGTTACATATGTGAACATCACAAACGGTTCAGATAGCTTAACCCATGTGTGATGCGTTTGAACATCAAAAACTTTGGTTCCAATTTCCCTAGTTATAGTGCTCATCCATGTCATTGCATAATGTGGGTACACAAAGGAGACTACAACACACCCACACTTTAGCCGACACACCTTCTCGCGTAAGCCATATGCGTACTATACACCAACGGTGCTCCATGATATTTTGTACTGCATATCACATGGTTGGTGAAAACAAACTGTGTGCGATCTACTTGATTTTTCGTGTTGATTTGAATTACATAATGGGGTCACAGCTGCAAAGGATGGTGTTTGAATTGGTAGAACTTTTTTTCTCCAGTGAACATGCAAGTACAGGTGTCGTAAAAAAAATTGGAATTATTCAGGGTTCGTTTGCACATTTTTATACAATAACTTGGTTTTCTAGGCATTTTAGGTGCACAATTCAAAATTAAACTACATGCACATGCTCCGATGCACCAAAATGGGTTGTAAAATGATATATGTATCCATGGGTTGATGCTTATGTCCCATTCAAGAAATGGGGATGAATTTCAAACACCACGGCACCGTGGCTCTCTGGCAAACGTTGAGTTGCTTGCTTTTGTATTCTATTAAATACAAAACTCGTATGAAATTGATGAACCTTGGCATACTATCATGGAACGACATCAACATGCTGGGGTCAAAAATATTGTTCCATTTGGGGCAGGTTATGGTATAACCTTCTCGCAAACCAGAGCTTCTCTCACAACAAGCCTGATGGTTTCGATAGGGAACGTGCCACCTTGGGGGACGAAATGATATCTGTTGCCTCTTCTTACTTTCAAGAAATTTCTCATGTCAACATAGAACAACAGGAGTGTTGTGCAATTTTTTGGGATTTTTCAGGGTTCGCGTGGACATTTTTATACATTAACTGAGTTTTCTATGCATTCATATGAATAGTTCAAATTTGAACTACATGCACATGCTCTAGTACATATAAACAGGTTGAAAAATCAAATGTTTTTCCTTGGTTGCAACCTTAGGTCCCATGCGAGAAATGGGAATGAATGTCAACCACTTTTTCCACCGTCGCTCGACCGCTAACATTGAGATACATGGTTTTAAAATTCTAGTAAATCGAAAGCTCGTATGAAATTCATGAAACTTGACATGCTATCATGAAATGGCATCAACACACAGTGGCAAAAATATTGTCCCATTTGGTGCAGGTTGGGGTATAAGATTCTCACAATCCAGAGCTTCTCGCAACAAGCCTCATGGTTACAGGAGGGAATGTTTCACCTTTCTGGACGAAACGGTATCCGTTGCCTCTTCTTGATTTCAATTTTTTCTCTAGTGTCAACATAGAACAACAGGAGTGTTGTGTTAAATTTTGGAATTTTTCAGGGTTAGTTTGGACATTTTTATGGATTAATTGAGTTTTCAATGCATTTATGTGCATAATTCAAATTTGAACTACATGCACATGCTCTTATGCATATAAATTGGTTGAAAATTCAAATATGTGTCCTTGGTTGCGTGCTTAGGTCCCATGCATGAAATGGGAATGAATGTCAAACACCCTGCCACCATCACTCGGCCGAAAACATTGATTTACCTGATTTTTAAATTCTAGTAAATCCAAATCTCGTCTAAAATTCATGAAACTTGGCATGCTATCATGGAATGGCACCCGACATGTTATGGTAAATATTTGTCCCATTTGGGGCAGATTTGGGTATAAGCTTCTCACAAGATCTTGTCACAACAAGCCTGGTGGATTCGATAGGGAACGTGCCACCTTTCTGGATGAAATGATATCCATTACCTGTTATTGCTTTCAAAAAAAATCTAGTGTCAACATAGAACAATAGGAGTGTTGTGTAAAATTTTGGAATTTTTTGGGGTTCATTTAGACATTTTTATACATTAACTGGGTTTTCTAGGCGTTTTATGTGCATAATTCAAATTTGAACCACATGCTCCAGTGCATATAAATTGGTTGAAAAAATCAAATTTGTGTCCTTGGGTGCATGCTTACGTCCCATGCAGGAAATGGGAATGAATTTGAAACACGAGGACACTGTTGATTGCCGGCAAAACATTGAGATACTTTGTTTCTAAATTCTAGTAAATCCAAAACTCATCTGAAATTCATGAAACTTGGTATGCTATCATGGAATGGCACCCGACATGATGTACTATTTTTCATGTCCATTTTGAGAGAAGGCGCACTCGAATAACAGTCAACAAAGGCATTTTGAAACAAATAGCTGCCACTCTAACATCGCAAATGTTTTAGATAGAACAGTCGTATGTAAACTAACAGCTTCCCCAGTAAGCCAATGGAAAATGTGCCGAGCAGGATTTGTGCAGCTCTTCATCACAAACGTTTTAGATAGAACACCTGTATGCAAAGTGAGAGCTATGGTCTTCCGCAGTAAGCCAAGGGAAAATTTGTTGTGCAGGATTTGTGCATCTCTTCAACACAAATGGTTCAGAATGAATAAGGTATGCAATGCGAGACTTCGGCGCTAAGCCAACAGGAAATTTGGCAAGCAGGATTTGTACCTCCCTTCAGCGCAAACGGTTTGTTCGGATGACCCGTGTTCAACCACGTACAAACAATTTGGTAAGATTTGCATCTGTCATATTGGGTATATTGCCATTTGTCAAAGTGGAAAGATTGACATTTGGTTATCTAGTAACATTGCCATTTGTGAATGCTTGTAACACTACGATTTGTCAAAATATGCAGCTAAAAATCACTAGCACTATCAAAATTTTGCAACTAAAATTTAGTAATTAATCATAGATCATTCATAGATTAAGTAGTTGCTCTTAATTTATACAAACCGTTCAACTCGACAGCAGAACCGACCAAACTTTTACTGAATTGTTGCCAACCATGCATTGAAATAGCTAGTTCAATGATAAATACTAGCTAATTTTAAGTACGTTGTACAGTTCCACCACATCTATAATCAGATGAACTGAACAACATAGCCCCTAAATACTACTACTACGGAGGGGCTTTATACTACTTTCAGCAGCCTCTCTTCTGCCGAGTGCGCTTACTACGAGGAAGAGGAGGAGGAGCCTACTGACAAGCTAGACAACAACAAATACGGTGCCTGCTGCGGTTGCACCTTCAGTGACGCTAACCTAGAACGCCCTCTGGCCCTCCAGATGACCCCTCTCGAAGAGATCAAACTGCTCGTAGATGTCCTGATTCCTCACCTCTGTGTCAGCATGTGTCGCGGCCAAGGCGGCTGTAAGGCTCTGTGCGTGCTCGAGGAGGCGTTCCTCCTCCTCCCACAGGAACTTGATGCAGCACGCTAGGTCGCTGCCACACGTGCGGGCCTCCACCTCTGCCTCCATTCGGGCGGTGGTTCGGAGCGGGTGATGATCCCGGCAGTCGATGATGGGCTGGCAGCCACGACCACCACCTACCGCCGTCGGGCCGCGGTGGTGGAGCAGGTGATGGCCACAGTGGCCGGCAGTGGGGCGGTGGCCACGACCACCACCTCCCGCCTTCAGGCCGTGGCGGTGGAGCGGGCGATGGTCCTGGATTTCGATGGTGCTGTGGCAGCAATGGCAGCCGGCAACAGCTGCCGACGGGCACCGGCGGCTGAGAGTGTGCTGAGTGTTCTGCACTGTAACGCCCCGGATCCGATGCGCCAGGTGTCTTCCAGTTATTCACCGTCGTTGTCATGTCATTTGCTTGCGTGTTTCATTTTGCCATGTCATCATCTGTATTTCATAAGCATGTTTTTCAAAACTTGCATCCGATCGAGTTCCCCCGATTCTCTCTGTTGTCCGTTCTGAGCCCAACAACATTCGCACGCGCTCGTCGCCCCTCTCAGACCTTGTTTTGTGAGCCGTCGAAAAACGTTCTCAGAATGGGTCGAGATTTGCCGAGTGGCCTTTCTATACCACCGGTAGACCACCCGTCAAATTTCGTTCCATTTGGAGGTCGTTTGATGCCCCAACGATTAACCGAGCTAACCGAGAGCCCCCTTCTCTTTGCAGCCCAGCACCTCTTCACACAGCCCACCTAGCCCATCTAACCCCCTCCATACTCGCCCCAGTTCAATCATGATCGTGTGGGCGAAAACCGCGCCCCATTTGGACTCTCCTAGCTTCCTCTACATATAACTATGTGACTCCCCCCGAAAAATTTGCAAACAAAACCCTAACCCCGCTCCCCTCGCGCCGCCGGACATGTCCGCTCCCTTGTCGGACACGTCCGCCCCGCCGCCGCAGCCAACCACGGGCCGCCATGTGTCCCCGCCGCCCGTTCCACAGCGCGCGCCGCTGTATGAGCCCAGATCCGGCCCACCGGGCCCCAACCGTCGCCGCCGCAAGACCGCATCGGCCCTGTTGCCCTGAGCGCGCCGCCGCCCGAGCTGCCCGGAGCTCCACCGCCCTGCATGTCCTTTGCCGGATCCGTGCGCTGCGCTCCGCCGACGCCTCTCCCTCGTTGGCCCCTCCTCAAGCTCCGACCATCGCATCTCCTTCGTCTCTGGCAAGTCCTCTGGTGATCCTCGTTCTCCGCGCCCAGATCTGGAAACCCGAGGTTGACTTCGAATTTCTGCCAAGTCCCTTAATTCTTGCATTCTAATGCACTGTTCATCATGCGATAACTTCTTGTGTGCTCCTCCGTTTTGTGTGTGTTATATATCAAAATGTTCATTGTGAGATGATATTCATTTATTTCCATTGTGACATGATTGTTTGAGTCAATTTTGGTGCCATAATCATCATTGCAAGAGTGCTATATGATGTTTACTGCTGGAATCTGCTGATTGTTAACATAATTTGTGCAACTTGTGGGTGCCACGACTTTGTCTCTGTTGATGCTATGATTATGATCTTGATATGCACATGTTCTGCTATTCATGCTCTACACGTTGTTGTGCTTTGAATTCATGTTAGGGTGCATCTTGATATCTTAATCCATGTTTCAAAAGTGCATGTTACTGTTAACTAATGAAAACTGCTGTAACTTGCTCATTTGTCATTTTTGTTGCATTTTGTGTGTGCATCTTATGAGCATGATGTCTACATGTTTTATGAGAATCGTTATGCCATATTTACAGGGGTGCAATCCATGTATTTTTTTGTGCCTTGTGGTGACTGCATCAACCTCGTGGAGTAGGGTACTTGTTGTTACTGTTTTGCTAGGCTGAAACTGCTATATCAGGTTGCTATGTTTAATTGATGCTACCACCATTATGTACACAATCTCGAGACGTTCACTAAGGATGTTTTGTTATACTTGTTATGCTCAATCAATCCATGCCCTTGTTTTAATTTATAGCCTGCCTTATCTTGTTAATATGATGCTCCAAAGTTGCTAAATAATGTTGTTGTCAGCCTGTTAACATGAAGTTCAGTTTTGCGATGTGTTTTGCTAGTGATCCTTGTACCCTATGACTATTCTGTTGCCCTGTTTAGCTCCATAAATGTGTATTTTTACTATTGGTCCCCTTGTCATGCCATGTGTTGCTCTGTGGTGAGTTGTACAAGCTCACCAACGTGCCTACTTACCGTTGTTCCTGCCATGTACTGTTATTTTCAGTCTGAATTTTTCATATCATTTGCCATGTTTGCATGGACGTTACCATCTTTTCTGTTGATATTTGGAATACGTTCAGTAAGGAAGTGTTGTTAAATGCTTTTAGTGATAGCATGTCATGCTTAAGGTTGCCATGATATCTTGCTGTAACTTGTATTTTGCTAGCTCTAAACATTGCAACCTGATGTTATTTCTGCCGTGTCCAGTGAACCTTGCAACCTGTGAAACTATTATTGTTTGCAATCTTGCCATGTCCTTTTGAACATGTTCTATTGGTGTCTGGAGATAGCTCAGTGTTCGTGTTTTGTTAAGCTCCATTTGTACATCACGCCCATGCCTTATGTTTTCATGTTGGGGTGATGTAGCATATTTTCATGATGCTAGCTAGATGCCTAGTTGCTGTTTTAGACAGATTGTTGTTATATCTTGTTTGGAGTGTATGTGTTGCACCGTTGCTCCGTTTGGAGTGTGCTCTATATGAAACTTACTTAGTTTTACATGTAGCTTCATATTACCTTGTTGCATTCTTGTTTTGAGTGTGTTTGCTTGATGTTTGTATGCCTTTTGCATCAATGCCATGGTTAACTTGTTTTGCTCATATCTTCTAGGTCGTAGCTCCGAACTAAATGAACTTTGTAAGTAACTTGACTAGAATTTCGTGTAGATCATCTTGGTGCATTTCAACTTGCTGTTTAACAAATTGAGCATAAGGTTTATTCAAATCTGGACCAATTTCGAAATTTGCATATGAGGACTTACCGAATTTGTTATATGTTGTTTCCGGCCTCATTTAAACTTGCTTTGATATGTTGCTCTTGTATGCATCATCTCTTGCCATGAGTAGCATCATATAGCCTTTCTCATGCATCATGCTTTGTTGAGCATCTTGTCATGTTTATGTGTTGTGTGTTTGCCATGTGGTTTGCTCCTTCCCGGTTGTGCTTATTCTTGATAGTTCTTGTTTTGTTGCGTCCGTGAGGATTCGTTCGACTACGCTTGGTCCATCTTCGTCCGTTCGTCTTCTTCATGGAATCGTTCTTCTTCCTAGCGGGATTTCAGGCAATATGGCCGTTACCCTGAATCTCACTACTATCATTGCTATGCTAGTTGCTTCGTTCTATTGCTATGCTGCGCTACCTATCACTTGTTCATCAAGCCTCCCAGATTTCCATGTCAGCCTATAACATTTTTCACCCTTCCTAGCAAACCGTTGCTAGGCTATGTTACCGCTTTTGCTCAGCCCCTCTTATAGCATTGTTAGTTGCAGGTGAAGTTGAAGATTGCTCCATGTTGGATCCGAATTATTTTGGGTTATCACAATATCTTTTATTCAATTAATGCATCTCTATACTTGGTAAAGGGTGGAAGGCTCAGCCTTATGCCTGGCGTTTTGTTCCACTCTTGCCGCCCTACTTTCTGTCATACCAGTGTTATGTTCCTTGATTTTGCGTTCTTTACGCGGTTGGGTGTTATGGGAACCCCTTGACAGTTCACTTTGAATAAAACTCCTCCAGCAAGGCCCAACCTTGGTTTTAACATTTGCCACCTAAGCCTTTTTCCCTTGAGAGTCCCGCTCCCGAGGGTCATCTTATTTTACCCCCCCCCGGGCCAGTGCTCGTCGTGAGTGTTGATCCAACCTGTTAGCCGCCGGTGGCCACCGGGGGCAACTCCGGTGTGCCCTGAGAACGAGATATGTGCAGCTCCTCTCGGGATTTGTCGGCACATTCGGGCGGCTTTGCTGGTCTTGTTTTACCATTGTCGAAATGTCTTGTAACCGGGATTCCGAGTCTGATTGGGTCTTCCTGGGAGAAGGAATAACCTTCGTTGACCGTGAGTGCTTGTGATGGGCTAAGTTGGGACACCCCTGTAGGGTATAAACTTTCAAAAATCGTGCCCGCGGTTATTTGGCAGATGGGAATTTGTTAATATCCGGTTGTAGAGAAATTGACACTTGACTTAATTAAAACACATCAACTGCGTGTGTAGCCGTGATGGTCTCTTTTCGGCGGAGTCCGGGTAGTGAACACAGTTTGGGTTATGTTTGAACGTAAGTAGTTTTAGGATCACTTCTTGATCATTTCTAGCTTCACGACCGTTCCGTTGCTTCTCTTCTCGCTCTTGTTTGCTTATGTTAGCCGCCATATATGCTTAGTCGCTGGTGCAACCTCACCACTTATCCTTTCCATACCCATTAAGCTTTGATAGTCTTGATACCCATGGTAATGGGATTGTTGAGTCCTCGTGGCTCACAGATTACTACAACAACAATTGCAGGTACAGGTTATGCGATGATGTTGACACGATAGCGATGTTACTTGTTTCGGAGTTCTTCTTCTGCTTCTTCTTTGATCAGGGGATAGGTTCCAGGTCGGCAGCCTGGGCTAGTAGGGTGGATGTCGGTGGAGTTTCTATTTGTGTTTCATCCGTAGTCGGATGTTGCTCTTATGTATGAAGTTGTTGTATTCATGTGGCATTGTTTGCCTCTTGTATGTATCCCCAACTATTATGTAATGGTATGATGTAATGATATCCACCTTGCAAAAGCGTCTCCAATATGCGCTTCTATCCTTAGTGGGACCTTCGAGTTCCTTTAGGATAGGGTCGCTTATTGGGCGTGACAAGTAGGTACCAGAGCCCCGACCGACCATAGGAGCACCCCTTGATTGTTCGTAGTTGGCCGTTGTTGAGTCTAGAAGAAAACTGTTTTCGGAGTCTAGTTATATCGAAGAGTTGGAATTCTTTTTACTCCTCAGCCCCTTCGTCGCTCTAGTCAGGAATCTTGATGTAGGTGTTTTGACTTACTCCTCTTCCCCTTCAAACTTTCTTTAGGATCATGCAATTGGTTTTTCGGTCGTTGGTTCTCAGCTCTTTTCATCCGGTGCATCTTCTCGTCAAGTCTTTTCGGCCTCTTTGTTTTTGCAAGATCAACCCTCAGTTGCTTTCTTTTCCCACCCGCCCACCCCTTTTCTCTTCTCAGATCTGGAGTCTGTAATAGAGTATCCATCCTACTCGTGCGAAGCCTTTGCATTCTTTCAACCGGTATTTTCTCGCTATTCGTTAGTTCCCCCTTCCAAGTTGCCTTTGTTTTTCCCGTCCTCCTAGCCTCTTCTTCCCGGAGCTTGCGTCTCTTTCGAGCATCATTTTCATTTGTGCGGAGCCTCTTCAGTCTTCCCTCAATCATTTCAAACGGTGAATTCTCGTCAAGTTCATCAGTGATTCGTCTTGTTTTTCTTTCCGGTGGATTCAATTCAAGTTTTTCGGGTTGATCATATTCTTTTCCTTGTATCAAGTGTTTCCCCTGCTCGTTCGCCTCTCGCCAGTTTATCCTTCCGGAGTGCTCAAGACATCTCAGGAGGTTCGTCTGTGTTTGAATTAATTCGAGGTTGTCACCTCATCCACAGATCTTTTCCCAGGATCTTACCTTCTAATTCTCCCGGAGTTATTCTCAAATTCTTTTCAAGGTGACGTAATAATGGATCCCATCAGTCACATGCCTTCTCCAAGATCTCTTTCAAATTCTTTTCATTGCTGGCTCAACCTCTTCGCTTGTCATTCTCCCGGAAAATCTCAGTAATTTTGGTGGCGTTCCTCGTCGTCATTTCAAGATAGAAGAAGAGTTTTTCCTCTAAATCTTGCTCGTCCTCTCGAAGATTCGTGGTTCTAGCTTCATATTATCCTCTCGAAATATTCCATTTGTCAGATATTCTTTTCTTAACCATCCGGATTATGTCAGGAGTTGTTTTTCCATTTCTTTTCACCGGAGGCCATCATTCTAGTTATTGTTCTCTATTTATCCCGGCACTTCGTTCAAATGTTCTTTAATCAGCTCGAGATCTTCCCGTTCCCTTGTATCTAAATCACCTCAAGCATATTTGTTCTTCTAATTCTACCTCGTGATTCATTCTCTTTCATCAGTCATTTTCGAATTCTTATGGTGGTTCGTTCAAGATTCTTTTCCCTTGATTATCATTTTAATCCATTTGTTCTTTCCTAATCCTACCGATGGTTCATGAAGACTTCCTCAAGTTTTGTGCTATATCTTCCCTTAATATTTTCCAACGAGAATAAGTAGTATGCAATCCATGGCTTCTCATCAATTAATTGGTGAAGGATAAGCATAAAATAATTCTTATTCTTCTTTCATCAAGTGGATCAATTCTTTCCTTCACAGATTTTTCATGATGATTTGTCTCTCAGTCATGAGTTATTCTTTTCCTTTTCGGAGTTCCAAGTGTATCGCTTGGCTCGTCACAAAGTTCCATCTAAATCACCGCAAGCTTTAATCTTATTCTTTTATCCTTCATTCTATCTCATCATCTTTTTGTCACCGGAGTTCTTCATGGTGGTTGAGGGAGTCCTGGACTAGGGGGTGTCCGGACAGCCGGACTATCAATATCCGCCGGACTCCCAGACTACGAAGATAGAAGATTGAAGACTCCGGCTCGTGTCCGGAAGGTACTTTCCTTGGCGTGGAAGGCAAGCTTGGCGTCTGGATATGTAGATCTCCTACCATTGTAACCGACTCTGTGTAACCCTAGCCTCTCCGGTGTCTATATAAACCGGAGGGCCTTAGTCCGTAGGACAACATTACATCTCAACAATCATACCATAGGCTAGCTTCTATGGTTTAGCCTCCTTGATCTCGTGGTAGATCTACTCTTGTACTACCCATATCATCAATATTAATCAAGCGGGGCGTAGGGTATTACCTCCATCGAGAGGGCCGAACACAGGTAAAAACATTGTGTCCCTCGTCTCCTGTTACCATCTGCCTAGGCGCACAGTTCGGGACCCCCTACCGAGATCCGCGGTTTGACACCGACATTGGTGCTTTCATTGAGAGTTCCTCGTGTCGTCACCGATAGGCCCGATGGCATCTTCAACCATCAACGCTGTCCAGGTGAGACTTTTCTCCTGGACAGATCTTCGTGTTCGGCGGCTTTGCATGCGGGCAATTCTCTTGGCCATCTGGAGTAGATCGAAGCTTCGCCCTGGCGTCGGTCGATTCGAAGCTTAAACTTCACGGCCGATGACCGCGGAGACTTGATCTTGATGGACTCGAGCCCGCAGCGGCCCGCCGCCTTGTGACGATGGGCATGATCTAGCTCTGCGCGGGACGGTGCTTTGGTGGCCGACTTCGGATCCGCTCCGGCCATTAGCTCGGGCCGATTGCCCATGTCGAGGGCGGTGGATGACACCGCCAGGGGCTTCAACATCCACGGCGATGGGCGAATACCAATCTTGTCCTCTGCGAAACTTCGTGATCCCGGCGCGGACTCCTCGCCGGACTCCGAGCCTCCGCGCCCCTGCCAATTAAACCGGATTGGGCGCGGTTATGGAATTCACCTCTGCGGACATCTTCCGGCACTTTCGCCTTTTGGCGATATCTGAATTCTCTGAAGCATCTCTCGCTATCGGAGAATCTGGCGGACTATGCCGGGGCGGTTGGAGTTACGGCGACGAAGAAATTGAGCCCACCACCACCCACTTTGTAGCCACTGCCGAGATCTAACCGACATGCTAGACTACGACTCGGCGACATCGGCGCTATGGGCGGCGATGCGGAGGCGAAGCAGACCCAGCGCCCACGAGGGCTTTGGAAAACCACCTCGTCATATAGCGTCTATATGGTGGACACCCCAAAAGAAGGGGATGGCGAAAAAGCAGCGGAGGAAGATTCTCTAAAGAAGCAACCCAAACGCCGGCGTCAGCGGCGCCGCTCTAAAAACCGCCACAACAAGAACATAGATTCTGGAACAAGAAATAACAATACCCCAGAGAGTGCCGAATACAAACCCCTCCAGCAAAACTCAGCGCAGGAGGATGCAGAAGCAAGCCCTCATGAAAGGGCGGCAGAAGAAAAGGTCGAGGACCATAACTATATACCTCCCTCCGAAGACGAAACAAGCATCAATGACGACGAACTCGAGGAGCCCGTCGAACAAGAGCTTTTCAAGCGCAGGCTCATCGCTACAGCAAGAAGCCTGAAGAAGGCAAAACGGAAGCTCAACACAGCGGAAGACGCGCTCCGAATAAGATGGAGCAAAGTACTCAAAACCGCAGATACACACGGCAACGGCCACCAATCGAGGAGCTACCGAGCGCAAGCTGCTCCCGAGAATTGACGAGGAGGCCATAAAGCCCCCACCGTCCAATGGCCCAGCCAGATCCATCTCGGACCCAAAAAAAGCCCCAAGAAGCAAAGCAACCGTCAAGTGTCCAGCGATAGCGGCACACACAAATGCAGGCGCCGCACACCCACTATGCTTCACCGATGAGGTCTTTGGATCATAATTCCCAGCAGGGTTTAAACCCATAAACATAGAAGCCTACGATGGAACAACAGACCCTGGAGTCTGGATAGAAGACTATATATTGCATATACATATGGCCAGAGGAGACGATCTCCACGCCGTAAAATATCTACCCCTCAAGCTCAAAGGGACAGCCCGTCATTGGCTCAAAAGCCTCCCAGAAAACGCTATTGGAAGTTGGGAAGAGCTCGATGAAGCGTTTAGAGCAAATTTTCAAGGGACTTATGTCCGGCCTCCGGATGCAGATGACCTAAGTCACATAACTCAACAGCCCGGAGAGTCGGCCGCGGAAATGCAGAACAGGTTCCTTACCAAAAAGAATCAAATAGTCGACTGCCCGGACAC
The DNA here is from genome assembly GCA_021437245.1 of Aegilops speltoides. Classification (NCBI taxonomy): domain Eukaryota; kingdom Viridiplantae; phylum Streptophyta; class Magnoliopsida; order Poales; family Poaceae; genus Aegilops; species Aegilops speltoides. Next base: position 227,827,328 of record CM038143.1, read on the forward strand.
CGAAGCCTTAGCAGCTTTCAAGCACAATGTCCGAGACGAATGGCTCGAAAGACACCTCGGTCAAGAGAAACCGAGGACAATGACCGCATTAACAAGCCTCATGACCCGCTTTTGCGCAGGTGAGGATAGCTGGCTGGCAAGAAGCAGCACCAGCGACCCAAGTACATCCGAGATAAGAGATGGAAACGGAAAATCACGGCGCAGGAAGGAGCAGCGCCGGAGTAAAGAAAAAGCCAAAAAGCACGGCGATTAACGCGGATTCAAAAGCTTCGCGGCCAAATAATAAAACTCAGCCCCTCAAGGATGACAGCGAGGAACCTATCTAACCTACATAAAATCACAGGTCGGATATGTCAAATCCACAGTACCCGGAAGGCCATAAATCACACCCACGAGGATTGTTGGGTTTTCAAGCGAGTCCGGCCGACTAAGCGCCCGAACACAAGGGGCTCGGCGCATCAGCGAAGAAGATAAACCCGCCAGCAGGGCACGGAAAACAAAAGACTTTCCCACAAGAAGTCAAGCGATAAACTCACTTCACGTGAGAACACGGAAGAACGATCGCGGCACTTCCTAAAAAGAGCTTCGCGATCCAACCCAGCAGACCGCAGAGATTGGATATCAAAACCAATCACTTTCGACCACTGGACTACTCGAAGCGTTGAAGCAGGGGACGAGACTCCTTGATATTGAATCCGATAATAGGCGGACTACAATTCACAAGCGTCCTAATGGGCGGAGGCGTGACTTAAACCTGCTATATTCAAACACAATCCGTCGGATGAGGATAGACCCTACCAAAATTCGACACAGCCGCACCTCCTTTAAAGGAGTGGCGCGAGCCCTTACGCCAAGTGCAGGCTCGATACTACTAGAAGTCGTGTTGGATCGCGAACAATTTTAAACGCGAAAAGTTAATTTTCCATATCGTCCCATTTAAAAGTGAATATCAAGCACTTGTTGGGACGAAGGCTTTAATCGCTTCAACGCCATACCGCATCACGCATCTCTTACACTCAAGATGCCGGTCCACATGGTGCCATTTCAGTCGCGAGGTCACTTAAAGACCCGGACTCGGATAAACGAGTCCGGACCCAGCGAGCTAGGGTTCCCTAGCCGCACACCCTTTACAAGGGGCTGCGCGCTGGCCGACAGCGGTTTCATATAAACCTCACTTTAATTATTTATAGTTATTCCTTTGTATATTTTTTGCACGAGCTATTTCTAAAACTAAGCGTTCCTCTTTTTCCACGAGATGAACAACGTGCTTACCGTCGAGGATAATGGCGCAGCGGAGACACGGTAGCAGGCGTGCGGTGAGGGACCCGTTGCAAGGATTCTTTTCAGATTAAGACCTGCGTAGACCTTTTTATCACTGTCTCTTTTGTTACTCTCCTCGGCTTCTTCCTATAGCCAAAGCGAACTGATGCCTTGGCATCGGCGCGTCGAAGACCATGCCCATACCTGGACACTAGGGGCTTAGGGCATCATTCTGCCCATTATTATAAAGTCCGAACACCTTCGGGAGTGTCCGGCGTCTCGAGTTAGGCATTATATGCATCAGCTCGAATCATGTCTTTGGTCAAATGTTGGGTTTGCCCGGCTCACGTGTTTTGCTGCCTTCGTTCCGTATCATCGGCTAACGCGGCACCGGAGAACTCTGCGATTATGCCCCGCTTAATTTGGCGAGCACCTCGATGAAAGCGGCCGATCGTCATGATCTGGCGAGTCTGGTCACCACTTGATCGACCATCGGAATGTTTAGAATTCCCGCTTTGACGAAGGACCATTTCCCGGTCAGGCACATACGCACCCCGAATCCGGAGATTTGCGGTGTCATCAGGGGCTATATCGTAGCCCCACCCTCGAGCTCCATGGGCTAAGTGAAAGAGATAGAGCATCATAGTCCGGATTGCCTCGTTAAGCTCGCTACCACCTCCTTAAAACAGGACCGAGGCGTCGGATTAAGTGTGAAAAAGCGCTATTTTGCGAACACCCCAACACCTTGTGCAAGGGGCTGAAGCGAAGATCGCATCTTCGGGTTATACACAAGTATCATAAGCGGCCGCCGGAGAAGTTTTACTACTTGAAGCACAAGTATAAAAAGCATTCATACTATAATCATTGATATACAAGTCAGCGCGTTCAATTGAGCGTCACATTTTTGAAACTGCGACTCTATTATCTGGCGCCACGCATAACTTCCCGAAATAATGCTCGGTAGGAAGCGGTTTCCATCGAACCTGGCGCAACGGTGGTGGCGTCCATCTCCGGACACTGCGCCTTCACGGGCGAGCCATCCATCGCCCTCGATGCGGCCGACCGTTTCATCTCTTTGATGTGCGGCACCGCCCCAAGGAATTGCTATAGTAGGCCGAAGTAGCTAGTCGCCTTGGACCTCTCTGGCGAGACATGGGCCACGATGTCGATCATGGCCAATCCGGACAGATCTATTTAGTTCGGCCCATTCGCCAACCTGTCCATCAGCGGAAGAAGCGATCCGGACTGTGGAATTGAGACCAATATAACTCTTCCGTCTCGTGATCCCCAGCTCGGAAGTGCTTAACGGCATCGGCCGCTTTTCGCAGCCAAGTCCATATCTGGATCCTCCGAACTCCACACCGCTCAAATTGGCGTGCCAGCATCCATAAACGGCGGCGCGCAAAAGCGGCTTGCCACCGTGATTTCACCGGCTTGGCACAGCTCCTCCTTCATAGCCCGCATCGCGAGCGGGCATCCTTGGCTTCGGCGGTGGCCTTTTTCAGGTCTTCCTGCTCCGATAAGCGCTCCTTTTCAAGAGCCTCGTAGCGGTCGGTAACATCCTTTAATTTCTTGGCCAATTCGGCCACCTCCGCCCTGCTCAAGCAGTGCGCAGCCTTTTCGGCCTCCAACTCTTCGGCCGCCCTTGCGGCAGCCGCGCCACCCCTTCGGGCTTGCTCGCCGCTAGAAACAAGTTCGGCCGAAGGCTCTCCACAGCAGCAGCACTATCTGTATTAACAGCATACAACTTATCAGAAGCGGGCTTGGACCCACTCAATAAAGCGGCTACGGAGAATTTATTTACCTTGCGACTCGTCAAGTCGTTGGTTGACAAGCGCGATGTCAGCATCTGCCACGTCAAGTTGTCGACTTAATTCGGCAAACTCACTAGTCCGGCTGGCCCCCGGACTATCCGCCACCTGTATCAGAGCGGCGGTATTAATTACCTGAGATGTTGAGATTTTGATCCTCGGCACGCTGTCGTTTTCGACAACCTACCGAGTCTCAGGGGCAACTGTTAAAAGACAAAGGGGTGCATCATTTTGGCATACCTCAAATCCCGCCAGCAAGCTCATGGCGGCATTACGCAATCCGCTTTCAGCGGACGAAATCCTTCCGACCACCATACGCGTTAACGCGGTGTTCTTCGAAATGGGCGCCCTCTCGAGCAAACTCTTGATTCTCCCGTCGGACTCTGGTGGGTGCGAACTCTCGGCCCCTCCGAACAGGGGCGCCCTCGTGGCGATACTTGGGCTCGCTTTGCCTCATCTGGCGGTCGGGCGGGCGGAGGCGTGTCGCTCTCCATCATCTCTGGAAGAAGGTCCCGAGGATGAACTCATCAGAGGCGGCTGCAGATCCGAGCTGCGATATAAATATTTCGGTTACCTACAGAAGCATAAACGAAGGTACTTCCTTATTAAACTTCCTCTTTTATACTCACGGCTCGTTGGAGGGCTGGTCCTTCGGTGATGATTGCGCGTCCGGATTCTCTCCGGACGCCGGACCCCCCGGTGAGGACTTCTTCCCACGCTTAGGGGCTCTTCTCCCTCTGAAGGGAGGGATCCTTGGTTCCCTCCTCTGCAGCCGCCCCTTGGGGCGAAATATTAGCTCCCTTATCTCCCCCGTCGCCCCCCTCTGTGGGCGCAACCTCCAACATTCGACCAGCCACGGGCTCGGTGCGGTCTCTGGGAGGGCGGACACCTTATCAGCCTTGATCGTGCCACCCATTCCTCAAAGAATCAAGGGTCGAGAGGCGATCTTTTGAAAGGCATACAAAAGAATGTCAGACTCTGAGCTACTTACCTAAGTATCCGGCGGTCGAGGCTTAGGCTGCGTCCTCGGCGAATCCGGACACGCCGCTTGCGGTCGAAGAACAACTTGTACATCTCCGTGGGTGTTGCACCCATAAAATGCTGGAGAATCGAGGTCCCTCGGATTGAACTCCCATAGGCGGAGAGGGCGGCGTTTGCGAGGGTAGCAGTGCACGATTAGCATGACCAGCATCACCTTGACCAGGTCGACCTCCCTTGTTTGGAGGTCTCGAATCCGACCTGCGGTGCGGGCACGTCCTCGGGCGGCCCCAGTTGAGCCCTTGGTTGACCCACGACATCAGCTGCCGTGGAGGTCCCGGGCGGAAGGAGGGCGGTGGCTTTTGCTTGCTGCCCCTTGGAGCAGTGATGTAGAACCACTCCTGCTGCCACAATCGCTGTTCCTATTGGAAGGAACCTTCGAGCCACGGGGCATCGACCTTCTTGCTTATGGTCGCCCCGCCGCACTCCGCTTGATGCCCCGATCATCTTGGCTCCACCTTGAATGTTTTCAGCCACAGGCGAAGTGGGGATGATCTGAAGGAAGGCTTCGCGAAAATAATGAATCTTGAAATATGGAGGATGGACTCGGAGCCAAATCGTGGAAGTCCAGCCCGTAGTAGAAAAGGAGCCCTCTCACGAAGGGATCCATCGGGAAGCCTAATCCCGATGGAGGTGAGATCTGGCAGCAGCCTTTTCGCCGGGCTCGGGGGCTAGCACGGCCTGCCACAGGGCGAGCAACCTGTCTTGAACCGTGGGCCAGTGCTTGGCCTCCCGCAACTTCAATATGTCCTCCTCCGTGACGGAGGAGGGCATCCACCGCCCTGCAGGTCGGGCGGACATTGTTTAAGATCCGGCGCTCGAATCCAAAGTTCGGGTGTTGGAACTAGGGCGGAGGAAAGATTCGATCGAGATTGAAGAACAAGGACAGGCCTTGGTCCTCTTATAAAGGGAAGAAATACCAAGGGCCGTCTCGTGACCGTTTGAGATTCCCCTTTGATAGAGGCGTGGCGGCAGGAGCGGTTGGGTTACCCACGCGTATTGATGAGGATCCGGAATAAAGGGAACACGATCTACGCTTGACGGGGCGTGCCAAAAACCGCTTAGCTAAGCGTCTTTGGCGGAGTAATAAAAGCGATTCAAGCGAGGGCTTGGCTGCGGTGTGATGTCACGCCGCATAATCGTCGGCAGATTGAGCCAAGTGTATTTTATTATCTCTCGTTGGAATGTGGAATTTATTTTGCGAGCGGACACTATCCTAGTGTTCATTATTTTCTCTGAATTATGCAAGGAGGAACCCGCCTTGCAATGCCGAATATTATGCCGCCGGACTTATCGTCATTGAAGACTGGTTCAGGGCTCTTGAGGAGTCTGGACTAGGGGTGTCCGGACAGCGGACTATCAATATCCGCGGACTACGGACTACGAAGATAGAAGATTGAAGACTCGGCTCGTGTCCGGAAGGTACTTTCCTTGGCGTGGAAGGCAAGCTTGGCGTCTGGATATGTAGATCTCCTACCATTGTAACCGACTCTGTGTAACCCTAGCCTCTCCGGTGTCTATATAAACCGGAGGGCCTTAGTCCGTAGGGACAACATTACATCTCAACAATCATACCATAGGCTAGCTTCTAGGGTTTAGCCTCCCGATCTCGTGGTAGATCTACTCTTGTACTACCCATATCATCAATATTAATCAAGCGGGGCGTGGGTTTTACCTCCATCGAGAGGGCCTGAACCTGGGTAAAAACATTGTGTCCCTCGTCTCCTGTTACCATCTGCCTAGACGCATAGTTTGGGACCCCCTACCCGAGATCCGCCGGTTTTGACACCGACAGTGGTTCTTCATGATTTAACTCATTGTTCAAGAGTTCATCAAGATTTTGTTGGAAGAGTTCAAGTATCTTTTCTTCTCACGTCTCGAAGTGTTCTTCCTTTTCTTCCGAATTGGAGTTTTGCATTTCTTCGTTCTTCTCAGCTATTCAGACATTAGTTGTGGTATAATTTCACCTCAAGTTTTGAGTTGTTTTTGATAAGTCCACAACAACCCTATTCTTTTGTTGTTGAATTTCTCAACAACTTTGTTCAATCCTTCCTTCTAAGGATGCTATCGAATTCATTCGTGGTGGAAGCTGTTGTTCTCTCATCCCTTCTTTTCATTCCATTCTTTGAATTCTTCCGAAGGCATTGCATTGTTTATCTCGTCAACTGTCATTCCATCTTGTGAAGTTCATATTCTACTCCTTTCATTATCAGGCGGAGTGCTGTCGAATTTTTTCGTTCTTATTCCTTTTCTATCTTCTTCCAACCAGAGTGGTTTCAGAGTCTATCTTATTCCTTGAGCTTTTGATTCTCGTCATATCCCCCGTTCCTCATTTCTACCCGAGTGCTCTCGACTTAGTTCATCTTCTTTCTTGCATTCTTACTTCACCTCTTCCTCTTTCTCTTCCGTCTCATTCCTAAGATCTCGGGACGAGATCTCTTGTTAGTGGAGGAGAGTTGTAACGCCCCGGATCCGATGCGCCAGGTGTCTTCCAGTTATTTGCCATCGTTGTCATGTCATTTGCTTGTGTGTTGCATTTTTCCATGTGATCATCTGTATTTCATCAGCATGTTTTTCAAAACTTTCATCCGTTCGAGTTCCCCTGGTTCTCTCCGTTGTCCGTTCTGAGCCCAACCACAGTCGCACGCGCCCGTCGCCCCTCTCAGACCTTGTTTTGTGAGCCGCAGAAAAACATTCTCGGAATGGGTCTAGATTTTCCGAGTGGCCTTGGTATACCACCGGTAGAGCGCCCGTCAAATTTTGTTCCATTTTGAGGTCGTTTGATGCCCCAATGGTTAACCGAGCTAACCGAGAGCCCCCTTCTCTTTGCAGCCCAGCACCTCTTCACATAGCCCACCTAGCCCATCTAACCCCCTCCATGCTCTCCGCCGTTCGATCACGATCGTGTGGGCGAAAACCGCGCCCCATTTGGACTCTCCTAGCTCCATGTACCTATAAATATGTGACTCCCCCCGAAAAGTTTGCAAACAAAACCCCAGCCCCGCTCCCCTCGCGCAACCAGACATGTCCGCTCCCTTGCCGGACACGTCCACCCCGCCACCGCAGCCAACCACGGGCCACCACGTGTCCCCGCCACCGCCGTTCCCACCACGCGCCTGTGCGGGCCTGCGAGCCCAGATCTGTCCCGCTGGGCCCGAACCGTCGCCGCCGCAGGACCGCGTCGGCCCCATTACCCCGAGTGCGCCGCCCACACGCCGGTGTTGCACGCCGCCGCCCGAGCCGCCCGGAGTTCCGCCGCCCTACACGTCCATTGCCGGATCCGACCTCCCCGGCCACGGATCCGCGCGATGCACCCCGCCGGCGTCGGCCCCTCTTCAAGCTCCGACCGTCGCCTCTCCTTCGTCTCCGGCAAGTCCTCGGCGATCCTCGTTCTCCGCGCCCACATCTGGAAACCCGAGGTTGACTTCGAATTTCTTCTGTCCCTTAATTCTTGCATTCTGATGCACTGTTCGTCATGCCATAACCTCTTGTGTGCTGCTCCGTTTTGTGTGTGTAATATATCAAAATGTTCATTGTGAGATGCTCTTCACTTAATTCTATTCTGACATGCTTGTTTGAGTCATCTTGGTGCCCTAATCATTGTTGCACGAGTGCTGTATGATGTTTACTGCTGAAATCTGCTGATTGTTAGCATCATTTGTGCAACTTGTGGGTGCCACGACTTTGTCTCTGTTGATGCTATGATTATGATCTTGATATGCACATGTTCTGCTCTTCATGCTCTACCGGTGCGTGTGCTTTGCATTCATGTTAGGGAGCATCTTGATATCTTAATCCATGTTGCAAAAGTGCATGTTGCTGTTAACTAATGAAAACTGTTGTAACTTGCTGATTTGTCATTTTTTGTTGCATTTTGTGTGTGCATCTTATGAGCATGATGTCTAAATGTTTTAGGAGAATTTTTATACCATCTTTATAGGGGTGCAATCCATGTATTTTTGTGTGCCTTGTGGTCAGTGTGTCAAGCTCGTGAAGTAGGGTACTTGTTACTGTTTTGCTAGGCTGAAACTGCTATATTTGGTTGCTATGTTTGATTGATGCTACCATCCATTACATGCATAATCTGGAGATGTTCACTAACGATGTTTTGTTTTACATGTTATGCTATATCCATCCATGCCCTTGTTTGAATTTATAGCCTGCCATATCTTGTTGATATCATGCTCCAAAGTTGCTAAATAATATTGCTGTCATCCTGTTAACATGAAGTTCAGTTTTGCCATGTGTTTTGCTAGTGATCCTTGTACCCTATGACTATTATATTGCCATGTTTAGCTCCATAAATGTGTCTTCTTACTGTTGATAACCTTCTCATGCCATTTATTGCTCTATGGTGAGTTGTACAAGCTCAGCAACATGCCTACTTATCGTTGTTCCTGTCATGTACTATTATTTTCAGTCTGAATCTGTCATCATTTGCCATGTTTGCATGGACGCTACCATCTTTTCTATTGATCTTTGGAATAAGTACAGTAAGGAAGTGTTGTTAAATGATTTTAGTACTAGCATTCCATGCTTAAGTTTGCCATGATGGCTTGCTGTAACTTGTAGTTTGCTAGCTCTAAACATTGCAACCTGATGTTATTTCTGCCGTGTCCAGTGAATCTTGCAACCTGTGAAACTATTATTATTTGCAATCTTGCCATGTCGTTTTGAACATGTTCTAGTCGTTTATGGAGATATCTCAGTGTTTATGTTTTGTTAAGCTTCATTTGTACATCACGCCCATGCCTTTTGTTTTCATGTTGGGGTGCAGTAGCATATTTTCATGATGCTAGCGAGATGCCTAGTTGCTGTTTTGGATAGATTATTGTTATATCTTGTTTGGAGGGTATGTGTTTTACCGTTGCTCCGTTTGGAGTGTGCTCTATATGAAACTTGCTTCGTTTTACATGTAGCTTCATATTACCTTGTTACATTCTTGTTTTGAGTGTGTTTGCTTGATGTTTGTATGCCTTTTGCATCAATGCCATGGTTAACTTGTTTTGCTCATATCTTTTAGGTCGTAGCTCCGAACTAAATGAACTTTATAAGTAACTTGAGTAGAATTTTGTGTAGATCATCTTGGTGCATTTTAACTTGCTGTTTAATGATACGTCTCCAACGTATCTACATTCCCAAACACTTTTTCCCTTGTTTTGGACTCTAACTTGCATGATTTGAATGAAACTAACCAGGACTGACGCTGTTTTCAGCACAACTGCCATGATGTTGTTTCATGTGTAGAAAAGAAAAGTTTTCGGAATGTCTTGAAAAACCACGAAGGCACTTTTCGGAAAATATAAAAAATACTGGCGAAAGAATCAAGACCAGGGGGCCCACACCCTGTCCACGAGGGTGGGGGGTGCGCCCCCTCCCCCTGGGCGCGCCCCCTATCTCGTGGCCCCCCTGGACCTCCACCGACCTCGACTCCAACTCCATATATTCACGTTCAGGGAGAAAAAAATCAGAGAGAAAGTTTCATCGTGTTTTACGACATGGAGCCCCCGCCAAGCCCTAATCTCTCTCGGGAGGGCTGATCTGGAGTTCGTTCGGGGCTCCGGAGAGGGGGATTCATCGCCGTTGTCATCATCAACCATCCTCCATCCCCAATTTCATGATGCTCACCGCCGTGCGTGAGTAATTCCATCGTAGGCTTGCTGGACGGTGATGGGTTGGATGAGATTTACCATGTAATCAAGTTAGTTTTGTTAGGGTTTGATCCCTAGTATCCACCATGTTTTGAGATTGATGTTGCTGTGACTTTTCTATGCTTAATGCTTGTCACTAGGGCCCGGGTGCCATGATTTCAGATCTGAACCTATTATGTTTACATGAATATATGTGTGTTCTTGATCCTATCTTGCAAGTATATAGCCACCTATTATGTGTTATGATCCGACAACCCCGAAGTGACAATAATCGGGATACTTCTCGGTGATGACCATAGTTTGAGGAGTTCATGTATTCACTATGTGCTAATGCTTTGTTCCGGTTCTCTATTAAAAGGAGGCCTTAATATCCCTTAGTTTCCATTAGGACCCTGCTGCTATGGGAGGGTAGGACAAAAGATGTCATGCAAGTTCTTTTCCATAAGCACGTATGACTATTTACTGAATACATGCCTACAATATATTGATGAATTGGAGCTAGTTCTGTGTCACCCTATGTTATAGCTATTACATGAGGAATCGCATCCGGCATAATTATCCATCACTGATCCATTGCCTACGAGCTTTTCACATATTGTTCTTCGCTTATTCACTTTTCCGTTGCTATTGTTACAACTACTACAAAACCCAAAAACATTACTTTTCCCACTGTTACCTTTATTATCGTCATATTACTTTGCTACTAGATACTTTGCTGCAGATACTAAGTTATCCAGGTGTGGTTGAATTGACAACTCAACTGCTAATATCAAGAATATTCTTTGGCTCCCCTTGTGTCGAATCAATAAATTTGGGTTGAATACTTTACCCTCGAAAGCTGTTGCGATCTCCTACACTTGTGGGTTATCAAGACTAATTTCTGGTGCCGTTGCCGGGGAGCATAGCTCTATTCTCTGAGTCACTTGGGATTTATATCTGTTGATCACTATGAAGAACTTGAAAGACGACAGAACTACTATTTTCCCCTCAACTACGAGGGGAGGTAAGGAACTGCCATCTAGCTCTGCACTAGATTCTCCTTCTGTTTTGAGTAAGCTTGCGACACCTAAACTTGCTACTGCTATGAATTCTGATATGTCGCATGTTATTGATGATGCCACCTCTGTTATGCATGATACTGAAAGTGCAACTAATCCCCGGGTGGTTTTGGTAATTAATAACAACATATATATCATTGAACTAATTGTTTCTTGAGAATATTTCAGAAAGTTCGTGATATGGGTATGGCAATGATTGATGATGTGGACCCTCAAAATGCTAAGGAAAGCATTGGCAAAAGCTCAAGACTCCATTTTTGGTTTAGTGATCCAAGATCACATTGAGTCCATAGGAAAGCCAATACTATTAAAAGGGGATGAGGTTATGATGATGATCTGGTTGCTCAAAGTGCTTAGTGATTTATCTCTCAAACTATCAGCAATCTTTCATTCCAACATATACTCATAAGTAATCTCGGTCCCACCGATTCCATAAACTCAGTCACACCGAGATGAACCACCTCAGCCATATAGCCAAACCCTAGTAATTTCGGATTTTCCGATTCCAAACTCGGTCTTACCGAAATTGGTGTTGCCAACCTTCTGTACTCAAATCGGTGTCACCGAGATGAGAAAGTCGATCCCACCGAGATTGGCAAACCCTAGACTTTGGAAGAATCGGACTAACCGAGATTGTATTTTCGGTACCACCGAAAATCCCAACGTTCACAAGATTTGAACTTTCGGTCTCACCGAGTTGTCAACTTCGGTCTGACCGAGATTGGTCAAATGTGTGTAACGGTTGGATTTTGTGTGGAGGCTATAAATACCCCTCCACCTCCTCTTCATTCGTGGAGAGAGCCATCGAAAGAACTACCACTCCTACCTTACATTTCGAGAAGAAAACTACCTACCCTTGTGTTGAAATCAAGTTGCTCCACTCCCACCATATGAAACTTGATTTCTAGCCTTCCCAAGTTGCTTTCCACTCAATCCCTTCTTCCACCACAGCCAAATCAGTGAGGAGAGTTGAGTGTTGGGGATATTATCATTTGAAGCACAAGAGCAAGGAGTTCATCATCACCAACACCATCTATTACCTTTTGGAGGGTGGTGCCTCCTAGATTGGTTAGGTGTCGCTTGGGAGCCTCCGTCAAGATGTGGAGTTGAACCAAGAAGTTTGTAAGGGCAAGGAGATCGCCTACTTCGTGAAGATCTACCCCGAGTAAGGCTAGTCCTCCGTGGGCGTAAGCCATGATGGCATAGACAAGGTTGCTTCTTCGTAGACCCTTCGTGGGTGGAGCCCTCCGTGGACTCTCGCAGCCGTTACCCTCCGTGGGTTGAAGTCTCCATCAACGTGGATTGACGATAGCACCACCTATCGGAACCACGAGAAAAATCTCCGTGTCTCCAAACTGTGTTTGCTCTTCTCCACCTCTATTTACTACATGTGCAATTTACTTTCCGCTGCCATAACTCTAGAATTGCATGTGTAGGGTGATACTTGACTTGCTCATCATTGTAAACTTGCTAAAAACTTGTCCTAATCAAAAGGCTAAACTTTTAAATTGTCAAGTAGTCTAATCACCCCCCTCTAGACATACTTCCGATCCTACAAGTGGTATCAGAGCTTTGGTCTCCATTTGATTGGTTTTCATTGCATTGGACTCCATAAGCTTGGTTTCACAACCTAGGAGAGTATGGCGTCTAGTGAGGGTAATTTTCGTAGAGGTCCTTACTTTGGTGGTTCAAATTTTGCTAGTTGGAAGTACAAAATGTAAATGCATATTCTTGGACATAACCCTGCCGCATGGGGCATTATTTGTGTTGGCTTGCAAGGTGAGTTCTTGAGGAAGGAAAAGTTCGGATCGCGAAGCTACTGATGGATGAGTTGCGGATGTTCTGAACAATGCTCAAGCTTGTGACATTCTCTTCAATGCTTTGTGTCGAGGAGTTCAACAAGATCAGCCGTCTTGAGAATGCAAAAGAGATTTGGGATACTTTGGTGAAATGCACGAAGGTGCCGAGTCCGTGAAGGAATCAAAGCTAGATGTTCTTCAAGGTCGACTTGACAAGTTCAAGATGAAGGAAGGTGAAGGAGTCGCTGAAATGTACTCTAGGCTTGCTCTCATCACAAATGAGATGGCAGGCTTAGGAAGCGAAGAAATGACCGACCGATTCATCATCAAGAAGATTCTCAGAGCTTTGGATGGAAAGTATGACACCGTGTGCACTTTGATCCAAATGATGCCAAACTACAAGGATCTCAAGCCTACCCAAGTCATTGGAAGGATTGTTGCTCATGAGATGACACTTAAAGACAAGGAAGAGCTTCACAACAAGTCAAGTGGTGCTTACAAAGCTGCAGTTGAAGCTCCCACAACCTCAAGTGACAAGCTAGTTTCCAATGAAGAGATAAGCCTAATGGTGAAGAACTTCAACAAATTCTACAAGAGTAGAAGCAAGGAAAGAAGCTCAAAGTCTAGATCATATGATGAAAAGAGATCTTCTAGTCGTGATCGAAGCTGCTACAATTGTGGAAGACCGGACATTACTCAAATGAGTGTTCGACTCCCCACAAGAGAAGAGAAGAATCTCCAAGAAGAAGAAGCTCAAGAGAAGAGTCGCCTCGAAAAGAGAGAAGGAGTAGAGATGATCGTTATGAGCGAAGATCCTCTCGGAGAAGCAAGGATTCGGAAAGGAAAGACAAGTCATCAAGGAGCTACACAAGAAGAAAACATCAAGCTCATGTTGGTGAATGGGTCTCCGCTCCGACTCCGACAATCACTCGAAAGAAGCTATCACTCCAACTCGAATCAGTCAAGATGAAGGTGTTGCGGTCTTGCTCTCGTATCCTCCAACTTCAACTCCTATGACATATTTGATTCACCAAATGAGGGAATTGGAAGATGCTTCATGGCAAAAGGCCCCAAGGTATCACACCCTGAATTCATTGACTTTGATAGTGATGAGGATGACTTGCTTGGTGAAGATGAGCTTTTACATGATAAATCTAGTGAGCCTAGTAATGATGAACATGCTAGTAGTCTTTATAGTCGAGAAGAGTCGAATGACAATGCTATGAAGGAGATTGAGCGTCTAACTAAAGAACTAAACACTCTTAAGTTAGCTCATGAAACAACTCAAGAAGATCATAGAGAGCTCCTAAGATCTCATGAGAAGCTACGCTTCGAGAAGCTCAATCTAGAGCAAGAACATGAGTTCCTAAAACCTATCAATGACGATCTTCGAAAGAAGAGTTCTTCATATCTTGCCAAACGACTTCTCTTGTCTAATTTCTTGCCACCTATTAAAACTAAGCATGACAAGCATAAGAAAAATTCTTCATCTAGTAGTAACAATAATCATGCTAAATCAAATGTTGTTACTTCTAGTAATTCTCTTGATTCCACTAACAATGTTTCAAGCCAAGTTTCACTTGAGCAAGAAAATAGTTTATTGAAAGGGATTATAGAAAGGTGTCTACAAGAGCCTTGCGGAAGCAAGAACTTTGAGAAATTGTTACGCAAGCAAGGAAGGCACCGGAAGAATCAAGGAATTGGTTTTGAGCGAAAGTTCAACGCCGAGGGTGTTGAATGGGAAAAAGGTCAATATCCCACTCCAAAGTTTGTTTCTCAAAAGGAGAAGTATGATCCTACTTCTTCCAATGTGGAACAAGCTCAAGATGACCTTCCACCACAAGACCACAAGCTAAAAGGCAAGGACAAGCTTCAAGAGGAGATTGATGCATTCATTGAAGCACCCAAGGCCATGGTCAAGTGGGTTCCCAAGGAAACTTCAAGTTCTACTTGACAAGCTCAACTACTACCCCAAGGATTCCCATCAAGATGATGTGGATCCCAAGAAGAAGAACTAGAGAGTTCTTGAGGGTGACTCCGCCAACATACTTCACTCACATTCATTTTGGCAAAGAACTTGTGCAATCAACTTCCACATCTTGCACTAGTTCATGGAGTCACAAACCCTCATGTTGGTAAGTCAAGGGACAAGGTAATCATTGCTTTCATGGACATCATCTATTGTGTACTTCAATCTATGTCCATGGATATCCTTGTTTGTTCCTTGTGGGACTAACCCATGTAGGTATTGAAAGTGCCCGAATCCAAAGGATTGCTCCCAACTCTTGATGATCTTCATCAACATTGAGCATCCACATCTTCAACATCTACATGAAGTCTTCAACGACAACCCAAGGTTAGTTTGACCCTTTAAAAGGGGTTCTCACATCAAGGGGGAGCTTTGCTCTAAAGAATTGAGCTAAAGCATCTTCAAATGATGTGAACACATAAATGCTTTATGTAAAAGTGGTAACCCCACTTGTGCTTAAGCGATGAGTATGACCTATGATCAAATGTTCTCATTTGACTCCTAAGTCAATATACTCATATATAGATGACCTAGTCATCGCCAAATTGTGTGCTAGTTGCTAGAGTTTTGTTTGTGCATGTTTGACACATATTTCATTTGATATCTTATTGTGTGAGCATGTTGGATGCATAATTTTATCCATTCGAGGACATCCATTTGTTGCTTTGGTCTTTTGGATTTTATCTCTTTTGACCAAATGGATGGACAAGAATGCCTAAGTTCCTCCCCTAGCTATCTATGCTTTCTTGTCTCAAACTCTATTCATGCTTATATCACAAACTTTGATCAAGTCTTTTTGGACGAGACCGAGTGAGGAGCACTCGAGCCACCGATCCGTCAAAAGCTTAACTTCCAAAACCTTCTAAGTACTTTCGGTCAAACCAATATACTCAAATCGGACGGACCGAAATCACTTGGATTGATCTAGGTTTTCACCTCGGTGAAACCGAGTTACAAATCTCGGCGTGACCGATGTGTGTAATCGCTTGCTTGCGATTAACCATCTCGGTGCCACCGAGTTTTCCAACTCGGTCCCACCGACACCGTGAAGGTATATATACCTAAGGGCAGCGCGTTGATTATTCCTTCAAAACGTCTAGCCCCAAACCCTTATTTGCCGTCGCCGTGGTCTTCGGATCGTCTCCGCCGTCGCTTTGTCGCCCTGCCCGGGTCTCCATCGCCGTCAATCGGTCAATCTCATCGCGCCGTTGCGCCGTGGTGAAACTCCACCAAGTTGGGTGAGTTTCATCCTCTCGTCTTCAACCTCGATTCAATGCACGATAGGTTTTGCCTAGCTTCTTGCCATGTTTGAAATCTTCCTATCCAGCAGATTAGATCTTAGAACGAAATTCGAGTGAAAATTTTAGGGTTAGGTTTCCGCGAACACATCTCGGTGTGACCGATTCTACATTCTCGGATGACCGATTTGGCCTCTGGCCATTGACCTTTGCCTTTCGGTCCAACCGAAGTTGTGCAAATCGGTAAGTCCGAAATGAGGATTTAGTGAAACCCTAGTGCTCTCGGCTAGACCGAAACCCATTTCGTCCAACCGAAAGTGGTGTGATTGGTTACATTTAGGCACTTGGATTCACGAATTTTTAGACTCGGTCGACCGAAATGCATTCTGTGAAAACTTAAAACTGAGATTTGAACTCATTCATTTTGCAAAATCTTCTGCGCTTTGTGATAACTCTTCTATTCGCCTATACCTACTCTATTCACGGGTTGTCGGTCATATGTCGATGCAAGTGACAGCGAACAGTCTCCGAATCACCGCTTGAGATTCGAGAGGCGTCACTAGTCCCAAGCCAGCAGTTTTTCGATGATGGTGAGAGAAGCACCCCAAGTGGTTTGCCTGCTGCTGCCACCAGGGCGAAGAAGAAAAATTCGATGAAGAGGATTCGACTTTGTTGCTGAGGAGGAGATCACTTCCAAACCTAAGAGAAAAGTGGTTGCCAAAGACTATCAAGGGCAACACACCAAGAAAGGCACCAGCAAAGTGAAGAAGTCCACAGTTGCAAAGAAGCTGAGCATGGAAGAAGAAACCTCCAAAGAAGGTAAAGAAAACTTCCAAGAGGAAGAGGCTAGTACATGATGAAGGCGATGATGATTACGATGAGGAAGCACCCCAGCCTCCTCGAAGCCTAAGTTGATGGGAGATGCCATCGAGGCGGTGAGCACCTACCAAATCTAAGCCATCAGCTCCAGCAAAGGCAGCTCAAGCCAAACCTGCTGCCAAGCCAAAGAAAACAGTGAGAAATATTCCTGCTTCAGAGAAGAAGAAGGACAATGTGCCACCAGCTGAGTCAGATGAAGAGGCACATGTATTGCTGAAGCTCAGACAGAAACTGCCAGTTCATAATGATGCTCATCCTCGAGCTGAAAATATGAAGGAAAGGAAGGACAAAGGTCTCAGGCTATGGAGGCAAGTTGATCCATATGCCACCAGGAGAAGGACAGCTGTTGACTCAAGATTCCACACCCGAGAGCAACAAGATTTCTATGAGACAGTGCTCATGGACAAGAAACCAATTGTTGCTGACACTAGGTATGTTGACTGGGAATACATCGACAGTGAAGAGCACAGAGACTACTTCCCACATGTGCATGAGAGCTTCACTGCATGTGGAGTTGCAGAGTTCGTTGGTCGAAAGCGACATGGAATGATGAGATGATCATGCGTTCTATGCCACACAGACATTTCTATCCAGATGGCAGAATTGTATGGATGACTGAAGGCCAGAGATTCTCTTCAACAGTTGAAGAATGGAGAGCACTGCTGAATGCTCCAGTATCAAGAGATGATGATGTAGATGTTTATGGCATTCCAAAGAAGAATCACGAGTCTATGAAGAACATGTACAATGAGGTACCAGACAAGGATGTTGAGATATGGAAGCTTGGATCAGTTTATCATCTTCAGGCAGGTCTCCCAACTACTAACACCATTCTGAGGCATACTTTGATGCCCAAGTCAGGAGACCATCGCATGATAAGAGGCTATTCTATCAACATGCTGCATATTCTAGATCAGAAGACACCTTTTAAGGTGATGGACACGATAGTTGAGACTATCAAGAGGACAAAGCAGAGACTGAAGAGGTCATGTGGGTTTGCTCCGCACATTCAGATGCTCATCAATGCCAAGTTTGGCACGGACACCTACCTGTTGGATAGACCCCACTTGCCACTGCAGCCTGAACATGAAGATAATGAAGTTGTGATGACTGAGGATGCTCCCACATCTGTTGAAGGACACGCTAAGTCTGAAGCTGCCAAACAAGCTAAAGCTGAGAAGGAAGCAGCAGCAGCAGCAAAACCCAAGAGCGTTGGAGAACAACTTCTTGAAGCTACCCAGAGGATTGAACTACGCCTGGCCAGCATAGTGCAGTCTCAGGAGAGTCTTGAGAGGATAGTTGAAGACAAGTTCCATGCTCTGGATGTCAAGCTGACTGAAGTGCAGGTCACCATCAACAAGCTTGAGGCAGACATTGAGGAAGCCAAGAGGGAGAAGGCAGAGCTCATGAAGGAGATGGAAGATGATCTAGTCCAGGATGATTACGAGCTGCCTGCTCAGGTTCCCACAAAGCCCAGATCAGCTGCTATTCCAAAGGATGACCCTGTGGCTACTACATCAAGACCTCCCACAGCTCCATCGGTTCTGCTCCAGCTCCAAGTGTCCACTCCTCCAGCTCCACAGACTTCAGCGAAGCCTTTGCAGATGCAGCTATCTCCACTCCATCGACCCAGGCAGAGCCGCCACAGAGTCCCTAGTGACGCTTAGCTCTATACCTTCGAACTTTTGGTAACTTGTTGCCAAAGGGGAGAAATTGTATAGATCATAGGACTTCGAGAGAGAGAGTGCTCGCTTTTGCTCTTTTGTTTGCGGTTTTCCTTGAGATACTTTTGAGTTCTTGAGACATTTCGTGTGTTTGATACTCGTTTGCTCTATCTTTGATGAGTGCTTGATCATACTATGCTTAATGTGTGCTTAATGCTTATCATATGCTATTCATGTTTTGTATGATCATTTACTCATGTCTTGGTGATTGGGTGCATGCTATTCATTCTTATCATTTTGTGCGCTCCACCAAGATGTATGTGACATGGAAGAGTGACCCATGATCCTAATCGATTGTGCATTTGCATTCAAACGCAAATCTTAAATAATGCACAAATTTAGGGGAGCTCTTGCTTATCGATACTTCTCAAAGCGGCGATATCATTCATTGATTATATCATTTGTCGAAGCTTTGATCTATATGTTGTCATCAATTACCAAAAGGGGAGATTGAAAGTGCAACTAATCCCGGGTGGTTTTGGTAATTAATAACAACATATATATCATTGAACTAATTGTTTCTTGAGAATATTTCGAAAGTTCATTGATATGGGTATGGCAATGACTGATGATGTGGACCCCTCAAAATGCTAAGGAAAGCATTGGCAAAAGCTCAAGACTCCATTTTTGGTTTAGTGATCCAAGATCACATTGAGTCCATAGGAAAGCCAATACTATTAAAAGGGGATGAGGTTATGATGATGATCTGGTTGCTCAAAGTGCTTAGTGATTTATCTCTCAAACTATCAGCAATCTTTCATTCCAACATATACTCATAAGTAATCTCGGTCCCACCGATTCCATAAACTCAGTCACACCGAGATGAACCACCTCAGCCATATAGCCAAACCCTAGTAATTTCGGATTTTCCGATTCCAAACTCGGTCTTACCGAAATTGGTGTTGCCAACCTTCTGTAACCTTCTGTACTCAAATCGGTGTCACCGAGATGAGAAAGTCGGTCCCACCGAGATTGGCAAACCCTAGACTTTGGAAGAATCGGACTAACCGAGATTGTATTTTCGGTCCCACCGAAAATCCCAACGTTCACAAGATTTGAACTTTCGGTCTCACCGAGTTGTCAACTTCGGTCTGACCGAGATTGGTCAAATGTGTGTAACGGTTGGATTTTGTGTGGAGGCTATAAATACCCCTCCACCTCCTCTTCATTCGTGGAGAGAGCCATCAGAAAGAACTACCACTCCTACCTTACATTTGTGAGAAGAAAACTACCTACCCTTGTGTTGAGATCAAGTTGCTCCACTCCCACCATATGAAACTTGATTTCTATCCTTCCCAAGTTGCTTTCCACTCAATCCCTTCTTCCACCACAGCCAAATCAATGAGGAGAGTTGAGTGTTGGGGAGATTATCATTTGAAGCACAAGAGCAAGGAGTTTATCATCACCAACACCATCTATTACCTTTTGGAGGGTGGTGCCTCCTAGATTGGTTAGGTGTCGCTTGGGAGCCTCCGTCAAGATGTGGAGTTGAACCAAGAAGTTTGTAAGGGCAAGGAGATCGCCTAATTCGTGAAGATCTACCCCGAGTAAGGCTAGTCCTCCGTGGGCGTAAGCCATGATGGCATAGACAAGGTTGCTTCTTCGTGGACCCTTCGTGGGTGGAGCCCTCCGTGGACTCTCGCAGCCGTTACCCTCCGTGGGTTGAAGTCTCCATCAACGTGGATTGACGATAGCACCACCTATCGGAACCACGAGAAAAATCTCCGTGTCTCCAAACTGCGTTTGCTCTTCTCCACCTCTATTTACTACATGTGCAATTTACTTTCCGCTGCCATAACTCTAGAATTGCATGTGTAGGGTGATACTTGACTTGCTCATCATTGTAAACTTGCTAAAAACTTGTCCTAATCAAAAGGCTAAACTTTTAAATTGTCAAGTAGTCTAATCACCCCCCCTCTAGACATAATTCCGATCCTACAGATACTTATGATGAAACTACTTCTGTGCATGATACTACTTTGCCATTAACTGAATTTCCTGATGAACAACTTGCTAGAGTTAGGGGGAATGAAATTATTGAAGATGCTATTATTGATGATAGTGATTATGAAAATTCTCCCAATGATTATGAATTGCCTGTTGTTCCTGAGGGTTATGTTATGAATGAAGAAGCTGCTAGAGCTATCTTTGCTTGCAATGATAGATATGATCTTAAGAAATTATTAGCTAAATGGAAGCAGCAGTCTCTTAATGCTAGAATGTAACCTGACCCTGCTTTTGCTACTTCACCTATCTGTGTTACTGATAAGGATTATAAATTCTCTGTTGATCCTGAGATTATTACTTTAGTTGAATTTGATCCTTTTTATGGCCTTGAATCTGAAATTGTTGTGGCATATCTTACCAAGTTGAATGATATAGCTACCCCGTTTACTCATGATGATAAATCTCGCTATTTTTATATCCTTAAGATATTTTCGTTCTCGTTAAAGGGTGATGCTAAGACTTGGTATAATTCTCTTGCTCCTGGTTGTGTGCGTAGTCCACAGGATATGATTTATTACTTCTCTGCTAAATATTTCCCTGCTCATAGGGAACAAGCTGCCTTGCGGGAAATATATAACTTTGTGCAAATAAAAGAATAGAGTCTCCCACAAGCTTGGGGGAGGCTTCTCCAATTACTTAATGCTTTGCCTGATCATCCTCTTAAGAAAAATGAAATACTTGATATCTTTTATAATGGACTAACCGATGCTTCCAACTCCTGAGCCTATTCCTAAACCCACTCCAAAGAAGAGAGGTGTTTTATTTCTCAGTCCTGAAGATATGCAAGAGGCAAAGAAATCAATGAAAGAAAAAGGTATTAAAGCTGAAGATGTTAAGAATTTACCACCTATCGAAGAAATACATGGTATTAATATACCACCTGTTGAAGAACCACATTGTCTTGATAACCCGACACAGGTAGTAAAGGTAAATTCTCTCTATGGATATGATAAAGTTGAAATCCCCTCTACTAAATTTCATAGCCCATGCTTAGATGAATTTGATGACTTTATGGCTAGATGATACGTCCATTTTGCATCATGCTTTTATATCAATATTTATTGCATTATGGGCTGTTATTACACATTATAACTCAATACTTATGGCTATTCTCTCTTATTTTACAAGGTTTACCATTAAGAGGGGGAATGCCGGCAGCTAGAATTCTGGCTGGAAAAGGAGCAAATGTTGGAAACCTATTCTGCACAACTCCAAAAGTCCTGAGACTCCACGAAACAACCTTTTGGATTTAATAAGAATTTTTGAGCAAAAGAAAGAGGCCTGGTGGGACTCCGGCGTCCATCTTCTGCTATATCATCACTTTTACCCTGGAAAAAATCGTGGACAAGCTTACAAGACGAAACTCCGCCGCCACGAGGCGGAACCTTGGCGGAATCAATCTAGGGCTCTGGCGGAGCTATCTGCCGGGGAAACTTCCCTACGGGAGGGGGAAATCATCACCAACGTCATCACCAAAGATCCTCTCATTGGGAGGGGGTCAATGTCCATCAACATCTTCACCAGCACCATCTCCTCTCAAAACCCTAGTTCATCTCTTGTATCCAATCTTGTATCAAAACCACAAATTGGTACATGTGGGTTGCTAGTAGTGTTGATTACTCCTTGTAGTTGATGCCATTTGGTTTACTTGGTGGAAGATCATATGTTTAGATCCTTTATGCATATTATTACTCCACTGATTATGAACATGAATATGCTTTGTGAGTAGTTACGTTTGTTCCTGAGGACATGGGTGAAGTCTTGCTATTAGTAGTCATGTGAATTTGGTATTCGTTCGATATTTTGATGAGATGTATGTTGTCTTTTCCTCTAGTGGTATTATGTGAACGTCGACTACATGACACTTCACCATTATTTGGGACTAGAGGAAGGCACGGGAAGTAGTAAGTAGATGATGGGTTGCTAGAGTGATGAAGCTTAAACCCTAGTCTATCGTTGCCGTTAGGGGCTGATATGGATCCATACGCTTAATGCTGGGGGTTAGGTTTACCTTAATACTTCTTTTTGTAGTTGCGGATGCTTGCAATAGGGGTTAATCATAAGTGGGATGCTTGTCCAAGTTAGGGCAGTACCCTAGTACCAGTCCACCCACATATCAAATTATCAAAGTACCGAATGCGAATCATATGAACGTGATGAAAACTAGCTTGACCATAATTCCCAATGTGTCCTCGGGAGCTCCTTCCTCATTATTAGAAATTGTCCAGGCTTATCCTTTGCTACATAAAGGATTGGGCCACCTTGCTGCACTTTATTTACTTTATTTACTTGTTGCTCGTTACTATTTATCTTATCACAAAACTATCTATCACCTACAATTTCAGTTCTTGCAGAGAAAACCTTACCGAAAACTGCTTATCATTTCCTTCTGCTCCTTGTTGGGTTCGACACTCTTACTTATCTAAAGGACTACGATAGATCCCCTACACTTGTGGGTCATCAAGACTCTTTTCTGGCGCCGTTGCCGGGGAGTGTAGCGCTTTTGGTGAGTGGAACTTAGTAAGGAAACATTTATATAGTGTGCTGAAATTTTCTGTTACTTGTTACTATGGAAACTAATCCTTTGAGGGGCTTGTTTGGGGTATCTTCACCCCAACCAGAAGAGCAAAGAGTTGCTCCTCAACCTACTGAACTTTATGAAAATATTTACTTTGATATTCCTTCGGGTATGATAGAGAAACTGCTAGCTAATCCATTTGCAGGAGACGGAACATTGCATCCCGATTTACACCTTATCTTTGTGGATGAAGTTTGTGGATTATTTAAGCTTGCAGGTATTCCCGATGATGTTGTCAAAAGGAAGGTCTTCCCTTTATCTTTGAAGGGAGATGCATTGACATGTTATAGGCTATGTGATGATACGAGATCTTGGAATTATAAGCGATTGAAGTTGTAATTTCACCAGAAGTTCTATCCTATGCATCTTGTTCATCGTGATCATAATTACATATATAATTTCTGGCCTCGCGAAGGAGAAAGCATCACTCAAGCTTGGGGGAGGCTTAAGTCAATGTTATGTTCATGCCCCAATCATGAGCTCTCTCGGGAAATGATTATTCAGAATTTTTATGCTCGGCTTTCTCTTGATAATTGCAACCTTTGCTCGATCTTTGCTGTCTTTGGTTCTTATCTGTTGAAGACTATTGATTTCAAATGGGACTTATTGGAAAGAATTAAACGCAACTCTGAAGATTGGGGTTCTGACGATGGTAAGGAGTCAGGTATGACACCTAAGTTTGATTTTGTTAAATCTTTTATGGATACCAATGCTTTTCGTGGATTTAGCTCTAAGTATGGACTTGACTCTGAGATAGTAGCTACTTTTTGTGACTACTCATGTTGATCCCCCTAAAGAGAAGTGGTTTAAATATAATCCTCCCGTTGAAGTGAAAGTAGTTGCACCTATTACAGTCGAAGAAAAGACTATTACCTATAGTGATCCTACTGTTCCTACTGCTTATGTTGAAAAACCTCCTTTTTCCTGTTAGGATAAAAGATCATGCTAAAGCCTTGACTGTTGTTCGTAAGAGTAATACTAGGACTTATACACCTCCTGAGCAAATTAATGTTGAACCTAGTATTGTTATGATTAAAGATCTCTTGGATGAGGACTTAGATGGGCATGTTATTTCTTTCTTGGGTGAGACTTCTAATATTGCTAGACCTGACACTAAGACACGTAGACCTGCTGTAGGCATGTATGTTATTTCTGTTAAAATAGGAGATCATTGTTATCACGGCTTATGTGATATGGGTGCTAGTGCTAGTGCGATACATTATGATCTTTATAAAGAAATTATGCACGACATTGCACTCGTTGAATTAGAAGACATTGATGTTACTATTAAGATTGCTAATAGGGATACCATTAAACCTATTGGGATTGTTAGAGATGTTGAAGTTTTGTGTGGGAAGGTTAAATACCCTACTGATTTTCTTGTTCTTGGTTCCCCACAAGATGATTTTTGTCCCATTATTTTTGGTAGACCCTTCTTGAATACTGCTAGTGCTAGGATTAATTATGAAAAGAATATTGTTACTGTTGGCATAGATGGTATGTCTCATGAGTTTAATTTCGCTAAGTTTAGTAGACAACCTCGTGAAAGGGAACCACCTAGTAAGGATGAGATTATTGGTCTTGCTTCCATTGCTGTTCCTCCAACTGATCCGTTAGAACAATATTTGCTAGACCATGGATACGATAAGTTTATGAAGGAAAGGGAGGAAATAGATGAAGTGTTCCTTAAACAGGAACCTATGCTGAAACATAACCTTCCCATTGAAATTCTTGGGGATCCCCTCCACCCAAGGGTGATCCCGTGTTTGAACTCAAACCATTACCTAACAATCTTAAGTATGCTTATCTTGATGAAAAAGAAATATATCCTGTTATTATTAGTGCTAATCTTTCAGAGAAAGAAGAAGAAAGATTATTGAAAACTCTGAAGAAGCACCGAGCTGCTATTGGATATACTCTGGATGAACTTAAGGGCATTAGTCCCACATTATGTCAGCACAAAATTTCAGTGGAGAAAGATGCCAAACCAGTTAGATATCCTCAAAGACGATTAAATCCCAAGATGAAGGAAGTGGTAAGAAAGGAGATACTAAAGCTCCTTGAGGCATGTATTATTTATCCAGTTGCTGATAGTGAATGGGTAAGCCCTGTCAATTGTGTTCCTAAAAAGGGAGGTATTACTGTTGTTCCTAATGATAAAGAAGAATTGATCCCGCAAAGAATTATTACAGGTTATAGGATGGTAATTGATTTCCGTAAGTTAAATAAAGCTACTAAAAAAGATCATTACCCCTTACCTTTTATTGATCAAATGCTAGAAAGGCTATCCAAACACACACATTTTTGCTTTCTAGATGGTTATTCTGGTTTCTCTCAGATACCTGTGTTAGCGAAAGATCAATCTAAAACTACTTTTACTTGCCCTTTTGGTACTTTTGCTTATAGACGTATGCCTTTTGGTTTATGTAATGCACCTGCTACCTTTCAAAGATGCATGATGGCTATATTCTCTGATTATTGTGAAAAGATTTTTGAGGTATTCATGGATGACTTCTCCGTCTATGGATCCTCCTTTGATGATTGTTTGAGCAACCTTGATCGAGTTTTGCAGAGATGCAAAGACACTAGTCTCGTCCTGAATTGGGAAAAGTGTCACTTTATGGTTAATGAAGGCATTGTCTTGGGGAACAAGATCTACGAGAGAGGTATCGAAGTTGATAAAGCCAAAGTTGATACTATTGAAAAGATGCCATGTCCCAAGGACATAAAAGTTATAAGAAGTTTCCTTGGTCACGCCGGTTTTTATAGGAGGTTCATTAAGGACTTTTCTAAAATCTATAGGCCTCTGACTAATTTATTGCAAAAAGATATTCCTTTTGTCTTTGATGATGATTGTGTAGAAGCATTTGAAACGCTTAAGAAAGGTTTGATCACTGCACCTATTGTTCAGCCACCTTATTGGAATTTACCTTTTGAAATTATGTGCGATGCTAGTGATTATGCTGTAGGTGATGTTTTAGGGCAAAGAGTCGATAATAAGTTGAATGTTATCCAATATGCTAGTAAGACTCTTGATACTGCCTAGAGAAATTTTGCTACTACTGAAAAAGAGCTCTTAGCAGTTGTGTTTGCATGTGATAAGTTTAGACCTTATATTGTTGATTCCAAAGTTACTATTCACACTGATCATGCTGCTATTAAATATCTTACGGAAAAGAAAGATGCTAAGCCTAGACTCATTAGATGGGTTCTCTTGCTCCAAGAATTTGACTTGCATATTATTGATGGAAAGGGAGCTGAGAACCCCGTTGCAGACAACTTGTCTAGGTTAGAGAATGTTCTTGATGACCCACTGCCTATTAATGATAGCTTTCCTCATGAACAATTAGCGGTCGTTAATGCTTCTCGTACTGCTCCTTGGTATGCTGATTATGCTAATTACATTGTTGCTAAATATATACCGCCTAGTTTCACATACCAGCAAGAGAAAAAGTTCTTTTATGATTTAAGACATTACTTCTGGGATGATCCACATCTTTAAAAAGGAGTAGATGGTGTTATTAGACATTGTGTGCCTGAGCATGAACAGGAACAGATCCTATGCAAGTGTCACTCTGAATCCTATGGAGGACACCATGCTGGAGACATAACTGCACACAAGGTACTACAATCTGGTTTTTATTGGCCTACTCTCTTCAAAGATGCTCGTAAGTTTGTCTTATCTTGTGATGAATGTCAAAGAATAGGTAACATTAGTAGACGTCAAGAAATTCCTATGAATTATTCTCTTGTTATTGAATCGTTTGATGTTTGGGGCTTTGATTATATGGGACCTTTTCCTGCCTCTAATGGTTATACACATATTTTAGTTGCTGTTGATTACGTTACTAAGTGGGTAGAAGCTATTCCAACTAGTAGTGCTGATCATAACACTTCTATTAAAATGCTTAAAGAAGTTATTTTTCCGAGGTTTGGAGTCCCTAGATATCTTATGACTGATGGTGGTTCATATTTTATTCATGGTGCTTTCCGTAAGATGCTTGCTAAGTATGATGTCAATCATAGAATAGCATCCCCTTATGATCCGCAGTCTAGTGGTCAAGTAGAGTTGAGCAATAGAGAGCTCAAATTAATTTTGCAAAAGACTGTGAAAAGATCTAGAAAGAATTGGTCCAAAAAACTTGATGATGCATTATGGGCCTATAGAACTGCATACAAAAATCCTATGGGTATGTCTCCATATATGATGGTTTATGGAAAAGCGTGTCATTTACCTCTTGAACTTGAACTTAAGGCTTATTGGGCTATTAAAGAGCTCAATTATGACTTCAAACTTGCCGGTGAGAAGAGGTTATTGGATATTAGCTCACTTGAAGAATGGAGAACCCAAGCGTATGAGAATGCCAAGCTTCTCAAAGAAAAAGTCAAGCGCTGGCATGATAAGAGGATACAAAAGCGTGAGTTTAACGTAGGAGATTATGTGTTATTATTCAACTCTCGTTTAAGATTTTTTGCAGGTAAACTTCTCTCAAAATGGGAAGGTCCCTACGTTATCGAGGAGGTCTATCGTTCTGGTGCTATAAAAATCAACAACTTCGAAGGCACAAATCCGAGGCTGGTTAACGGTCAAAGAATTAAACATTATATTTTAGGTAATTCTATTAATGTTGAAACTAATATTATTGAAACCATAACCCCTGAGGAATTCATAAGGGACACTTTCCAGAATGCTTCAGACTCCGAAAAGGCATAGGTATGTGGTACGGTGAGTAAACCGACTCCAAAACAACTCTAATGGCAATTTTTATCAGTTTTGGATTATTTATGAATTTTAGGAATAAAGAAGTAGTCCGAAAGGGACACGAGGCCCCCACGAGAGTGGAGGCCCCCCCTGTAGGGCGCGCCCACTATCTCGTGGGCACCTCGTGTAACTCCCGGACTCCGTTTTCTTGCACGTTACGTATTTTGGTCGGTAAAAATTCATTATATATACTCCCGAAGGTTTTAACCACTGTATCATGCAAATATCCTCTGTTTTTGTTCGAGCTGTTTTTGTTTCAGATCTAGAGCATCATGTCGTCTCCAGGCGCTCCCAAGGACAAGTTTTTCGAGAGGGTTATCAACCCCTATCTCGCGGAGGTGCTGCATCATCCTCAAACCAATGACATGCGTGAGGGGGTGCTACACATCCGTGATGTGGAGGGACCAAGGCATACCGGGAGCGTGGAGACAAAGCTCGAAGCCGTTAAGCAGCAAGTTTTCAAGTGCCAAGGGATGGTGAAGCGTGGACTCAATGCCAACCAGATGATGATCACGAAGTTCACTAACAACCACAAGCTAGATGCTAAAGTCATTGGGGAGACCATCTTCAAGCTTCAAGAGAAAATTGAGCTCCTCCAAGCCCAGATATATGACCTGCAAAACCAAAACTGTGAGTATGAATATAGATTCAAGCGAATGAGTTTGGCTGCAGATTTAAGGATCTCGGAGACTCGATCATACTTTTATGATGGAGAACCTATGCCTTGGAAGACGAACGACAAGCCTACATCATCAACAACTCCTACTTCACCACCTCCGAGGACGTAATCACCTAGGTATGGGCACTCCCCTTGGGAACTGCCAAGCTTGGGGGAGGAGCCCCGGTATCGTACCACTATCACACTCCTATCTTTACCGCTTTATTTAGTTCAATCCTTTTAGTAGTATCTTGATCTAGTAGATTGAAGTTTGATATCAAGTAGTTTTGAGTTTTGCATTGTGATCTCTTTTTGTAATCGAGTCCGTGTGCTATCTATAATAAAGATTAGTGTTGAGTCAAGGGCTTTGCTATGTTGCTATGATCTTGAGAAAGTAGAAAGAACAAAAGAGTTCATATTGATCTTATGGATAGTGATAACTTCACACATAGAAAGTATGAGGCATAAAAATTGTTGAGAGTTGATGAACGTAGCCTTGGTCATTGTTGCAATTAATAGGAAGTGATAAGGAAAGAGGGGTTCACATATAAATATATTATCTTGGACATCTTTTATGATTGTGAAGCACTCATTAAGTATGACATGCTAAAAGAGTTGATGTTGGACAAGGAAGACAACGTAATGGTTTATGTTTTCTGACATCTCAGTTAAAGTATATAGTCATTGACCTTCCAAACATGTTGAGCTTGCCTTTCCCCCTCATGCTAGCCAAATTCCTTGCACCAAGTAGAGATACTACTTGTGCTTCCAAATATCCTTAAACCCAGTTTTGCCATGAGAGTCCACCATACCTACCTATGGATTGAGTAAGATCCTTCAAGTAAGTTGTCATCGGTGCAAGCAATAAAAATTGCTCTCTAAATATGTAGTGCGGAGAAAATAAGCTTTGTACGAACTTGTTGTTGAAGTAATAAAAGCGACGGACTGCATAATAAAGGTCCACATACAAGGGGAAATATAAAGTGACGTTCTTTTGCATTAAGATTTTATGCATCAACCCTAAACGCGCATGACAACCTCTGCTTCCCTCTGCGAAGGGCCTATCTTTTACTTTATGTTTTTACTTTATGCTTGAGTCAAGGTGATCTTCACCTTTCCCTTTTTTCATTTTATCCTTTGGCAAGCTCCTCGTGTTTGAAAGATCATGATGCATATATCCAATTGCATGTAAGTTAGCATGGCCATAATTGTTGACATCACCTAAAGGTGAATACGTTGGGAGGCAACACAGTAAGCCCCCATCTTTCTCAGTGTCCGGCTGAAACTCTATAACCACAAGTATTGCGTGAGTGTTAGCAATTGTAGGAGACTACGGGATAGTTGAGTATGTGAGCTTGTTGAAAAGCTCTATTATTGACTCTTTCTGATGTTACGATAAATTGCAATTGCTGCAATGACTGAGATTATAGTTTGTTAGTTCCCAATGATGTTTTTGAACCATACTTGACATTGTGAATTGCTTATTACTTGAGCATAGGAAATCATATGACAAAATCTATATATGTTGTTATTATTAGAATGATCATGATGCCCTCATGTCCGTATTTTATTTTTATCGACACCTCTATCTCTAAACATGTGGACATATTTTTCGATTTCGGCTTCCGCTTGAGGACAAGCGAGGTCTAAGCTTGGGGGAGTTGATACGTCCATTTTGCATCATGCTTTTATATCAATATTTATTGCATTATGGGATGTTATTACACATTATATGTCAATACTTATGGCTATTCTCTCTATTTTACAAGGTTTACCTGAAGAGGGGAATGCTTGCGCGAAATTCTGGCCGAAATGGAGCAAACATTGGAAACCTATTCTGCATAGCTCGAAAAGTCCTGAGACTCCACGAAACAACTTTTTGGATTTAATAAGAATTTTTGAGCAAAAGAAAGAGGCAAGGGGGCCCACAACCTATCCAGGAGATAGGGGGCGCCCCCCTATAGGGCGTGCCCCCTATCACCTGGGCCCCCTGGTGGGCTTCCGGCATCCATCTTCTGCTAAATCATCACTTTTACCCTGGAAAAAATTGTGGACAAGCTTACGGGACGAAACTCCGCCGCCACGAGGCGGAACCTTGGCGGAATCAATCTAGGGCACTAGCGGAGCTGTTCTGCTAGGGACACTTCCCTCCGGGAGGGGGAAATCATCACCAACATCATCACCAACGATCCTCTCATCGGGAGGGGGTCAATCTCCATCAACATCTTCACCAGCACCATCTCCTCTCAAAACCCTAGTTCATCTCTTGTATCCAATCTTGTATCAAAACCACAAATTGGTACCTGTGGGTTGCTACTAGTGTTGATTACTCCTTGTAGTTGATGCTATTTGGTTTACTTGGTGGAAGATCATATGTTCAGATCCTTTATGCATATTATTACTCCTCTGATTATGAACATGAATATGCTTTGTGAGTAGTTACGTTTGTTCCTGAGGACATGGGTGAAGTCTTGCTATTAGCAGTCATGTGAATTTGGTATTCGTGCGATATTTTGATGAGATGTATGTTGTCTTTTCCTCTAGTGGTGTTATCTGAACATCGACTACATGACACTTCACCATTATTTGGGCCTAGAGGAAGGCATGGGGAAGTAATAAGTAGATGATGGGTTGCTAGAGTGACAGAAGCTTAAACCCTAGTCTATGCGTTGCTTCGTTAGGGGCTGATATGGATCCATACGCTTAATGCTGGGGGTTAGGTTTACCTTAATACTTCTTTTCGTAGTTGCGGATGCTTGCAATAGGGGTTAATCATAAGTGGGATGCTTGTCCAAGTTAGGGCAGTACCCAAGTACTGGTCCACCCACATATCAAATTATCAAAGTACCGAACGCAAATCATATGAACGTGATGAAAACTAGCTTGACGATAATTCCCAATGTGTCCTCGGGAGCTCCTTCCTCATTACTAGAAATTGTCCAGGCTTATCCTTTGCTACATAAAGGATTGGGCCACCTTGCTGCACTTTATTTACTTTATTTACTTGTTTCTTGTTAATATTTATCTTATCACAAAACTATCTATCACCTACAATTTCAGTGCTTGCAGAGAAAACCTTACTGAAAACCGCTTATCATTTCCTTCTGCTCCTCGTTGGGTTCGACACTCTTACTTATCGAAAGGGCTACGATAGATCCCCTACACTTTTGGGTCATCACTAGACAAGAAAGTTTTAATGCTTATGTTGGTAGAGAGTTAAAGAATAATGCTTTCGAGGTAGGACGTGTGAGCGATAATATGGCTAGAGTTAAAGGTGAACTCAAACTTATTAGCAAATATACTTCTATGGTTGCTACTCAAACTGAGCAAGTACTCAAAGCTCAAAATGATTTGCTCTATGAATTAAATAATAAAAATGACTTTGTTGTTAGAGTGGCTACTAGAACTGGTAGAATGACTCAGGAACCTTTGTATCCTGAAGGCCACCCTAAGAGAATCGAGCAGGATTCTCAGAGAAATAATTTAGAGGCACCTAGTTCTTCTAAAAAGAAGAAAAGGAAAAACGATAGAACTTTACATACTGTAGACACACCTGAGAATCCCAATGATATTTCTATTTCTGATGCTGAAACACAATCAGGTGATGAACATGAACCTAGTGATAATGGTAAAGATAATGTTCATGTTGATGCTCAACCTAGCAAAAACAATGATGTAGAGATTGAACCTGCTGTTGATCTTGATAACCCACAATCAAAGAATCAACGCTAGGATAAGAGAGATTTTGATGCTAGGAAGCACGGTAGAGAAAGAGAACCATGGGTTTAGAGACCCATGCCCTTTCCTCCTAAACCATCCAAGTCAAAGGATGATGAGGATTTTGAGCACTTTGCTGAAATGATTAGACCTATTTTCTTACGTATGCGCTTAACTGATATGCTTAAAGTAAATCCTTATGCTAAATATATGAAGGATATCATTACAAATAAAAGAAAGATACCAGAAGCTGAAATTTTCACCATGCTTGCTAATTACACTTTTAAGGGTGGAATACCAAATAAACTTGGAGATCCCGGGGTACCAACAATACCATGATCCATTAAAAGAAATTATGTTAGAACTCCTTTATGTGATCTTGGAGCCGGTGTTAGTGTTATGCGTCTCTCTTTACATCGTAGACTTGAATTGAATAAGTTGACACCTACTGAAATATCTTTGCAAATGGCCGATAAATCAACTGCTATATCTGTCGGTATTTGTGAGGATGTGCCTGTTGTGGTTGCAAATGTCACTATTTTAACGGACTTTGTCATTCTTGATATTCTCGAGGACTATAGTATGTCGATTATCCTTGGTAGACCTTTTCTTAATACTGCAGGGGCTGTTATTGATTGCAACAAAGGCAATGTCACTTTTCATGTTAATGGTAATGAGCATACGATACACTTTCCGAGGAAACAATCTCAAGTTCATAGCATCAATTCTATTAGGAAAGTTCCAACTATCATTATTGGATGTTTTGAATTTCCTCTTCCTACTGTCAAGAAAAAATATGATATTTTTATTGTTGGGGATATCCATATCCCCATTGAGGTAACTTAGTGTTATTTGAAATTTCTCCGGTTCCGTGTTATTCGGAATGAGTTTGTTAACAAGACTTGATCAACCTTGTTAGTGGATTCATTTTGATGATCATGAGATGGATAAAACTAGAAGGCACAACCTTCTGTACCCTCTTTTTACTTTCTGTTATTTAGAATAAATAAAGGAAAAATAGTATTACCTATCTGTTTTCTGAATTACCCGTGCATTAAAAAATATCCCGAAAATAAAAGTGCTCCAAATGCCCTGGAAATTTAGTATGATTTTTTATGGAATATTTAAGGATTTTAGGCACTGAAATCACTTCAGGAGGGGAAAGCACCAGGCCGCGAGAGTGGAGGGTGCGCCCACCCCACCTGGGCGCGCCCCTTGTCTCGTGGGCCCCTGGTGGCCCCCTCCACTTATGCCAGCACCCACACACTTCATCTTCTACCCAAAAAAATCCCCATCCTACTCAAGCATGAGTTCTAGCTCATTTTGCTGCGATTTTCGATCTCCTTGCTCAAAGCTCCATTCACAAAACTGCTTTGGGAAATTGTTGCTTGGTATGTGACTCCTCCATTAGTCCAATTAGTTTTTGTTCTTGTGCTTTATTCATTGCAAATTTTTGCTGCATAGGTGATCGTGTTCTTGAGCTTGCATGTTAAATTTATGTGGTCCCAAGCAATTCTAATGCATGATATAGGCTCTAGGCACTTGTAGGAGTGGTTGCTACCAATCTTGTTTAGTTTTATTCACTTTTATTTTGAAGTTACTAAAATTTCAGAAATTTTTAGAAAATGATAAGGAAACTTTTGAGGGGTTCTTCTAGCCAAAGCTCTCAGGAAAAACAAGCTAAAGAGAAGGAAAAAGCAAAGTATAATCTTCCTCGCTTAGCGGAAGTGCTGTCATGTGAATGCCATGTGAGGATTTCTTGATAGAAGCTGGAATTCACGAAGACTTTTACTCTTTGATCGAGAATGCATGCCTCACCGGTTTCATCAACGACCGGATGGATCAGTATCTCTTACTCACCAATACTTTTGTACAAATTTTTTACTATTATCCTAAGAAGTCACCGCCTGCAGTATCATTTCATTTATATGATGAATTCAGAGAAATGTCTTTACGTAATTTTTGCGCTGTGTGTGGGATACCTTATGAGGGAGAATTAGAGTAACCCCATCATAATGATGTGGGTGGCTTTGTTAATACTATCGCTGAAGAGGAGCCAAAGAAGCGTTCCGAGGCAAAAATCTCTAGCATACACTTTCCTGCTTTATGCTACTTTGCCACATTTGCTAGTAGATGCTTGATTGGTCGTGGAAATAGTGGAAACTTTAGTGTTCCTGATATTATCATTCTTCAACATGCCTTGCTTGGAGACAATAGTTTTAGTATGGGTGCCGTCGTTGCTAAAAATTTGGAGGTATCTATGCTTCACATCTTGCTAGAAATTTTCAGATACAAAAGGCCCCATATTTGGAGGTATCTATGCTTCATATCTTGCTAGAAATTTTCAGATACCCATTAGGCACCATGAGAAAGAGGAGACAAAATTACCTCCTCACATTTTAGATTACAAGAGCATGGTAGCACACAAGTTTATTGTTGACAACGAAGAGAAGATGCTCTTGTATAACCTTAGATTTAATTAGAAACACATTGAGACTATTATTCTGCCTGCGCCCCTGTTGTTTGATTTGACTGCAGATAATTTTCTTGTTACACCTGAATTGGTGTACAATCATCGGGCCCAAGCTTTCACTCTAGAACATGAACCTGAGCCGGAACCTGAACTGGACCCTTACCGTGCATCATCTGTCCAGTGGGACCCGGAGATGACCAGCCAGTGGTATCCTGATTACACCTCCCAGTACACCGGGGAGAGTAGCGGCGGTCCTTGGTATTAAACCAACATAGGCCAAAAGCCTAAGCTTGTGGGAGTACGTATTTCTCACCGACTTTACATTCATGTTCACACACTAGTCGTCGGTGCTCATACTCTTTCATTGTATTACCCATGCTAGTTTAAATTCCTTTTTCTAGTTTTCTTCTTGTGTGTTTGATAAACCTTAAGAAAAACAAAAAAAGTTAGTTAGTTTAATTTCCATGCTTGTAGTAGAAATTAAAATGAAACCCAAAAAGATTTCTTATTCTTCTTCTTACTTGTTGGGAGCTTTCCCGTGTAAATAGTTTTATTTTCTTTTCTTTCCTTTGGGGGTCGAGAAGACCATATTGAAATTGCTTAGTGGCTCTCATACGCATGATTGTTTATTTAATTTAGAGCCCATATTACCCTGTCTTCTCTCTTGAGTTGAATGCTTGCAGATTCCAGCTTAGTCCAATGCACGTGCACTCTTATTATTATACACATCATTCGGTCGTGCAAGTGAAAGGCAATAGTGACGATATATAATGGACTTATTGAGATGAGAAAAGCTGGTATGAACTTGACCTCTCTTGTTTTTGTAAATATGATGAGTTCATCGTTTCTGATTCAGTTTATTGTGAAGCAAACATATTTGCAATGACATTTAGAGATTATAGTTGCTTTGTGCCATGCTTGATTAGCTATGAGTTATAATGGTTTACCTTTCGTGCCAACATGCTATTAGAATGATTATGATGTGGTATGATGGGATGATATCCTCCTTTGAATAAATTGAGTGACTCGACTTGGCACATGTTCACGCATGTAGTTGAAACAAATCAACATAGCCTTCATGATATTTATGTTCATGGTAGATTATATCCTACTCATGCTTCTATTCGGTGTAAATTAATTTTAATGCATGTTTATGACTGTTGTCGCTCTCTCAGCTGGTCGCTTCCTAGTCTTTTGCTATCCTTCACCTGTACTAAGCGGGAATACTACTTGTGCATCCAAACTCCATAAACCCCAAAGTTGTTCCATATGAGTCCACCATACCTTCCTATATGCGGTATTTACCTGCCGTTCCAAGTAAATTTGTATGTGCCAAACTCCAAACCTTCAAATGAAATTCTGTTTTGTATGCTCGAGTAGCTCATGTTTCAACTAGGGCTGCCTTTATCTTCCATGCTAGGTGGGTTAGTCTCAAGAGGAGTGGACTCCGCTCCTCATTCACGAGAAAGGGCCGGTAACCGGGATGCCCAGTCCCATGATCCAAAAAGATCAAAGCAAATCAAAATAATTAAAAAACTCCCCCAGGGCTGTTGATAGTTGGAGGCACTCGTTATTTCGTGCAAGCCATGGATTGATGCTTGTTGGTGGTTGGGGGAGTATAAACCTTTACCATTCTGTTTGCAAACTGCCTATAATGCATGTAGTATGGAAGATAGAGCCATCTCATAGTTGTTGCGTTGACAGCAAAAGTATGCCGCACAAAATGTTATTCAATCTCTATTTTAAAATCGAGCTCTGGCACCTCTACAAATCCCTGCTTCCCTCTGCGAAGGGCCTATCTATTTACTTTTATGTTGAGTCATCACCCTTCTTATTAAAAAACACCTGCTGGAGAGCACACTGTCATTTGCATTCATTACTATTGGTTTATATTGGGTATGACTTGACTGGATCTCTTTTACCATGAATTAAATGTTTAGTCAGTCCTTGATCTTTAAAGGTTCTCTGCATTTATGTTTTGCGGTCTCAGAAAGGGCTAGCGAGATACCATTTTGTTAGATCATGTTATAATTGTTTTGAGAAAGTGTTGTCATCCGAGTTTTATTATTATGGCTCGCTAGCTAATTATGCTATTGATATGAGTAATTGTGAGACCTAAGTGTTATTGTGAGTATGGTTAGTTCATAATATTTGCTGAAACCTGAATGATGGCTTTGCATGTTTAAAACAACAAGAGCAAATAGAGTTTGTAAAAGTTTTTCTTTATCACTTTCAGTTTATCAACTGAATTGCTTGAGGACAAGCAAAGGTTTAAGCTTAGGGGAGTTGATACGTCTCCAATGTATCTAATTTTCCAAACACTTTTGACCTTGTTTTGGACTCTAACTTTCACGATTTGAATGAAACTAACCCGGACTGACGCTGTTTTCAGCAGAACTGCCATGATGTTGTTTTATGTGTAGAAAAGCAAAGTTCTCGGAATGTCCTGAAAATCCACGGAGGCACTTTTCGGAAAATATAAAAAATACTAGCGAAAGAATCAAGACCAGGGGGCCCACACCCTGTCCACGAGGGTGGGGGCGCGCCCCCTCCCCCTGGGTGCCCCCTATCTCGTGGGTCTCCTGGACATCCACCAACCTCAACTCCAACTCCAATATTCACGTTAGGGGAGAAAAAAATCAGAAAGAAAGTTTCATTATGTTTTACGACACGGAGCCGCCGCCAAGCCCTAATCTCCCTCGGGAGGGCTGATCTGGAGTCCGTTCGGGGCTCTGGAGAGGGGGATTCGTCGCCGTCGTCATGATCAACCATCCTCCATCACCAATTTCATGATGCTCACCATCGTGCGTGAGTAATTCCATCGTAGGCTTGCAGGACGGTGATGGGTTGGATGAGATTTACCATGTAATCAAGATAGTTTTGTTAGGGTTTGATCCCTAGTATCCACTATGTTCTGAGATTGATGTTGCTATGACTTTGCTAAGCTTAATGCTTGTCACTAGGGCCCGAGTGCCATGATTTCAGATCTGAACCTATTATGTTTTCATGAATATATGTGTGTTCTTGATCCTATCTTGCAAGTCTATAGTCACCTATTATGTGTTATGATCCGACAACCCCGAAGTGACAATAATTGGGATACTTCTCGGTGAGGACCATAGTTTGAGGAGTTCATGTATTCACTATGTGCTAATGCTTTGTTCCGGTTCTCTATTAAAAGGAGGCCTTAATATCCCTTAGTTTCCATTAGGACCCCGCTGCCACAGGAGGGTAGGACAAAAGATGGCATGCAAGTTCTTTTCCATAAGCATGTATGACTATTTACGGAATACATGCCTACAGTATATTGATGAATTGGAGCTAGTTCTATGTCACCCTATGTTATAGCTATTACATGAGGAATCGCATCCAGCATAATTATCCATCACTGATCCATTGCCTACGAGCTTTTCACATATTGTTCTGCGCTTATTTACTTTTCTGTTGCTATTGTTACAAGTACTACAAAACCCAAAAATATTACTTTTGCTACTGTTACCTTTATTGTCATATTACTTTGCTACTAAATACTTTGCTGCAGATACTAAGTTATCCAGTTGTGGTTGAATTGACAACTCAACTGCTAATACTCAAGAATATTCTTTGGCTCCCCTTGTGTCGAATCAATAAATTTGGGCTGAATACTTTACCCTCGAAAGCTGTTGCGATCCCCTACACTTGTGGGTTATCATTTAAAAACTTGAACATAAGGTTTATTCAGATCTGGACCAATTTTGAAATTTGCATATGAGGACTTACCGGATTTGTTATGTGTTGTTTCCGGCCTCATTTAAACTTACTTTGATGTGCTGCTCATGTATGCATCATCTCTTGCCATGAGTAGCATCATATAGCCTTTCTCATGCATCATACTTGGTTGAGCATCTTGTCATGTTTATGTGTTGTGTGTTTACCATGTGCTTTGCTCCTTTTCGGTTGTGCTTCTTCTCGATAGTTCCTGTTTCATTGCGACCGTGAGGATTCGTTCGACTACGCTTGGTCCATCTTCGTCCGTTCGCCTTCTTCATGGAATCGTTCTTCTTCCTAGCAGGATTTCAGGCAAGATGACCGTTACCCTGTATCTCACTACTATCATTGCTATGCTAGTTGCTTCATTCTATCGCTATGCTGTGCTACCTATCACTTGTTCATCAAGCCTCCCAGATTGCCATGTCAGCCTCTAACCTTTTTCACCCTTCCTAGCAAACCGTAGCTTGGCTATGTTACCGCTTTTGCTCAGCACCTCTTATAGCAATGTTAGTTGCAGGTGAAGTTGAAGATTGCTCCATGTTGGATTCGGATTATTTTGGGTTATCACAATATCTCTTATTTAATTAATGCATCTATATACTTGGTAAAGGGTGGAAGGCTCGGCCTTATGCCTCGTGTTTTGTTCCACTCTTGCCGCCCTAGTTTCCGTCATACCGATGTTAGGTTCCTTGATTTTGCATTCCTTATGCAGTTGGGTGTTAGGGAACCACATGACAGTTCGCTTTGAATAAAACTCCTCCGGCAAGGCCCAACCTTGGTTTTAACATTTGCCACCTAAGCCTTTTTCCCTTGAGAGTCGCGCTCCCGAGGGTCATCTTATTTTACCCCCCCCCCCCCGGGCCAGTGCTCGTTTTGAGTGTAGGTCCAACCTGTCAGCCGCCGGTGGCCACCAGGGGAAACTCTGGGCTGGCCTACCGGAAGTTTGGACAATCCGGTGTGCCCTGAGAATGAGATTTGTGCAACTCCTATCGGGATTTGTCGGCACATTCGGGCGTCTTTGCTGGTCTTGTTTTACCATTGTCGAAATGTCTTGTAACCGGGATTCCGAGTCTGATCGGGTCTTCCTGGGAGAAGGAATATCCTTCGCTGACCGTGAGAGCTTGTGAAGGGCTAAGTTGGGACACCCCTGCAGGGTATAAACTTTCGGAAGTCGTGCCCGTGGTTATGTGGCAGATGGGAATTTGTTAATATCCGGTTGTAGAGAAATTGACGCTTGACTTAATTAAAACGCATCAACCGCGTGTGTAGCCGTGATGGTCTCTTTTTGGCGGAGTCCGGGAAGTGAACACGGTTTGGGTTATGTTTGAACGTAAGTAGTTTTAGGATCACTTCTTGATCATCGCTAGCTTCACGACCATTCCGTTGCTTCTCTTCTCGCTCTTGTTTGCGTGTGTTAGCCACCATATATGCTTAGTCACTGCTGCAACCTCACCACTTATACTTTCCATACCCATTAAGCTTTGCTAGTCTTGATACCCATGGTAATGGGATTGCTGAGTCTTCGTGGCTCACAGATTACTACAACACAAGTTGCAGGTACAGGTTATGCGATGATCTTGACGCGAGAGTGATGATACTTGTTTTGGAGTTCTTTTTCTGCTTCTTCTTCGATCAGGGGATAGGTTCCAGGTCGGCAGCCTGGGCTAGCAGGGTGGATGTCGGTTGAGTTTATGTTTGTGTTTCATCCGTAGTTGGATGTTGCTCTCAGGTATGATGTTTTTGTATTCATGTGGCATTGTTTGCCTATTTTATGTATCCCCAACTATTATGTAATGGTACGATGTAATGATATCCACCTTGCAAAAGCGTCTCCAATATGCGCTTCTATCCTTAGAGGGACCTTCGAGTTCCTTTAGGATAGGTCGCATATTGGGCGTGACACACACACACCCAACAGGGATGCCACATGCACTACACTACCCCGGGGACTGCGCCGCCCCTGCGGTGTAGCCTCCCAGCTGGAGTTGTGCGCTGATGACAGCGGAGTGGCTGAGCGACGACGACGGACCGGTGGCATTGGCGATTGTGGGAGAAGCAGACGAGATAAGCTACATGGAGGGAGGGAAAAATTCGAGCAGGAGTCGCCGGTCGTGAGGGTTTATATAGTAGGCTGGTAAGTATTGGGATTTTTGGGGATTTCACCAAATCGGGCGGGAAGCTTGCGCGGGAACCTGCGTAGTTGCGCAGGAATGGGCTCACCACTGTTTGACCAAAACAATGCCCCCGCGCGTTGCTCAAGCTTGCGCTCGAACCGTCTGCTGCAGCG
The DNA here is from genome assembly GCA_021437245.1 of Aegilops speltoides. Lineage (NCBI taxonomy): Eukaryota > Viridiplantae > Streptophyta > Magnoliopsida > Poales > Poaceae > Aegilops > Aegilops speltoides. The sequence continues at coordinate 227,868,047 of CM038143.1, forward strand.
GGGTGACAAGACGTGCGAGAGGAGGATGAAATGACACGTACACATACGGTTAATAAAAAAACATTTGTGATTTAATTACCTACTATACCCCCGTCCTAGTTTATAAGTAGGATTTAATTAATAAAATATGAATGCATGTCGCCAAAGACTGTATCGTTGGATTCATATTTGAGAATAGTTTCCAGTTATATAATTTTTGTCACATGCATTAACATTTTGTTGGTTAAATTTGAGGTTAACACTACTGGAATCGGGATCTTTGTCGTCATCCAGCACTTTGCCGTCAACCAACTGACGGCAAATAAGGTCTTTGCCATCAGCTTACAGAAAACTTATGGCAAAGATCATGTGTGTTGTCAGCAAGCTCTTTGTTGTCTGCTAGCGGACGACATAGAAGCTTTGCCGTCTGCTAGCAGACGGCAAAGAGGGAGGGTGGCCCACTAACGAGAACCACCTAACGGTCACTTTCTTTCCCGTCAGCTAGCAGACAGCAAAGCTTCTTTGCCGTCCACTAGCAGATGGCAAAGAGCATAGCTAACCTAATGGTCGTTCCCTCCCCCCCAGCCCCACCCCACTAGCTATGCTCTTTGCCATCTGCTAGCACACGACAAAGAAATTTAACCTAACTAAAAAATGGTCGGCCCCGCGCCTCACCTCTCCCCTCTCTCTCTCCAATACCTCACCCGCCCCGCCCCCGTGCTCGCCGTCCCGTGCCGCCGCCCCGCCGCCAACCCCACCGACCCGCCCCCTCGACCACCAGCGCCCCGATGCCCGCCGCCTGCCGCCACCCGCTCAGGCCGCCCGCCCGCCGCCTCCCTTGTGGTGCAGCACCGCTTCCTTCGCCGCCTGGCGCGCCGCTCCGCTCCCTGGTGAGGTTTCTTCCCTTTTTTTATTTTTTTCCTTTCTATTTTTTGTCAGGTTAATTAGTTGATTTAGATTGACTTAGGTTAGCAGTGGGCTGATTTAGGTTAATTAGTACATTTAGGTTAGCAGTGGGGTGTTTTACCTTACTGTACATAGTCAAAAAAAGGAGATTTAGGTTAATTAGTTAGTTGATTTAGGTTAAGTAGTTGATCTAGATTGTAGGTTAGTTTTTTTATATTTAGAACTCCGATATGCAACTAGAAATTGCCACTGTTCTTTGAGAACACGAGGATTTCAATCAGCAAGGCATTCCTCTTCGTCTCATGAGTATAGTAGTGTTGTAGTTTCAAGAAAGATTTCCAACTCCTCCTCCACTTCCCTAAGGACTTCATTATCCACAACCCACCAATTGGGGCAATGTCAAATTTGAGCTACACCAATATACAAATGTCTAGAGTCCTACACCAATATGACTCTATCTGGATTGAAAATGGTAAATTGCCTAGAGTCCTGTAACCTATCATATAACTGTAAATGATAAAGAAGGCCTGGCCCAAATGGTCCAGTCAACAAAAAAGAGGCAACTAGTATAGTCAAGACAGCAGATACTCCTCACATGATACCTGATTCGTACTGTCCTAAACCTAGTAAAACTACTTAATTTTGAGCTCATTTGTCTATGCATGACTAGTCCGAGTAAGGAAAATCTATCCTGCCACGATACAAGGTTTTGGGAGCCTGGCTGCAGTTGAACACAGCAGCACAGGCCCCTACCTCCTACCCTGTAAAGCATCCAATGGCATCACTTCCAAAATTCCAATATTTATACTTTTGAGATACAAAGGCGTGATTCTTAATTCCTTATGTGTGAGATATGTTAAATCTCATTCTTCTATTTTTCCTCTTCACTTTCCATCCTTTTTCTCTCTCCAAATGCATCACATTCTTTTGAGATGCGTGAAATCCAAAGAAACCATAAATATATTGTTTAAATTCTATGATTTGACTTTTGACACAGAAGTTCAGAAGTTAGCCGCTAGCAAGTGAGCCAACAACCCACAGTTTCATGTTTTAGGTTAGTAGATTTTAGGTTAATAGATTTTAGTTGATTTTAGGTTAGTAGATTTTAGTTGATTTTAGGTTAGTAGATTTTAGTTGATTTAGGTTAATTGGTTGATTTAGGTTGATTAGTTGAAGAAGAAAAAGAAGACAAGAGGACGAAGGAAAATAAGGAAAATGAAGAAGAAAAATTAGACAAGAGGAAGAAGGAAAAGAAGGAAGAAGAAGAAAAAGAAGTAGTAGCGGCGATGAAAAAAAAGAAGTAGAAGTAGAAGATGAAAAAAAGTAGGAAAAGTAGAAAAAGAGGGTCACCGAGGGAAAAGAGGGTCGCTGAGTGGTCGAGGGCTCGAGGATCGAGGGGAAAAGGAGTCGAGGGTCTAGGGGTCGAGGATCGAGGTGTCGAGGGGTCGAGGATCGAGAGGGAAAAGGAGTCGAGGGTCTAGGGGTCGAGGATCGAGGTGTCGAGGGTCGAGGGTCGAGGGGTCGAGGGTCACCGCCCGGACCCCCTGACCCCGACACCTCGACCCCGACACCGCAATCCCTACATAGCACCCGACCCCGACACGGCACCCCCCGACCCCGACACAACACCCCGACCCCGACACAGCACCCTAACACGACACAACCGAGGCCCCGACCCCTGACCCCCGACACGACACCCCAAGACCCCGACACGACACCCCCAACCCCGACACAGCACCCCGACACCGACACGACAACCTGACACCCCGAACCCTGACACCTCCCAAAAAAGGTGCCCTTCGGCCTTCCAGAGGCCGACGGGGTCATATATTTGCGAATTTTGAGTTTGGTCGGGTATTCAATTATTATTATGTACATATATATATTATTAATTAGTTCATGTTATTAGGTATTCAATTTTTTATTATGTTCATGATGATGAGACGCACTTAAATTTTTTATTATGTTTATGTTTGATACGTCTCCAACGTATCTATAATTTTTGATTGTTCCATGCTATTATATTACCCCTTTTGGATGTTTATGGGCTTTATTTTACACATTTATATCATTTTTGGGACTAACCTACTAACCGGAGGCCCAGCCCATATTGCTGTTTTTTTGCCTATTTCAGTATTTCTAAGAAAAGGAATATCAAACGGAGTCCAAACGGAATGAAACCTTCGGGAGCGTGATTTTTGGAACGAACGTGATCCGGAGAGCTTGGAGTGCAAGTCAAGAAGCTTCCGAGGGCCCCACGAGATAGGGGGCCACGCCCCACCTATAGGGCGCGCCCCCTGTTTCATGGGCCCCTCGGGCGGCCACCGACGTACTTCTTCCTCCTATATATACCTACGTACCCCGAAAACATCCAGGAGCACCACGAAACACAATTTCCACCGCCGTAACCTTCTGTATCCACGAGATCTCATCTTGGAGCCTTCGCCGAACTCTGCCGGAGGGGGAATCGACGACGAAGGGCTTCTACATCAACATCCTTGCCCCTCCGATGAGTTGTGAGTAGTTTACCACAGAGCTACGGGTCCATAGTTATTAGCTAGATGGCTTCTTCTCTCTTTTTGGATCTCAATACAATGTTCTCCCCCTCTCTTGTGGAGATCTATTCGATGTAAACTCTTTTTGCGGTGTGTTTGTCGAGATCCGATGAATTGTGGGTTTATGATCAAGTTTATCTATGAATAATATTTGAATCTTCTCTGAATTCTTTTATGTATGATTGAGTTATCTTTGCAAGTCTCTTCGAATTATCAGTTTGGTTTGGCCTACTAGATTGATCTTTCTTGCCATGGGAGAAGTGCTTAGCTTTGGGTTCAATCTTGCGGTGTCCTTACCAAAGGATGTAAAGGGTTGCAAGGCACGTATTGTATTGTTGCCATCAAGGATAAAAAGATGGGGTTTATATCATATTGCATGAGTCTATCCCTCTACATCATGTCATCTTTCTTAATGCGTTACTCTGTTCTTCATGAACTAAATACTCTAGATGTAGGCAGGAGTCGGTCGATGTGTGGAGTAATAGTAGTAGATGCAGGCAGGAGTCGGTCTACTTGTTATGGACATGATGCCTATATACATGATCATGCCTAGATAATCTCATAACTATGCTCTTTTCTATCAATTGCTTGACAGTAATTTGTTCACCCACCGTAATACTTATGCTATCTTGAGAGAAGCCACTAGTGAAACCTATGGCCCCCGGGTCTATCTCTTATCATATTTGCTTTCAATCTACTTTTATTTGCATCTTTACTTTTTGCATCTATATTACAAAATACCAAAAATATATTTATCTTATCATACTATCTTTATTAGATATCACTTTCACAAGTGGCCGTGAAGGGATTGACAACCCCTTTATTGTGTTGGTTTTGTGTAGGTGCGTGGGACTTTTGAGGAGCCTCATACTAGATTGATACCTTGGTTCTCAAAACTGAGGGAAATACTTACGCTACACTTTGCTGCATCACCCTCTCCTCTTCGAGGAAAACCAACGCAAGCTCAAGACATAGCAAGAAGGATTTCTGACGCTGTTGCCGGGGAGGTCTTCACTCAAGTCAAGACATACCAAGTACCCATCACAAACCCATATCCCTCGCATTTACATTATTTGCCATTTGCCTCTCGTTTTCCTCTCGCCCACTTCACCCTTGCCGTTTTATTCGCCCTCTCTTTCCCAATCTCCTCCTCTCTTTTCGCTTGCCATTTTTCTGTTTGCTTGTGTGTTGGATTACTTGTTGCCATGGTGCAAGATAATACCAAATTGTGTGATTTCTCGAATACCAATAATAATGATTTCCTTAGTACTCCGATTTCTCCTCTTAAAGATGTTGAGTCTTGTGAAATCAATACCGCTTGTTGAATCTTGTTATGAAAGATCAATTCGCCGGCCTTCCTAGTGAAGATGCCGCTACTCATCTAAACAGTTTTGTTGATTTGTGTGATATGCAAAAGAAGAAAGATACGGATAACGATATTGTCAAATTAAAGTTATTTCCGTTTTCACTTAGAGAGCGTGATAAAGTTTGGTTTTCGTCCTTGCCTAAAAATAGTATTGATTCTTGGAACAAGTGCAAAGATGCTTTTATCTCCAAGTATTTTCCTCCCGCTAAGATCATCACTCTTAGGAACGATATTATGAATTTTAAACAACTTGATCATGAGCATGTTGCCCAATCTTGGGAAAGAATGAAATTGATGCTTCACAATTGCCCTACTCATGGTTTGAATTTGTGGATGATCATACAAAAAATTTATGCTGTTTTGAACTTTGCTTCTAGAAATCTCTTAGACTCGGCCACGGGAGGCACGTTTATGGAAATCACGTTAGGAGATGCTACAAAATTGCTTGATAACATTATGGCTAATTATTCTAAATGGCACACCGAAAGATCTTCTAGTAAAAAAGTGCATGCTATAGAAGAAATCAATGTTTTGAGTGGAAAGATGGATGAACTTATGAAGATGTTTGCTACTAAAAATATTCCTATTGATCCTAATGATACGCCTTTGTCTTCCTTGATTGAGAATAATAATGAATCTATGGATGTGAATTTTATTGGTAGGAATAGTTTTGGAAACAACGCTTATAGAGGAAATTTTAAGGCTAGACCATTCCCTAGTAATTCCTCTAATAATTATGGAAATTCCTACAATACTTCTTATGGTAATTTTAATAAGATGCCCTCTGATTTTGAGAATAGTGTGAAAGAATTTATGATTTCTCAAAAGAATTTTAATGCTTTGCTTGAAGAAAAATTGCTCAAAGTTGATGATTTGGTTAGGAACGTTGATAGACTTTCGCTTGATGTTAATTCTCTTAAACTTGGATCTTCTTCTCCTAAGCATGACATCAATGAGTCTCTCAAAGTAATGATAATTTCCATTGACGAGTGCAAGGAAAGAACTGCTAGATTGCGTGCTAAAAAAGAAAGCTTTATAAAAGCGTGTTCTTCTAGTTTCCATGAAAATAATGATGAGGATATTAAAGTTATTGATGCTTCTACGATTAGATATATGTTTTCCAATATGAATTTTGATTATTATGGGAGTGATGATGAATCAACTTTGCCTAGAAGGCGTCCCAAAAATTCGGAGTCTTTAGATCTTAATGCTAAATTTGGTAAAAGTGAGATTGGAGAATCCCCAACTTCCAATAATATTTGACCAACTATCTCGGATTTCAAGGAATTTGATTATGATAATTGTTCTTTAAAAGGTTATATTTCCTTGTAGCAATCCGTTGTTAATTCTCCTCATGCTTATAGTCAAAACAAAGCTTTTACCAAACATATCGTTGATGCCTTGATGCAATCTTATGATGAAAAACTTAATTTGGAAGTTTCTATACCTAGAAAACTTAATGATGAGTGGGAACCTACTATAAAGATTAGAATTAAAGATTATGAGTGTTTTGCTTTGTGGGATTTGGGTGCTATTGTTTCCACGATTCCGAAAATTTATGTGATATTCTAGGTTTCCATGATCTTGATGATTACTCTTTAAATTTGCACCTTGCGGATTCCACCATTAAAAAGCATATGGGAAGGATCAATGATGTTCTTATTGTTGCGAATAGAAATTTGGTGCCCGTAGATTTTATCGTTCTTGATATAGATTGCAATCTTTCTTGCCCTATTATTCTTGGTAGACCTTTCTTTAGAACGATTGGTGTGATTATTGATATGAAGGAAGGGAACATTAGATTCCAATTTCCCTTAAAGAAAGGTATGGAGCACTTTCCAAGAAAGAATGTCAAATTACCTTATGAATCTATCATGCGTGCTACTTATGAATTTAGTGCCAAAGATGGCACTCGTTAGATCTATCTTTGCTTTTATGCCTAGCTCGGGGCGTTAAACGATAGCGCTAGTTTGGAGGCAACCCAATTTTCTTTATGTTTTTTGTTTTTGCTCCTGTTTAGTAATAAATCTTGCATCTACCTTCTGTTTAGATGTGTTTTTATCTTTTAATTAGTGTTTGTGCCAAGTAGAACCTATAGGATAACCTACGATGATAGTTGATTTGATTCTGCTGAAAAACAGAAACTTTGCATGCACGAATATAATTTTGTTAAATCACAGGAACGTGCTTTTGCATTGATTCTTTTTGCTGATGTTCAATAAAAAAATTATCCAGGACTTCCTAGTTTGGTAGGATTTTTAGAGTTCCAGAAGTTTGCCTTAGTTACAGATTGCTACAGACTGTTCTGTTTTTGACAGATTCTGTTTTTCGTGTGTTGTTTGTTTATTTCAATGCATCTATGGATAGTAATTCAGTCTATGAACCATAAAGAAGTTGGAATACAGTAGGTTTAACACCAAATTAAATAAAGAATGAGTTCATTGCAGTACCCTATGTGGTGGTTTTGTTTTCTTTCACTAACGAAGCTTATAAGATTTCCTGTTGAGTTTTGTGTTGTGAAGTTTTCAAGTTTTGGGTAAAGCTTTTATGGACGATGGAATAAAGGGTGGCAAGAGCCTAAGCTTGGGGATGCCCATGGCACCCCAAGATATTCAATAATAGCCAAAAGCCTACGCTTTGGGATGCCCCGGGAACGCATCCCCTCTTTCGTCTTCATTCATCAGTAACTTTACTTGGAGCTATATTTTTATTCACCACATGATATGTGTTTTGCTTGGAGCACCATGTATTATATTAGTCTTTGATTTTTAGTTTACCACAGTCATCCTTGCTGTACACACATTTTGGGAGAAGCCTATTTGATTAGAATTTGCTAGAATACTCTATGTGCTTCACTTATATCTTTTGAGCTTGATAGTTTTTGCTCTAGTGCTTCACCTATATCTTTTAGAACACGGTGGTGTCTTAATTTTGAAGAAATCTCTACTATCTCATGCTTTACTTATATTACTTTGAGAGTCTTTTAGAACAGCATGGTATTTTCTATGATCTTAAATTTGGTCCTAGAATGATGAGCATCCAAGTTGGGTATAATAAAAACTATCATAGGAAGTGAAGTGGATGCTATGATCAATTTGATACTTGATAATTGTTTTGAGATATGGAGGTAGTGATATTAAAGTCATGCTAGTTGGGTGATTATGAATTTAAAGAATGCTTGTGTTGAAGTTAGCAAGTCCCGTAGCATGCACGTATGGTTAAAGTTGTGTAACTAATTTCAAACATGAAGTGTACCTGGCTTGTGCATCCTTATGAGTGGCAGTCGGGGACTTGCGATGGTCTTTTCCTACCAATCTATCCCCCTAGGAGCATGTGCGTAGTACTTGGTTTTTGATGACTTCTAAATTTTTGCAATAAGTATGTGAGTTCTTTTGACTAATGTTGAGTCCATGGATTATACACACTGTTACCTTTCCGCCTTTGCTAGCCTCTTCGGTACCGTGCATTGCCCTTTCTCACCTTGAGAGTTGGTGCAAACTTCATCGGTGCATCCAAACCCCGTGATACGATACGCTCTATCAGACATAAACCTCCTTATATTTTCCTTAAAACAGCCACCATACCTACCTATTATGGCATTTCCATAGTCATTCCGAGATATATTGCCATGCAACTTTCCACCGTTCCGCTCATCATCTTCATGACATACTTTAATTTTGTCATATTGCCATTGCATGATCATGTAGTTGACATCGTATTTGTGGCAAAGCCACCATGCATTATTTTTCATACATGTCACTCTTGATTGATTGCACCATCCTGGTACACTGCCGGAGGCATTCATATAGAATCATATCTTGTTCTAGTTTCGAGTTGTAATCCTTATGTTGTAATCAATAGAAGTGTGATGATCATCATTATTAGAACATTGCCCAAAGAAAAGAAAAAGGAAGAAAAAAAAGAAAGGCCAAAAGAAAAAAAAGGCCCAAAAAAAAGAAAAAGAAAGAAAAAAGAAAAGGAAAAGAAAAAAAGGGCAATGTTACTATCTCTTTTCCCACACTTGTGCTTCAAAGTAGCACCTTGTTCTTCATGTAGTGTGTCTCATATATTGTGCTTCAAAGTAGCACCATGTTTTTCATATAGCGAGTCTCATAAGTTGTCTTTTTCATAATAGTGGGAATTTTTCATTAAAGAACTTGGCTTGTATATTCCTACGATGGGCTTCCTCAAATGCCCTAGGTCTTCGTGAGCAAGGAAGTTGGATGCACACCCATTAGTTTTCTTTTGTTGAGCATTCATTTATAGCTCTAGTGCATCCGTTGCATGGCAATCCCTACTCCTCATGTTGACATCAATTGATGGGCATCTCCATAGCCCGTTGATTATCCTCGTCAATGTGAGACTTTCTCCTTTTTTGTCTTCTCCACACAATCCCCATAATCATATTCTATTCCACCCATAGTGCTATATCCATGGCTCACGCTCATGTATTGCGTGAAGGTTGAAAAAGTTTGAAATTATTTAAGTATGAAACAATTTCCTTGCTTGTCATCGGAGGTATAGAAGTTGGGAACATCTTTGTGTGACGAAAATGAAGCATAGCCTAACTATATGATTTTGTAGGGATGAACTTTCTTTTGCCATGCTATTTTGAGAAGACATGATTACTTTGATTAGTATGCTTGAACTGTTACTATTTCTTTTATCAATATGAACTTTTATTTTGTATTCATTTGGATCTGAACATTCATGCCCCAATAAAGAAAATTACATTATGAATTATGCTTGGTAGCATTCCACATCAAAAATTCTCTTTTTATCATTTACCTACTCGAGGACGAGCAGGAATTAAGCTTGGGGATGCTTGATACGTCTCCAATGTATCTATAATTTTTTATTGTTCCATGCTACTATATTACCCCTTTTGGATGTTTACAGGCTTTATTTCACACATTTATATCATTTTTGGGACTAACCTACTAACCGGAGGCCCAGCCCACATTGCTATTTTTTTGCCTATTTTAGTATTTCGAAGAAAAGGAATATCAAACGGAGTCCAAACGGAATGAAACCTTCAGGAGCGTGATTTTTGGAACGAACGTGATCCGGAGAGCTTGGAGTGCAAGTCAAGAAGCTTCCGAGGGCCCCACGAGATAGGGGGCCGTGCCATCCCCTGTAGGGCGCGCCCCCTGTCTCGTGGGCCGCTCGGGCGGCCACCGACGTACTTCTTCCTCCTATATATACCTACGTACCCCGAAAACATCCAGAGCACCACGAAACACAATTTCCACCGCCAGAACCTTCAGATCCGCGAGATCTCATCTTGGAGCCTTCGCCGGCACTCTGCCGGAGGGGGAATCAACCACGGAGGGCTTCTACATCAACATCCTTGCCCCTCCGATGAGTTGTGAGTAGTTTACCACAGACATACAGGTCCATAGTTATTAGCTAGATGGCTCCTTCTCTCTTTTTGGATCTCAATACAATGTTCTCCCCCTCTCTTGTGGAGATCTATTCGATGTAAACTCTTTTTGTGGTGTGTTTTTCAAGATCCGATGAATTGTGGGTTTATGCTCAAGTTTATCTATGAATAATATTTGAATCTTCTCTGAATTCTTTTATGTATGATTGAGTTATCTTTGCAAGTCTCTTCGAATTATCAGTTTGGTTTGGCCTACTAGATTGATCTTTCTTGCCATGGGAGAAGTGCTTAGCTTTGGGTTCAATCTTGCGGTGTCATTACCAAAGGATGAAAAGGTTTGCAAGGCACGTATTGTATTGTTGCCATCGAGGATAAAAAGATGGGGTTTATATCATATTGCATGAGTTTATCCCTCTACATCATGTCATCTTTGTTAATGCGTTACTCTGTTCTTCATGAACTTAATACTCTAGATGCATGCAGGAGTCGGTCGATGTGTGGAGTAATAGTAGTAGATGCAGGCAGGAGTCGGTCTACTTGTTATGGATGTGATGCCTATATACATGATCATGCCTAGATAATCTCATAACTATGCGGTTTTCTATCAATTGCTCGACAGTAATTTGTTCACCCGCCGTAATACTTATGCTATCTTGAGAGAAGCCACTAGTGAAACCTATGGCCCCCGGGTCTATCTCTTATCATATTTGCTTTCAATCTACTTTTATTTGCATCTTTACTTTTTGCATCTATATTACAAAATACCAAAAATATATTTATCTTATCATACTATCTTTATTAGATCTCTGGACCACTAGAGTGCTCCGTTCAGGTGGACCCGTCTGACTTGGACCCGTCTCGGACTCCAGTCCACAAGCCTCGGGCCGACGAGCCACAGGTCGCCGAGCCTTCATCCGACGAGACTTGGGTCCCAAAGTCTTCGTACCAGGAGACTCGGGTCCCAGAGTCTTTGTCCCATGTGTCTCCGGAGACTAGTGGCCATGCTGATGGTGGTGAGGACACCTTTTCTGATGATAGCTATAGCAAGGGAGAGTTGGTTGAGGGGGGCAAGAAGGTTTACCAGCGTAGTGGTACAAAGCTCCCATCCGTGTCGGCGACCCACGACCAGAGGTGGTTGATTGAGCCTAACGGGGAGAAGTAAGTGCATTTACTCTTTTTTAACCATTTGCCTTCATGTTTCTTCAAATTAATATCTAATGTGTTGGCCTTGTCATACTGCAGGGGTTGGATACAAGCCTCTGGTGTCCGCAGGCCCAACCAGGTCCTTGCACTACTAGGGAAAACGTTATACAGAGAACTTTAGCAGTAGTGCTTCTTAAAAAAGCTCGCTACTGCTAGACGGCAGTAGCATGTGCCAAATAAGCACGATGCAGATGCATATATAGCAGTAGCGCGTCTCGCTGAAAACTCGCTACTACTAAAATTTCGACCACTAAGCCGATGGGCTACACATAGTAGGAGCGATCTTTCAGAAACCACGCTTCCTTTAATATTCTTATAGCAGCGCGTTTACCTCTAAAGCGTTAGTGCTAACGAAAATAAAATAAAATGAAAAACAAACAGAAAAGTAAATGAAAATGAAAGAAATAGAAAAAGGAGAAAGGAAAAATATAAAATGTAAAGAAAAATAAACGAAAAAGGGAAAAAGGATGAAGGATTAGCAGTAGCGCGTTTGTGGAAACGCGCTATAGCTAACTTAGCTATAGCACGTTTTCGCTAACACGCTACCATTATTTTTGACTTAACCAAAAAAAGGTTTCCCCCCGGCCACCACTTCTCCCCAAATCCCTCGCCCCACTCTTCGCCGTCGTCTCCCCCACTTCGCCGTTGCCCCCACTTCGCCGTTGTCTCCCCCACTTCGCCGTCGCCCCCACTTCGCCGTCGTCTCCTGCATGCGTCGATTCTGCGCTCATCCTCACCGTCGCCACCCGACGCCGCCCAGCCTCACCGCCGCCGCCTCTCGGTCCACCCTCGACCTCACCGTCGCCGCCCTCGACCTCTCCGCCGCCGCACTCGACCTCACCGCCTCCGAGCACGCCTAGGAGCACCGCCTCTCGATCCTGAGCCCGCCCTTGCCGCCCCTACCTCCGTCGCCGAGCACCTCCCCGACACCGTCTCTCCCCTCTCTATAAGCCCCCCACCCCTCCCGCACCCCCTCTCTCTTAGCTTTTTCTTCCTCTGCCATGTTAATTGGCAGTAGTAGTAGATGTTAATTAGTACTAGGGTTCATACATAATGATTTTTAGTAGTAGTAGTAGTAGATGATAATTAGTAGTAGTGATGGTACTAGTTAACTAGGGCAGTATGGTTAATAGTAGATGTTTTTTAGTTAGGGTAATAATAGATGTTAAGTAGTAGATAATGTTGATGTTAATTATTTCAGTAGGGTTTAGTTTTTGAATTGAGTTTGTTTAACTAGATGTTAATTAGGGCAGTAGGGTTTAGTTTAGAGTAAAGTAATTTAGTTCAGTAGTTAACTAAATATAATCTATATTTGGTTTTTGAATTGAGTTTGAGAGAGCATGAGATTTTTGTAGATTTTCTTGTAGTGTCAAACGCTAGGACATGCAAATTTGAAGTGGTCAGGATATATGCAAATTCCTCAATTGTGTTTGCACGTGCATGTTTCGATTGTGCCCAAGTGGCCTATTATTGTTTCCACGGAATGAAGCCGAGTGGCCTATGTTTTGCCGGAATGTTGATTCATTTATGTTCCGGCAAATTTTAGGTTCTCGATTTGTCCACTTTTTAGCAAAGGTCATGCCGAAATTTTCCGTGAATTTCGGCATGACTTGTGCTACAAACTAGGACATACTGTGTGCCCGAGATTTGTCGCACCGGGAAGGAGTCAATGTTCCTGCAAAATAGTAGGCCTTTTTATGTCATTATTCATTTTATTAGGTCTTGAATTAATTGACTAGATTTAATCGTAGGAAACATGGCTAGCAACAATGAAGGACAGGGTTCTGGTGATTGCGGCGACGTCTACCGGGCGGCAGATGAATTTTTGAGCCTTGCCGACGATCAACCAATGTTGTTGCTGGGCCCACCAGTGGCATCAGGGACTAAGACCAACATGCAAACTGGTGCTGAGACTGAGACTGGTGCTGAGACTCAGACCGGCATCGAGACCGGTGCTGAGACTGAGACCGGCGCTGCTTCGGGGAGCGGAGCCAGTGTAGAACTGAATGCAAAGAGGCAACGGTTTCCTAACATTCTCAGGACTACTAGACTGGTGGTCACGGAGGTGGACGACGGCAATTTTGAGCCGAACACGCCTGAGGAAGCGCGCACGTGCTACGACAATCAAATAGGCTGCATCGTACGGACAACTGCCACCATCAATGATGAGAAACTACAGAAGATAGATAATATGAGGCCCTCCCTCCTAAAGAAGTTTCACCAGATATTCTTGTTCCCGGGACGGAATGAAAAGGATTATGAAGATCCAGATAAGGACCCGACAATGAAGAAGATAAACAAACACGCCATGACCAAGTTTAGCGATGCATTGGCCGCCTGGAAAACAAGGGTGAAAGCAAGGATCATCGACAAGAAGGAACCCTACTCCAAGATTCTAAAGAATAATCCGACAATCACGGAAGAGCAGTTTTAAATATTTAAGGAGGCTTGCGAGGCCGAAGCTGCCAAAAAAAAGTCTAAGTACATGAAGGGGCTTCAAGAGAGGAAAATTGGGAGCTACCACCTCGAAAGTCGTCGTTACAGTGGGAAGAGGTCCAAATGGGCCAAGGAGGACATGGAAGCCGCAAGTCTAGGCATCCCAGACCCCTTGGCGGAGTTCACCGTCCCACAGGAGCATGACGTCCTGAGGGCCCGGCACCGTTGGGACCCAGTGAAGAAGGTTTACGAGACAAACCCGATCACGAAGAAGTTCATTAGACTGCTGGTAATTTTAGTTTCTGATCAATTCGACTGCACATGTTAGTCATATTTGTAAACGATCCTTGCGCCTTTTGTAGAGAGAGCAGCACAGGATTGCGGACGAAAGCGACTCACCGTCTGAGGCATTGGCGAGGCCCAAGTGGGACACTCCATTCAACCAGGCGTTGAACATATTGAAATGACTCCCGGTGGAGACTCGACCGTCATATGCACGCGTGCACGGTGTCGGAGACGGCACCACGTGGAGGAAGTACTACCATGAGACCACGGAGGAGAGAAAGGAAAGACGGAGGTTAACTGAAGAAAACATCGACAAGAAGGTTGAGATTGCGGTTGAAAAGAAATCATCTCAGACAGTCGCAATAGCGGTAGCTGCCGCAAAATAGGTGGTTGCAGATATGTCTACTTCCTTGGTTCCGGCCGTTTTCAATTGGACCAGGCAAAATCCAGAAAAAATGCAGCGGACTTTCCCCTTGCTGACTTCCTAGGGTGCAGCTCGACTAGCGTTGCACCAGCACCGGCTCCCGCACCTACTCCCGCACCGGCTCCCACACCTGCTTCGGCACTGGCTCCGGCCCCGGACGTGCTCGGCGGTGCTTCGTCTTTGGCTGAGCTCGATGCCCTCACGGTATTTGACGCACTGGCCCCCTTCAATAAATGTATAATCTCCCGTTTTCTTTGCCTTTCGGATGTCTCACGTCGCATACTTTCCTTAGCAGGCCTATGAAAGCCCGTGCACCATATTGTACACCATCGGCGACTAGAAGGTGGACGTGGGGAAGGCGATGATAATGGAGCCGAAGGAACCATTGTTCCACAGCCGGCCGATCCCCCCGAACGTCTTCAAGGTTTTCGTGGCCAGTGTCAAACCGGGCCACGAGAATTTGCCTCCTCTGATACTAGTGGGGGATGACGACGAGACCCCGCGGCGGCTTGGTGATTGTTGCAATGAGTGGGTCTTGTTGTGGCCAAAGAGTCTGCTTCGTCTGGAGGTGGCCGGGAGCACACCCATGAGCACGCAGCCTCAGCAAGGTATGAACATCAACACCCCACCTACCCAATTA
Organism: Aegilops speltoides; assembly: GCA_021437245.1. Taxonomy (NCBI): domain Eukaryota; kingdom Viridiplantae; phylum Streptophyta; class Magnoliopsida; order Poales; family Poaceae; genus Aegilops; species Aegilops speltoides. The sequence goes on from CM038143.1 coordinate 227,883,224, forward strand.
GCGTCGGGTGTCGGGTTGGGTAATAGCGGATGGGGTAAGGAAGAGGCTCCATTAGTCGCTGATGACATCGCCATGGATGAGGATGAGGTTGACGATGACACTCAACGGTATGTCTATACTGGCGCCTACTCAGGGTTTGAGCGTCATGAGTCGGTGTCTGAATTGCCGTCTCCGGAGGCTGAACATATTATGGACGATCTTCCGGTAGTAAATAAGTCTAGGAAGAGAGCAAGGAAATGCAAAAAAGCTAATTCTATGATCCAGCCGCCTCAGCAGCCTCGGCTTCAAGATCGTATAGATACCCCCGATCCAGATAAATGGCATATCCCTGGTCAACCAATCCTACCTGCAAAGCGCTAGGGGCCGGATTCGGCGATCTAAGGAGACTTCATGACATTGTGCTGCGGATAGAGAAAGGCCTCATCGCCTCGAAATATCCAGGATACCCACTCTACGTGGTTAACGTTCCGCGGCAAATGTCGTACGTCAACTTCTTACCCGCTGATAAGTTCTTCCTTCGATTCTATTACATATTCGACATGTTTCACGTGAAGAAGCTGGATTTTACGTTTGTCCGCCTTTATGCCTTGCACATGAACTACATCATCGGGGTTGAGTAGATACCTCATATCTGTGTCTCTGACCCGTACTACATGCACGAGGGCTTCTTGGGAGTCTGCGCAAAGCACCGTGAATACGCGAGGGGATACATCATCAGTTTCATGCTCGCCAATAAGGACAAGGAGGCGATTCTCGTGCCTTATCATCTCGTGTAAGTCATCCGCGCGGATATCCTTCCTTTGATTTAAATCATTCATTTGCATGGTGGAGGCTAATTAATTTGAGGTGTACTTATTTTGCATAGCGGCGGGCGTGCCGTCCTCATCATCCTCTACCCCCGATACTCCCACGCTCTTTACTTGGACTCGTTGAAGAACATTCACAAAAAGGATTACACCCACATCAAAGATGTTCTCGGTAGTGCTATGTTTTACTACCAAGCACGGGGTGTAGTGGTCAAGGACAAGAAGAGAAGGGGCGGCAGGCTCGCCTTCGGCCATAAGACCAACTTCTGCTGCATCCAGCAGCCGAGCGATTCTCTTAATGATGGATTCTATGTCCTACACCACATGTTGGAGTATAGATGGGATCACCAGAACCTTCGCATGTCACCTAGATCCGGCGATGCCCATATTCTCCAATGGGCAAAGGATGTAGGAGATATCGATGATCATCGACTTCGAGCTGATTTCTATAACATCCAGCGCTCACTTGCCCAAATCATCATGAAGGTGGTCGTCGGAAAAACAGGGATGTTCTACGAAGACGGAATACATCGTCGCGACAAGACGTCCGAACATGGGTAGCCTCTCAGCGTCTCGACATGAAGCCTTTCACTAAGCTCGGGGACTATATCCCTGACATGGATGGATCGCGCGACATATTGGAGTGATTGTCGATATGTGATAATGTGTCCGTTTAGTCCATACTTTTTGTATGAAAAAACTTTGAGTTATGCACGACGAAACTTTATTTGTGATGTAATTAAACTGTCCTCCTCCTCGACTAGCAAAGATTACTCTAGTTAGGGAATTTTGGGTACGATGAACTTTGTTATTTATGCTTATGATGTGTTGTTTCTATTTTTGCCAGGTCTGTCTCTTTCTGTTGCTCAACTATATATGTTGCATATCATCGACTCATGTGACGATGTAGGTGCATAGATCATCAATGGCGAAGAAGTGCTATGCCAGTAGTATATATACGACGAGTGGCCAGAGTGTCAGGCCAAGGTGTACCGGTTTTCGGTTTCCGAGCGACAGGCAGTAGTTAGTTTAGGTTCACGGTAATGCGAGAGAGGGATACAAACTCATGTACTGCATAGTTCCGCTCTCACTCAAAGTGATAGCTCTTCTCGCGTATATCATTGTTTAGATGGATCACGATGTATTTGCAAGTAATCGAGACTTGTATTGCTATTTTCGAGATGTTGACAAGAGACCACTTTGTGTTGGATGATCATTATGATGATCACATGATTTGATGAGACTAGTTGTATGTATATGCTATGATTACATTTGTATGTGTATGATATGCTAAAGATTATTGTATAAAGCCTATTCAAATACAAAACAAATATGTAGAAAAAACTAATAAAAGTAGTATTAGCGAGGGGAAAAAGTTAGTAGTAGTGCCGCCTTACCAGTAGCGCTTCCTTGTAAAAAGCGCTGCAGATAATATCAGCAGTCCTCTTCATCAAGCGCTTCTGCTATCCATGTATAGCATGGCGTGGGACTACAGCGATCTTGCTACACATTTGTTTGAAGGCCTTATCGATGGCGCGTCGTCTCCGCCACTCTTGATAGGCCTAAAACCCGCGTTGCTGCTAGGCTTTTCCCTAGTAGTGTTGGTGTGCTTTTCCGGCACCACTTCCCGGGGTGGGTCAAGTTGCCGATGAGGGTGATGTTCCACAGCTAGCACTGAGCTGGGAGTTGTAAGTGGCTGCCCCAGTCCCTTCGGAGGAGAGGTCGATGGTGTCCTGTGCAAGAGGGTGGCTGAGATCATGAGATGGCGGTTTTGGGTAATTTCTCCTTTACTCAATTAAATATCAACAGTACCTAGTGATTGTACTAATCAGTGTTGTCTCTTTGATTGCATACCTTCTACAGGTGTCTTGAGGAACATGAGGCGGACGCGGCTATGGTTCTCGAAGCCGAGTGCAAGCCCCTACTTCAGAACTTACGACAAGAGGCTCGGGTGCAGGCTGTCCGAGACTACTACGCCTCGACTAACATCAAGAGGGCGAAGAAGAAGTGCCACGTCAAGTATCTAAGTAAGGAGAAGTACACGAAGACAATTTTCTCTTCCTAATGTCTTGTACTTAGGTTCCTTGATTTGATTCGTAGGTGTACCGCTCAAATTTCTCTTTGTCTAACTTAGGTGCCCCCAAGATGGTGTGCGGATAGGATGGACTGTTTGGAGGCGTTGGTGGATGAGTTATGCTCTCCCCAATGGCCAGCCGTCCGCAACAAGGCTAGGGATAAGCATGCCCAAATGCAAGGTGTGCCACACCATCAAGGGAGCTCCAACCTGTTTGAGTATGGTAATCAATGGGTATGTGGTTTGAGCCCCTAACGATTCATGCAATTTCATTCTTCATGATAGATTGATCCCTTAACTAATATTTCGTTCCTCTCTTTTAGGCGCGACACCACAAGAAGGACGTTCCACCACTGTACGACCTCTGTGCCATGGCCTATTGTGCCCGTACAAGAAGGCAAAGGCATTCTCGGAGGATGACCTCGATCATCCAGAGAGCTTCACCGACATCTCCTCCCACAACAAGCTCACGAGGTATAGTGTCGGCGTTCTGGGAATGGGGGTACCCAGACTTGCCTGCCTGCAGCCTGTGGCATGGCTCAAGGGGTGGCCCAGTACGGCCCATCTTCATCAACACATGCTCAAGACCCTCGCGAGGGGCCAAGCCTCGTGGGGCAGACGACAGAAGGCTTCCTCGGGCACGGCCTCGTCAGGCTTTCTCGCGAGGAGGCGGAGCGATCAAGGCGGGGTACCTCACGAGGTGCTCATGACGCAAACCATGACGACCAAGGCCAGGCGGGCGCCGGCCTGCGCAGAGTCCTTGTTTCCTCTTTGGTGCAAAGGGGGCAAGCGCAGGCGAGGGTATTAAGCAAAGGCACTAATTTTGGTGCAACAAGACTAAGACCAGCAGGACGGCAGAACGGAGGTCATCGTGGAGCCCAACCCGGCATCATCGTTAGGGTCTTTACCAGGCGAGGACCAACTTTAGTCAGGATGAGTGTACTAGATGTTTCCCTTCAAAATGGCCAATTGTTGGCGCCCTTCCCGCTCAATATTTGGGGAGATGCCCAGGGCCTCCGCCTATAAATAGGACTAGCCACCCACAGGGTAGAGGCATCGAAAGAACAAGGATAGAAAGACAGTCAGAGAGAGAAGCGACTGAACTCCCCCTAGCAGTTCATCGCACCATGTAGGATCGAAGAAGGTGAGAGTGTCTAGAGGGGGGGTGATTAGACTACTCGACAAGATAAAAATTATGCCTTTTGGTAAAGGACAGATTTTGGCAGATTTTGCATAACATGCAAGTCAAGTAGCATACTACACATGCAATTCTAGAGTATGGGCATAGGAAAGTAAATTGCACAAGTAGTAAGGAGAAGTGGAGAAGATCAAACGCAATTTGGAGACGCGGTGATTTTTCTCGTGGTTCCGATAGGTGGTGCTATCGTCAATCCACGTTGATGGAGACTTCAACCCACGGAGGGTAACGACTGCGAGAGTCCACGGAGGGCTCCACCCACGAAGGGTCCACGAAGAAGCAACCTTGTCTATGCCATCATGGCCTACGCCCACGGAGGGCTAGCCTTACTCGGGGTAGATCTTCATGAAGTAGGCAATCTTTTTGCCCTTACAAACTTCTTGGTTCAACTCCACATCTCGACGGAGGCTCCCAAGCGACACCTAACCAATCTAGGAGGCACCACCCTCCAAAAGGTAATAGATGGTGTTGATGATGATGAACTCCTTGCTCTTGTGCTTCAAATGATAATCTCCCCAACACTCAACTCTCCTCACTGATTTGGCTGTGGTGGAAGAAAGGATTGAGTGGAAAGCAACTTGGGAAGGCTAGAGATCAAGCTTCATATGGTGGGAGTGGAGCAACTTGATCTCAACACAAGGGTAGGTAGTTTGCTTCTCAGAAATGTAAGGTAGGAGTGGTAGTTCTTTCGATGGCTCTCTCCACGAATGAAGAGGGGTGGAGGGTATTTATAGCCTCCACACAAAATCCAACCGTTACACACATTTGACCAATCTCGGTCAGACCGAAGTTGACAACTCGGTGAGACCGAAAGTTCAAATCATGTGAACGTTGGGATTTTCGGTGGGACCGAAAATACAATCTCGGTTAGTCCGATTCGTCCAAAGACAAGAGCTTGCCAATCTCGGTGGGACCGACTTTATCATCTCGGTGACACCGATTTGATGACAGAAGGTTACAGAAGCTTGGCAACTCAAGTTTCGGTGAGACCGAGTTCAGAATCAGAAAATCCGAGATTTCTAGGGTTTGGCTATATGGCTGAGGTGGTTCATCTCGGTGTGACTGAGTTCGGAATATCATTGGGACCGAGATTACTTATGAGTGTATGTGGCAGTGAGAGTTGCTGATAGTTTAGGAGATGTATCACTAAGCACTTTGAGCAACCAGATCATTATCATAACCTCATCCCCTTTTAATAGTATTGGCTTTCCTATGGACTCAATGTGATCTTGGATCACTAAACCAAAATGGAGTCTTGAGCTTTTGCCAATGCTTGCCTTAGCATTTTGAGGGTCCACCTCTTGATCCTTTTGCCATGCCAATGTGATTGAATTTCTGAAACATACTTGATAAAAGCATTAGTCCAACCACAAAGTATGTTGTCACTAATTACCAAAACCTTCCAGGGAGCAAATGTGCTTTCAATCTCCCCCTTTTTGGTAATTGATGGCAACACACAAAATAAGACATCAAAGCTTACTGAAAGAAAGACAGAATTATCACAGCTTTGACAAACATGTAGTACAGGCTCCCCTACAAGTGTGCAAGATTTTCATAGATTATGGTTTTGGACTACCACAAGCACACAAGAGAGAAAAGCAAGATGTGCTACATGCAGCTTGGCTATATGCATCAGAGCAGATGAAAAGAAGTGAGTGATAATGCATATGTGCATGGTGATTTCTTGCAAACAGGCATTCACAAGCAAGTCACCATCATGCACATTCTGCAAGGTGCATATACTTACCTTGAGGTTCCTTGGCATTGTACCTGAAGAAATAGACTTGGGAAAACAAGGTTAGATAACACAAGAGTATTTCTTCAACCAACTGCAAGAACATCAAGAGTACCAAGCCAGGGACGACATGTATAAAGAGTGTCTCATATTGAGCACAAGCTTGAATCAGCAAACATGTCTCCGAAGCTAAAAGATTTTAAATGAACTCTAAGAGATTTTGCTTTCCATAAGATATCAATTGTGAAGATTCCTCTCCCTTTGAGGAAAAAGCAAAATCAAAAGAATGATGCCAAATGTAATATCCAATGTGAAACACGGCAAAGCTTTGATGTGATTCCCTCCCCCTTAAGGTAAGATTGCTCTTCTTCTCCCCCTAAATCTTCTCTTCTCCCCCTAAGTCTTCTCCCCCTTTGACATCAAGTGCCGAAAAAGGACAACAAACTAGGAAGGTCAGGAAAGATGAAAGGACAGGAGTGGGATCCTTAAGAATCACAACAGGGTAATAAGAAAACATGCAAAGAGAATCATTGAGTGGAGCTGCAGAGGATGAAATCCTGAAAGAAATAAATCGGTGACACCGAATTGATATGGATCGGTGAGTCCGAAAGTCAGGGACTTAGGGCAGATCCTTTTCAGTTAGACAGAAGTAATTAAGTCGGTGACGCCGAGTTTAATTTCAAGGAAATACAGAAATAATTCAGCTCACTTTGCAAGGAATGTTTCAAAGGATTTGCAATGAATTTGTAAAAGATTTTCAAGGAATTGATCAGAGCCAAAAATGATATTCACAAAGACACAAGAATAGAAATGAAAAAAGATTCCTAGATGAAGTTTTTTTTAATGAAAACTCAATGAGAGAACATAAGAGAAAATAGAAAGACTCCAAAACATATGTACTTCATCTAGATAAGGGTCGGCGACAAGGTCACCTATGTTTGAGTATATTGACTTAGGAGTCAAATGAGAACATTTGATCATAGGTCATACTCATCGTTTAAGCTCAAAATGGGGTTGCCATTTTTCGATTAAGCATTCGATGTGATCACATCTTATGAAGCTGCTTGTACTCATGACTTTGAGCAAAGCTCCTTAAAGATGTGAAGAACATACCTTGGGCTTGTTGTTGCTTTGTTCATGTAGGTGAACTTGATGTAGGTGCTCATTGAATGTGAAGTTGGAGCGCCATTTCCATTTGTGTAGTTCATCTTCCTACATGGGTTAGGCAAGCAAGGAAATACTCAAGGATATCCAAGATGACAAGAGTGAAATACTAGATGTATAGGTTGTCAAAAAGGATATGTGGAATTTTGTTCCTTGAACTCAACATCCCAAAGGGCTAGATACTTGGTCAATGACAAGATTACTCATGATTTGAGTGTGTGGTAATCTTGTGGAATGTAGATTATCCAAGTACCTGCAAGGAGTTAGATGCAATACAAGGAGGCAAATGTGTCCAAGACATATGATCATCATCATAAGAGAGATATCAAGGATTAGTCAAGTAGGCTCATGCCTTGCATGCATCAATGGAGTTTTCACTCCAAGTTTGAAGCATCAATGATGTTCAACTCACTCCTTAAGCGACAAAACATCTTCTCATCAAGAGGTTTTGTAAAGATATCTGCGAGTTTTTTGTCAGTACGAACATGCTTAAGATTGATGTCACCCTTGGCAATGTGATCACGAATAAAATGGTGACAAACTTCAACATGTTTCGTTCGAGAGTGTTGCACTGGATTGTGTCCAATCTTAATCGCACTCTCATTGTCACAAAGCAAAGGAACATGTCTCACATGTATCCCATAATCCTTAAGCGTTTGTGTCATCCATAGCAATTGAGCACAACATGAACCAGCAGCTATATATTCTGCTTCGGCAGTGGATAATGATACCGAATTTTGTTTCTTGGAGGACCAAGATACAAGGGATCGACCAAGGAATTGACACATACCCGAAGTTGACTTTCTATCAACCCTGTCACCGGCATAGTCCGAGTCGGAATAGCCAACAAGGTCGAAAGAGGCCCTCTTAGGATACCAAATGCCAAAGTTTGGTGTGTGTATCAAGTATCTCACAATTCTTTTAACAGCTTTAAGATGACATTCTTTAGGGGCTGCTTGATATCGAGCACACATGCATACACTCAACATTATGTCAGGACGAGAAGCACAGAGATATAGTAGAGAACCAATCATAGATCGGTAAACCTTTTGATCAACAGGTTCTCCATCTTTTGTCAAGTCATTATGTCCACTTGTAGGCATGGGGGTTCTCATACCTTTGCTTTCTTGCATGTTGAACTTCTTGAAGAGATCCTTGGTGTACTTTGTTTGTGAGACAAAGGTACCCTCCTTAGATTGCTTGATTTGCAACCCAAGAAAGAATTTGAGTTCACTCATCATGGACATCTCGTACTTCTCTGACATGAGCTTTCCAAACTTCTCGCTAAAATAAGGGTGAGTTGAACCAAAGATAATATCATCAACATATATTTGGCACACAAATAGTTCACCATCAACCCTTTTCGTGAACAACGTTGAGTCTATTTTTCCAATCTCAAAGCCTTTTTCAAGGAGAAAGCTAGTTAAGCATTTGTACCAAGCTCTAGGAGCTTGTTTAAGGCCATAAAGAGCTTTGTGCAACTTGTAAACATGATTAGGTTTTTTAGGATTCACAAATCCGGGAGGTTGTTTCACAAATACTTCCTCCTCAATTTCACCATTTAGGAAAGCACTTTTAATATCCATTTGATAGAGAGTAATATCATGGTGGTTGGCATAAGCAAGAAGAATGCGAATGGACTCAAGTCTAGCAACGGGGGCATAGGTCTCACCATAGTCCATACCTTCAACTTGTGTGTAACCTTGAGCTACGAGACGAGCCTTGTTGCGGATGACTTGTCCATCTTCATCTTGCTTGTTCCGAAACACCCATTTGGTTCCAATGACGTTTTGATCATCCTTGGGCTTCTCTACCAAAGTCCATACCTTGTTCCTCTCGAAGTTGTGTAGCTCTTCGTGCATAGCGTTCACCCAATCCGGGTCTTCAAGTGCTTCTTCTACCTTCATAGGTTCAATACTAGAGATGAATGAGTAATGCTCACAAAAGTTATCTAAGCGAGTTTTAGAGCGAGTAATTCTCCCGGAGTTGATGTCATTGATCATTTGTTCCACGGGATGATTCTTCTTGACTCTTGCTCGGAATCGGGATAGCTTTTGTTGAGGTTGTGGCTGAGCTTCCTCATCATCTTCATCTTCATCTTCTTCTTCTTCATTGTTGTTGGTGTTGTCTTGAGGCGGTGGAGAACGAGGTTGTGGTGGATCTTCTTGTCGCACTTCCTCATCTTGGTGAGTTCCACTTGTGGAGGCCTCCATGTTGCCTTGAGGTTCATCTTGCCGTGAGGTAGGGGGCTCCACATATGTAGATGAGGTACTCTCCTTCACTTCCATGGGACGGATCTTTCCAATAGATAAATCTTGGATGGCTTCCGATGGGTCCTTGTCTCCTACATCAATAGGCATTTGCTCTACTTGCGAGCCATTAGATTCATCAAACTTCACATCTACCGTCTCTTCAACCTTTCGGGTGAAATTATTGTAGACACGGTAGGTGTGGGAGTTTGACCCATAACCGAGAAAAAAGCCTTCATGAGTTTTAGGAGCAAATTTAGACCGACGATGCTTATCAAGGATATAGCATTTTGAACCAAAGACACGAAAGTATCCCACTTGGGGTTTGTTACCGGTGAGGAGCTCATATGATGTCTTGCCGAGGAGCTTATGAAGATAAAGCCTGTTGATAGCATGACAAGCTGTCTCGACGGCTTCCCCCCAAAAGTGCTTCGGTGTCTTGTATTCATCAAGCATCGTTCTCGCCATCTCTATGAGCGTTCGGTTCTTCCTCTCAACAACTCCATTTTGTTGAGGAGTGTACGTAGCCGAGAACTCATGTAGAATCCTTCCTCATCGAGAAAAGAGTCTACATGGGCGTTCTTGAACTCCGTTCCATTGTCACTCGAACTTTCTTGATCTTCACTTCAAATTGATTTTGGGCCTTTCTGGCAAAGGTTTTGAAGATTCTCTAAACCTGTGATTTGTCATCAAGGAAAAATACCCACGTAAATCTGGAATAATCATCAACTATAACTAGACCAAAGGAGTTACCACCAAGGCTTTTGTAAGCATTGGGACCAAGAGATCCATATGAAGAAGCTCAAGCGGTCTCCTTGTGGTCATGATGTTCTTCACGGATGACTTCCACCTACTTGTTTCCTGCCTCGACAAGCACTACAAAGTCTATCTTTGTCAAAGAGAACATCTTTAACACCAAGAATATGATCACCTTTGATTAGCTTGTCTAGGTTACGATACCAACATGTCCAAGCCTTCTATGCCATAACCAACCTTTAGCGGATTTAGCAATGAAGCAAGTTCTAGGTTGGGCTTTCTTAGTGAAATCAACAATGTATAGATCACCTCTACGGATACCGGTAAATGCCATGTTATGATTGTCACGACGAATGACTTGGCAATCTACTTCGGTGAATAGCACATTGAATCCAAAGTCAGCTAATCTAGACACGGAAAGTAAATTGTATCCAAGTGATTCAACAAGCATGACATTTTGAATAGAGCTATCATGAGATATGGCCACCTTACCAAGGCCAAGTACCTTACCCTTGGAGTTGTCTCCAAAAGTCACATACTTGCGTGGACCATCGTTCTTTGCAAGCTCTCGAAACATGTCTTCGTCTCCGGTCATGTGATCGGTGCATCCACTATCAAGAATCCACTCTTTTCCACCAGATATGTAGTCTCTCAGATTCGCCATGAGATTGAGATTCTTCATGATCTTGTCTAGCTCGGTGTCCAAATCAGAGTAATCATCATCATGCTCATGCTCATCATCATATTGACCCATAGATAGTTCATCATCAACACCTAGGTCAATTTGACAACAACTTGCATCAGTTTTGTCAATGTGACAATAATCATCGGAATGCAATACAAGAGCATTTCTAATTAGAGCATTGATAAGACAAGGATCACCCTTCTTTTTCATGAGATCACGAAGCTCAAAGAAGCATTTATCAAAGTTGGATCATTGGGGCGCATCATATCAAATTCAATAGTCTTGTATAGAATTTCATCAAGACCTCTCAAAGAGCAGTCTGGATAAAGTTCTTCCAAGAACTTCCACATAGCATAAGCACACTCAAAGTTTGTGACGAGCTTAAGCAAGTTATCGGGTAACCCTCTAATGATAAGATTTACAGTTCTAAGGTTACGAAGCAAATCAAGCTCTTCATCCATGGTAGGGTGCAAGGGGTCAAATGGAGGCACATATGGGGTTTCAACATATTTGCGCAAGTTATACATCTTAAAGATAATAAGCATTTCAATCCTCCACGAGTTATAGGACACTCCATCAAGAATAGGCACTCTATGGCTAACACTCCCAAACGTAGGCACGTCCATCTTCCTCCAATGGTGTGTAAACCAAAGCAATGGAGACCAAATCTCTGATACCAATTGTAGGATCGAAGAAGGTGAGAGTTTCTAGAGGGGGGTGATTAGACTACTCGACAAGATAAAAATTATGCCTTTTGGTAAAGGACAGATTTTGGCAGATTTTGCATAACATGCAAGTCAAGTAGCATACTACACATGCAATTCTAGAGTATGGGCAGCGGAAAGTAAATTGCACAAGTAGTAAGGAGAAGTGGAGAAGATCAAACGCAATTTGGAGACGCGGTGATTTTTCTCGTGGTTCCGATAGGTGGTGCTATCGTCAATCCACGTTGATGGAGACTTCAACCGACGGAGGGTAACGGCTGCGAGAGTCCACGGAGGGCTCCACCCACGAAGGGTCCACGAAGAAGCAACCTTGTCTATGCCATCATGGCCTACGCCCACGGAGGACTAGCCTTACTCGGGGTAGATCTTCACGAAGTAGGCGATCTCCTTGCCCTTACAAACTTCTTGGTTCAACTCCACATCTCGACGGAGGCTCCCAAGCGACACCTAACCAATCTAGGAGGCACCACCCTCCAAAAGGTAATAGATGGTGTTGATGATGATGAACTCCTTGCTCTTGTGCTTCAAATGATAATCTCCCCAACACTCAACTCTCCTCACTTGATTTGGCTGTGGTGGAAGAAAGGATTGAGTGGAAAGCAACTTGGGAAGGCTAGAGATCAAGCTTCATATGGTGGGAGTGGAGCAACTTGATCTCAACACAAGGGTAGGTAGTTTTCTTCTCGAAATGTAAGGTAGGAGTGGTAGTTCTTTCGATGGCTCTCTCCAAGAATGAAGAGGGGTGGAGGGTATTTATAGCCTCCACACAAAATCCAACCGTTACACACATTTGACCAATCTCGGTCAGACCAAAGTTGACAACTCGGTGAGACCGAAAGTTCAAATCATGTGAACGTTGGGATTTTCGGTGGGACCGGAAATACAATCTCGGTTAGTCCGATTCGTCCAAAGACAAGAGCTTGCCAATCTCGGTGGGACCGACTTTATCATCTCGGTGACACCGATTTGATGACAGAAGGTTACAGAAGCTTGGCAACTCAAGTTTCGGTGAGACCGAGTTCAGAATCGGAAAATCCGAGATTTCTAGGGTTTGGCTATATGGCTGAGGTGGTTCATCTCGGTGTGACTGAGTTTGGAATATCGGTGGGACCGAGATTACTTATGAGTGTATGTGGCAGTGAGAGTTGCTGATAGTTTACGAGATGTATCACTAAGCACTTTGAGCAACCAGATCATTATCATAACCTCATCCCCTTTCAATAGTATTGGCTTTCCTATGGACTCAATGTGATCTTGGATCACTAAACCAAAAATGGAGTGAGCTTTTGCCAATGCTTGCCTTAGCATTTTGAGGGGTCCACCTCTTCAGTCCTTTTGCCATGCCAATGTGATTGAATTTCCTGAAACATACTTGATAAAAGCATTAGTCCAACCACAAAGTATGTTGTCATTAATTACCAAAACCACCCAGGGAGCAAATGTGCTTTCACACCAGCCAAGAACAGACCCTCGCGAGGCTATTCTTCCCTTGTACTATTCCTCGTTAGCCCCAGAGGCAATCCACCACACCACAAACTGGAATAGGGTATTATACCACAATGGTGGCCTGAACCAGTATAAATCTCGTGTCCCTTGTGTTGTTCTTCGTGTCGTTTTAGATCCTGGCGAGGCAGTGGGACATGGGTAGGCAGGAGGTGTGATCTCCGCATGCACCCCAGTGTTCGAACCTTGAGGGTCTGCTGGAACCCAAAATCCGACATTTGGCGTGCCAAGTAGGGGTGCGCCGGAGCTTTCCCTTCCACCAACCCGCTCTCCGTCAACACCGCGGTTCGCCCTCATGATGGGCAACACGTCGCCCGCTCCGGTCGCCGACGCCAGCATGGGGGCGGGGGGGCTTCGAGCCTCGGACCCCGCCTTGCGGCACGTGCAATGGCTGAACAAGTTCAAGTCGAAGATGCCACCGTGCTACAACAGCGCGGCCGATCCGTTGGCTTTCCTTCTGGCATACGAGGAGGCCGTCCTCGAGGCCGTGTTTTAATGGACAATACTAGATATAAATTTTATCTTTTTGGCTAATAAAATAAAATGGATTCTTAATGATAAACAAGTTTATGCTAATGCCATATTTTTGTGTATTCTAGGTCAGAGCAACATATTGAAAATACGGGAAGTGTATGATGCATTCCTTGTGAAGTTCCCTCTGTGCTTTGGCTATTGGAAGAAATATGCCGGTCATGAAGGCCGTTTAGATGGTGTCAATAATGTTTTTGATGTGTATGAATGGACAGTTCTTGTAGTTACTTATTCAGTGGACATATGGTGTAATTATTGTCAGTTTGCGATTTCAACATACAATGACCCAGATGTCATCAGAAGGTAGCAATTGAATACCCAAACTATTCTGATGAAGTTTATTAACCACTGCATTTTAGGCTATATATAGAGGAATACATGACGAGAAGTGATTTAATAATACTTAGCACCTGAACAGGAATGCTTGATGAAATGGTTTATAATATGGCACTGTATTTTCGTGGTCCATGTGATAGTGTAGGCCATGGAAATGTTGCATATATTCAAATTTTGTCTTAAGCAGTGTATTCTTAGACTCCATGCATGTTTGTTAGTTGTAATGACTAATCTCTCTCCATGAAGTACATCATCTGTTTGACCTTTTTCTTTTTGTAGCAGCTATAATTTGTACTCCCTTCATCTGGTTTGTAGGGCGTGTGCAGGTTTTTAGGTCCTCAACATGCTATATGCCAGCAAAAGTATGTCTAGAAACTTCATTTGAATAAAAGTCCAGTGATATGCTTTTGGTTGCTTATACACATGTTCCATTAGTCAAATTGTCGAGGACGTAAAAAAATCTGCTCATGCCCTATAAACATGGATAGAGGGTGTATAAGTATTTTCATATAGCCAATATTAGTCATTTGTTGTTTGCATTAACTAGGTGGCCAATTTGGAGATCACATGTTTGTGCTATACAAAGTACTGAAGTCTACATCTATCATGAAAAATACAGACCTCCATCGATGCAAATGTAGCTTTCACTGTTTGATCGTATAAGCCATCATTCGTTTAGTGTTTCTAGAACTATCTAATGTATTCTTTGTCTGGGGATTGATTATTTCATTCTTTCGTCAGTAACTAAACCCACTGATTTTTTTCAAACTGTTTGATCGGGGTTTGGCATATGTTGGAACAGATTATGGTTCCAATACTTTGTGTGATGAGTACATCAAGTATGAAGAATCACTTCAAGCATGGAGTCATCTAGCTGGGGTATACACAAGAATATAAGAGCACCCTATACAAGCTTGATCGGTACTTCAATTGGTGAGTCATTGACATTATTTATTCATTTAAGTACTTAAGTATGTTTTCTTGTTAGTTGCCACTTCTATTTATATTATGACTTATCTACTACGTCGTCCTAAAATAGTACTGTGTGCATGCATCCCTAAATTTCACTCCAGATGACCACTGAAGAAATACTCACTGTAAACAACATCGCCATGAAATTATTTGATCTGGCCCATGTTGTGTCGACTCTGATTTAGTTGCAGTTGAGTTTGTATTGTTATCGCGGAAGACTGTCGTTCTCACTTATGGTGACTATATTACCTAAATTATGATTAATGACTAGCTATTTATGCTAACTGCCTCCTTACTTTGGGGAACATGGATGACTGTCATTTTCATGTGCTTACTCTGCTTATTATCTGCATGTATAATGTTCATTGCACGAGCATGACTTTCTATTGTGTGATGATAAGAGAGTAAAATTGTAGGTGCCTTTCATGATGGTTGGTCTACATTGATGGCGATGATTGTTTAATCAGGGTGTTGTGAATGTGATTTCTCTAAATGCAATCCTTTTGCCAGTAGGCGATGTTTTAGGAAAACATCAGAGTACACAATTGAACTATTTACATGGAAACAACCAGTTGGGAATACATAGAGTGGTTTCATTAGTAGACGCAAGGTAAGAAAAAGATACAGGGAAATATGGGCCAAGAACTTGTTTGCCGAAAAAATTATCCACTGTTCATTTTTACCTCTCATCAGTTTATTCACACATTTACAAGGATTTGTTTACGTAGGGACCCAGACTTGGATTGGTGTCAAGCTTCGCTCACACATTTACATGGAGTTTGTACAAGACACAGAACTTGGATCGATTGAACAAGCCAATAGCTGGAAATCAGAGTTAGAATGAGGGCATTTCTATTAAGGTCCATAGATGACAGTTAACTACAGGGAGGTAAGCTGTAGTGATATTTCACAGGTTATGCTTGCATCAACAAAACATGCATGTATATTGCCTGCATTTTCCACTGTATTTATGATGGAACAAGAAACAAATGGGATATATAATACTGCATTTTGCCAAGAATTCTCGATGGGACGTGCTTATTAGATTTTGTCCCTCTTCTCTTCCAAATTTCTTTTGAAGCACGTACATGATGTTGGTTATCAGTATTTGGCAAACAGTAACCGCGACCATTTTTTTCTCAAGCAAGAGATTGTTCAAGTCAATAGAAGCACAGGCACAACATTATGACTTGCTTTAGCAATTGAGATCATTAAGGGCATAGACTTGAGAAGAAATCGAAAAATATGACAACTTATTTCATGGAGGAGCTAATTGCTTCATGAGATCAGAAATTATCACCACCCTAAGTGGTAGGTTACCAATAACTCTAAGAGAGTGGCCATCCACACTAGGTTTAGTTATGCCCCTTCTTTCTACATGTGATGTAATGCTGTATGGATTTGGGCATTTGGCAAGTTATTATTGGAACCACTTTTCTCCTCTAAACTTGTTGATGGGGCAGTATCTCCACCCCAGTGGAGGATCAATTAACCTCCCACTTTAGTTGATTATTTGCATTTGTTGAATATGTTGAGCATGTTACTATACCTTTTGATAGGACTTTCCTAGAACACACATATTGACTTATTTTCTACCTGGCACATGGGCTCAGTGTTTACAAATTTCTGTTTGTTTAAAAACTATTCATAATTTAAAAATTATCATGCATTTTTTAAGTCAATGTGATTTATAAAGTGTTCACATGTATTAGAAGAATGTTCATGCGTTTAAAGAAAAATAGAATTTACAAGCGTGTGGGATAATAAGGGATGATATATCGACCAGGTGTGGGTGTAGCTCACGGAGAGTGTCCCCCATGGCCGACTCGACGGGATTACATTCAAAGTATAATCACTCCCTTGTGTTGGCATGTCTCAAATGCAGGTTTGTCATGTAGACGCTGAGATCACCGTGTTTGAATTGGTCACATTCGAATGCATTGCATTCAGGTGGACACCGTGGCCACTAATGATGAGGATAGGAAGGAGTATAATTTCTACTAGAGGATATGGACTTTTGGAGGGGTGATGAGTTGTGTTTATTGAGCTAGGTAGAAAGGATTTTTCTCCCATTGCAATGAAAAAGTATTTTTGCTAGTCAAACTCATAAAGGCATTGTCTAGGATGTTTACTGTAAGGGATGTCACTTTCATCAAATTTCATTAAAGAGTTTGCCTCTACCACCTTTGGTAGTGGTGTATCAAGTCCATGAATTTCCTCAATAGGAGGGAAATTTTTGACATATTCAGCTATAATACCTTTTTTCTTCATACATTTCTTTGCCTCTTGCATTTCTTCAGGATTGAGAAATAAGATACCCCTCTTCTTCGAAGTGGGTTTAGGCGGTGGTTCGGGAAGAGTCCAATCATCATAATTTTTCAATATGTTATTCAACAATTCCTCAGCTTGTTCAACAGTTTGTTCCCAAAAAACACAACCAGTACAACTATCTATGAAGTCCCTAGAAGCATCAAGTATTTCATTTTTCTTAGGTGGATGATCAGGCAAAGCATTAAGCAATTGGAGAAGCCTCCCCCAAGCTTGTGGGAGTCTCTCTTCTTCAATTTGCACAAAGTTAAATATTTCCTGTAAGGCGGCTTGTTTCTTATGAGTAGGAAAATATTTTTCAGAGAAGTAATAAATCATATCCAGGGGACTACGCACACAACCAGTAGCAAGAGTATTTAACCATATCTTAGCATCACCCTTTAATGACAATGGAAATAATTTCAGGATATAATAGTAGAAAATTTTCTCATCATGAGCAAATAGGGTGGCTATATCATTTAATTTAGTAAGGAGTAGCACAACAGTTTCTGTATCACAGCCATGGAAAGGATCAGATTCAACCAAAGTAATTATCTCTGGGCAGACAGAGAATTCATAATCCTTATCAGTAACAAAGATAGGTGAAGTAGCAAACTTCGGATCACATTTCATTCTAGCATTCAAAGATTTTTCTTTCAGTTTGCATAATAATTTCTTAAGATCATCCCTATCATTCCAAGAAAGAAAGTCTCTAGCTATCTCCTTATCCATAACATAACCTTCAGGTACATTGGGCATTTCATATCTAGGAGAGCTAGGTCTAATAGGTGTTTCAAGATTTTCATTTTCAAGTACTTCATCAGTTTCAATAATTTCATCAGTTTCATCATTCTCAATATCTTTAGCTCTAGCAAGTTGTTCATTAAGAAATTTACCTAGTGGGACATGATCATCAAGCAAGGTACTAGCATCATCATAAGAATTATCCATAGCAGAAATAGCATCATCAATAACTTGCAACATATAAAGATTAATAGCATGTGGTGGTGTTGCAAGTCTACTCAAAATAGAAGGTGAATCAAGTGCAGAATGTGATGGCAGTTCCTTAACTCCTCTCGTCCTAGAGGGAACGGTCTTGGTTTTAGTATCCTTCAGATTCTTCATAATGATAAGTAGATAATAATCCCAAGTGATTCAACAAATATAGCTATGCTCCCCGGCAACGACGCAAGAAAAAGGTCTTGGTAACCCACAAGTATAGGGGGTCGCAATAGTTTTTGAGGGTAGAGTATTCAACCCAAGTAAGGGGAGGCAAAGAATAATTGTAAGTATTAGCACTTGAGTTCTCAATGCAACCACACCTGGAGATTAAATATCTATAGCAACGTGATTAGTAGCACAGTAGTATGATAGTTTTGATAGTAATCGTAACAACAATAGTAATGTTAACAGTGATAGCAATGATTTTGTAGCAAGTGTAGTAGTAACAACAGTAGTGGTAACTTACCAAGAACAATATGTAGGAAGTTCGTAGGCATTGGATCGGTGGATTCGTTGGATGATATTCATCATATAACAGTGACAACCTAGGGCGATACAGCACTAGCTCCAGTTCATAAAATAATGTAGGCATGTATTCTGTAAATAGTCATACGTGCTTATGGAAAGAACTTGTAAGGCATCTTTTGTCCTACCCTCTTGTGGTAGCAGGGTCCTTAAGGAAACTAAGGGATATTAAGTCCTCCTTTTAATAGAGAACCGGAACAAAGCATTAACACATAGTGAATACATGAACTCCTCTAACTACGGTCATCACCAGAAAGTATCCCAATTACTATCACACTGGGGTTTACAGATCTGTAGGATCGAAAGTAGGTCTAGAGGGGGTGATTAGACTACTTGACCAAATGAAAATCTAACATTTTCCCAATTTAAGTGTTGGCAAATTTTAGAAACTAGGCACAAGCCAAGCAATCAACCTTCACATGCAATTCTAAGAGTGTAGCAGCGGCAAGTAAAACATTGCTTATGAAGGTAAAGGGAATGGTTTGGAGAAGGCAAATGCAATGTAGACATAGAAATTTTTGGCGTGGTTCCCATAGGTGGTGCTATCATACATCCATGTTGATGGAGAATTCAACCCGTAACGGTTGCGCGAGTCCACGGAGGGCTCCACGCACAAAGGGTTCACGAAGAAGCAAACTTGTCTATCCCACCATGGCCATCACCCACGAAGCACTTGCCTCACTTGGGTAGATCTTCATGAAGTAGGCGATCTCCTTGCCCTTACAAACTTCTTGGTTCAACTCCACAATCTTTGTCGTGGCAAACCATGGCCACCTATGGGGCCATGAGCCCCCTTGTGGTTCGGCCGGGGGGGGGGGGGGATCACGTTGCACGAAGAGAGGAGAATGTCGCACAACACGGCAGGAACCACGCGAGGTGTAAAAACCTACTCTTGCTTTGGTGCATTGACGTTGGATATGTTGGGGAACGTAGTAATTTCAAAATTTTCCTACGCACACGCAAGATCATGGTGATGCATAGCAACGAGAGGGGAGAGTGTTGTCTACGTACCCTCGTAGACCGAAGCGTTAGCGATCACAACGTAGAGGAAGTAGTCGTACGTTCTCCTCGCGATCCGACCGATCCCGGCGCCGTTACTCCGGCGCCCCCGAGTTCTTGACACACTTACAGCTCGATGACGTCCCTCGTACTCCGATCCAGCCGAGTGTCGAGGGAGAGTTCCATCAGCACGACGGCGTGGTGACGATCTTGATGTGTTACCGGCGCAGGGCTACGCCTAAGCTTCGCGACGATATGACCGAGGTGGAATATGGTGGAGGGGGGCACCGCACACGGCTAAGGAACGATCCGTAGATCAAACTTGTGTGTCCTAGGGTGCCCCCCTGCCCCCGTATATAAAGGAGCAAGGGGAGGCCGGCCGGCCCTAGGGGCGCGCCAGGGGGGGAGTCCTCCTCCTAGTGGGAGTAGGACTCCCTTTCCTAATCCAACTAGGAAGGAGGAAGGGAAGGAAGGAGAGGAGAGGAGAGGAAAGGGGCGTGCCCCCCTCTTGTCCTATTCGGACTCCCACAGGGGGCGCGCCACCTCCCGGTGCGCCCTCTCTCCCCTCTTGGCCCACTAAGGCCCATAACTTCCCGGGGTTCCGTAACCCTCCGGCACTCCGGTTTTCTCCGGAAACTTCCGGAACCTTTCCGGTGTCCGAATATTGCTGTCCAATATATCAATATTTATGTCTCGACCATTTCGAGACTCCTCGTCATGTCCGTGATCACATCCGGGACTCCGAACTTCTTCGGTACATCAAAATACATAAACTCATAATAATAGTCATCGAAACCTTAAGCGTGCGGACCCTACGGTTTGAGAACAATGTAGACATGACCGAGACACGTCTCCGGTCAATAACCAATAGCGGGACACTGGATGCCCATATTGGCTCCTACATATTCTCGAAGATCTTTATCGGTCGGACCGCATAACAACATCGTTGTTCCCTTTGTCATCGGTATGTTACTTGCCCGAGATTCGATCGTCGGTATCAATACCTAGTTCAATCTCGTTACGGCAAGTCTCTTTACTCGTTCCGTAATACATCATCTCACAACTAACTCATTAGTTGCAATGCTTGCAAGGCTTAAGTGATGTGTATTACCGAGAGGGCCAGAGATACCTCTCCGACAATCGGAGTGACAAAACCTAATCTCGAAATCGCCAACCCAACATCGCCTTTGGAGACACCTGTAGTACTCCTTTATAATCACCCGATTCGTTGTGACGTTTGGTAGCACCAAAGTGTTCTTCCGGTGGCAGGAGTTGCATAATCTCATAGTTACAGGAACATGTATATGTCATGGATAAAAGCAAGTAGCAACATACTAAGCGATCGTGTGCTAAGCTAATGGAATGGGTCATGTCAATCAGATCATTCTTCTAATGATGTGACCTTGTTAATCAAATAACAACTCCTTGTTCATGGTCGGAAACATAACCATCTTTGATTAACAAGCTAGTCTAGTAGAGGCATACTAGTGACATCTTATTTGTCTATACATTCACACATGTATCATGTTTCCGGTTAATACAATTCTAGCATGAATGATAAACATTTATCATGAAATAAGGAAATAAATAATAACTTTATTATTGCCTCTAGGGCATATTTCCTTGATCTCCCACTTGCACTAGAGTCAATAATCTAGATTACATAGTAATGATTCTAACACCCATGGAGTCTTGGTGCTGATCATGTTTTGCTCGTGGAAGAGGCTTAGTCAACGGTGCTGCTACATTCAGATCCGTATGTATCTTGCAAATCTCTATGTCTCCCACGGACTAAGTCCGGATGGAATTGAAGTGTCTCTTGATGTGCTTGGTCCTCTTGTGAAATCTGGATTCCTTCGCTAAGGCAATTGCTCGATATTGTCACGAAGATTTTCATTTGACCCGATGCACTAGGTATGACACCTAGATCGGATATGAACTCCTTCATCCGCACTCCTTCATTAGCCGCTTCGAAGCTGCTATGTACTCTACTTCACATGTAGATCCCTTTCGACACTTTGTTTAGAACTGCACCAACCGACAGCTCCTCCGTTTAGTGTAAATCGTATCCGGTCTGCGATTTAGAATCGTCGGATCGGTGTCAAAGCTTGCATCAACGTAACCGTTTACGATGAGCTCTTTGTCACCTCCATATCGAAAACATATCCTTAGTCCTTTTCGGTATTTCAGGATGTTCTTGACCGCTGTCCAAAGATCCACTCTGGATTACTTTGGTACCTCCTGCTAATCTTATAGCAAGGCACACATCAGTCTGTACACAGATTGCATACATGATAGAGCCTATGGCTGAAGCATAGGAACATCTTTCATTTTATCTCTATCTTCTGCGGTGGTCGGGCATTGAGTCTTACTCAACTTCACACCTTGTAACACGGCAAGAACCCTTTCTTTGCTTGATCCATTTTGAACTTCTTCAAAATTTTGTCAAGGTATGTGCTTTGTGAAAGTCAATTAAGCGTCTTGATCTATCTCTATAGATCTTAATGCCCAATATGTAAGCAGCTTCACCGAGGTCTTTCATTGAAAACTCTTATTCAAGTATCCCTTTATGCTATCCAGAATTCTATATCATTTCCGATCAGCAATATGTCATCTACATATAATATCGAAATGCTCTGAGCTCCCACTCACTTTCTTGTAAATACAAAGCTTCTCCAAAAGTGCAGATGAACCCAAATGCTTTGATCACACTATCAAAGCGTTTATTCCAACTCCGAGATGCTTGCACCAGTCTATAAATGGATCGCTGGAGCTTGCACACTTTGTTAGCTCCTTTGGATCGATAAAACCTTCGGTTGCATCATATACAACTCTTCTTCCGTAAATCCATTCAGAATGCAGTCTTTACATCCATTTGCCAAATTTCATAATCATAAAATCGGCAATCGCTAACATGATTCGGACGGACTTAAGCATCGCTTCGGGTGAGAAGGTCTCATCGTAGTCAATCCCTTGAACTTGTCGAAAACCCTTTGCGACAAGTCGAGCTTTATAAACGATAACATTACCGTCGTCGGTCTTCTTCTTGAAGATCCACTTGTTTTCTATTGCTTGCCTACCCTCGGGCAAGTCAACCAAAGTCCATACTTTGTTTTCATACATGGATCCCATCTCAGATTTCATGGCCTCAAGCCATTTTGCGAATCTGGGCTCACCATCGCTTCTTCATAGTTCGTAGGTTCATCATGATCTAGTAGCATGATTTCCGAACAGGATTACCGTACCACTCAGTGCGGATCTTACTCTGGTTGATCTACGAGGTTACAGTAGCAACTTGATCTGAAGTTTCATGATCAACATCATCGACTTCCTCACTACTTGGTGTAGGTGTCTCGAAACCGGTTTCTGCGAAAACTACTTTCAAGTAAGGGAGAAGGTACAATTACCTCATCAAGTTCTACTTTCCTCCCACTCACTTCTTTCGAGAGAAACTCCTTCTCTAGAAAGGATCCATTCTTAACAACGAATGTCTTGCCTTGGATCTGTGATAGAAGGTGTACCCAACTGTCTCCTTTGGGTATCCTATGAAGACACATTTCTCCGATTTGGGTTCGAGCTTATCAGGTTGAAGCTTTTTCACATAAGCATCGCATCCCCAAACTTTAAGAAACGACAACTTTGGCTTCTTGCTAAACCACAGTTCATAAGGTGTCGTCTCAATGGATTTCGACGGTGTTCTATTCAGTGTGAATGCGGCCGTCTCTAGAGCATAACCCCAAAACGATAGCGGTAAATCTGTAAGAGACATCATAGATCGCACCATATCTAGTAAAGTACGATTACGACGTTCGGACACACCATTACGTTGTGGTGTTCCGGTGGCGTGAGTTGCGAAACTATTCGCATTGTTTCAAATGTAGACCAAACTCGTAACTCAAATATTCACCTCCACGATCGGATCGCGAAACATAATTTTCTTGTTACGATGATTTTCAACTTCACTCTGAAATTCTTTGAACTTTTCAAATGTTTCAGACTTATGTTTCATTAAGTAGATATACCCATATCTGCTTAAGTCATCTGTGAAGGTGAGAAAATAACGATATCCGCCACGAGCCTCAACATTCATCGGACCACATACATCTGTATGTATGATTTCCAACAAATCTGTTGCTCTCTCCATAGTACCGGAGAATCGGGTTTTAGTCATCTTGCCCATGAGGCACGGTTCGCAAGTGCCAAGTGATTCATAATCAAGTGACTCCAAAAGTCCATCGAGATGGAGTTTCTTCATGCGCTTTACACCGATATGACCTAAACGGCAGTGCCACAAATAAGTTGCACTATCATTATCAACTCTGCATCTTTTGTCTTCAACATTATGAATATGTGTATCACTACTATCGAGATTCATCAAAAATATACCACTCTTCAAGGGTGCATGACCATAAAAGATATTACTCATATAAATAGAACAACCATTATTCTCTGATTTACATGAATAACCGTCTCGCATCAAACAAGATCCAGATATAATGTTCATGCTCAACGTAGGCACCAAATAACAATTATTTAGGTCTAAAACTAATCCCGAAGGTAGATGTAGAGGTAGCGTGCCGACTGCGATCACATCGACTTTGGAACCATTTCCCACGCGCATCGTCACCTCGTCCTTTGCCAGTGTTCGCTTCATCCGTAGTCCTGTTTGAGTTGCAAATATTAGCAATGTAACCAGTATCAAATACCAGTGCTCTGCGAGCTCTAGTAAGGTACACATCAATAACATGTATATCACATATACCTTTGTTCACCTTGCCATCCTTCTTATCCGCCAAATACTTGGGGCAGTTCCGCTTCGGTGACCGATCGCTTGCGGTAGAAGCACTCGATTTCAGGCTTAGGTCCGGACTTGGGTTTCTTCTCTGAGCAGCAACTTGCTTGCTGTTCTTCTTGAAGTTCCCTTCTTCTTCCCTTTGCCTTTCTTCTTGAAACTAGTGGTCTTATTGACCATCAACACTTGATGCTCCTTCTTGATTTCTACCTCCGCAGCCTTTAGCATTGCGAAGAGCTCGAGCATAGTCTTTACTAACCCTTGCATATTATAGTTCATCACGAAGCCTTTGTAGCTTGGTGGCGGTGATTGAAGAATTACATCAATGACACATTCATCCGGAAGATTAACTCCCAATTGTGTCAAGTGATTGTAGTACCCGGACATTACGAGTATGTGCTCACTAACGAACTATTCTCCTCCATCTTGCAGCTATAGAACTTATTAGAGACTTCATATCTCTCAATCCGGGCATTACATTTGGAATATTAACTTCAACTCCTGGAACATCTCATATGCTCCATGACGTTCAAAACGTCGTTGAAGTCCCGGTTCTAAGCCGTAAAGCATGGCACACTGAACTATAGAGTAGTCATCAGCTTTGCTCTGCCAGACGTTCACAACATCTGGTGTTGCTCCAAGGAAGAGGCCTGGCACCTAGCGGTGCATCCAGGACGTAACTCTTCTGTGCAGCAATGAGGATAATCCTCAAGTTACGGACCCAGTCCGTGTAATTGCTACCATCATCTTTCAACTTTGCTTTCTCAAGGAACGATTAAAATTCAACGGAACAACAAAGACGAGCCATCTATCTACAATCAAACATAAACAAGCAAGATACTATCAGGTACTAAGTTCATGATAAATTTAAGTTCAATTAATCATATTACTTAAGAACTCCCACTTAGACAGACATCTCTCTAGTCATCTAAGTGATCACGTGATCCAAATCAACTAAACCATAACCGATCATCACGTGAAATGGAGTAGTTTTCAATGGTGAACATCTTATGTTGATCATATCTACTATATGATTCACGCTCGACCTTTCGGTCTTCGTGTTCCGAGGCCATATCTGCATATGCTAGGCTCGCCAAGTATAACCCGAGTATTCTGCATGTGCAAAACTGGCTTGCACCCGTTGTAGATGGACGTAGAGCTTATCACACCCGATCATCACGTGGTGTCTGGGCACGATGAACTTTGGCAACGGTGCATACTCGGGGAGAACACTTCTTGATAATTTAGTGAGAGATCATCTTATAATGCTACCGTCAATCAAAGCAAGATAAGATGCATAAAAGATAAACATCACATGCAAATCAATATAAGTGATATGATATGGTCATCATCATCTTGTGCTTCGTGATCTCCATCTCTGCAGCACCACCATGATCACCATCGTCACCGGTAGCGACACCTTGATCTCCATCGTAGCATCGTTGTCGTCTCGCCAATCTATTGCTTCTCGACTATCGCTACCGCTTAGTGATAAAGTAAAGCATTCTGAAGCGATTGCATTTCATACAATAAAGTGACAACCATATGGCTCCTGCCATTGCCGATAACCGGTTACAAAACATGATCATCTCATACAATAAAATATAGCATCACGTCTTGACCATATCACATCACAACATGCCCTGCAAAAACAAGTTAGGCGTCCTCTACTTTGTTGTTGCAAATTTTACGTGGCTGCTACGGGCTTAAGCAAGAACCAGTCTCACCTACGCATCAAAACCACAGCGATACTTTGTCAAATAGACTCGTTTAACCTTCTCAAGGACGGGCGTAGCCACACTCAGTTCAACTAAAGTGAGAGAGCAGACACCCGCCAATCACCTTTAAGCAACGAGTGCTCGTAACGGTGAAACCAGTCTCGCGTAAGCGTCTGGCGTAATGTCGGTCCGGGCCGCTTCATCTCACAATACCGCTGAACCAAAGTATGACATGCTGGTAGGTAGTATGACTTGTATCGCCCACAACTCACTTGTGTTCTACTCGTGCAAAACATCAAACCATAAAAACCTAGGCTCGGATGCCACTTTGTTGGGGAACGTAGTAATTTCAAAATTTTCCTCGCACACGCAAGATCATGGTGATGCATAGCAACGAGAGGGAGAGTGTTGTCTCGTACCCTCGTGAGACCAAGCGAAGCGATCACAACGTAGAGGAAGTAGTCGACGTTCTCCTCGCGATCCGACCGATCCGGCGCCGTTACTCCGGCGCCCGAGTTCTTGACACACTTACAGCTCGATGGCGTCCCTCGTACTCGATCCAGCCGAGTGTCGAGGGAGAGTTCCGTCAACCGACGGCATGGTGACGATCTTGATGTTTACCGGCGCAGGGTTCGCCTAAGCTTGCGACGATATGACCGAGGTGGAATATGGTGGAGGGGGCACCGCTGCGGCTAAGGAACGATCCGTAGATCAAACTTGTGTGTCTAGGGTGCCCCCCGCCCCGTATATAAAGGAGCAAGGGGAGGCCGGCCGGCCCTAGGGGCGCGCCAAGGGAGGGGGAGTCCTCCTCCTAGTGGGAGTAGAATCCCTTTCCTAGTCCAACTAGGAAGGAGGAAGGGGAAGGAAGGAGAGGAGAGGAGAGAGGAAGGGGCGCGCCCCCTCCTTGTCCTATTCGGACTCCCACAGGCGCGCCACCTCCCGGTGCAGCCCTCTCTCTCCCTCTTGGCCCACTAAGGCCCATAACTTCCCCGGGGTTCCGGTAACCTCCGGCACTCCGGTTTTCTCCGAAACTTCCGAACCTTTCCGTGTCCGAATATTGCTGTCCAATATATCAATCTTTATGTCTCGACCATTTGAGACTCCTCGTCATGTCCGTGATCACATCCGGACTCGAACTTCTTGGTACATCAAAATACATAAACTCATAATAATAGTCATCGAAACCTTAAGCGTGCGGACCCTACGGTTCGAGAACAATGTAGACATGACCGAGACACGTCTCCGGTCAATAACCAATAGCGGGACCTGGATGCCCATATTGGTTCCTACATATTCTCGAAGATCTTTATCGGTCGGACCGCATAACAACATCGTTGTTCCCTTTGTCATCGGTATGTTACTTGCCCGAGATTCGATCGTCGGTATCCAATACCTAGTTCAATCTCGTTACGCAAGTCTCTTTACTCGTTCCGTAATACATCATCTCACAACTAACTCATTAGTTGTAATGCTTGCAAGGCTTAAGTGATGTGTATTACCGAGAGGGCCCAGAGATACCTCTCCGACAATCGGAGTGACAAAACCTAATCTCAAATCGCCAACCCAACATCGCCTTTGGAGACACCTGTAGTACTCCTTTATAATCACCCGATTCGTTGTGACGTTTGGTAGCACCAAAGTGTTCCTCCGTAAGCGGAGTTGCATAATCTCATAGTTACGAGGAACATGTATATGTCATGGATAAAAGCAGTAGCAACATACTAAATGATCGTGTGCTAAGCTAATGGAATGGGTCATGTCAATCGATCATTCTTCTAATGATGTGACCTTGTTAATCAAATAACAACTCCTTGTTCATGGTTAGGAAACATAACCATCTTTGATTAACAAGCTAGTCTAGTAGAGGCATACTAGTGACATCTTGTTTGTCTATACATTCACACATGTATCATGTTTCCGGTTAATACAATTCTAGCATGAATGATAAACATTTATCATGAAATATGGAAATAAATAATAACTTTATTATTGCCTCTAGGGCATATTTCCTTGATCTCCCACTTGCACTAGAGTCAATAATCTAGATTACATAGTAATGATTCTAACACCCATGGAGTCTTGGTGCTGATCATGTTTTGCTCGTGGAAGAGGCTTAGTCAACGGTCTCGCTACATTCAGATCCGTATGTATCTTGCAAATCTCTATGTCTCCCACCGGACTAAGTCCGGATGGAATTGAAGTGTCTCTTGATGTGCTTGGTCCTCTTGTGAAATCTGGATTCCTTCGCTAAGGCAATTGCTCGGTATTGTCACGAAGATTTTCATTTGACCCGATGCACTAGGTATGACACCTAGATCGGATATGAACTCCTTCATCCGCACTCCTTCATTAGCCGCTTCGAAGCTGCTATGTACTCCGCTTCACATGTAGATCCCTTTCTGACGCTTTGTTTAGAACTGCACCAACCGACAACTCCTCCGTTTAGTGTAAATCGTATCCGGTCTGCGATTTAGAATCGTCCGGATCGGTGTCAAAGCTTGCATCAACGTAACCGTTCACGATGAGCTCTTTGTCACCTCCATATCGAGAAACATATCCTTAGTCCTTTTCGTATTTCAGATGTTCTTGACCGCTGTCCATGATCCACTCTGGATTACTTTGGTACCTCCTGCTAAACTTATAGCAAGGCACACATCAGTCTGGTACACAACATTGCATACATGATAGAGCCTATG
This sequence comes from Aegilops speltoides, assembly GCA_021437245.1. NCBI lineage: Eukaryota > Viridiplantae > Streptophyta > Magnoliopsida > Poales > Poaceae > Aegilops > Aegilops speltoides. The sequence goes on from CM038143.1 coordinate 227,911,997, forward strand.
GTGAAGCATAGGAACATCTTTCATTTTATCTCTATCTTCTGCGGTGGTCGGGCATTGAGTCTTACTCAACTTCACACCTTGTAACACAGGCAAGAACCCTTTCTTTGCTTGATCCATTTTGAACTTCTTCAAAATTTTGTCAAGGTATGTGCTTTGTGAAAGTCCAATTAAGCGTCTTGATCTATCTCTATAGATCTTAATGCCCAATATGTAAGCAGCTTCACCGAGGTCTTTCATTGAAAAACTCTTATTCAAGTATCCCTTTATGCTATCCAGAAATTCTATATCATTTCCGATCAGCAATATGTCATCTACATATAATATCGAAATGCTCTGAGCTCCCACTCACTTTCTTGTAAATACAGGCTTCTCCAAAAGTCATGATGAACCCAAATGCTTTGATCACACTATCAAAGCGTTTATTCCAACTCGAGATGCTTGCACCAGTCCATAAATGGATCGCTGAAGCTTGCACACTTTGTTAGCTCCTTTGGATCGATAAAACCTTCGGTTGCATCATATACAACTCTTCTTCCGTAAATCCATTCAGAATGCAGTCTTTACATCCATTTGCCAAATTTCATAATCATAAAATGCGGCAATCGCTAACATGATTCGGACAGACTTAAGCATCGCTTCGGTGAGAAGGTCCCATCGTAGTCAATCCCTTGAACTTGTCGAAAACCCTTTGCGACAAGTCGAGCTTTGTAGACGATAACATTACCGTCGGCGTCGGTCTTCTTCTTGAAGATCCACTTGTTTTCTATTGCTTGCCTACCCTCGGGCAAGTCAACCAAAGTCCATACTTTGTTTTCATACATGGATCCCATCTCAGATTTCATGGCCTCAAGCCATTTTGCGAATCTGGGCTCACCATCGCTTCTTCATAGTTCGTGGGTTCATCATGATCTAGTAGCATGATTTCCGAACAGGATTACCGTACCACTCACTGTGCGGATCTTACTCTGGTTGATCTACGAGGTTACGTAGCAACTTGATCTGAAGTTTCATGATCAACATCATCGACTTCCTCACTACTTGGTGTAGGTGTCTCGAAAACCGTTTACTGCGAAAACTACTTTCAAGTAAGGGAGAAGGTACAATTACCTCATCAAGTTCTACTTTCCTCCCACTCACTTCTTTCGAGAGAAACTCCTTCTCTAGAAAGGATCCATTCTTAGCAACGAATGTCTTGCCTTCGGATCTGTGATAGAAGGTGTACCCAACTGTCTCCTTTGGGTATCCTATGAAGACACATTTCTCGATTTGGGTTCGAGCTTATCAGGTTGAAGCTTTTTCACATAAGCATCGCATCCCCAAACTTTAAGAAACGACAACTTTGGTTTCTTGCTAAACCACAGTTCATAAGGTGTCGTCTCAATGGATTTCGACGGTGTTCTATTCAGTGTGAATGCGGCCGTCTCTAGAGCATAACCCCAAAGCGATAGCGGTAAATCAGAAGAGACATCATAGATCGCACCATATCTAGTAAAGTACGATTCGACGTTCGGACACACCATTACGTTGTGGTGTTCCGGTGGCGTGAGTTGCTTGAAACTATTCGCATTGTTTCAAATGTAGACCAAACTCGTAACTCAAATATTCACCTCCACGATCAGATCGCAGAAACTTAATTTTCTTGTTGCGATGATTTTCAACTTCACTCTGAAATTCTTTGAACTTTTCAAATGTTTCAGACTTATGTTTCATTAAGTAGATATACCCATATCTGCTTAAGTCATCTGTGAAGGTGAGAAAATAACGATATCCGCCACGAGCCTCAACATTCATCGGACCACATACATCTGTATGTATGATTTCCAACAAATCTGTTGCTCTCTCCATAGTACCGAGAATGGGGTTTTAGTCATCTTGCCCATGAGGCACGGTTCATAAGTGCCAAGTGATTCATAATCAAGTGACTCCAAAAGTCCATCGAGATGGAGTTTCTTCATGCGCTTTACACCGATATGACCTAAACGGCGATGCCACAAATAAGTTGCACTATCATTATCAACTCTGCATCTTTTGTCTTCAACATTATGAATATGTGTATCACTACTATCGAGATTCATCAAAATATACCACTCTTCAAGGGTGCATGACCATAAAAGATATTACTCATATAAATAGAACAACCATTATTCTCGATTTAAATGAATAACCGTCTCGCATCAAACAAGATCCAGATATAATGTTCATGCTCAACGTAGGCACCAAATAACAATTATTTAGGTCTAAAACTAATCCCAAGGTAGATGTAGAGGTAGCGTGCCGATCGCGATCACATCGACTTTGGAACCATTTCCCACGCGCGATCGTCACCTCGTCCTTTGCGTTGTTCGCAATCCGTAGTCCTGCTTGAGTTGCAAATATTAGCAATGAACCAAGATCAAATACCGTGCTACTGCGAGCTCTAGTAAGGTACACATCAATAACATGTATATCACATATACCTTTGTTCACCTTGCCATCCTTCTTATCCGCCAAATACTTGGGGCAGTTCCGCTTCAAAGACCATCGCTTGCGGAGAAGCACTCGGTTTCAGGCTTAGGTCCGGACTTGGGTTTCTTCTCCCGAGCAGCAACTTGCTTGCTGTTCTTCTTGAAGTTCCTTCTTCTTCCCTTTGCCTTTCTTCTTGAAACTAGTGGTCTTATTGACCATCAACACTTGATGCTCCTTCTTGATTTCTACCTCCGCAGCCTTTAGCATTGCGAAGAGCTCGGTATAGTCTTTACTAACCCTTGCATATTATAGTTCATCACGAAGCCTTTGTAGCTTGGTGGCGGTGATTGAAGAATTACATCAATGACACAATCATCCGGAAGATTAACTCCCAATTGTGTCAAGTGATTGTAGTACCCGCACAATCTGAGTATGTGCTCACTAATGTAACTATTCTCCTCCATCTTGCAGCTATAGAACCTATTAGAGACTTCATATCTCTCAATCCGGGCATTACATTGGAATATTAACTTCAACTCTGGAACATCTCATATGCTCCATGACGCTCAAAACGTCGTTGAAGTCCCGGTTCTAAGCCGTAAAGCATGGCACATCGAACTATAGAGTAGTCATCGACTTTGCTCGCCAGACGCTCACAACATCCGGTGTTGCTCCAAAGAAGAGGCCCGGCACCTAGTGGTGCATCCAGAGCGTAACTCTTACATGCAGAATGAGGATAATCCTCAAATTACGGACCCAATCCGTGTAATTGCTACCATCATCTTTCAACTTTGCTTTCTCAAGGAACGCATTAAAATTCAACGGAACAACAAAGACGAGCCATCTATCTACAATCAAACATAAACAAGCAAGATACTATCAGTACTAAGTTCATGATAAATTTAAGTTCAATTAATCATATTACTTAAGAACTCCCACTTAGACAGACATCTCTCTAGTCATCTAAGTGATCAAGTGATCCAAATCAACTAAACCATAACCGATCATCACGTGAAATGGAGTAGTTTTCAATGGTGAACATCTTATGTTGATCATATCTACTATATGATTCACGCTCGACCTTTCGGTCTTCGTGTTCCGAGGCCATATCTGCATATGCTAGGCTCGCCAAGTATAACCCGAGTATTCTGCGTGTGCAAAACTGGCTTGCACCCGTTGTAGATGGATGTAGAGCTTATCACACCCGATCATCACGTGGTGTCTGGGCACGACGAACTTTGGCAACGGTGCATACTCGGGGAGAACACTTCTTGATAATTTAGTGAGAGATCATCTTATAATGCTACCGTCAATCAAAGCAAGATAAGATGCATAAAAGATAAACATCACATGCAAATCAATATAAGTGATATGATATGGTCATCATCATCTTGTGCTTCGTGATCTCCATCTCTGCAGCACCACCATGATCACCATCGCCACCGGCGCGACACCTTGATCTCCATCGTAGCATCGTTGTCGTCTCGCCAATCTAATGCTTCTCGACTATCGCTACCGCTTAGTGATAAAGTAAAGCATTCTGTAGCGATTGCATTTCATACAATAAAGTGACAACCATATGGCTCCCGCCATTGCCGATAACTTCGTTACAAAACATGATCATCTCATACAATAAAATATAGCATCACGTCTTGACCATATCACATCACAACATGCCCTGCAAAAACAAGTTAGACGTCCTCTACTTTGTTGTTGCAAATTTTACGTGGCTGCTACGGGCTTAAGCAAGAACCAGTCTCACCTACGCATCAAAACCACAACGATACTTTGTCAAATAGACTCGTTTAACCTTCTCAAGGACCGGGCGTAGCCACACTCAGTTCAACTAAAGTGAGAGAGACAGACACCCGCCATCACCTTTAAGCAACGAGTGCTCGTGGCGGTGAAACCAGTCTCGCGTAAGCGTCTGGCGTAATGTCGGTCCGGGCGCTTCATCTCACAATACCGCTGAACCAAAGTATGACATGCTGGTAGGTAGTATGACTTGTATCGCCCACAACTCACTTGTGTTCTACTCGTGCAAAACATCAAACCATAAAAACCTAGGCTCGGATGCCACTTTGTTGGGGAACGTAGTAATTTCAAAATTTTCCTCGCACACGCAAGATCATGGTGATGCATAGCAACGAGAGGGAGAGTGTTGTCTCACGCACTCGTGACCGAAGCGAAGCGATCACAACGTAGAGGAAGTAGTCGACGTTCTCCTCGCGATCCGACCGATCCCGGCGCCGTTACTCCGCCGCCCCGAGTTCTTGACACACTTACAGCTCGATGGCGTCCCTCGTACTCACGATCCAGCCGAGTGTCGAGGAGAGTTCCAAGACGACGGCGTGGTGACGATCTTGATGTGTTACGGCGCAGGGCTTCGCCTAAGCTTCAAGCGACGATATGACCGAGGTGGAATATGGTGGAGGGGGCACCGCACACGGCTAAGGAACGATCCGTAGATCAAACTTGTGTGTCCTAGGGTGCCCCCGCCTCGTATATAAAGGAGCAAGGGGAGGCCGGCCGGCCCTAGGGGCGCTGGCAGGAGGGGGAGTCCTCCTCCTAGTGGGAGTAGGACTCCCTTTCCTAGTCCAACTAGGAAGGAGGAAGGGGAAGGAAGGAGAGGGAGAGGGAAGGGGCCCCCCCTCCTTGTCCTATTCGGACTCCCACAGGGGCGCGCGCCACCTCCCCGGTGCGGCCCTCTCTCTCCCTCTTGGCCCACTAAGGCCCATAACTTCCCCGGGGTTCCGTAACCCTCCGGCACTCCGGTTTTCTCCGGAAACTTCCGGAACCTTTCCGGTGTCCGAATATTGCTGTCCAATATATCAATCTTTATGTCTCGACCATTTCGAGACTCCTCGTCATGTCCGTGATCACATCCGGGACTCCGAACTTCTTCGGTACATCAAAATACATAAACTCATAATAATAGTCATCGAAACCTTAAGCGTGCGGACCCTACGGTTCGAGAACAATGTAGACATGACCGAGACACGTCTCCGGTCAATAACCAATAGCGGGACCTGGATGCCCATATTGGCTCCTACATATTCTACGAAGATCTTTATCGGTCGACCGCATAACAACATCGTTGTTCCTTTGTCATCGGTATGTTACTTGCCCGAGATTCGATCGTCGGTATCCAATACCTAGTTCAATCTCGTTACCGGCAAGTCTCTTTACTCGTTCCGTAATACATCATCTCACAACTAACTCATTAGTTGCAATGCTTGCAAGGCTTAAGTGATGTGTATTACCGAGAGGGCCCAGAGATACCTCTCCGACAATCGGAGTGACAAAACCTAATCTCGAAATACGCCAACCCAACATCTGCCTTTGGAGACACTGTAGTACTCCTTTATAATCACCCGATTCACGTTGTGACGCTTTGGTAGCACCAAAGTGTTCCTCCGTAAACGGAGTTGCATAATCTCATAGTTACAGAACATGTATATGTCATGGATAAAAGCAGTAGCAACATACTAAACGATCGTGTGCTAAGCTAATGGAATGGGTCATGTCAATCAGATCATTCTTCTAATGATGTGACCTTGTTAATCAAATAACAACTCCTTGTTCATGGTCAGGAAACATAACCATCTTTGATTAACAAGCTAGTCTAGTAGAGGCATACTAGTGACATCTTGTTTGTCTATACATTCACACATGTATCATGTTTCCGGTTAATACAATTCTAGCATGAATGATAAACATTTATCATGAAATAAGGAAATAAATAATAACTTTATTATTGCCTCTAGGGCATATTTCCTTCAGGATAGTGGTGGAAAACGCAATGCTTTGACCCTGCAAGGTTTCCTTGGGGCGAGGGCAGCTACGTGCGCATGAGTGTACAGGGGTCCGAATCCCTTCTATGGTTACAACATGCCTCCTTTTATAGATCAAGGGGTCACCACAATGGCAAATTAGTCATTGTGCCCCGATTAGATAGAAAACAATGCTATCATACCTAAGTCTGCAGACAGGGCAGAGCACATTAGTGTGCCGCTTAGTGTCACATCATGGAGTGCTCGGCAAGCCTTGCAGCAAGCTGTTCTGCCACCTTCTTGTCTGTCTGCTTGACACGCCACTGGACGGGTGTCATTTGGAGGTGATTTCCATAGGAAGTGGCTGCCATGTGGAAAAAAACAGCCACTTAGTCCCTTGGGGGCTTGACACCGCACCGACCAATGAATTGCGTCGCCATGAGGAGGAGCGGTGGAGCCCTGACGGGGTATTTTGCCTTCGTTTTGCCCGGTAGGCCTAATGGGACGGTATTGATGCTTACTCTTGGAGTCACCTCGTCCTCGCCAGGATCGCTTGCCCGGTAAGGGAGGCCTTCCCTTAGTGGTTTATTGTTCTCTGATTCCTCAAAGAGCTGATCTCTTCATCTTGGCCTTGTCCCGAATGTTGCAACCTTGCTCCTTTTGGCCTGTGCATTGTCTGGGACCAGGGTTTGTTGCACCGACAAGATTCCCCGGGCCTGGCCCTAACGTGCTGCCGGGCGTCGTCGGGGTAGGCCCTATCCAATGCACATGCAAGAGGGTAGTAGCTGCTTGGCCTTTGAGATCTTCTTTCGTTCTTCATTAACCTGTGCCTAGGTCAGTTTCCGGTTCTCTCATGTATCGCGTAATGCCAACTGTAGTTCGGTCATCCTTATAATTGCCAGGGAATGACTTTAGCGCATGGGTGAGTAACTGTCAATTCACTCTTCCCACCACACTCTTATCATTGGCCACGTATGCTGCATGCACTAAGTGGGGTAGGTAACGGAGGTGCATAGTGTGGGGGAGCGTCAAGGAAGGGGCCTGGTATTCTCAGATTGGCGGAGGAGGACGGCGGTTACCCACCGGAGGACCAGTCCCCAGCCCAAGTCCGCCTATAAAAGAGGGGGTGGGAAGGAGTGGGAGTGTTCATCCACACACTCTTCCTCCTCCATCCTCTTCTTCCTTCTGGTTATGCTGAAAGGGAGAGACTCGGGCCAGGCCCCAGGCTCTCGCTTAGGGTTAATGACATTGAATGTTCGCGTCAATGCCCGGGCAGTGAGTCTGGTCCGGGCCCCAAGGGGATGCGGCGATCGAGAATGCAAGCGTCGTGTCGCCTGTGGTGCGGGAGGAGTTGCGCATCGCCATGGTATAGAAACGCTTGTCATCTCTATGTAGGCCGGTTATCAGATGGGAGGTGCAGGGCTCGGGAGCATCGGTAATCCCAACACTTCTCCTTCCAGGGGAATCGGGATTGATGCTGAAGAAGGGGGCGTCTTCCAGCCCACAAAGGTGGGAGGCGGTGCTCCATGCATGCCCGGGCCGTCTCGGTCGCGGGCCGCTTCTCCGGGGAAGGCGACGGGCCAGAAGCGTGGTGTCCGCCTAGATTGGTTGTGATGGAGGGAAAACGAGGGAAGACGGAGAAGGAGGGTGGCAGGGCGTCAGGGCGGAGTACGATGGCACTGACGCCTGCATCTCCTATTGGCGACCTGCCGCCTTGTCTTTTCGCTCTTCCCCTCCCCCCCAGCACCATCATCACCGCCCCCTTGGTTGCCGGGGAGGGGTCGCTCTCTTCATGCCTTCGCCTCCTCCAACATGCTTCTAGCTGAGCTCCGGTTGTTCTCTCTGCCGGTGCCCGTACTGGGGCTTCTCGGTGGTCCTAGAGGTGGTGACCCGGGCACTGCTGAGCTGCTCCTTCCGCCCCTCTCCTTCACAGCCTTGCCACTCCCGATCATGTCAGGCTGCGCCCGGCAAGCCCCTGATGAGGTCGGGTCGTGCATCCTCTTCTCTTCCCACCGCAATACATGGGGGAGGAGGAACAAGGATGGGGGATTGTGGGGCACTTATCTTTTTTCAATCTAAAATATGTAGGCCCTTGCGAAACTTTACTCAAATTTTGTAATCTTCTTTACCCATGTTTGTGTTCTAAAAGATCTTGTAATTGTTAACCAACATATTAATGAAAAAGACAAACCTTGCAGGGTACTTGTGCATGTAATATGTCCATGCAGAGGTGAAATGCCTCTATACATTCAAGTAAACAAGTTTTCCCCTGCAGGCTATCCATGCAGAGCTAGGTCTGCCGGGCACAAATCATAGAGGGACCAGCCCCCGCCAACCCTTTTCGCCAAAGGCCACTACAACCATCCTAACCGAAGCAATGTTCGAGTCAAAGGATGGGAGCACCTAAATTTCGAGGGTGGCAAGGTTTTCATATGCTCAAGTCTCTATTTACAGAACGTGTATGGGTAAGGAAGAACTTATCTGCTTGGCCCCTCGAGGATCATGATGTAGGCTTGCTTTCTCTTCTCTTCTTCAGGACCAAGTCCTCGGTAAGAGCCCTGTAGCTTAGTGCAAAATAAGAATGATGCCACATGCGATCTTATCTACATGAACATGCTATGCCCATGACATGCTTATGCATGCATGCAATTTGTCGGGGCCCCCCAGCGCTTCATTTATTTCTCTGTTGCTCAGGGTCTACGCCTGGCTTTGTACAAGGGGTTACATGCAACATTGGCAAGGCCTATAAAAGGGGTGGCTGCTGGACAGGGCCCGACGGCCACACCGTATGGGTAGAACTTATGGAGATGCTCAATGTTCCATGAGTTTTGCAACTGAATGCCATCTCCTGTCTCCAGACGGACTGTGCCAGGTCTGGTCACTCGTACTACCTGGTAAGGGCCTTTCCACTTTGGCGTCAACTTGTTTGTACCCTTGGTAGACTGAACACGGCTAAGGATAAGGTCGCCTTCCTCAAAACTCCGGGCATGAACCCCGCGTCTGTGATAGCAACGCATGGCTTGTTGATAGCGTGCAACACACATAGCAGCCCAGAGATGGTTCTCCTTGAGTAGCACAGCATCGTCACGTCGGTGTTGTTCCTGTGCTGCTTCATCATAGGCAAGCACTCGAGGTGACCCGTAAATGAGTTCCGTGGGGACAACTGCTTCTGCCCCATAGACTAGGGAGAAGGGAGTCTGCCCGGTAGCTCGATTTGGTGTCGTTTTGATTGACCAAAGAACCACCGAAAGATCGTTGATCCATCGACTGCCACACTTCTGTAGCTTATCAGAGGTTCTTGTCTTGAGTCCTCGCAACACTTCAGTATTCGCCCTCTCAGCTTGCCCGTTTCACCTTGGATGAGCAACAAAGACAAATGAGATCTTGCTTCCGAGGGCATGAAGGCGTGGCTCATTAATTGGGTGCCGTTACCAGTGATAATTCGAGCCAGGACTCCGAAACCGCACACCAATCCTTTCAAGAACTTGATAGCTGACTGAGCAGTCACCTTTCTCATGGGCTCTACTTCCAGCCACTTTGTAAACTTGCCGACTGCAACGAACAAGAATTCAAAGCCCCTGATAGCACGGGGTAAGGGGCCCAAGATGTCGAGCCCCCAGACCGAAAACGGACATGATAAAGGCAGATGGATATTCTTGGAATGGAATTGGCAGGCTTCAGATTTGGTGACCAACTCAACTGCATCTTGGAGGGTTGTGGGCCAGTAAAATCCTTGACAGAAGGCTTTCCCAACCAGAGCCCTTGATACAATGTGTGAGATGCACATGCCTTGGTGTATTTATGCCAACAGTTCCTTTCCTCCTTCCCGGCAAATGCACTTCAATTTCACACTATTGGGCCTTCTTCCGTACAGCATGTTGTCAACAAACTGGTACATACTGGTCCTCCGGGCTACTCTTTCAGCCTCTTCTTGCTCTTCGGGAAGTTCTCGTGTTTGGAGGAAATGAACTATGTGTCACGCCCAAGTTGGAGCCTGAGGCTCGGCAACAAGGACCAGCAGCAGCTCCTCCTTCATGAGAGTGCACTCTCGACCGCGGCGAATAGTGGTCTGGCGGGAGGGGGAGCTCAGCGACCGAAGGGGAGTTGTTCTCGCCAAGCTCTCTACCGGAAGGCTCGAGAGGTTCTACTGGGAGGGGCTTGCCGAAGTCTAGTTTCTTCCACTTCCTGGCCATTGTTGCGGGGGATATGGAGGCTGAGTCAGATGGAGAACAAAAGTCCCTGGTTCCACAGGGAGTTTTTGTGCAGCGCACTTTGACACATGATCAGCAATGTTGTTTTCTGCACAGGTTATGTTCTTTGTTTCCAAGCCGTCAAAGTGCTCCTCCAACTTTCTCACTTCCTCAACATAAGCCTCCATCAATGGACTTTGGTAATCCTTGTTTACTTTTCTCACCAAAAGTTGCAAATCTCCACGAATGATCAGCTTCTTGATCCCCAGTTCTGTTGCAATCCTGAGCCCGGCAAGGAGCCCTTTGTACTCTACAGTATTGTTGGTAGCCTTCTCTCGGGGAAAATGCATCTGGACGACATACTTAAGGTGCTCCCCAGTGGGAACAACGAGAAGCATGCCAGCCCCTGCACCTTGTAGGGATAAGGCACCGTCGAAATACATAATCCATTCTTGGGACGCTTCCTTGCCGGGAATAACTATCTCCAGCACTTATTCATCTGGCGTTGGTGTCCACTCTGCAATAAACTCTGCCAGTGCTCTACTCTGGATAGTTGATGTGCTCTCAAACTTCAAACCAAGACTAGATAACTCCAAGGCCCACTCCACTATCCTGCCAGTGGTCTCAGGGCTTCTGAGTATCCGTTGCAGAGGGAAGAGGGTGACAACCATGATCTCGTGGGCTTGGAAGTAGTGGCGTAGTTTCCTTGAGGCCATGATGACGAAAAAAATCAACTTTTGCACACCAGAGTACCTCGACCTAGCCCCCTGCAAGAGGGATCTAATGAAGTACACTGGGCGCTGCACCACTTTCTTCCTTGCCGCAACCTTGGGACTGTCCCCGCTGCCTTGGTCTCCCTTGTCTTGAACTGCATCTGATCTTGCCCGAACGTGTTCACTTTCCTCTCCCCAGGGGACAATGGTTGTGGCTGCTGCTTCATCTACTTCCCGCTGGACCACCAGTGTTGTGCTAACTACTTGATTAGTTGCCGCTAAGTATAGCAGGAATGGCTCTTGTGGTTTGGGGACAACCAGAGTGGGCACAGAGGAAAGGTAGGCCTTCAAATCTTGCAGTGCAGCCTCTGCCTCCGGGGTCCACTCCACTTGTCCTGCCTTCTTCAAGATTTTGAAGAAAGGCAGGGCGCACTTAGAAGACATGGAAATGAATCTGCTCAGCGCGGCAACACATCCAGTCAAGCGCCTCACATCCTTAACTATCTTGGGTTCTTGAATCTGCTCGATAGCCTTGATCTTGTTGGGGTTGGGATCTATCCCCAGATGGGACATAAAGAAGCCAAGTAGCTTGCTGGAAGGAACACCAAACACACACTTCTCTGAGTTCAGCTTCAAGTTGATCTTGCACAGATTAGCAAAGGTTTCTTCCAAATCCTGAATAAGGGTTTATCTATCCTTGGTCTTCACAACAATATCATACATGTAAGCTTCAATGTTTCTGTGCAGCTGGGAATCAAAAACAATCTGTACTGCACTCGCAAAAGTGGATCCAACGCTCTTCAACCCAAAGGGCATCCGTACGAAGCAGTACGTGCCACAGGAGGTGATGAACGCTGTCTTCTTTTTGTCCTCTTTAGACATAAAGATCTGATGGTATCCAAAATATGCATCCAAGAAAGAAAGCAGGTCACACCCGAAGGTAGAATCCACAATCCGGTCGATGCGCGGCAAGTGAAATGGGTCCTTCGGCTATACCATGTTCAGATCCGTGAAATCTATGCAAAGCCTCCATTTCCCATTAGCCTTGCGCACCACCACGGGGTTTGCTGACCATGTTGGATGCAGTACTCCTCTTACTAGACCAGCTGCATCAAGCTTCTTGATCTCCTCGGCAATGAACTATTGCTGCTCCAAAGCTTGCTTTCAGACCTTCTGCTTGATGGGTCAGGCATGTGGGCAGACATCAAGGTGGGAACACCGAGGACGTATGATGGTTGCAATGCAAACACATCGACATTGGCCCATAGAAAGCCAACGAGCGCGCTTTCCTATTTGTCGTCAAGGGTGGCACTGATAGTAAAGGTACCATCAGCGCCAGCCAGCCCTGTCGGGACCTTCTTCACAGCACGCACAACAACTTTGGTGCTCTTGCTATTGAAACTCTTCGGCAATTCATCAACAGGCGTAGCACCCCCAGAAGAGGTACGCTTCCCAGATTCCTCGCTGGGGCCCTCTTTAGCTTTCTTCTTTCTCTTGTTTTCCTTGGCAGGAACACTAGCTTCCGCAGCCTCTGCCGTGACTGCTTCCCGGTACATCTTTTCACACAAATGACCGTATCCTTCTTGGTTGACGGAATGGAAATGACACCAATCGGCCCTGGCATCTTCAAGGTGTTGTAGGCATAGTGAGATGTCGCCATGAATTTGGCTAGGGTAGGTGAGCAAGGATTCTATTGTATGGCGGGGGACATCGACCACATCGATTATGACCTTCTCAGTCCCGTAATTCAACTCCCCCCAAACATCGCCAGCAGTGTTATCTTCCCCTTTGGACGACTTTTGCCAGGGATAATCCCTTGAAATGTGCCGGTAAGTTTGATCTCTTCCTCCGCAATCTGGAGTTTGCTGATGACCTTTGGAGAGATCAGATTCAACATGGCCCTACCGTCAACGAACATCTTTGTGACCTTGAGGTTGTGCATTGTTGGTGAGACCAACAACGACAAGCACCCTACCGTAGTGGTGCGGTCTGGGATACCTCTTCGTCAAAGATGGTGGGCATGCGGGACCACTTGAGCGGCTTCCAAGAATCTTCCACTAGCTCCACGGCATTGACTGCACGCGCCGAGGGCATCAGTAGCTTTTTGGAACTCCTAATCACTGGTTTCCTCCTCATCCCCTCCATCACTCTCATCATTGCAATCCTCCTTCTTATGGCCTCTGGCGGGTTCCCTTGATCGTGGGAAGCCTTGCTGGGTTGGCTTGCTCTGGCGCCTCGGACCTTCCCGCCAGCGCCTCCTTGACCTTTTTACTTATCATGCTTCTTAAATTCAGCCCTATGCTTCTTGACGAGCTGCTCAAGTTGATGACACTCTTGGAGATTGTGGCCCTTGGTCCGATGCATCTTGCAGTACGGCCCATCACCTTTCCCAGCCTTCTCGGCAGCCACGGCTTCCCGGCAATCAGCGCACGCAGAAAATTCCTTGTCGGGAACCTCGGTCTTGGCCTTCTTGCCGGTACTAGGCGTGCTTGATCCTTCAACGGTCTTCACTGCCTTATCCTTGCGCCTCTTATTGCACTTCTTGTTCTTCTTCTTCTGACTGGTTGCCTCGGCATGATCCTCGGAGTCGATGTCAACGCCATACTCTTCTCCGGGGAGTCGCCTCCCCTCCTCTACTCGAGCACACTTATCCACTAGAGGGTAAAGCTCCTTCACATTCTTGGGCAATCGAACGTTCATCTTGGAACATATCCGACGATTGTGCACGTTGGACTGGAACGCAACTATCATAGCCGCAGGGTGGATGTCTGGGATGTTTTTGTGCACTATGCCAAACATCTGCATGTACTTCTCCAGAGTCTCTCCTTCCTTCTGCGGGAGGAGCTACAAGTCGCTGGGCCGCCTTGGTTCTTGATGGCCACCCATGAAGGCACCAATGAACTCGTGCCATCGATCAGCCCAGGTCGAAATGGAGTTCTCCGGTAGGTGCATTAGCCAAGACTTCAGATTTTGCTTGAGTGTCAAAGGGAAGTAATTGGCGAACACCTTCTTGTCTCTTTCCCCCGCAGCTTGAACAGTGATGGTGTAGATGCTCAAGAACTCTGCCTGGTTCAGTCTCCCATTATACTTCTCTTGTATTTCTGGCTTGAATGTGCGAGAGGAAGGCCAACGGACTTGCCAAAAGATGGGATTTGCCCCTCCTATTTGGAGAGATATTCTCTGGCCCTCTCGAGTGATCAGATTCGGAATGCATGGCCATGCGACTTTGGTTAAGTGGTAACCCGGTTTGAGAATCTATATCACGGTTTCGAGAAGAGAGTTTCAGCTATCACAAGGGTGACAAGTACTCGCCTTGAGCTCGACAACAAATATCGTGAGGCAAAAGGAATGATGCATAAGACACATTGTCGAGGTTTGTCAAACGACTTTACACACACTTGAGATTTGGCATGTTCTGCTAGGAATTGCTACCAACTATTGACTCTGGTCGTGTCCATGTGTCCATGAACCTATAGGATCGCACACTTAAGGGGCTGCATCCCGTATGTATTGGATCCGATTGGAAATGGACGCAGACTCCGAGTGGACTCAAGTGTTGAGCCCACCTCGGAGGTCTATATAAAGGGGAGTGGGCGCACCACTTAGGGTTAATCTTTCCAACCCTCGATAGCCATCGCCACTCCCCACGCCCATGATGTGCGACCAGACCTAGCAGTCCGCCGCCCACTGCTGCACCCCACACGTATGGATACCTTGGAGGCATCGCATCTGCGGTGCTTGGATGAACCGTTCGAGGGAGCCGCGAGGCGCCATTCACGGGAGATCACCTTTCGTGGGTCTTTGAAGTTCGTGGGAGATCGGCAACAAGAGGAGGAGACGGGCTGAGAGATCGACTACACGCATCACCAACTCTACCTCTGCTGCTGTGACTGAGCGTCTAGTGGTAAATCCGATCTCGTAATCTATTTCCAGCATCATGATCTTGCGTGCGCGGTAGAAAATTTTATTTGGCGCTAGCGTAGCATACCGCGTGTCCCAACAGTGGTATCAGAGCCTTCGCTGTGTGGTGATAGATTCAATGATATGCAGATGAGATATGTAGATCAGTTTTGGTGTGAGTCGATGAGATTGGCCTCGCTTGTCAGTGTTGAAGGTTGGTTTCATGATCTTGTTTCCGTGATCGTGACACAGAGGTTGTGACACGAGTTACCCCTACCGATCGGTATCCGCCATCAGGGTAGATAGTGGAATGAAAATCCGGATGCAACATGAAAAGATCAATGAGATTGATCGAATCGGAACATAGATCAAAACCGTGGAAATGTGATTTCCGTAGTGCTGAAATCTGTTGGAGCGGTTTCGGTTAAACGGCTGTAACTTTTTCATACGAACTCCGTTTTTGATCCACGACCTATCAAACTGAAGCTAAGAAAAATTTGGATTAGCGGGGAAATCTCGAAGCCAAAATCCGCTTGGAAAATAGAGTTTCAGGAGGTTTTATCTTCGGCGGTAGAACATCTGACTCGTTTTTGCAGGGAATGCTTGTGATTTGGTATAGCCCATGAATGTTGCTTGTGTATTAATGTTTCATGACCTACGTGTCATGAGTGAGGCAACTGGCAGGAGCCATATGGTTGTCCCATTATTGTGTTAATGACCTGCGTGTCAACTTGAGAAGCCATGTAATGTAATTTACTTTTAGTAGCTATTAGTTTGTAATAGCATAGTATCTTATGTAACACTTGGCAGTTAACACCATGGCGTGGAGATGGAGATTACCACGAGGACAACCATGCATGGAGATGGAGTTCACCATGGGAAGACCACGCACATGGAGATGGAGATCACCATGCGCTGTAAAAAGGAGGCTATACCATATCACGCATATATAAACTGCCTCTAAAAGTTTATCCCTTTTATGAACCCTTCTTTTGCATGGTAGATGTTTTAAGTAGGGTGATCCCTCATAGAATGTCAAGTATAAATGCCTCCCCAATTGCTGCACCTTCACATGTCAAGTATATTTAGTGGTGGGCCTATAAAATTAGGGTGCCACTAGATCTCCTTGAAGTGATGGGTTAGTGTCGGACACTTACACGCGAAGCATTGGTTAACTTGTCATGGCTATCAAAATAGTTTTGGGCCACGAGGCATAGGAGTTGGCGAGGCATGAAATGTCCCCAAGAACAAGAGTCATATGGAGATGATTAGCAAGAGTTGCTTACTGAGTGATCTTGTCTTCTAGCGGTGATGCAAAAGCTCACTAGTTGACATGTTGATCTTGGATCTTGAATCACTAAGTATCAACCGAGGGATGTTAATTTTAGTGGGAGTAATGATCTTATTAAAATGTTTAATATGAATTACTCTTCATGATTACATGTCTTAGTGTTTTGCATATTTATGTTGTAGATAAATGGCACCACCTGCTCAAGTTACCCCTTTTGCATTGAAATCAATCCTGGAAAAAGATAAATTAAATGGAACAAACTTTACCACCTGGTATAGAAACCTGTGAATTGTTCTTAGGCATGAGAAAAAGAAACAAGTTCTAGAGAATCCGCTTCGAGAGGAACCTATCGATAATGCTAATGCCACAACCAAAAATGCCTACCAGAAACTCGTTGATGAATCAAACGAGATCAGTTGTCTCATGCTGGCTTCTATGGATCCCAATCTGCCGCGGCAGTTCGAAAATATTGAGGCTTTCGGTATGATTGAGAACCTCAAGAGCATGTTTCAAATGCAGACTAGGACCGAATGGTTCAACATCTGGTGATCCTGAATGGATTGTAAACTGAAAGAGGGTGATCTACTGAGCCCACATGTGATCAATATGATCGGATGCATGCAAGCTTTGGATCGGTTGGGCTTCCCACTGGGGGACGAGTTGTCCATAGATACAATTCTGGGTTCTCTTCTAAATAGCTATGGGTCGTTATTCTCGAACTACCATATACTTGGGATGGAAAAGAAGCTCACTAAATTTCATGGGATGCTCAAAGTGGCATAGTAGGATATCAAGAAAGGTACACATTGTCAAGTGTTGATGGTGCAGAACTTGGCTAAGTTCAAGGAAAGTTGGTCCAAGTTAAAGGTTAGGGCAAAGGGAAAAGAGAAGGGGGCAACTCCAACTACCACCGCTGCGCCTAAGTTAAGGACGACATCGGGGATTGCTTTCATTGCAAGGAACCCGGACACTGGAAAAGGAACTGCAGCAAGTGGCTTGCCGAGAAGGGCAAGAAGACTGGAAGCATGACTTCTTCTTCAGGTACACTTGTTGTATATGTTATAGACATTTATCTTGCTGATGTTTCTAGTAGCTCTTGGGTATATGATACCGGATCGATTGTTCACATATGCAACTCGATGAAGGGGCTAAGCATAACTAGGAATGTTGCAAGAGGAGAAGTTGACATACACGTCAGGAATAAAGCAAGAGTTGCTACATTGGCCATCGGCACTATACAACTTAATTTACCTTCAGGATTTGTAATGGAACTTGATAATTGTTAACATGTTCCTACTTTGAGTCAAAACATTATTTGTGCCTCATGTTTGATGAGACAAGGTTATGAACTCGGTATTAAGGACAATGGTTGTTCTATTTACTTGAATAATATGTTTCATGGCTTTGCACCCGTTGTGAATGGGTTATTTATCCTAGATCTTGAAGGTGAATCTGTCCATAACATGAATGTCAAGAGGCACAAGCCTAATGAGATAAATCCAACTTACATCTGGCATTGACGACTAGGACAAATTAATAAAAAGTGCATGAAGAAGCTCCATGATGATGGAATTTTAACTTCGTTTGATTTTGAACTATTCGAGACATGCGAGTCTTGCCTACTCAGTAAGATGACTTAGACTCCTTTTGCAAAGAGTTGCGAGAGGGCGTCTGAGCTATTGGAACTTATACATAGTGATGTATGTGGACCAATGAGCACGACAGCTAGAGGTGGTTTCCAATACTATGTGACATTTACTGACGACTTGAGTAGATATGGATATGTCTACTTGATGAGGCACAAGTCAGAAACTTTTGAAAAGTTCAAGGAGTTTCAGAACAAAGTGGAAAATCAACTCGGCAAGAAAATCAAACTTCTACGATCTGATCGTGGCGGTGGGTATATGAGACAGGAGTTTGACGGTCATCTGAAGAGTCATGGAATAGTCCCACAACTGACTCCCCCGGGTACGCCACAGAGAAATGGTGTGTTAGAATGGAGGAATCAGACTCTGTTAGACATGGTCCGATCAATGATGAGTAAGTCGGATTTGCCCTTGTCATTTTGGGGATACGTTCTAAGAAACTGCAGCTTTCACACTAAACAAGGTACCATCTAAGTCCGTAGATAAAACACCATATGAGATATGGACTGTGAAGAGTTATAGTTTGTCTTTTCTGAAAGTTTGGGCATGTGAAGCATATGTCAAGCGACTCCAGTCGGACAAGCTCACACCTAAATCGGACAAGTGCATATTCGTGGGATATCCAAGGGAAACCTTGGGATATTACTTCTACAACCGCGAAGAGGGCAAAGTGTTTGTCACTCTACATGGAGTTTTCCTGAGAAAGAGTTTCTCAATTGGAAGGCTAGTGGGAGGACGGTCCGACGGAGAAATTCTAGAACCACACGGGGACGATCCGGTAGGTGATTCTGACACATCGGAATTAGTCAGGGAAACTGTGGTGGAGTCGACGCCGGTTCCATGGAGGTCGGAAAGGTTATGCAATTTTCATGAATGCAATGTGTTGTTCTTCGCGAATAACGATCCTACTACATATGCAGAAGCAGTGGAGAGCCCTGATTCAAGGTTATGGTTTGAGGCCATGAGATCGGAATTAAAGTCCATGTATGACAATCAAGTTTGGACCTTGGTTGATCTGCCAGATGGCATTCGAGCCATTGAGAGCAAGTGGATCTTTAAAAAGAAAACTTATATGGACCGAAATGTCACAGTCAATAAGGCTCGACTTGTCACTAAAGGTTATCGACAAGTTTAAGGAGTTGACTACGATGAGACTTACTGTGATGCCTAAATCAATTCTGATCATTCTTGCTATAGTGGCATATTTCGACTATGAGATATGGGAGATGGATGTCAAAATGGCTTTCCTTAATGGAAATCTAACGGAGGTTGTGTATATGACACAGCCCGAGGGTTTTGTTGATCCAAAGAAGTCTAGCATGGTGTGCAAGCTTCAGAGATCCATTTATGCATTAAGGTAAGCATCTCGGAATTGGAACATTTGTTTTAATGAAGCGGTCAAAGAGTTTGGCTTCATCAAGAGTGACTGTGATCATTGTGTATTCAAGAAGGTCAGTGGGAGCTCAGTTGCATTTCTGATCTTATATGTGGATGACATATTATTGATTGGAAATGATGTTCAAATGCTTGAATCTGTCAAGGGCTCATTGAAAAATAGTTTTTCCATGAAGGACTTGGGAGAAGCAGCTTACATTTTGGGAATAAAGATCTATAGAGATAGACCGAGAAGGCTGGATTAAGCCAGAGTGCGTATATTGATAGGTGTTGAAGCGGTTCAACATGCAAGATGCCAAGAAGGGTTTCTTTCCCATGTCACATAGCATTAGTCTTAGCAAGACTCAGAGTCCTTCGACTCCTAATGAGCGAAGACGCATGGATGGGATTCCGTATGCTTCGTCTGTTGGGTCCATCATGTATGCTATGGTATGTACTCGTCCCGATGTTAGCTTTGCTCTTAGCATGGTGGGAAGATACCAGGCTGATCCAGGTGAGAGTCACTGGATAGTGGTTAAGAATATCCTGAAGTACTTGAGAAGGACTAAGGATATGTTCCTGGTTTATGGAGGTGAGGATAAGCTCGTTGTAAAGAGTTACACTGATGCTAGTTTCCAAACCAATAGGGATGATAGTCGATTGCAATCTGGGATTGTGTTCATTCTAAACGGAGGAGCAGTGAGCTGGAGGAGCTCCAAGCAAGATACGGTAGCTGATTCTACAACACATGCCGAGTACATTGCGGCTTTTGAAGCTGCAAAAGAAGGTGTTTGGGTGAAGAATTTCATTTCTGATCTTGGTGTGGTTGAAGGCGAATCTAAGCCATTGGACCTCTATTGTGATAATAGTGGTGCCATTGCGCAAGTCAAGGAACCATGGAACCATCATAAAACCCAACACATACTCAGGCGGTTTAACCTTTTTCGTGACATTGTCGAAAGAGGTGATGTAAACATATGCAAGGTGCACACGGATGCAAATGTTGTTGATCCATTGACGAAGCCTCTTCCACGCCTAAGAATGAGGCGCACATGAGATCCATGGGCATACAAGCATAAATGATTGACTCTAGTGGAAGTGGGAGACTGTTGGAGATATGCCCTAGAGGCAATCGTGTGATGATGATATTTCCATATGTATTCAGGAGTCCTTTGTATTGTCCCTGAACATCATCAATGATATGTATCGATAGGTATGTGACTTGTTTGTGGAACTATGTATTGTATGATGATTTTTCTAATGGTCCCTAGTTGATAAGGTTATGCGGACACATATCCTTGACTAATATACGACTTGGTTGATGAATATGTTTCACAGGTCATGTGCATGGAGATGCTAAACCGATAGTATTAGCTCGGGGATGGAAATTGCCGAGTTGGACAGACCCACTTTGAGACGCAGTGAGATATAGTCATCTGTTAGTCTCAAGTACAATGTCTATACTATGTCCTAGACCTGAGGTCCTCGCATGTTGTCGGGATGAGGATAGACTCACTTAGGGTCTAGCAAACGCTACTCCGTAACTGGGTAGTTATAAAGGTAGCTTTCGGGTGAGTCGTGAAACATGTCGCGAGGCATGGTTGACCAAGATGGGATTTGCCTCTTCTATTTGGAGAGATATTCTCTGGGCCCTCTCGAGTGATCAGATTCGGAAAACATGGACATGCGACTTGGGTTAAGTGTTAACCCAGTTCGAGAATCTGTATCACGGTTTCGAGGAGAGTGTTTGAGCTATCACAAGGGTGACAAGTACTCGCCTTGAGCTCGACAACAAATATCTTGAGGCAAAAGGAATGATGCATATGACACATTGTCGAGGTTCGTCAAACGACTTTACGCACACATGGGAGTTGGCACGCTCGCTAGGAACCTGATAGAGGCAGAGGTGTCCCGCCTTCGATGAGATGGTGGATTTCGCTTTGGTGGAAGTCGACTTTGACGATCCGACTACGAACGTGCGAGGACGTCGCGCCTTAGCAATCGCTAAACCAACTCCGAGAGGTTATTGACCACGCCGGAGCACGATCAACCTGACCACGAGGGTCTATTTCCTGCGAGCAAACGAAGAACAAGCAAGAAACTGAGATTGCAACTGGATATTGCGAATATAAGATGAAAGCTTTATTGATCAAGGTGGGGTTCTGTGGCGCCTTTGTCCGTCGTTGAACACAAACGGCACGCGAAGTTGCAGCTATGGCGAACTTTTGATCTAAACAAAACCCAAGTCTAAACGGTGCCCTAAGGGCTGTATATATGGAGGAAGAGGGGGAGAATTTCGTGGCCCTTGGTGGAGGGGTCCGAAACTAACCCTATCTCTTGTTTCCCCACACATACGGACTCTAAAAATAGCCTATACTAATGTATTTCGAAATTACATGGGCCTGGCCCAATAATAAGGTGACGCAGCACCTAGAATAGCCTCTGGACGAAATTTATGAAGTGGCATCTTGTATATTTCGTCCAAGGCTTCATGCACCCATTATGGTGGCTTCAAAGTCCTGAAATCATCACTTGTAACTCCATTCTTGTCCCCCTTGCGCATGCCATCATCTCCATGCTTGTTCTTGCTCCAATGTTCATCCTTCTCCAAGCTAGGCCCTTCATTTGTAAGCAAAACAAATGTATCCAATTTAGGCAGATCATATTCTCATGAACATTAGAACCATTACCAAGAAACGAAAGTACCGGTAATTTAGTTGGCGTCTTGAGCTCTAGTAATTGGTCCAAGATGTATAGCACCGGGGGCTGTGGGTGTAACAATGGTATTGATGTCCTCATCATCCTCCCCTTCTTGAAATGAAGTCGCCCTCGACGGAAGTTCATCTTCCTCACCCAAATATGGCTTCAAATCAGTAATGTTAAAAGTGGGACTAACCCCAAAATCTGCAGCAGCTCAAGTTTATATGCATTATCATTTACTTTCTCCAACACCTTAAAGGGACCAGCAGCTCGTGGCATTAGCTTTGATTTGCGCAAATCAGAAATCTATCCTTACACAAATGTAACCAAACAAGATCTCCAGTGCAAACACAACATGTTTTCTACCCTTATCTCCAAAGAAGTTTATATTTAGCATTCATACGCTCAATGTTTTCCTTAGTTAACTCATGCATTTTTAAAATCAATTCAGCACGTTCTTTAGCATCAAAATTAACCTTCTCCGAAGATGGAAGAGGCAACAAATCAATAGGTGCACGAGGTAGGAAACCATACACAACTTCAAAAGGGCACATCTTAGTAGTAGAATGCAATGAACGATTATAAGCAAATTCAATATGAGGCAAGCATTCCTCCCACATTTTCTTATTTTTCTTTAGAACAGCCCTAAGCATAGTAGACAATGTTCTATTGACTACTTCAGTTTGTCCATCGGTTTGGGGGTGACAAGTAGTACTAAAAGCAGTTTAGTCCCCAACTTAGCCCATAAACATCTCCAAAAGTGGCTAAGAAATTTAGTATCACGATCTGAAACAACAGATTTGGCACACCATGCAAGCGAATAATTTCACGAAAGAACAAATCAGCAACATTGACAAAGATCATCGCTTTTATGACATGGTATAAAGTGTGCCATTTTCGAGAATCTATCCACGACAACAAATATGCTATCCTCCCTTCTTTGTTCTAGGTAAACCTAAAACAAAGTCCATAGATATATCCTCCCAAGGAACACTAGGTACAGCAAAGGCATATATAAACCATGAGGATTGAGTCGTGACTTAGCTTTTTGACATGTAGTGCAGCGAGCAATAAAACGCTCAACATCCCGTCTCATCTTTGGCCAAAAGAAATGTGTAGCAAGTACGTCCTCCGCCTTCTTCACGCCAAAGTGTCCCATTAGTCCTCCTCCATGCGCCTCCTGCAACAACAAAAGACTAACAGAGCTAGCTGGAATGCATAGCTTGTTAGCACGAACACAAATCCATTATTAACGACAAACTTGTTCCATGTTCTTCCTTCTTTACAATTCCGCAATACATCTTTAAAATCAGCATCATGCACATATTGATCTTTGATGGTCTCCAAACCAAATATTTTGAAGTCAAGTTGTGAAAGCATAGTATAGCTTACGAGACAATGCATCAGAATAACATTTTCTTTACCCTTCTTGTGTTTAATGACATAAGGGAAAGTCTCAATGAATTCAACCCATTTAGCATGTCTACGATTCAGTTTAGCTTGACTTTTAATATGTTTCAAAGATTCATGATCGAATGTATAACAAATTCTTTGGGCCATAAATAATGTTGCCATGTTTCTAAAGTCCTAACAAGAGCATATAATTCTTTATCATAAGTAGAGTAATTCAGACTAGGCCCACTCAATTTTTCGTAAAAGTATGCAACAGGTTTGCCATCTTGTAATAACACACCTCCTAATCCAATTCCACTAGCATCACATTCAAGCTCAAAAGTCTTATTAAAATCGGGAAGTTGGAGTAAAGGAGCATGTGTCAACTTATCTTTCAATACCGTGAAGGCTTCTTCCTGTGCGGTACCCCAAACAAAAGGCACATCCTTCTTTGTAAGCTCATTGAGAGGTGCAGCAATGGTGCTGAAATCTCTCACAAAACGCCTATAGAAACCAGCGAGGCCAAGGAAACTCCTCACTTGTGTGACCGCTTTGGGCTGCGGCCAACTCTCAATAGCTTCAATCTTGGCTTTATCAACTTCAATTCCTGTGGAGTAACAACATAGCCAAGAAAAGATACTCGGTCGGTGCAAAAGGTGCACTTCCCAAGGTTACCAAACAAATGTGCATCACGAGAGCATTAAAAACAGCACGTAAATGTTCCAAATGTTCTTCCAAAGATTTGCTATAAATCAAGATATCATCAAAATAGACTACCACAAATCGTCCAATGAAAGCACGTAAAACTTCGCTCATTAATCTCATGAAAGTACTAGGTGCATTAGTTAACCCAAAAGGCATGACTAACCACTCATATAATCCAAACTTAGTTTTAAATGCTGTTTTCCATTCATCTCCCAATTTCATACGAATTTGATGGTATCCACTACGCAAATCAACTTTGGAGAATATTGTAGAGCCACTCAATTCATCAAGCATATCATCTAGCCTAGGAATAGGGTGACGATAACTAATAGTAATATTATTAATGCCTCTACAATCAACACACATACGTGATGTACCATCCTTTTCGGCACTAGAATAATAGGAACAGCACAAGGACTAAGGGATTCGCGATATAACCTTTGTCGAGCAGCTCCTGTACTTGACGATAATCTCCTTCGTCTCCTCCGGATTGGTACGGTATGGTGCACGGTTGGGTAATGATGCACCGGAATTAAGTCAATTTGATGCTCAATCCCTCGAATAGGTGGTAATCCTGGTGGCACGCCTTGTGGAAAGACGTCGTGAACTCCCCGCAAAATGTTAGTGACAGCAGGAGGCAAAGAGGAAGGCACGCCCTCGAATGAAAATAATGCCTCTTTGCACACAAAAGCATAGCAAACAGATTTGCTAAAACCTAGCTCATCAATATCAGATTTAGTGGCAAGTAAACATGCACTTTTCAATTTAATTTCGTAGCAACAAAGAGATGGTTTATTATTAGGCTTCATGTGTTGCTCAAATTCTTTTGCCACAATCTGATTTTCACTCTTATTTTTCTCCTGTTTTGCTTTATTAGCTCTATTAATATCATCTTTCAAAATGGACTCGTGAGTCATAGGAAGCAAAGTAATATTTTTATCCTTATGAACAAGAGTATACTGATTGTTTCTACCATGGTGTACAAATTTTTATCAAATTGCCATGGTCTACCAAGTAACAAGGAACATGCTTGCATAGGTACCACATCACAATCAACATAATCAGCATATGTAGAGATACTAAAATGCACACGAACAAAGACGTGTTACCTTAACCTTGCCGCTGTTGTTGAACCATTGGATGTAGTAAGGATGTGGATGTGGTCTTGTGGTGAGAGATAGCTTCTCCACCATCTCCATGCTAGCCAAGTTGTTGCAGCTCCTCCATCTATGATGACGCTAATAGAACGCTCCTTCACAACTCCCTTTGTATGAAACAAATTATGCCTCTGATTTTGCTCACTTTGTGTAACCTGCACACTCAAAACACGTTGAGCAACTAAACATTCATACTGTCAAGATCTTCAAGAGCCATGTATTATGTCTCATGATCTGAATCATCTCCACCGTGTTCCTCATGTGTAATAAGAGCCAAAGTCTCCTCATCATAGTCACTAGCGGACTCATACCCACCATCCTCAAGAGCAATCATCACACGCTGAGATTTGCATTCTCTCAAAAATGTCCTCTTCCCTTACAACGACGACAAATAATATCACTTGTGTGCCCTGCTGACGCCATAGAAGAAGAAGAGCTCTGCAGGGCCCGCAGTGTGCTCTTGGCAAATAGTGGTGGTTGTGCCGCTTTCTTGTATCACGGTTGGAGGTGGCACCAAGGAGGTGATGGTGCAAGGAAGTAGATGATGCACGTGGTGTCCATGATGAAGGTCGACTGCAGAAAAAGTTAGTGCGCCGCCAATGCCCGTCGATCCAAGACTTCACGCTCAGCTTTACAAGCAAGATGGAATAAACGAGTGATATTATTATAATCCTTATAGTCTAGAATGGTCTGAATCTCTATTTAATCCACCCGTAAAACGTGCAAGCATAGCTTCATTCTCCTCAACAATACCACATCTAATCAAGCCGCTTTGTAATTCCCGATAATATTCTTCTACGAATTTTTTCCTTGTCTTAAGCGCTGCAATTCTTGAAGTAATTCACGTTGATAATATGGTGGAACCCAACGAGTACGCATAGCAGTTTTCAAAGCAGCCCAAGTAGCTAGAACAGATATAATCGACAATGTTCGACCACCAAACACATGCAAAGCTAGTGAAAGCACAAACAAAGCAGCAGAACACGTCTCTCCTCGTGATATTGTAAACATGTAAATCATTGTTCAGTTTCTAACTCCCAAGTAAGATATATATCGTGAACATATCTACCCTCAAATGGTGGAATATTCAATTTCAGTTTAGGGAGATGGTCATGATCTCGCACTGAGGGGAGCCCTAATATTGCCATTATTTGCATGTGGACGACCGGTGGTTGTGGTGCTGGTGGTTGCACGTAGTTCGATGTTGATCAACCTCATCCTCATAATCGCCCACATACTCATCATCCTCCTCGGTACCACCAGCAGCAGATGCAGAGCCAAAGAAGCACCAACAGCAGAGCAGCGCACCAGAATTTTGTCCTCGCTCAATAGGAACACGCTGAGCTCGCCCATACTGATTCGGAAGGGGCGAAGTTGTTGTCGCTGCAGAGGTGCGATAGGTGCAGCCGGCGGTGGTTGTGGAAAACGCGAGCAATTCATCAAACTTGCTATCAAGCTTTGTTTCAAACGCCTTCTCAATGCCATCTATCTTCTCCATGGCCTCGTCAAATCTGTTTACCACATCTTGCACCTGTCCACTCATCATTTGCTGAAATTTAGCATGTAGCTGTTTGTTCGTCATGTTCTCCCAATCAGTCTCATCGGCTTGTGATCCTGCCATGGTTAGCAGAATAGAAACACACAAGAATATGATCCTACTGACTACTAACAAGAGGTGGTGGTGGGTGTCACAAATCCGTCAAGCAAATCTCAAATTCTTACCAGTTCTTACCCAAAGAAGAAAGCGGTGATCGGCAACCGTTGTAATCAAAACTCTCAAAAGCTTGGATAGAGCGATTGCCAGGGAGAGTCAAACGCACGACGGAGATGTATGTGGAGCTGGGAAGGCTTATAATATGGTAGCAAAAAGGGTCAGCAATAATCAATTCAGAGATGCAAAGTTGAATAAACGCTCAACAACGGTACTGTGCTGGTCCTAGGGTAGACTGTGCTAGGGACGCGAGCCTAGAACACTAACAAAATCACGGCGCTGCACGTAAACAAGGGAAAAGCACACTCGATTTTTTTTCGCTTTTTTTTTTTGCTTTTTTTTTTGCTTTTTTTTTTTTTTAAAAAATCACTATAATGGCGAGTGTCTCAAAACTCTTCCTGTGTCAAATCGACAGGATGGGCACGAAATTTTTCGACCAAAATTTTTTTTTTCGATCGCTCGACCCAAAAACTGAAACGGGTCAAAAAACTTTCTATAACGGCGATCGCCTCAATACGCTTAGAAACACCTAAAAATAGGATAGCCAGAAATTTTTTTGTCCCGTGCGTTTTTGGAAAATTTTTAAGTGTTAACCCAGTTCGAGAATCTGTATCACGGTTTCGAGGAGAGTGTTTGAGCTATCACAAGGGTGACAAGTACTCGCCTTGAGCTCGACAACAAATATCTTGAGGCAAAAGGAATGATGCATATGACACATTGTCGAGGTTCGTCAAACGACTTTACGCACACATGGGAGTTGGCACGTTCTGCTAGGAACCTGATAGAGGCAGAGGTGTCCCGTCTTTCGATGAGATGGTGGATTTCGCTTTGGTGGAAGTCGACTTTGACGATCCGACTACGAACGTGCGAGGACGTCGCACCTTAGCAATCGCTAAACCAACTCCGAGAGGTTATTGACCACGCCGGAGCACGATCAACATGACCACGAGGGTCTATTTCCTGCGAGCAAACAAAGAACAAGCAAGAAACTGAGATTGCAATCTGGATATTGCGAATATAAGATGAAAGCTTTATTGATCAAGGTGGGGTTCTGTGACGCCTTTGTCTGGTCGTTGAACACAAACGAAGTACACGAAGTTGCAGCTATGGCGAACTTTTGATCTAAACAAAACCCAAGTCTAAACGGTGCCCTAAGGGCTGTATATATGGAGGAAGAGGGGAGAATTTCGTGGCCCTTGGTGGAGGGGTCCAAACTAACCCTATCTCTTGTTTCCCCACACATACGGACTCTAAAAATAGCCTATACTAATGTATTTCGAAATTACATGGGCCTGGCCCAATAATAAGGTGACGCAGCACCTAGAATAGCCTCTGGACGAAATTTATGAAGTGGCATCTTGTATATTTCGTCCAAGGCTTCATGCACTCATTATGGTGGCTTCAAAGTCCTGAAATCATCACTTGTAACTCCATTCTTGTCCCTTTGCATGCCATCATCTCCATGCTTGTTCTTGCTCCAATGTTCATCCTTCTCCAAGCTAGGCCCTTCATTTGTAAGCAAAACAAATGTATCCAATTTAGGCAGCATCATATTCTCATGAACATTAGAACCATTACCAAGAAACGGAAGTACCTGGTAATTTAGTTGGCGTGCGCGAGCTCTAGTAATTGGTCCAGTATGTATAGCACCAGGGGCTGTGGGTGTAACAATGGTATTGATGTCCTCATCAGAACCGCTACAAACTATCGACTCTGGTCGTGTCCATGTGTATGTGAACCTATAAGGTCACACACTTAAGGGGTTGCAGCCCGTACGGATTGGATCCGAGTGGAAATGGATGCAGACTCCTAGTGGGCTCAAGTGTTGAGCCCACCTCGGAGGTCTATCTAAAGGGGAGTGGGCGCACCACTTAGG
Source organism: Aegilops speltoides (assembly GCA_021437245.1). Classification (NCBI taxonomy): domain Eukaryota; kingdom Viridiplantae; phylum Streptophyta; class Magnoliopsida; order Poales; family Poaceae; genus Aegilops; species Aegilops speltoides. The sequence goes on from CM038143.1 coordinate 227,940,870, forward strand.
TTTAATATTTCCAACCCTCGATAACCATCACCACTCCCCACGCCCATGACGTGCGACTAGACCTAGCCGTCCGCCGCTCGCCGCTGCACCCTGCACGTGTGGATACCTTGGAGGCATTGCATCTGCGGTGCTTGGAGATCTCTGACACGTCCTCAGCATGAGCACAACACCCCTAAGAGGTGCACTTGCCGGAGTGGGTGCGAGGGGTCTCGCCGGTCTTCTTCCTGTCGGTAGGAGCAGGTGCCTTGGCGGCAGCTGCTGCAACTGCTTCCCGGTAGAGTTGCTCGGTGCAGATCAACACATCTTTTTTGTTGGAGGGGACGGTGATGATGTTCATCGGCCCGGGCATCTTCAGCGTGTTATAGGCGTAATGTGAAGCCGCCATGAACTTGGCTAGTGCAGGGCGGCCGAGGATCCCGTTGTAGGGCAAGGGGATCTCAGCTACATCAAAGACAATCCTCTCCGTCCTGTGGTTCAACTCGCCTCCGAACGTCACGGGCAACGTGACCTTTCCCTTCGGCTGGCTCCTCCCCAGGTTGACCCCTTGGAACGTGCCCATCTCCTCGAGGTCTCCATCAGGGATCTGCAGCCTCTTGATCACAATAGGAGAGATCAAGTTCAAACTGGCCCCGCCGTCAACCAGCATCTTCGTCACCTTGAGGTTGCGGATTGTTGATGAGACCAACAACTGCAAACACCCGACCGCAGTACTGTGGTCGGGATGGTCCTCGGTGTCGAAGATGATTGCTACGACTTGAGCTTGCGTTGATTTTCCTCAAAGAGGAGAGGGTGATGCAGCAGAGTAGCGTAAGTATTTCCCTCAGTTTTTGAGAAACAAGGTATCAATCCAGTAGGAGGCTCCTCAAAAGTCCCACGCACCTACACAAACAAACTGAGAACTCGCAACCAACGCAATAAAGGGGTTGTCAATCCCTTCACGCCCACTTGCGAAAGTGAGATCTAATAAAGATAGTAAGATAAGATAAATATATTTTGGTATTTTATAATATAGATGCAAAAAGTAAAGATGCAAATAAAAGTAGATTGAAAACAAATATGATAAGAGATAGACCCGGGGGCCATAGGTTTCACTAGTGGCTTCTCTCAAGATAGCATAAGTATTACGGTGGGTGAACAAATTACTATCGAGCAATTGATAGAAAAGCGCATAGTTATGAGATTATCTAGGCATGATCATGTATATAGGCATCACGTCCATAACAAGTAGACCGACTCCTGCCTGCATCTACTACTATTACTCCACACATCGACCGACTCCTTCCTGCATCTAGAGTATTAAGTTCATAAGAATAGAGTAATGCATTAAGAAAGATGACATTATGTAGAGGGATAAACTCATACAATATGATATAAACCCCATCTTGTAATCCTCAATGGCAACAATACAATACGTGCCTAGCAACCCTTTCTGTCACTGGGTAAGGACACCGCAAGATTGAACCCAAAGCTAAGCACTTCTCCCATGGCAAGAAAGATCAATCTAGTAGGCCAAAACAAACTGATAATTCGAAGAGACTTGCAAAGATAACTCAATCATACATAAAAGAATTCAGAGAAGATTCAAATATTGTTCATGGATAAACTTGATCATAAACCCACAATTCATCGGATCTCGACAAACACACTGCAAAAAGAGTTTACATCGAATAGATCTCCACAAGAGAGGGGGAGAACATTGTATTGAGATCCAAAAAGAGAGAAGAAGCCATCTAGCTAATAACTATGGAGCCGTAGGTCTATGGTAAACTACTCACAACTCATCGGAGGGGCAAGGATGCTGGTGTAGAAGCCCTCCGTGGTCGATTCCCCCTCCGGCAGAGCGCCAGCGAAGGCTCCAAGATGGGATCTCGCGGATATAGAAGGTTACGGTGGTGGAAATTGTGTTTCGTGGTGCCCCTGGATGTTTTCGGGGTACGTAGGTATACATAGGAGGAAGAAGTACATCGGTGGCCGCCCGAGGGGCCCATGAGACAGGGGGGCGCACCCTACAGGGGGGGGGGTGCCCTCCTATCTCGTGGCTGCCTCGGCTGGTTCTTGACTTGCACTCCAAGTCCTCTGGATCACGTTTGTTCCAAAAATCACGCTCCCGAAGGTTTCATTCCGTTTGGACTCCGTTTCATATTCCTTTTCTTCGAAATACAGATATAGGCAAAAAAACAACAATATGGGTTGGGCCTCCAGTTAGTAGGCTAGTCCCAAAAATGATATAGATGTGTAAAATAAAGCCCATAAACATCCAAAAGGGGTAATATAATAGCATGGAACAATAAAAAATTATAGATACGTTGGAGACGTATCAAGCATCCCCAAGCTTAATTCCTGCTCGTCCTCGAGTAGGTAAATGATAAAAAAAAAGAAATTTTTGATGTGTAATGCTACCTAGCATAATTCTCAATGTAATTTTCTTTATTGTGGCATGAATGTTCAGATCCAAATGATACAAAATAAAAGTTCATATTGACATAAGAAATAATAATACTTCAAGTATACTAATCAAAGTAATCATGTCTTCTCAAAATAACATGGCCAAAGAAAGTTATCCCTACAAAATCATATAGTCTGGCTGTTGCTCTATCTTCATCACACAAAGTATTTAATCATGCACAACCCCGATGGCAAGCCAAGCAATTGTTGCATACTTCAATAATCTCAAACTTTCTGAACTTTCACGCAATACATGAGCGTGAGCCATGGACATAGCACTATATGTGGAATAGAATGGTGGTTGTGGAGAAGACAAAAAGGAGAAGATAGTCTCACTTCAACTAGGCATATCAACGGGCTATGGAGATGCCTGTTAATAGATATCAATGTGAGTGAGTAGGGATTGCCATGCAACAGATGCACTAGAGCTATAAATATATGAAAGCTCAACAAAAGAAACTACGTGGGTGTGCATCCAACTTGCTTCCTCACGAAGACCTAGGGCACTTTTGAGGAATCCCATCATTGGAATATACAAGCCAAGTTCTATAATGAAAATTTCCCACTAGTATATGAAAGTGACAACATATGAGACTCTCTATCATGAAGATCATGGTGCTACTTTGAAGCACAAGTGTGGAAAAAGAGATAGTAGCATTGTCCCTTCTCTCTTTTTCTCTCAGTTTTTTTCTTTTCCTTTTTTTCCTTTTTTTCTTTTGAAGTCCGAAGTCTCATCCCGACTTGTGGGGGAATTATAATCTTCATCATCCTTTCCTTACTAGGACAATGCTCTAATAATGAAGACCATCACACTTTTATGGATTTACAACTCAAAGCTACAACAAGATATGACTCTATATGAATGCCTCCGGCGGTATACCGGGATATGCAATAACTCAAGAGCGACATGTACGAAAATTATGAAGGTGGCCTAGCCACAAATACGATGTCAACTACATGATCATGCAAAGAGCAATATGACAAAAGTAAAGCGTGTCATATGAACGGAATGATGGAAAGTTGCATGGCAATATATCTCGGAATGGCTATGGAAATGCCATAATAGGTAGGTATAGTGGCTGTTTTGAGGAAGGTATATGGTGGGTGTATGGTACCGGCGAAAGTTGCACGGCACTAGAGAGGCTAGCAATGGTAGAAGGGTGAAAGGGTGCGTATAATCCATGGACTCAACATTAATCAAAAGAACTCATGCACTTATTGCAAAAATTTAGGAGTCATAAAAAACCAAAGTACTATGCGCATGCTCCTAGGGGGGTAGATTGGTAGGAAAAGACCATCGCTCATCTCTGACCGCCACTCATAAGGAAGACAATCAATAAATAAAATTGTGCTCCAACTTTATCACAAAGCGGTTCACCATACGTGCATGCTACGGAAATCACAAACTTCAACACAAGAATTCTTTAAATACATAATCACCCAACTAGCATGACTTTAATATCACTACCTCCATGTCACAAAACAATTATCAAGCATCAAATTGATCATAGCATCCAATTCACTTTCTATGATAGTTTTTATTATACCCAACTTGGATGCTCATCATTCTAGGACCATCTTTAAAACCATAGAAAATACCATGCTTTTCTAAAAGACTCTCAAAAAGATATAAGTGAAGCATGAGAGACTAGTAATTTCTTCAAAATTAAGACACCACCCTGCTCTAAAAATTATAAGTGAAGCACTAGAGCAAAAACTATCAAGCTCAAAACATATATGTGAAGCACACAGTGTATTCTAGCAAATTCTAATCAAATAGGCTTCTCCAAAAAGGTGTGTACATCAAGGATGATTGTGGTAAACTAAAAAGCAAAGACTAATATAATACATGACGCTCCAAGCAAAACACATATCATGTGGCGAATAAAAATATAGCTCCATGTAAAGTTACCAATGAACGAAGACGATAGAGGGGATGCCTTCCCGGGGCATCCCCAAGATTAGGCTTTTGGCTATCCTTGAATATCTTTGGGTGCCATGGGCATCCCCAAGCTTAGGCTCTTACCATTCCTTATTCCATAGTCCATAAAAGCTTTACCCAAAACTTGAAAACTTCACAACACAAAACTCAACAGGAAATCTTATAAGCTCCGTTAGTGAAAGAAAACAAAACCACCACATAAGGTACTTTAATTAACTCATTCTTTATTTATTTTGGTGTTAAACATACTGTATTCCAACTTCCTTATGGTTTATAAACTATTTTATTGGCCATAGATGCATTGAAATAAGCAAACAACACACGAAAAACAGAATCTGTCAAAAACAGAACAGTCTGTAGCAATCTGTAACTAACCCAAACTTCTGGAACTCTAAAAATCCTACCAAAATAGGAAGTCCTGGACAATTTGTTTATTGAACAGCAGCAAAAATAACCAACACAAAATCACGTTCCCGTGATTTAACAAAATTATATTCGTGCGTGCAAAGTTTCTGTTTTTCAGCAGAATCAAATCAACTATCATCGGAGGTTATCCTATAGGTTGTACTTGGCACAAACACTAATTAAAAGATAAAAACACATCTAAACAGAAGTTAGATGCAAGGTTTATTAAATAACAGCAAGGAAAAATATTGGGTTATGTCCCAACAAGCGCTTTTCTTTAAAGCCTTTTTAGCTAGGCATTGAGATTTCAATGATGCTCACATGAAAGACAAGAATTGAAGCACAAAGAGAGAATCATAAAACATGTGACAAACACACTTAAGTCTAACATACTTCCTATGCATAGGCATCTTGTAAGCAAACAAATTATCAAGGCAAGCAAAAACTAGCATATACAAGGAAGAACAAAGAGATGGTAGCAAGCTCAACATGAAGAGAGGTAATTTAGTAACATGAAAATTTCTACAACCATATTTTCCTCTCTCATAAGAATTACATGTGGAATCGTAAGCAAATTCAACAAAAATAACTATCACATAAAATGTTTCCAACACGATCCACATGCATGCGAAGTTGCCACTCTTCCAAAATAGTGGGATTAACATTAACTAAAGTCAAGACCTCTCCAAACCCACCTTTATCAAAAATACCATAAGATTGAACATTCTCCAAATATGTGGGATCTAAAGTTGACACTCTTCCAAACCCACTTTCAAAATTATTGCAAGAACTATTATCAATCTCATATTCATTATGGGGCTTAAATAATTTTTCAAGATCATAAGAAGAATTACCCCAATCATGATCATGGCAACAAGTAGTAGACATAGCAAAACTAGCATCCCCAAGCTTACGGTTTTGCATATTATTAGCACAATTGACATCAAGAGAATTTATTGTAAAAACATTGCAATCATGCTTTTTATTCAACGATCTATCGTGAATCACTTCATAAAGTTCTTCATCACAATTTTCAGATTCACGAATTTTAAGCAAAACTTCATAAAGATAATCTAGTGCAAAAAACTCACAAGCAATTGGTTAATCGTAGATCTCTTAAAAAGATTAGCAAGCGGATGAGGATCCATAGATCTTACGTTCTCTGCTTAGTAATAAATAAGCATCTATTCCAACCAAACAAGCAAACAAAAGGGCAAGCAAAAGAGAGAAGAGAAGATTGGGAAAGAGAGGGCGAATAAAACGGCAGCGGTGAAGTGGGGGAGAGGAAAACGAGAGGCAAATGGCAAATAATGTAAATGCGAGGGAGATGCGTTTGTGATGGGTACTTGGTATGTCTTGACTTGAGCGAAGACCTCCCCGGCAACGGCGCTAGAAATCCTTCTTGCTACATCTTGAGCTTGCGTTGGTTTTCCTCGAAGAGGAGAGGGTGATGCAGCAGAGTAGCGTAAGTATTTCCCTCAGTTTTTGAGAACCAAGGTATCAATCCAGTAGGAGGCTCCTCAAAAGTCCCACGCACCTACACGAACAAACTGAGAACTCGCAACCAACGCAATAAAGGGGTTGTCAATCCCTTCACGGCCACTTGCGAAAGTGAGATCTAATAAAGATAGTAAAATAAGATAAATATATTTTTGGTATTTTATAATATAGATGCAAAAAGTAAAGATGCAAATAAAAGAAGATTGAAAGCAAATATGATAAGAGATAGACCCGGGGGCCATAGGTTTCACTAGTGGCTTCTCTCAAGATAGCATAAGTATTACGGTGGGTGAACAAATTACTGTCGAGCATTTGATAGAAAAGCGCATAGTTATGAGAATATCTAGGCATGATCATGTATATGGGCATCACGTCCATAACAAGTAGACCGACTCCTGCCTGCACCTACTACTATTACTCCACACATCGACCGACTCCAGCCTACATCTAGAGTATTAAGTTCATATGAACAGAGTAACACATTAAGCAAGATGACATGATGTAGAGGGATAAACTCATGCAATATGATATAAACCCCATCTTGTTATCCTCGATGGCAACAATACAATACGTGCCTTGCAACCCTTTCCGTCATTGGGTAAGGACACCGCAAGATTGAACCCAAAGATAAGCACTTCTCCCATGGCAAGAAAGATCAATCTAGTCGGCCAAACCAAACTGATAATTCGAAGAGACTTGCAAAGATAACTCAATCATACATAAAAGAGTTCAGAGAAGATTCAAATATTATTCATTGATAAACTTGATCATAAACGCACAATTCATGGGATCTCGACAAACACACCGCAAAAAGAGTTTACATCGAATAGATCTCCACAAGGGAGGGGGAGAACATTGTATTGAGATCCAACAAGAGAGAAGAAGCCTTCTAGCTAAGAACTATGGACCCGTAGGTCTGTGGTAAACTACTCACAACTCATCGGAGGGGCAAGGATGTTGATGTAGAAGCCCTCCGTGGTCGATTCCCCCTTCGGCAAAGCGCCGGCGAAGGCTCCAAGATGGGATCTCGCGGATACAGAAGGTTACGGTGGTGGAAATTGTGTTTCGTGGTGCCCCTGGATGTTTTCGGGGTACGTATGCATATATAGGAGGAAGAAGTACGTCGGTGGCCGCCCGAGGGGCCCACGAGACAGGGGGGCGTGCCCTACGGGGGGCGGGGGCGCCCTCCTATCTCGTGGCTGCCTCGGCTCTTTCTTGACTTGCACTCCAAGTCCTTTGGATCACGTTTGTTCCAAAAATCATGCTCCCAAAGGTTTCATTCCGTTTGGACTCCGTTTGATATTCCTTTTCTTCGAAATACTGAAATAGGCAAAAAAACAGCAATATGGGTTGGGCCTCCGGTTAGTAGGTTAGTCCGAAAAATGACATAGATGTGTAAAATAAAGCCCATAAACGTCCAAATGGGGTAATATAATAGCATGGAACAATCAAAAATTATAGATACGTTGGAGACGTATCAATGCTGGGCGTGCTGGACCACCTCAGCGGCTTCCGTGCGTCGAGCGACGGCTCCACCGATGTGATCTCATGCGCCCACTGCTTGAGCTGGCGGTGGGATGTGTGCAGCAAGGCGCCACCATCGACACACATGGCTTCGGTGGTTTTCTAGAACACATGTTCGTCGGACTCATCGTCCTTGTCATAATCATCGTTTTCCTGCTTCTTGTGGCGGCGCCGAGCGGGCCTCTCCTGCTGATGATCTTTGCTGCAGCGGCCTCCTTGGCTGCCACGCTTCTTGCCGGATCCCTCGGCACCCTCTTGGCCCTTCTCCGTGTCCCGCCGCTCATACTCGGCTTTCTGCCTCTCAGCGAGCAGCTCCACTTGCCAGCAGTTCTGGAGATCGTGGCCTTTGGTGCGATGGATCTTGCAATACTGCTTGTCAGAGCCCCCTGGCTTATCGGCAGCTGCCAAGGCCCGACAGGCGGCACACCCGGCAACCTCCTTGCCGGGGTCACTCGCCTTGGGTTTCTTGGTGGCGTCGGTATCGTCGGACCCCTCGACGGCAAGCACGGTCTTGCCCTTGCGCTTCCTGTTACGGCGCCGTCCCTTCTTTGTCGGGGTGACGGTATCATCCGTGGAGTCGGTTTCCACGCTGGCGTCCTTGCCGGGGTACTTCCTTTCCTCTTCAGCATGAGCGCACCGATCGGCTAGAACATAAAGTTCGGCCACATCCCTGACCTTGTTCATCGCCAGCTCTTCACGCATGTTACGATTGCGCACATTCTGATGGAATGCACTAATCACGGTGGCATGATGAACGTCGAGGATGTTGTACTGCACTCGGCTGAACCTTTGGATGTACTTGCGCAAGTTTTCTCCTTCCTTCTGGGGGATGATATGTAAATCACTCGCCTGGCCATGAGCTTGGTGGCCTCCGGTAAAGGCGCCAACAAACTCATGACACAGATCCGCCCAAGAAGAAATGGAGTCTACCGGCAAGTGCATCAACCATGACATAACATTGGGCTTGAGCGCCAATAGAAAATAGTTGGCGATCACCTTATCGTCGCGAGCCCCGGCAGCTTGCATCGCGATGGTGTAGATGCTATGAACTCCGACGGGCGAGTCTTTCCTTTGTACTTCTCGCCAACGTCGGGTTTGAACGTGCGGTGGGAGGGCCACTGGAACTGCCGCAGCTCACAGGTGAAGGCCGGACAACCCACCTCATAAGGTAGGCCACCGTAGCCTCCCGGTGTTGGGTGGTCCATAGTGGGCCTTGCCCGCCTGTCCGACTAGTGGCGCGCGTCACACCGACGCTCGATGGTGGTTCGAGCGTCTTCATGAACTCGCTCCTGAAGAACTTGGCATTGGTCGCAGTGGGTTCGCGGGTCGGACGACGCTATGGAGATATCATCATGAGCGTCGTCACGACGGACCGACACCCGCGGTGGCCGGGATGGAGGAGGGGAGTGCACCGTGGCCGCATCGCCTCCGGCCCGGCCTCCGCTGTCATGCGGTGGCTCGATGGAGCAACGGCCTACTGGTGCTGCCGGCCACAACTCATCGCTGTTGGCGATGCCAACGAGGCTCCGGACGGTGGCCCTCCATTCGTCAAGCTTCCCCGCAGTGGGAGGAAAATCAAGGAGCACCTGCGCGCATGCTAGGGCTTCTGCTGGGGTGGGGGCGGCGAAAGCTGTGTGGACCGCGATGCGCCTCGACTTCTAACCGCGTTAGAAGGAGCCCCATCATGGCCCCGCAGCCGTTCGCCACCTCCGTCAGCACCTCGGCGTGCATGCCGGCCCTCCTCATCATGTGAAGGGTGCATGGGACTCTTCCCAGGGCGGCGCCCAGGGTCACTAGCAGGGCGGCGCTGCTCATCGCGCACAACCTCAGAAGAGCACGCCGTGGGCATCGGTGTTGGCGTCTTGGAGGCCGCCGCACTGCCGTCCGGCGGCATGACAGCGCCCCTGGAGGGCCCCGCGCCGCCTGCGTGGGGCCTGACTCCATCTCTGGAGCCCGCGACGCGTGGCTCAATGCCTAGCGTATGAATGACGCCGCTCACCAGGCCTCGACTGCCAGGGTGATGTGGATGTTCGCGGGCCGCGCCATGGGTTCTCTCCGTGACTGGCCCGCTACTGGTCCGCACCGGTACTGGCAATCCGGTCCCGAATGAACCGATCACCGTGGTCATCTTCTTCGTAGGAACCATGGCGATGAAGAACAGCTGGGTCAACTACTAGACCAGATTCTCACAATTGCGCCCCCTGCCTGGCGCGCCAAAGATGTCGGTGGGAAACGACACCTATGGGATCACAAGAATCCCTACTATGGTTGCGGGGCGTGGGGTTGTGAGAAGAGCAGGATTAGTAATCGGCACAAGGATCATTTACCTAGGTTTGGGCCGCGAGGATGCGTAAAACCCTAGTCCTGCTTGGTGGATGTATTGAGTGTTCTTGAGCTCTCGAACTAGCTATGGGTGCTGAATGGTTCGGAAGAGCCGAATCCTTTTCCTGTACGCCATGGGCCTCCTTTTATAGGCGAAAGGGGCTGCCACAGTGGCACACAGGAGGTGGAAAGGCCTATAGTGCTGCGAGCTTATCGCTCGTATTATAGGACAAGATGCATTTAATGCGTGGCTTAGGTGTCGCTGCACTTTATCGGGGACGGGGGCGAGGCCCGCCCCGTCCGTCGCCGCTCCTCCTCGCTTCGACACGCGCCCTGGCCAGCGATGCACGCGGTGCCATGTAGGCAGGCAAGCAGCTGAGGTGGCGCGGTTGTGGAGCCTCCACAAAGATCTGCATGCCGCCACGCAAGTGTGTGCTGAGTTGGCTTGGAAGCTGCATGTTGCCACACAGGTGCCTGCCCAGCTGGTTGGGCTTGTAGCTACATGTGAACGGCGGTGGGGATCTGGTTGGTGCGAGCCTGGCAGCGGCCCCGCTGTCGCCTTCAGCAAGGGTCTTGCCATGGCGCGCTGTCGTCCCCGGCAAGGGTCTTGCCAGGGGTCTTGTGGGTTTTCCTCGGTAAGAATCTTGACGAGGATAGTTGCCCTTCAATCCTTATCTGATCTTGAGTATTCTTTGTCTTCACAAAGATCTGCATACCACCATGGGGGTGCCTCCTCAGCCTTGGCCCAACGTGGTTGTTGGCATTGGAGACCGTGGGCTCGTGGGTGGCTCGCTTCGTTGGTGTGGGCGAGCTGCCCCGGCAATGGGCTTGCCGGGGAAACCTACTTCGTCCATCCGATCCCTGTGGCCTTGGCCCTTGATGTTGCTTTGTTTGTCTCGTGCCTTCGGCTTCTCTTCGGCTTCCCTCCTTTGCCCTGCTATGTGCGGCCATGGCGCGTGGCTCCACTGCCTGTGCACAAGTAAAGGGGTCAAAAGGAGAGCCCCTACTTTTGTACACCAACACTTCCGAAGACAAATATTGTACTGGCCCCAAAACCAATCCAAAGTTGGGGGGTCCGGCGCAACCTCTTCTGGCGGCGTGTACGTGTCCTCGTCGCTACTCTTCGAGTGAGCGTCCTTGGGGGGTGGCGACTCCTCGTCGGCGCGTGGGCAGACCGGCGGTGCGATGGAAGATATTTGAGAGAGATAGAGATAGAGAGATAGAGAAGGCGAGCAAGGGGAGGATGTATATGAGAATGCAGGAGGAAGCTATCTGCCATTCGTCATCAAACATGCATTGTCCCCTTCTCAGAACCACGAGCCTTCTAGTGAGTTGCTCTGGTTTTTGAGGGGTGTGTGTTCAAACTTTCGTCAAGTAGGCCAATTTTTTTACCACATCATCTTGGTGGCATGCCATTACATCAAGTTTTTCTAATCATTTTTTAATTTTTGGGAATAAAAATGCCATGGCACTCCATGAGTGTACATATGTCCATGCCGTGAGACAATATGTTTGAAAATTCGTTCTAATTTACTGCACATGGAATTCGCTCGCACACAAGTACACAAATATGATTTTTCAAACCATCATGGTTAGCCGTTGCATGTACATCTAGTTCAAACTTGAATTACGGTCATTAAATGGCTAAGAAATCACTTAAATGTCTTCAAAAGGTCAAATGACCCTTGAAATTTTCCTATTTTCACATGACAGTTTGTATCATTGCACATTACACGTAGAAATTTTTTTGAAGGCAGTAAGAGGAAGGTATCTGCCGTTCGTCAACAAACATGCATTGTTCCCTCTCGGAACCACGAGCCTTCTAGTGAGTTGCTCCGTTTAGTGAGGGGTGTGTGTGCAAAATTTCGTCAAACAAGCTAATTTTTGTACCACATCATCGTGGTGGCATGACATTACATCAAGCAAGGTTTCATATTTTTCTGATCATTTTTAATTTTTTGGAATTAAAATGCCATGGCACTCCATGCATGTGTCCATGCCGTGAGTCCAATATGTTTGAAAATTCCTTCTAATTTAATGCACATGGAATTAACTCACACACAAGTACACAAATATGATTTTTCAAACCGTTATGGTTAGTCGTTGCATGTACATCTAGTTCCAATTTGGATTACGGTCATTAAATGGCTAGGAAATCACTTAAATGTCTTCAAAAGTTCAAATGACCCCTGAAATTTTCCAAAATTTCACTAGACAGTTTGTATCAGTGCACATTACACATAGAAATTTTTTGAAGGCCGTAAGAGGAAGCTATCTACCGTTCGTCATCAGACATGCATTGTTCCCTCTCAGAACCACGAGCCTTCTAGTGAGTTGCTTCTGTTTGTGAGGGGTATGTGTCCAAACTTTCGTCCAGAAAGCTGCTACGTCTTGAGCTTGCGTTGGTTTTTCTTGAAGAGGAAAGGGTGATGCAGCAATAGTAGCGTAAATATTTCCCCTCGGTTTTTGAGAACCAAGGTATCAATCCAGTATGAGGCTCCTCAAAAGTCCCACGCACCTACACAAACAAACAAGAACTCGCAACCAACGCAATAAAGGGGTTGTCAATCCCTTCACGGCCAATTGCAAAAGTGAGATCTGATAGAGATAATATGATAAGATAAATATATTTTTGGTATTCTATAATATAGATTGGAAAAGTAAAGATGCAAATAAAAGTAGATTGAAAACTTATATGATAAAAGATAGACCCGGGGGCCATAGGTTTCACTAGTGGCTTCTCTCAAGATAGCATAAGTATTACAGTGGGTGCACAAATTACTGTCGAGCAATTGATAGAAAAGTGAATAATTATGAGATTATCTAGGCATGATCATGTATATAGGCATCACATCCGTGACAAGTAGACCGACTCCTTCCCGCATCTACTAATATTACTCCACACATCGACCGCTATCTAGCATACATCTAGAGTATTAAGTTCATAAAGAACAGAGTAACTCATTAAGAAAGATAAAATGATGTAGAGGGATAAACTCATGCAATATGATATAAACCCCATCTTTTTATCCTCGATGGCAAAAATACAATATGTGCCTTGCTGCCCCTGCTGTCACTGGGAAAGGACACCGCAAGATTGAACCCAAAGCTAAGCACTTCTCCCATTGCAAGAAAGATCAATCTAGTAGGCCAAACCAAACTGATAATTCGAAGAGACTTGCAAAGATAACTTAATCACACATAAAAGAATTTAGAGGAGATTCAAACATTTCTCATAGATAAACTTGACCATAAACCCACAATTAATTGGATCTCGACAAACACACCGCAAAAAGAGTTACATCAAATAGATCTCCAAGAAGATCAAGGAGAACATGGTATGAGATTCAAAGAGAGAGAAGTAGCCATATAGCTAATAACTATGGACCTGAAGGTCTGTGGTAAACTACTCACAACTCATCGGAGAGGCTATGGTGTTGATGTAGAAGCCCTTCGTGGTTGATTTCCCCTCCGGCGGAGCACCGGCGAAGGCTCCAAGATGGGATCTCGCGGATACAGAAGGTTACGGTGGTGGAAATAGTTTTTCGTGGTCGCCTCTGATGTTCTCGTGGTACGTGGGTATATATAGGAGGAAGAAGTAGGTCGGTGGACGCCCGAGGGGCCCACTAGATAGGGGGGCGCGCCCTCCACTCGTGTGGCTTCCTTTGCTTCTTGACATGCACTCCAAGTCCTCTGGATCACGTTTGTTCCAAAAAGATCGCTCCTGAAGGTTTCATTCCATTTGGACTCCGTTTGGTATTCCTTTCTTCGAAACACTGAAATAGGCAAAAAAACACTAATACGGCTGGGTCTCCGGTTAGTAGGTTAGTCCCAAAAATGATATAAAAGTGTAAAGTAAAGCCCATAAACATCCAAAACGGCTAATATAACAGCATGGAACAATCAAAAATTATAGATACGTTGGAGACGCATCAAGCATCCCCAAGCTTAATTCGTGCTCGTCCTCGTGTAGGTAAATGATAAAAACAAAATTTTTGATGTGGAATGCTACCTAGCATAATTCTCAATGTAATTTTCTTTATTGTGGCATGATTGTTCAGATCCAATTGATTCAAGATAAAAGCTTATAAAATATAAGAAATAGTAATACTTCAAAGCATACTAACAATAATCATGTCCTACCAAAATAGCACAGCCAAAGAAAATTTATCCCTACAAAATCATATAGTTAGGCCATGCTTCATTTTCATTACACAAAATACTCCCATCATGCACAACTCCGATGATGAGCTAAGCAATTGGTTCATACTTTTTAATGCGCTTAAGCTTTTTCAACTCTTACACGATACATGAGCGCAAGCCATGGACATAGCAGTATGGTGGTATATGGTGGTTGCTGTGAGGACAAAAAGGGGAGAAGATAGTCTCACATCAACAAGGCGTATCAACGGGCTATGGAGATGCTCATCAATAGATATCAATGTGAGTGAGTAGGGATTGCCATACAACGGATGCACTAGAGCTATAAATGTATGAAAGCTCAACAAAAGAAACTAAGTGGGTGTGCACCCAACTCGCTTGATCACGAAGACCTAGGGCATTTTGAGGAAACCCATCATTGGAATATACAAGCCAAGTTCTATAATGAAAAATTCCCACTAGTATATGAAAGTGACAACACAAGAGACTCTCTATCATGAAGATCATGGTGCTATTTCGAAGCACAAGTGTGAAAAAGAGATAGTAGCTTTGTCCCTTATCTCTTTTTCTCCCATTTTTTTATTTTTTATTTTTATTTGGCCTTTCTCTTTTTTTTATTTGGCCTTCCTTTTTTTTATTTGGTGGGCTCTTTGGCCTCTTTTTTATTATTTTTTATTTTAAAGTCCGAAGTCTCATCCTGACTTGTGGGGGAATCATAGTCTTCATCATCCTTTCCTCACTTGGGACAATGCTCTAGTAATGAAGATCATCACACTTTTATTAATTTACAACTCGAGAATTACAACTCAACACTTAGAACAAAATATAACTCTATATGAATGCCTCTGGCAGTGTACCGGGATATGCCATGAATCAAGGGTGGCATGTATGAAAATTATGAGGGTGGCCTTGCCACAAATACAATGTCAACTACATGATCATGCAAAAAGCAATATGACAATGATGGAGCATGTCATAATAACAAAATGGTGGAAAGTTGCATGGCAATATATCTCAGAATGGCTATGGAAATGCCATAATAGGTACGTATGGTGGCTATTTTGAGGACGGTAAATAATGGGTGCATGATACCGGCGAAAGTTGCACGGCATAATAGAGGCTAGCAAAGTGGAAGGGCGAGTGTGCGTATATCCATGGACTCACATTAGTCATAAAGAACTCATATACTTATTGCAAAAGTCTACATAGCCCTCGAAGCAAAGTACTACTACGCATGCCCCTGGAGGGATAGATTGGTAGGAAAAGACCATCGCTCGTCCCCGACTGCCACTCATAAGGAAGACAATCGAAAGAGCACCTCATGCAACAAATTTGTCACACAACTTTTACCATACGTGCATGCTACGGGACTTGCCAATTTCAACACAAGTATTTCTCAATTTCATAAAATTACCCACTAGCATGACTCTAACATTACCACCTCTATATCTCAAAACAATTATCAAGCATCAAATTGATCCTAGTGTTTTATGCACTTTCTATGATAGTTTTTATTATACCCAACTTGGATGCTCATCATTCTAGGACCAAATTTATAACCATAGAAAATACCATGCTTTTATAAAAGACTCTCAAAATAATATAAGTGAAGCACGAGAGATCAACAATTTCTTCAAAACTAAGCCACCACCGTGCTCTAAAAGATATAAGTGAATCACTAGAGCAAAAACTATCTAGCTCAAAAGATGTAAGTGAAGCGCATAGAGTATTCCAATAAATTATAATCAAGTGGGCTTCTCCAAAAAGGTGTGTACAACAAGAATGATTGTGGAAAACTAAAAAGCAAATACTAATATCATACAAGACGCTCCAAGCAAAACACATATCATGTGGCAAATAAAAATATAGGTTCAAGTAAAGTTACCGATAAATGAAGACGAAAGAGGGGATGCCTTCCGGGGGCATCC
Source organism: Aegilops speltoides (assembly GCA_021437245.1). Taxonomy (NCBI): domain Eukaryota; kingdom Viridiplantae; phylum Streptophyta; class Magnoliopsida; order Poales; family Poaceae; genus Aegilops; species Aegilops speltoides. Next base: position 227,957,097 of record CM038143.1, read on the forward strand.
CCAAGCTTAGGCTTTTGGCTATTCTTGAATATCTTGGGGTGCCATGGGCATCCCCAAGCTTAGGCTCTTGCCACTCCTTATTCCATAGTCCATCAAATCTTTACCCAAAACTTGAAAACTTCACAACAAAAAACTCAACAGGAAATTTCATAAGCTTCCTTAGTGAAAGAAAGAAAAACCAGCACATAAGGTACTGTAATGAACTCATTATTTATTTATATTGGTGTTAAACCTACTGTATTTCAAGTTATGTATGGTTCATACCACTTAATACTAGCCATAGATGCATCAAAATAAGCAATCAACACACGAAAAGCAGAATCTATCAAAAATAGAACAGTTTGTAGCAATCTGTAACTCTCGAATACTTATGGAACTCTAAAAATCCTACCAAAATAGGAAGTCCTGGGCAATTTGTCTATTGATCTACAGCAGACAATGCAAAAACACGTTCCTGTGAATTACTAAAATTATTTTCATGCGCGCAAAGTTTCTGTTTTTCAGCAGAATCAAATTAACTATCACCATAGGTTATCCTATAGGTTCTACTTGGCACAAACACTAATTAAAACATAAAACACATCTAAACATAAGGTAGATGAAAAATTTATTAATAAACAAAAACAAAAACAAAAAATACAAATAAAATTGGGTTGCCTCCCAACTAGCGCTATCGTTTAACGCCCCTAGCTAGGCGTAAAAGCAAGGATAGATCTAAGTGGTACCATCTTTGGCACCCAATTCATAAGTAGCTCGCATGTTAGATTCATAAGGTAATTTAACTTTCTTTCTTGTAAAGTGCTCCATGCCTTTCCTTAATGGAAATTGGAATCTAATATTCCCTTCCTTCATATCAATAATCGCACCAATCGTTCTAAGGAAAGGTCTACCAAGAATAATAGGGCAAGAAAGATTGCAATCTATATCAAGAACGATAAAATCTACGGGCACCAAATTCCTATTTTCAACAATGAGAACATCATCGATCCTTCCCATTGGCTTTTTACTGGTGGAATCCGCAAGGTCCAAATTTAAAGAGCAATCATCAAGATCATGGAAACCTAGAATATCACATAAAGTTTTCGGAATCGTGGAAACACAAGCACCCAAATCAAATAAAGCATAACACTCAGGATCTTTAATTTTAATCTTTATAGTAGGTTCCCACTCATCATAAAGTTTCCTAGGTATGGAAACTTCCAAATTAAGTTTTTCATCAAAAGATTGCATCATGTTTGGTAAAATCTTTATTTTGACTATAAGCATGAGGAGAATTCATAACGGATTTCAACAAGGAAATACAATCTTCTAAAGAAGAATTATCATAATTAAATTCCTTGAAATCCAAGATAGTGGGTTCAATGCTATTTAAATTCTTTACCTCTCCAATCCCACTTTTACCAAATTTAGCATCAAGATCTAAAAACTCTGAATCATTGGGACGCCTTTTAACTAAAGTTGACTCATCTCCAGTCCCATCATTATTAAGATTCATCTTGCAAAACAAAGATCTAATAGGCGACACATCCATAAGTTTAAGATCTTTATCATTACTTTCATGGAAACTAGAAGAACACGCCTTTATAAAGCAATCTTTCTTAGCACGCAATCTAGCGGTTCTTTCTTTGCACTCATCAATGGAAATTCTCATATCTTTGAGAGACTCGTTGATAACATGCTTAGGAGGAGTAGATATAAGTTTCAAAGAATCAACATCAAGCGAGAGGTATGTGTCCAAACTTTCGTCAAGCAAGCCAATTTTTGCACCACATCATCTTGGTGGCATGACATTACATCAAGCAAGGTTTCATGTTTTTCTGATCATTTTTCAATTTTTTGGAATAAAAATGCGTAACCACGACCCTTCTAGTGAGTTGCTCCGGTTTGTAAGGGATGTGTGTACAAACTATCATCAAAGAGGCCAATTTTTGTACCACGTCATCTTCGTGGCATGATATAACATCAAGCAAGGTTTATGTTTTCCTGATCAATTTTTAATTTTTTGGAATTAAAATGCCATGTCATTCCATGCATGTGTCTATGACGTGAGTCCAATATGTTTGAAAATTCCTTCTAATTTACTGCACACGGAATTAACTTGCACACAAGTACACAAATATGATTTTTCAAACTGTTATAGTTAGTTGTTGCATGTACATCTAGTTCAAATTTGAGTTACGGTCATTAAATGGCTAGGAAATCACTTAAATGTCTTCAAAAGGTCAAATGACCCCTGAAATTTTCCAAATTTTCACATGACAGTTTGCATCAGTGCACATTACACGTAGAAAATTTTTGAAGGCCATAAGAAGAAGCCATCTGCCATTCGTCATCAAACATGCATTGTTCCATCTCGGAACCATGACCCTTCTAGTGAGTTGCTCCGGTTTGTGAGGGTGTGTGTCCAAACTTTCAGTCAAACAGGCCAATTTTTGTACTGCATCATATTGGTGGCACGAAATTACATCAAGCAAGGTTTCATGTTTTCCTGATCATTTTTTAATTTTTTGGAATTAAAATGCCATGGCACTCCATGCATGTGTCCATGACATGAGTCCAATATGTTTGAAATTTCCTTATAATTTACTGCACATGGAATTAACTCACACACAAGTACACAAATATGATTTTTCAAACCGTTATGGTTAGACGTTGCATGTACATCTAGTTGTAATTTGAATTACGGTCATTAAATGGCTAGGAAATCACTTAAATGTCTTCAAAAGGTCAAATGACCCCTGAATTTTCCAAATTTGAACATGATAGTTTGTACCAGTGCACATTGCACGTAGAAAATTTTTGAAGGCTGTAAGAGGAAGCTATCTGTCATTCGTCATCAAACATGCATTGTTCCCTCTCGGAACGACAAGCATTCTGGTGAGTTGCTCCGGCTTGTCAGGGGTATGTGTCCAAACTTTCGTCAAGCAAGTAAATTTTTGCACCACATCATCTTGGTGGCATGACATTACATCTAGCAAAGTTTCATGTTTTTCTAACCATTTTTTTAATTTTTGGGAAAAAATGCCATGGCAATCCATGCATGTACATGTGTCCATGCTGTGAGACCAATATGTTTGAAAATTCTGTCTAATTTACTGCACACAGAATTAACTCGCACACGAGTACACAAATATGATTTTTCAAACCGTTATGGTTAGCCGTTGCATGTATATCTAGTTAAATTTGAATTACGGTCATTAAGTGGCTAGGAAATCACCTAAATATCTTCAAAATGTCAAATGACCCCTGAAATTTTCCAAATTTTCACATGACAGTTTGTATCAGTGCACATTGCACATAGAAAAAATTTGAAGGACGTAAGAGGAAGCTATCTGCTGTTTGTCATCAAACATGCATTGTTCCCTCTCGGAACCACGGCCTTCTGATTAATTGCTCCGGTTTGTGAGGGGTGTGTGTTCAAACTTTTGTCAAGCAAGCCAATTTCCGTACCACATCATCTTGGTGGCATGACATTACATCAAGCAAGGTTTCATGTTTTGTTGATCATTTTTTATTTTTTTTGGAAGAAAAATGCCATGGCACTCCATGCATGTACATGTGTCTATGCCGTGAGACCAATATGTCTGAAAATTCCTTCTAATTTTCTGCACATGGAATTAACTCGCACACAAGTACACAAATATGATTTTTCAAACCGTCATGGTAAGCCATTGCATGTACATTTTTTTCAAATTTGAATTAGTCATTAAATGGCTAGGAAATCACTTAATTGTCTTCAAAAGGTCAAATGACCCCTGAAATTTTCAAAATTTTCACATGACAGTTTGTATAAGTGCATACACGTCGAAATATTTTGAAGGCCATAAGAGAAAGCTATCTGCCATTCGTCATCAAACATTCATTGTTCCCTCTCGGAACCACGACCCTACTAGTGAGTTGCTCCGGTTTGTGAGGGGTTTGTGTCCAAACTTTCGTCAAACAGGCCAATTTTTGTACCACATCATCTTGGTGGCATGACATTACATCAAGCAAGGTTTCATGTTTCCTGATCATTTTTTATTTTTTTTGGAATTAAAATGCCATGGCACTCCATGCATGTGTCCATGACGTGAGTCCAATATGTTTGAAAATTCCTTCTAATTTACTGCATATGGAATTAACTCGCACACAAGTACACAAATATGATTTTTCAAACCGTTATGGTTAGCCGTTGCATGTACATCTAGTTCAAATTTGAATTACGGTCATTAAATTGCTAGGGAATCACTTAAATGTCTTCAAAAGGTCAAATGACCCCTGAACTTTCCAAATTTGCACATGATAGTTTGTACCAGTGCACATTACACGTAGAAAATTTTTGAAGGCCGTAAGAGGAAGCTATCTGCCGTTCATCATCAAGCATGCATTGTTCCCTGGAACCATGAGCCTTCTAGGGAGTTGCTCCGGCTCAGGAGGGGTATGTGTCCAAACTTTCATGAAGCAAGCCAAATTTTGCACCACATCATCTTGGTGGCATGACATTACATCAAGCAAGGTTTCATGTTTTTCTGATCATTTTTCAGTTTTTTCAAATAAAAATGCGGAACCACAACCCTTCTAGTGAGTTGCTCCGGTTTGTAAGGGGTGTGTGTACAAACTATAGTCAAAGAGGCCAATTTTTGTACCACATCATCTTCGTGGCATGATATAACATCAAGCAAGGTTTCATGTTTTCCTGATCAATTTTTAATTTTTTGGAATTAAAATGCCATGCATTCCATGCGTGTGTCCATGACGTGAGTCCAATATGTTTGAAAATTCCTTCTAGTTTACTGCACATGGAATTAACTTGCACACAAGTACACAAATACGATTTTTCAAACCGTTATGGTTAGTCGTTGCATGTACATCTAGTTCAGATTTGAGTTACGGTCATTAAATGGCTAGGAAATCACTTAAATGTCTTCAAGAGGTCAAATGACCCCTGAAATTTTCCATTTTTTCACATGACAGTTTGTACCAGTGCACATTGCACGTAGAAATTTTTGAAGGCCGTAAGAGGAAGCTACCTATCGTTCGTCATCAAACATGCATTGTTCTCTCTCAGAACCACGAGCATTCTAGTGAGTTGCTCCGGCTTGTCAGTGGTATGTGACAAACTTTCGTCAAGCAAGCCAATTTTTGCACCACATCATCTTCGTGGCATGACATTACATCTAGCAAGGTTTCATGTTTTTCTAATCATTTTTTTAATTTTTGGTAATAAAAATGCCATGGCACTACATGCATGTACATGTGTCCATGCCGTGAGACCAATATGTTTGATAATTCCTTCTAATTTACTGTATTTTTCAAACCGTTATGGTTAGCCGTTGCATGTATCTCTAGTTCAAATTTGAATTACGGTCATTAAGTGGCTAGGAAATCACTTAAATTTCTTCAAAATGTTAAATGACCCCTGAAATTTTCCAAATTTTCACATGACAGTTTGTATCAGTGCACATTACACATAGAAAAAATTTGAAGGCTGTAAGAGGAAACTATCTGCTGTTCGTCATCAAACATGCATTGTTCCCTCTCGGAACCATGGGCCTTCTGATGAGTTGCTCCGGTTTGTGAGGGGTGTGTGTTCAAACTTTCGTCAAGCAAGCCAAGTTTCGTACCACATCATCTTGGTGGCATGACATTACATCAAGCAAGGTTACATGTTTTGTTGATCATTTTTATATTTTTTGGAATAAAAATGACATGGCACTCCATGCATGTACATGTATCTATGCCGTGAGACCAATATGTTTGAAAATTCCTTCTATTTTTCTGCACATGGAATTAACTCGCACACAAGTACACAAATATGATCTTTCAAACCGTCATGGTAAGCCAATGCATGTACATTTTTTTTTCAAATTTTAATTAGTCATTAAATGGCTTGGAAATCACTTAATTGTCTTCAAAAGGTCAAATGACCCCTGAAATTTTCCAAATTTTCACATGACAGTTTGTATAAGTGCACATTACACGTAGAAATATTTTGAAGGCCATAAGAGGAAGCTATCTGCTGTTCGTCATCAAACATGCATTGTTCCCTCTCGGAAGAACGACCCTACTAGTGAGTAGCTCCGGTTTGTGAGGGGTGTGTGTCCAAACTTTCGTCAAATAGGCCAATTTTTGTACCACATCATCTTGGTGGCATGACATTACATCAAGCAAGGTTTCATGTTTCCTGATCATTTTTTATTTTTTTGTAATTAAAATGCCATGGCACTCCATGCATGTGTCCATGATGTGAGTCCAATATGTTTGAAAATTTCTTCTAATTTACTGCACATGGAATTAACTCGCATACAAGTACACAGATATGATTTTTCAAACCGTTATGGTTAGCCGTTGCCTGTACATCTAGTTCAAATTTGAATTACGGTCATTAAATGGCTAGGAAATCACTTAAATGTCTCCAAAAGGTCAAATGACCCCAGAAGTTTTCCAAATTTTCACATGGCAGTTTGTATATGTGCACATTACACGTAGAAAAAATTTGAAGGCCGTAAGAGGAAGCTATCTGCCATTCGTCATCAAACATGCATTGTTCCCTCTCGGAACCACGACCCATCAAGTGAGTTGCTCCGGTTTGTGAGGGGTGTGTGTCCACACTTTCGTCAAACAGGCCAATTTTTGTACCACGTCATCTTGGTGGTATGACAGTACATCAAGCAAGGTTTCATGTTTTCCTGATCATTTTTCAGTTTTTTTGGAATTAAAATGCCGTGGCACTCCATGCATGTGTCCATGACGTGAGTCCAATATGTTTGAAAATTCCTTCTAATTTACTGGACATGGAATTAACTTTCACACAAGTACACAAATATGATTTTTCAAACCGTCATGGTTAGCCGTTGCATGTACATCTAGTTCAAATTTGAATCACTTAAATGTCTTCAAAATATCAAATGACCCCTGAAAGTTTCCAAATTTTCACATGACAGTTTGTATAGGTGCACATTATAAATAGAAAAAAATTTGAAGGCCATAAGAGGAAGCGATCTGCCGTTCATCATCAAACATGCATTGTTCCCTCTCGGAACCACGACCCTTCTAGTGAGTTGCTCCGGTTTGTGAGGGGTGTGTGTCCAAATTAGGTGAAACAAGCCAATTTTTGTACCACATCATCTTGGTGGCATGACATTACATCAAGCAAGGTTTCATGTTTCCTGATCATTTTTGTACCACATCATCTTGGTGGCATGACATTACATCAAGCCAATTTTATATTTTTTTGGTGTTCATGACGTGAGTCCAATATGTTTGAAAATTCCTACTAATTTACTTCACATGGAATTATCTCGCACACTAGTAGACAAGTATGATTTTTCAAACCGTTATGGTTAGCCGTTGCATGTACATCTAGTTCAAATTTGAATTACGGTCATTAAATGGCTACGAAATCACATGTAACGCCCCGGTTCCGATGCACCAGGTGTCTTCCATTTATTCTCCGTCGTTGCCATGTCATTTGCTTGCGTGTTGCATTTTGCCATGTAATCATCTGTATTTCCTCTGCATGTTTTTCAAAACTTGCATCCGTTCGGGTTCCACCGGTTCTCTCCGTTGTCCGTTCTGAGCCCGTCGCACCTCTCAGACCTTGTTTCGTGAGCGGAATAAAAACATTCTCGGAATGGGTCGTGATTTGTCGAGTAGCCTTGGTATATCACCGGTAGACCGCCCGTCAAATTACGTTCCATTTGGAGGTCGTTTGATGCCCCAACGATTTACCGAGCTAACTGAGACCCCCTTCTCTTTGCAGCCCAACACCCTTTCACACAGCCAACCTAGCCCATATAAACCCCCTCCATGCTCTCCGCCGTTCGATCACGATCGTCTGGGCAAAAACTGCACCACATTTGGACCCTCCTAGCTCTCTCTACCTATATATATGCTTTTCCCCCTTTCCAAATCACGGATTAAACCCTAGCCTCCTACCACCTCGCGCCACCGGACAAAATTCCCCCGCCGCCAGACATGTCCGCTCCACCGCGTCGCCGCCCCGAGCAAACCATCGCCCGCCACGTGCCGCCTCCGCCGCCACCCGTTCCGCTTCGCCGCCGCTGCTAGGGCCCGATCACGGACCAGCGGGCCCGTCATGCCGCCCGCTGGCCCGCGTTCCTCCGCGCCCGCCTCGCCCAGCGCGCCCCTCCGCCGCTGCGCGCCGGTGCGCCACCACACCGCCTGCCCGCTTCGTGCCGCCGACCGAAGCCGCCCCACGCGCCTGAGCTCCTCCTGCCGGCGATCGTCGCCGCCTTGTGCCCGCTCATCTTGCCGCCTTGCGCCCGCTCGCCGGCGACCGCCGCCATTCGCCGGCCTTGCCGAGCTCCTCCGCCTTCTGAGCTCCTCCGCGCGCCGCCCAATAGCCGGATTTGGGTGGACGGATGAGATCCACCCGTCCCGCGATCCAAACGTGCCCCCGAGCTGCGTGGATCTCGCCGTGCCGATCCATTCCGTCCCACTTCTTCCCTAGGGTATAACTTTTTCACCAAGTCCTCAGATTCATCATGTCATGTGCATGTTGCTCCGATATGCGTGTGTAATATATGAAATCTTTCATTGTGAGATGCTCTTAATTTTTTTACATTGTGTCATGCTTGCTTGAGTCCATCTTGATTCCATAATTATCGTTGCAAGAGTGCCATATGATGTTAACTGCTGTCTGTTAACAGAACTTGCTGTTGTGTCATTTTTGTTACATTTTGTGTGTGCATCTTGTGAGCATGATGTCTACAGGTTTTATGAGCATATTCCTCCCATCTTTACAGTGGTGCAATCCATGTATTTTTGTGAGTCTTATAGTGAGTGCATCAAGCTCGTGAAGTCGGGTACTCGTTGTTACTGTTTTGCTAGGATGAATCTGTTATATCATGATGCTATGTAAACCTGCTGCTACAAGTCATTCTATGCATAATCTGGAGATGTTTACTAAGGATGTTTTGTTATACGTGTCATGCTCTATCCAACCATGCCCTTGGTTGAATTTATAGCCTGCTGTATCTTGTTGTAATCTTGCTCCAAATTGGTAAATAATGTTGCTGTCATCATGTTAACATTGAGTTTAGTATTGCCATGTGTTTTGCTAGTGATCCATGCACCCTATGACTATAATATTGCTATTTTTAGCTCAAAAAATGTTTCTTCGTACAGTTTGTCACCTTGTCATGCCATATATTGCTCTGTGGTGAGTTGTACAAGCTCACCAACATGCCTACTTATCGTTGTTCCTGCCATGTACTATTATTCTAAATCTGTCATATCATTTGCCATGTTTGCATGGATGCTACCATCTTTTATGTTGATTTTTTGAATAAGTTCAGTAAGGGAGTTTTGTTATTTGTCTTTAGTATTAGCATGAGATGCCTTTGTTTGTGATGATAAGTTCTTGTAGCTTGTTGTTTGATAGCTCTAAACATTGCAACACGATGTTATTTCTGTCATGCTCAGTGATTTTCTGCCAAGTCTGTGAACTTTTATTATTTGCAATCTTGCCATTTCCTTTTGAGCATGTTATATTGTTTTCTAGAGATAGCTCAGTGTTCATGTTTTGCTATACTTTACCTGTACATCATGTCCAATCCTTTTATTTTCATGGTGAGGTGATGTAGCATATTGTTTTGATGCTTGCTAGATGCCTAGTTGCTGTTTTGGACAGCTTGTCCTTTAAACTAGTTTCATGTGTATGTGTTGAACCGTTGCTCCATTGTGAGTGTGCTTTATATGAAACTTGCTTAGATTTGCATGTAGTTTTATATTTTCATGTTGAATCCTTGTTTTGAGAGTGTTTGCTTGATGTTTGAATGCCTTTTGCATTAATGCCATGTTTAACTTGTTTTGCTCATATCTTCTAAGCCATAGCTCTGAAATAATTGAACTTTATATGTAACTTGACTGGAATTTCGTGTAGATCATCTTGGTGCATCTTATCTTGCTGTTTAACCACTTGAACATAAGGTTTATTCAGTTTTGTACCAATTGCAAAATTTGCATATGAGGACTTACTGGATTAGTTATATGTTGTTTCCGGCCTCATTTAAACTTGCTTTGATGTGTTGCACTTGTATGCATCATCCTCTGCCATGAGTATCATCATATAGCCTTGTTATGCATCATACTTGGTTGAGCATCTTGTCATGTCTATGTGTTGTGTGTTTACATTGTTGTTTGCTTCTTTCTAGTTGTGCTCCTTCTCGTTAGTTCCTGTTTCGTTGCGATCGTGAGGATTCGTTCATCTATGCTTGGTTCGTCTTCGTGGTTTCATCTTCTTCATGGACTCGTTCATCTTCCTAGCGGAATTTCAGGCAAGGTGACCATCACCTTGGATCTCACTACTATCATTGCTATGCTAGTTGCTTCGTTCTATCGCTATGCCGCGCTACCTATCACTTGCTCTTCAAGCCACCCAAATTGCCATGTCAGCCTCTAACCTTTTCATCCTTCCTAGCAAACCATTGCTTGGCTATGTTACTGCTTTGCTCGGCCCTCTTATAGCATTGTTAGTTGCAGGTGAAGTTGAAGATTGCTCCATGATTAACAGGATTATGTTGGGATATCACAATATGTCTTATTTAATTAATACATCTATATACTTGGTAAAGGGTGGAAGGCTCGGCCTTATGCCTGGTGTTTTGTTCCACTCTTGCCGCCCTAGTTTCCGTCATACCTGTGTTATGTTCCTTGATTTTGCGTTCCTTACACGATTGGATGATTTATGGGACCCCCTTGACAGTTCGTTTTGAATAAAGCTCATCCGAGTGTTTGTCCAAACCGAGCGATGTCCGGCGCCCCTGGGCAACCAGGGTCTATGCCAACCCAACGTCTTGCTCATTCGGTGTGCCTTGAGAACATGATACGTGTGACTCCTATTGGGATTTGTCGGCACATCGGGCGGCTTTGCTGGTCTTGTTTTACCGTTCTTGAAATGTCTTGTAACCGGGATTCCGAGACTGATTGGGTCTTCCCGGGAGAAGGATTATCCTTCGTTGACCATGAGAGGTTGTGATGGGCTAAGTTGGGACACCCTGCAGGGTATAAACTTTCGAGAGTCGTGCCCGCAGTTATGTGGCAGATGGGAATTCGTTAATATCCGGTTGTAGAGAACTTGACACCAGATTCGAATTAAAATGCATCAACCGCGTGTGTAGCTCTGATGGTCTCTTTTCAGCGGAGTCCGGGAAGTGAACACGGTTTTTGGGTTATGTATGAACGTAAGTAGTTTCAAGATCACTTCTTGATCACTTCTAGCTTCTTGACCGTTCCGTTTGCTTCTCTTCTCGCTCTTATTTGCGTATGTTAGCCACCATACTTGCTTAGTCGCTGCTGCAACATCACCACTTTACCCCTTCTTTACCCATGAAGCTTTGCTAGTCTTGATACCCATGGTAATGGGATTGCTAAGTCCTCGTGGCTCACAGATTACTACAACAACAGTTGCAGGTATAGGTATGCGATGATCATGACGTGAGAGCGATGCTTGCTTGTTTTGGAGTTCTTCTTCTGGTTCTTGTTCGATCAGGGGATAGGTTCCAAGTCGGCAGCCTAGGCTAGCAGGGTGGATGTCGTTGAGTTTCTGTTCGTGTTTCATCCGTAGTCGGATGCTGCTCTTGTGTATGATGATGTTGTATTCGTGTGGCATTGTATGCCTCTTGTATGTATCCCCAACTATTATTTAATAGTATGATGTAATGATATCCACCTTGCAAAAGCGTCTCCAATATGCACTTCTATCCTTGGTGGGACCTTCGAGTTCCTTTAGGATAGGGTCGCATATTGGGCGTGACAAGTTGGTATTAGAGCCTCGACCGACCATAGGATCCCCCTTGATTGATTGTGTAGTTTGGCCGTTGTCGAGTCTAGAAGGAAACTTTTTCTAAGTCTAGTTATATAGGAGAGTAGGAATTCTTTTTACTCCTCAGCCCCTTCGTCGCTCTGGTGAGCGATCTTGATGTAGGTGTTTTGACATAGTCCTCTTCCCCTTCAAACTTTCTTTAGGATCACGCAGTTGGTTTTCCGTTCGTTGTTTCTCAGCTCTTTTCATCCGGTGCATTTTCTCATCAATTCGATTCGACCTCCTTGTTTTTTGCAAGTTCAATCCTCAGTTGTTTTCTTTTCCCACCCGCCCACCCTTTTTCTTCTTGGAGCCGGAGTCCGTAATCGAGTACCCATCCTACTCGTGCAAAGCATTTGCATTCTTTCAACCGGTGTTTCCTCTTGAAGTTATTCATCAGTTTTTTCCCTTCCAAGTTGCCTTTGTTTTCCCGCCATCCCACCCTCTTCTTCCCGGAGCCTGAGTCTCTTTCGAGCATCAATTTCATTCGTGCGGAGCCTCTTTAGTCTTCCCTCAATTACTTGAACCGGTGAATTCTCGCCTCGTTTGACATTCTTCATCTCTTTTTCTTCTTCGGTGGACTCAATTCATGCTTTTTGGGTTGATCACATTTTTTCCTTGGATCAAGTGTTCTACTTGCTCGTTTGCCTCCTGCCATTCAATCATTCCGGAGTTCGGAAGACATCTCAGGAGATTCATCTGTGTTCCAATTAATTCGAGGTTGTCACCGCATTCAAATATTTCAATTGTTCTGGTGCATCATCTATCTTTTCAACAATCCTTTCCAATGGTGTTTTCTTTTAGTGGGCCCTCACCCACAGGTCTTTTCCCAGGATCTTACCTGACTCTTCTAATTATTCCGGAGCCATTCCTAATTCTTTTCGAGTTTGACGTAAGAATGAATTTTATCAGCCAGATGACATCTCCAAGATCGCTTTCAAATTATTTTCATCTTTGGTTCAACCCTTCGTCTTTTACATTCTCCCGGAGTTATTCTCAAATTCTTTTCAAGTGTGACGTAAGAATGGATCCCATCAGTCACATGCCTTCTCCAAGATCTCTTTCAAATTCTTTTCATTGTGGGCTCAACCTCTTCGCTTTTCATTCTACCGGAGTATCTCAGTAATTTGTTGGTGTTTCCCGTCGTCATTTGAAGATCGAAGTAGAGTTTCTCTTAAATCTTGCCCGTTATCTCGAAGATTCATGGTTCCAGCTTCTTCTTATCCTCTCAAATTATTCTGTTCGTCAGATTTTCTTTCCTTGCCCATCCAGAGTATGTCAGGAGTTGTTTTCAGTTTCTTTTCACCCAAGGCCATCATTCCAGAAGAATTCTTCGTCCTCACATTCCAGCTATCGTTATCCAATTATCCCGGCGCATCTGACAAGTATTCCTTAATCAGCTTGTTATTTCTTTGTTCTTTTGCATTTAAATCCCCTTAAGCATATTTGTTCTTCTAATTCTTCCCGGTGATTCATTCTCTTTCATTAGTCATTTTTGAATTCTTTTGGTGGTTCGTTCAAGATTCTTTTTCCTTGATTATCATTTTAATCCATTCATTCTTTCCCATACTAATGCTGGTTCATTGAAGACCTTCCTAACGGTGGCGCCATATACTCCTCATCCTTTTCAAGGGGAATAAGTTGCATGCCAAATCCGGTTGTCATCAATTAAATTTGATGAGGATAAGCATAACGTAATTCTTATTCTTATTTCATCATCGTCAAGTAATTCCTTTTCCTCGGAGTTTGTTCTTGAGGAATAAATTCTAGTTTCAAGTATTTTCATCTTTTCTTTTCAGGAGTTCAAATTTCCTCGGCTATTTCGTCGGAACCTCCATGTAAATCACCGCAAGGCTTAACCTTATTTTTTCATCCTTCATTCTATCTCATCATCCTTTTGTCACCGGAGTTCTTCATGGTGGTTCTTCATGACTTAATTCATTCTTCAAGAGTTCATCAAGATTTTGTTGGAGGAGTTCAACTATCTTTTCTTCTCACGTCTCGAAGTGCAATTAATTCTCCATATTCTTTTGAAGTATAGTTTTGCATTTTCTTCATTCTTCTCAGCTATTCAAACATTGGTTGTGGTATAATTTCACCTCAAGTTTTGAGTTGTTTTGATAAGTCCACAACAAGCATATTCTTTCGTTGTTGATTTTCTCAACAACTCCGTTCTAACCTTCCTCTAAGGATGCTATCGAATTCATCCGTGGCGGAAGTTCTTGTTCTCTCATTCGTTCTTTTCATTCCATTCTTTGAATTCGTCTGGAGACATTGCGTGTTCATCTCGTCAAGTGTCATCCCATCTTATGAATTTCTTGTTCTATTTCTTTTGTTCTTATTCCTCTCCTATCTTATTTAAACCGGAGTGCTTTCATAGTCTATCTTGTTTCCATGAGCTTTTGATTCTTTTCATACTCGTCATTCCTCTTTTCTACTCGAGTTCTCACGACTTTGTTATTCTTCTTTCCTCTGGTCTTATTTCACCTCGTCCTCTTTCCCTTCCGTCTCATTCCTAAGATCTCAGGACGAGATCTCTTGTTAGTGGAGGACAGTTGTAACGCCCCGGTTCCGATGCGCCAGGTGTTTTCCAGTTATTCGCCATTGTTGCCATGTCATTTGTTTGCATGTTGCATTTTTGCCATGTCATCATCTGCATGTTTTTCAAAACATGCATCCGTTCGGGTTCTGCCGGTTCTCTCTGTTGTCCGTTCTGAGCAGAGACACACTCGCACGCGCCCGTCGCACCTCTCAGACCTTGTTTCGTGAGCGGGATAAAAACGTTCTCGGAATGGGTCGTGATTTGCCGAGTGGCCTTGGTATATAACCGGTAGACCGCCCGTCAAATTTCGTTCCATTTGGAGGTCGTTTGATGCCCCGACGGCTAACCGAGCTAACCGAGACCCCCCTTCTCTTTGCAGCCCAACACCCTTTCACACAGCCCACCTAGCCCATCTAAACCCCCTCCATGCTCTCCATTTGGACCCTCCTAGCTCTCTCTACCTATATATATGCTTTCCCCCTTTCCAAATCACGGATGAAACCCTAGCCTCCTTCCACCTGGCGCCACCGGACAAAACTCCCACGTCGTCGGACATGTCCGCTCCACCGCGCCGCCACCCCGAGCGAACCATCGCCTCCCACGTGTCGCCTCCGCCGCCACCTGCGTTCACGCGCCGCCCGCCTACCAGGCCCGTCGCGGACCAGCGAGGCCCGTCCGCCGCCGCCCGCTGGCCCAAGGCCCCTCGCCCGCCTTGCCCGCGCCAACGCCCCACCACCACCTCGCCGCCTCATGATCCGCCTGCCCGTGCCGCCGACCGGAAGCTGCCTCGCGCCCATGAGCTCCTCCGCGCGGGCGACCATCGCCGCCTCCGGCGAGCGCCGGACTTCGCCCTGCGCCCGCGCTCGACCTGCCGCCTCGTGCCCGCTCGCCGTGACCGCCGCCGTCCGCCCGGCCTCGCCGAAGCTCCTCCGCCGTCGGCCCGCCTTCCGAAACTCCTCCGCGCCGCCCATTGCCTGATCCGGGCGGGTGGATGAGATCCACCCGTCCCATGATCCAAACTAGCCCCCGAGCCGTGTGGATCTCGCCGTCCCGATCCATTCCGTCCCACTTCTTCCCCGGGGTATAATTTTTTTCACCAAGTCCTCAGATTCATCATGTCATGTGCTCATGTTTGACGTAGCTGAACTTTGTTCATGTTGCTCCGATATGCGTGTATAATATATCAAAATATTCATTGTGAGATGGTCTTAATTTTGTTCCATTGTGCCATGCTTGTTTGAGTCAATCTTGATGCCCTAATTATCATTGCAAGAGTACTATATGATGTTAACTGCTCTCTGTTAACAGAACTTGCTGTTTTGTCATTTTTGTTACATTTTGTGTGTGCATATTGTGAGCATGATGTCAACATGTTTTAGGAGCATATTCATGCCATCTTTGCAGTGGCGCAATCCATGTGTTTTTGTGATTCTTGTAGTGAGTGCATCAAGCTCGTGAAGTAGGGTACTTGCTGTTACTGTTTTGTTAGGCTGAATCTGTTATATCATGATGCTATGTAAACCTGCTGCTACAAGTCGTTCTATGCATAATCTGGAGAAGTTTACTAAGGATGTTTAGTTATATATGTCATGCTCTATCCATCCATGCCCTTGGTTGCATTTATAGCCTGTAGTAGCTTGTTGTAATCTTGCTCCAAATTTGCTAAATAATGTTGCTGTCAGCCTGTTAACATTGAGTTAAGTATTTCCATGTGTTTTGCTAGTGATCCATGCACCCTATGACTATGATATTGCCATGATTAGCTCAATAGATGTGTCTTCTTACTATTGGTCACCTTGTCATGCCATATATTTCTCTGTGGTGAGTTGTACAAGCTCACCAACATGCCTACTTATCGTTGTTCCTGCCATGTACTGTTATTCTGAATCTGTCATATCATTTGCCATGTTTGCATGGATGCTACCACATTTTCTGTTGATCTTTGGAATTAGTTCAGTAAAGGAGTTTTGTTCTTTGTCTTTAGTATTAGCATGACATGCCTTTGTTTGCCATGATAAGTTCCTGTAGCCTATTGTTTGACACTACACTAGTGTTAAAAACGTCTTACATTATGGGACGGAGGGAGTAGCTCTAAACATTGAAACCTGATGTTATTTCTGTCATGCTCAGTGATTTTCTGTTAAGTCTGTGAACTGTTATTATTTGGAATCTTTCCATGTCCTTTTGAGCATGTTATAGTGTTTTCTGGAGATAGCTCAGTCTTCATGTTTTGTCATGCTTTACCTGTACATCATGTGCATGCCTTTTGATTTCATGGTGAGGTGCTGTAGCATATTGTTTTGATGCTTGCAAGATGCTTAGTTGCTATTTTGGACAGCTTGTCCTTTAAACTTGTTTCATGTGTATGTGTTGAACCGTTGCTCCATTGTGTGTGTGCTTTATATGAAACTTGCTTAGATTTGCATGTAGTTTCATCTTGTCATGTTGAATTCTAGTTTTGAGAGTGTTTGTAGATGTTTGACTGCCTTTTGCATCAATGCCATGTTTAACTTGTTTTGCTCATATCTTCTAGGTCGTAGCTCAGAAATAATTTAACTTTATATGTAACTTGACTAGAATTTCATGTAGATCATCTTGGTGCATCTTAACTTGCTGTTTAACCACTTGAACATAAGGTTTATTCGGTTCTGGACCAATTGCGATATTTGCATATGAGGACTTACCGGATTAGTTATATGTTGTTTCCGGTCTCATTTAAACTTGCTTTGATGTGTTGCTCTTGTATGCATCATACTCTGCCATGAGTAGCATCATATAGCCTTGTCATGCATCATACTTGGTTGAGCATCTTGTCATGTCTATGTGTTGTGTGTTTACCGTGTTGTTTGCTTCTTTCAGGTTGTGCTCCTTCTCGTTAGTTCCTGTTTCATTGTGATCGTGAGGATTCGTTGGTCAACGTTTGGTTCGTCTTCATGGCTTCATATTCTTGATGGACTCGTTCTTCTTCCTAGCGGGATTTCAGGCAATATTGCTATGTTAGTTGCTTCATTCTATCGCTATGTCGCGCTACCTATCACTTGCTCTTCAAGCCTCCCAAATTGCCATGTCAGCCTCTAACCTTTTCATCCTTCCTAGCAAACCATTGCTTGGCTATGTTACCGCTTTGCTCAACCCCTCTTATAGCATTGTTAGTTGCAGGTGAAGTCGAAGATTGCTCCATAATGGACAAGATTATGTTGGGATATCATAATATCTCTTATTTAATTAATACATCTATATACTTGGTAAAGGGTGGAAGGCTCGGCCTTATGCCTGGTGTTTTGTTCCACACTTGCCGCCCTAGTTTCCGTCATACCGGTGTTATGTTCCTTGATTTTGCGTTCCTTACACGGTTGGGTGATTTATGGGACCCCCTTGACAGTTCGCTTTGAATAAAACTCCTCCAGCAAAGCCCAACCTTGGTTTTACATTTGCCTACCTAAGCCTTTTTCCCTTGGGTTTCCGGAGCCTGAGGGTCATCTTTATTTACCCACCCCCCCGGACCAGTGCACTTCCGAGTGTTGGTCCAAACCGAGCGATGTCCAGCGCCCCCTGGGCAACCAGGGTCTATGCCAACCCGACGTCTGGCTCATCCGGTGTGCCTTGAGAACGAGATACGTGCGACTCCTATCGGGATTTGTCGGCACATCGGGCGGCTTTGCTGGTCTTGTTTTACCATTGTCGAAATGTCTTGTAACCAGGATTCCAAGACTGATTGGGTCTTCCCGGGAGAAGGAATATCCTTCGTTGACCGTGAGAGCTTGTGATGGGTTAAGTTGGGACACCCCTACAGGGTATAAACTTTCGAGAGTCGTGCCCGCGGTTATGTGGCAGATGGGAATTAGTTAATATCCGGTTGTAGATAACTTGACACCAGATTCAAATTAAAACGCATGAACTGCGTGTGTAGCCGTGATGGTCTCTTTTCGGTGGAGTCCGGGAAGTGAACACAATTTTTGGGTTATGTTTGAATGTAAGTATTTTCAGGATCACTTCTTGATCACTTGTAGCTTCTCGACCATTCCGTTTGCTTCTCTTCTCGCTCCACCATACTTGCTTAGTCGCTGCTGCAACCTCACCACTTTACCCCTTCCTTACCCATTCAGCTTTGCTAGTCTTGATACCCATGGTAATGGCATTGCTGAGTCCTCGTGGCTCACTGATTACTACAACAACAGTTGCAGGTACAGGTATGCGATGATCATGACGTGAGAGCGATGCTTGCTTGTTTTGGAGTTGTTATTCTGCTTCTTCTTCAATCAGGGGATAGGTTCCAGGCCGGCAGCCTGGGCTAGCAGGGTGGATGTCGTTGAGTTTCTGTTCGTGTTTCATCCGTAGTCGGATGCTGCTCTTGTGTATGATGATGTTGTATTTGTGTGGCATTGTATGCCTCTTGTATGTGTCCCCAACTATTATGTAATGGTATGATGTAATGATATCCACCTTGAAAAAGCGTCTCCAATATGCGCTTCTATCCTTGGTGGGACCTTCGAGTTCCTTTAGGATAAGGTCACATATTGGGCGTGACATCACTTGAATGTGTTCAAAGGGTCAAATGACCCCTGAAGTTTTCCAAATTTCCACATGACAGTTTGTATAAGTGCACATTACACGTAGAAAATTTTTGAAGGCCGTAAGAGGAAGCTATCTGCCGTTCGTCATCAAACATGCATTGTTCCCTCTCGGAACCACGACCCTTCTACTGAGTTGCTCCGGTTTGTGAGGGATGTGTGCCAAACTTTCGTCAAACAGGCCAATTTTTGTACCACATCATCTTGGTGGCATTACATTACATCAAGCAAGGTTTCATGTTTCCTGATCATATTTTAATTTTTTGTAATTATAATGCCATGGCACTCCATGCATGTGTCCATGCCGCAAGTCCAATAAGTTTGAAAATTCCTTCTAATTTACTGCAAATGGAATTAACTCGCACACAAGTACACAAATATGATTTTTTAGACCGTTATGGTTAGCCATTGCATGAACATCTAGTTCAAATTTGAATTACGGTCATTAAATGGCTAGGAAATCACTTAAATCTCTTCAAAAGGTCAAATTACCCCTGAAATTTTCCAAATTTTTACATCACAGTTTGTATTAGTGCAAATTACACGTAGAAAAGTTTTGAAGGCCGCAAGAGGAAGCTATCTGCCATTCGTCATCAAACATGCATTGTTCCCTCTCAGAACCACGACCCATCAAGTGAGTTGCTCCAGTTTGTGAGGAGTGTTTGTCCAAACTTTCGTCAAACAGGCCAATTTTTGTACCACATCATCTTGGTGGCATGATAGCACATCAAGCAAGGTTTCATGTTTTCCAGATCATTTTTTAATTTTTTTTTGGAATAAAAATGCCATGACACTCCATGCATGTGTCCATGACATGAGTCCAATATGTTTGAAAATTCCTACTAATTTACTGCACTTGGAATTAACTCGCACAAAAGTACACAAAAAATATGATTTTTGAAACCGTCATGGTTAGCCATTGCATGTACATCTAGTTCAAATTTGAATTACAGTCGTTAAATGGCTAGGAAATCACTTAAATGTCTTCAAAAGGTCAAATGACCCATGAAATTTTCCAAATTTTCACATGACAGTTTGTATAAGTGCACATTACACGTAGAAATTTTTTTAAGGCCATAAGAGGAAGCTATCTGCCGTTCGTCATCAAACATGCATTGTTCCCTCTCGGAACCATGAGCCTTCTAGTGAGTTGCTCCGGTTTGTGAGGGGTGTGTGTCCAAACTTTCGTCAAACAGGCCAATTTTTGTACCAGATCATCTTGGTGGCATGACATTACATCAAGCAAGGTTTCATGTTTCCTGATCCTTTTTTAATTTCTTGGCATTAAAATGCCATGGCACTCCATGGATGTGTCCATGACATGAACCAATATGTTTGAAAATCCCTTCTAATTTACTGCACATGGAATTAACTCGCACACAAGTACACAAATAAGATTTTTCAAACCGTTATGGTTAGCCGTTGCATGTACATCTAGTTCAAATTTGAATTACGGTCATTAAATGGTTACGAAATCACTTCAATTTCCTCAAAGGGTCAAATGACCCCTGAATTTTGCAAATTTTCACATGACAGTTTGTATAAGTGCACATTACACGTAGAAAAAATTTGAAGTCCATAAGAGGAAGCTATCTGCCATTCGTCATCAAACATGCATTGTTCCCTCTCGCAAGCACGACCCTTCTATTGAGTTTCTCCGGTTGCTGAGGGGTGTGTGTCCAAACTTTCATCAAACAGGCCAATTTTTGTACCAATTCATCTTGGTGGCATGACATTACATCAAGTAAGGTTTCATGTTTCCTCATCATTTTTTAATTTTTTCGAATTAAAATGCCATGGCACTCCATGCATGTGTCCATGCGGTGAGTCCAATATGTTTGGAATTTCCGTCTAATTTACTGCACATGGAATTAACTCGCATACAAGTACACAAATATGATTTTTCAAACCGTTATGGTTAGCCATTGCATGAACATCTAGTTCAAATTCGAATTACGGTCATTTAATGTCTAGGCAATCACTTAAATCTCTTCAAAAGGTCAAATGACCCCTGAAATTTTCCAAATTTTCACATGACAGTTTGTATCAGTGCACATTACACGTTGAAAAATTTTGAAGCCCGTAAGAGGAAGCTATCTGCCATTCATCATCAAACATGCATTGTTCCCTCTCGGAACCACGACCCATCAAGTGAGTTGCTCCGTTTTGTGAGGGGTGTGTGTCCAAAGTTTCGCAAACAGGTCAATTTTTGTACCACATCATCTTGGTGGCATGACAGTACATCAAGCAAGGTTTCATGTTTTCCTGATCATTTTTAATTTTTTTTTGGAATTAAAATGCCATGGCACTCCATGCATGTGTCCACGACGTGAGTCCAATATGTTTGAAAATTCCTTCTAATTTACAGCACATGGAATTAACTCGCACACAAGTACACAAATATGATTTTTCAAACTCTCATGGTTAGCCGTTGCATGTACATCTAGTTAAAATTGCATTACAGTCATTAAATGGCTAGGAAATCACTTAAATGTCTTCAAAAGGTCAAATGACCCTGGAATTTTCCAAATTTTCACATGACAACTTGTATAAGTGCACATTACATGTAGAAATTTTTTTAAGGCCATAAGAGGAAGCTCTGTGTCGTTCATCATCAAACATGCATTGTTCCCTCTCGGAACCACGAGCCTTCTAGTGAGTTGCTCCGGTTTGTGAGGGGTGTGTGTCCAAACTTTCATCAAACAAGCCAATTTTTGTACCACATCTTCTTGGTGGCATGACATTACATCAAGCAAGGTTTCATGTTTCCTGGTCCTTTTTTTATTTTTGGGATTAAAATGCCAAGGCACTCCATGCATGTGTCCATGTCGTGAGTCCAATATGTTTGAAAATTCCTTCTAATTTACTGCACATGGAATTAACTCGCACACAAGTACACAAATATGATTTTTCAAACCGTTATGGTTAGCCGTTGCATGTACATCCAGTTCAAATTTTAATTACGGTCATTAAATGGCTACAAAATCATTTAATTGTCTTCAAAGGATCAAATGACCCCTGAAACTTTGCAAATTTTCACATGACAGTTTGTATAAGTACACATTACACGTAGAAAACAAATTTGAAGGTCGTAAGAGGAAGCTATCTGTCGTTCTTCATCAAACATGCATTGTTCCCTCTCGGAACCACGACCCTTCAAGTGAGTTGCACCGGTTGGTGAGGGGTGTGTGTCCAAACTTTCGTCAAACAGGCTAATTTTGGTACCACATCATCTTGGTGGCATGTCATTACATCAAGCAAGGTTTCATATTTCCTAATCATTTTTTAATTTTTTGAAATTAAAATGCCATGAAACTCCATGCCTGTGTCCATGTGGCGAGTCCAATATGTTTGAAATTTCCGTCTAATTTACAACACATATAATTAACTCGCACACAAGTACACAAATATGATTTTTCAAACCATTATGTTTAGCCGTTGCATGAACATCTAGTTCAAATTTTATTTACGGTCATTAAATGGCTAGGAAATCACTTAAATCTCTTCAAAAGGTCAAATGACCCCTGAAATTTTCCAAATTTTCACATCACAGTTTGTATCAGTGCACATTACACATAGAAAAATTTTGAAGGCCGTAAGAGGAAGCTATCTGCCTTTCGTCATCAAACATGCATTGTTCCCTCTCAGAACCACCACCCATCTAGTGAGTTGCTCCGGTTTGTGAGGGGTGTGTGTCCAAACATTCGTTAAACAGGCCAATTTTTGTACCATATCATCTTGGTGTCATGACAGTATATCAAGCAAGGTTTCATGTTTTCCTGATCATTTTTTATTTTTTTTGGAATTAAAGTGCCATGGCACTCCATGCATGTGTCCATGTGTCGTGGGAAACGAGCACCTATGGGGCAGGGCCCCTTTTCGGTCCGACAGGGAGCGGAGGGCGCGCGAAGAGCAGATCGAGGTCGAGCACGCGAGGGATTTTACCCAGCTTCGGAGCTCTTCAGAGAGATAAAACTCCTACTGCTGCTTTGTGTTTGTATTTGTTCTTACTCGAAACCGTGTGGTGTGTTGTAGTCTCGAATGAGTCGAACCCCTTCTACGTGCGCATGGGCCTCCTTTTTATAGTCTAAAGGGGTCACCGACAGGTGGCAACGTAGAAAGAGGGTTAAAAAAAGTAAAAACGCGGGTTGGTACAGCCGCTATCATGATGCCCCTACCCAACTCGGCGGCGGGGACAAGGGCATTTAATGCCCGTTCGATCGTAAGCAGTGTAAGCGACCGTTAGGGCGCCACCGATCGCCACGATGGCCTCCTTGTCGCTCCATCCGCCACCTCGCACCGCTTGGCTGCACACCGCCCGACACGCGCGCCAGAATGATCTTGGGGCGACACGTCGTTGGATCTTGTTGGGCGTGGAAGCGATGTGGTGGCTGTGACATGCAAGCGCCTTGCATGTTATTGTCTTGTTGCACCCGCGAGCTTGTCGCTCGCTAGTCCTTTGCCGGGACGCGCGGCGCGTCGCGGCAAGTTCTTCATAGTACCTTAGTTGGCCTTCCCGGCAAGCTCCTCTTGCCGGGGTCTTGTCCTTCCCGGCAAGCTCCTCTTGCCGGGGCCTTGTCTTCTTAGTTAACACTTTGTTCTTGAATGGCAGTAAATAGGAATAGCGGAGGATCTTGGTGGACGCCCGGCAAGCCTTGCCGCGGGGCGCTGCGACTGCCCGTGCCCAAGTTCGGGGTACTAAGGTACCCCTACTTTAGTACACCGACAGAGCCCCGGGCTGGGCCATACACGGTGCGGCGCTTTGTTGGGCGAGACCAAAAGCAGGCACGCGAGCACGCAGCTGCTGCCGGTCCAAACCAAATCCACTCCGTATCCACCACGTCCTCCCGTAACGGCACGCATCAATCGCGGCGTCGTGGGAGAGATCGTGGGCAATACTTAAATCCAGGAAATGCGTAACGTTCGCATCCCCTGTTTATAAGTAGAGGAAACAGGGCCGTTCCCCCCACCTTCGCCACTTGCAGTTCCTTCCTCCGAAACCTCCGCCGCTCCCCTCTGCTTCACAAGCCGAAAGAGAGCAGTGCTCCACCGCCCGTCGCCGCCGTCGCCCTCAATACCTCCGCGCTCCCCCGCCGCTTCCGCCATGCCTCCGAAGACCGGCAAGGGCTCAAAGTCGAGCACCAAGTCGGCCGAGGTGTTGCGGCTCGAGGCGCTGCGCAAGGAGCGAGTGCTTTTCCCCCCCGAGCTCACCCCGAAGGCGCTGTGGGAGGAATTTTACCTCTTCTGGTCGACGCAGACGCCGGCGCATCCGCACACGCCGGTGCTTTCCGCTGAGGCTTCCAAATCGAAGCGGTGCCCAAAAGGGTACCATTTCTTTCCTGTGTTCTTCTATTGCGGGCTCTGCCCACCTTTCTCCGATTTTCTCTGCGACATCATGAATACCTATGGGTTTCATCTTCTTGATTTCACCCCCAACGCCGTTCTGACAATGGCGGTTTTCGCACACCTCTGCGAGAACTTCATTGGCATCCTCCCGAATGTCGCTCTTTTTCGTCATTATTTCACCCCCTGGGCCGAGAAAAGGGAGCCACAGGCTGGCGGAATCGCCTGGACCTCACGGATCGGCATGAAGGAGGTGTACTTGACGGGCGAGCTCCGCAGCAAGTGGGATGAGTGGAGGGCGGAGTGGTGCTGGATCGTTGACGCCAACCCGCAGCCATTCGTCAACCTGCGCCAGACCGGGGTAGTGCGCGGCGGCGACTGGAGTGCTCTGTCGCCGGACGATGCCAAGCTGAAGATTGCCACTACCCGAATCCTCCGGCTCAGGCTTGCCGGGCTCACAGCAGGGGCAGTTGGCGCGGATTTCCTTCGTCGTCGCATCACCCCTCTGCGAGAGAGGAGGCCCGCTGGATGTTTGGCGGCCAGCGGATATCATGAGGCTGCGTCCGGCCTCAACTTCAACTTCACGGTTACGGAGCTTGGCGAGATCTTGAGGAGCTGTTCAAGCATGACGCCAACCGTCGAGTGGTTCAGGCTGCGCAGGCATCATCCCATTGTGCAACAACTCGGTAGCGATCGCATCTGCGCAATGATGCGGAGTGCAACTTCGCCGGGATAAGCGCAACTTGGATAGAGCCCGCCGGCGGCGTCGTGCGGCAATTCTTCGATGGCAGCGGAGGTAGCAGTCAACTCCGACGAGCGAGGCTCCTCACCGCGACACCACCGGCGGCGAGATCGCGTACATCGCCACCAGGGCGAAGAAGGCGGCGGCGACTGCTGCCGTGGCGGTTGGCTTCACATTGGAGGAGGCGGAGGCGGCCGAGGCGGCAAGTCTTGCCGTCCGGGAAGACCTTGCCGGAGAGGTCATTGGCGAGAGGGAGCCCGAGGCTGAAGCGAGCGAGCCCGCCGGGGGCGTGAGCGGCCAGCCGTCCTCGAGCAGCTTGCCGCAGGCGGAGCCCCCAGCGCAGCCCCAATTCCAACCAAGAAGGCGCCTCCGTCGAGTTGGAGATCCAGCAGGGCGGCAAGCAGGCCAACAGCCGTAGCGTCATGGGACGCGCTCGCACCGCGGCAAGTACAATCGCCGCAGGAGCATCTCAGGCCACGCCGGCAACCGAGGCGGGGTCTTCCCGGGCTGCCACACCCGATCCTGCCGCAGCTCCCGGCATACGTCCAAGGGAGCCCACTCCTCCGCCTCGCCGCGCAGAAAGGGTACCAGACTTCGACCTCTCTGTGCTGAGCTCTGAAGAGGAGGAAGAAGAGGAGGAGGAGTAAGGCTTTCTTCCTACTTCACTTGTCTTTCTTTGATCTTTGTTGTTGCTTGTCTTGTATCTGATTTGATTCTCTCTGAATCCCTGTTCTATTTCAGGACTCTGGCCGAGAGAGCGGCGAAGAGGGCCAAGGTGTCGGGGGCTCGCTGGTGCCTCCGAGCACCTATGGGGCACTTGGGGCCCTTCAGTTCAGCGAGGGAGCGAGGGCAGCCTTGCAGAGCAGATCGAGGTCCGCGCCTTGCTGAGAGAGGCGGGCATCTTTACCCGGCCGGGGCTCTCCAGAGAGATAACACCCCTACTGCTGCTCTGTGTTGTTATTAGATCTAGCTCGAGCGTGCGAGCAAAAAATGGAGCTGTGGGTGCATGTCGAATGGACCGAACCCCTTCTACGTGCGCATGGGCCTCCCTTTTATAGTCTGAAGGGGGTACCCATAGGTGGCAGCGTAGGAAGAGGGGGTAGAAACGTAAAAGCGCAGGTTGGTACAACAGTGCACAATAGTGCCCCTACCTAACTCTGACGGCAGGGGACAAGGGCATTAAATGCCCGTCCGGTCGCCCCACAGTGCAGGTGGGGTGACCGTTAAGTGAGCCTCTGGGTGCCACGATGGCGCCTCTGTCAGCTCCGTTTGCCACCTCGCTCTGCATGGTTGCATAGTATCTCGCCACGTGCTCTTGGGATGGCCTGGTGATGACGCGTCACTGGGTGCGCTGGAGTTGGGTGGCAGCCTTGCCGCGGCAAGTGCCTTACCGCAGTCCTTTTGTTGTGTCGGCAAGCTTGCCGGCCACTGGACCTTGCCGGGGCGCGCGGGGCGCCGCGGCAGGTTTTCTGGTGATGCCATGGTTAGCCCTCCCGGCAAGCTCCTCTTGCCGGGGCCTTCGTGTTCTTGGCTGGTACTTTGTTCTTGAATGGCAGTGATAAGGAGTGGTGGGGAGCCTTGCCGGACGTCGGGCGAGCCTCGCCGCAGGGTGCTGCGACTGCCCGTGCACAAGTTCGGGGTACTAAGGTACCCTCCTACTTTAGTACACCGACAGAGCCCCATGCTCGGGCCATACGGTGCGGCGTTGTTGGTCTGGCCCGAGCGATTGCTGCACGGCACCGCGTGGCACAGGTCCGCCGACAGCGGGCTCCGCACCCACAGCTCTCCCGCAGCGGCGCGCGTCGATTGCGGTGTCGTGAGAGAGCGTGGGTGGCGGATCGCCCTTTAAGGCATCCACAACCGTGATCGTGGTGCAGGCGAGGTCTCTTCACCGTCGCTCGGCCCGCTTTTTAGCCACGCGCCCTCATGCATGGGGTGCGTGGCGGCGAAGTGGGAGGCCGAGCCGTCCGGGCGAAGATGGTGGGTCGGCCCGCTCCTCTACCCCTCTCGCTTTACGATTGGCTGGTAGGCGGCTGAGCCACCACCTCGTCCTTTAAAAAGGCGAAGGGGAGCACGATAGTCTCGCACCTCCTCTATTCCTTCGTCTTCAACTTCCGTTACTCTTCCTCCTATCTGCCATGGAGGAAGGGAATCCTGGTCCTTCTACGGTAGCAGCAAGGGTCACCTCCAGGCAGCACGCCTCTCCCTATCCTGCACTGTGGCGGCGGGCCGCCACGAGGGAGGGAGGCGGGGCGGGCATGAGACGAGGCCGAGGGCGTGGTCGAGGCGGTCGGGGAGGCGGCGGGCGTCGCCTCCCGTCTCCACCGGCGGCTCCTTTCCTCGGGCGGTCCACACCGAGAGCGATCACAGGGAGTTCTTCATCAAGCTGCGCCGGCGCCTCGCCGCCGCCTCCGGCTGCCCTGCCCGTTCGCGAGTGCGATGGAACGGATCCGCCCGAGGTGATGGAGTTGCGCATGAGGGCTGCGGGATCAGCGGCACTTTCGAGTGAGTGTCGTGTCCCCAGCCCGGCGTGATGTGCCGACCGGGTGGAAGACATTCGCCCGCATCCACAGCTTGTCGGCGGAGTTTACCCTCCATTTAAAGTTAATGGAGGCGACCTTCTCGCCGTCAAGGTCTTGGGACTCGGGACCGGGCGAGATCTTGTGTGGACAGCTCCTCCGATAGCGAAGGTCCCTCCTCGGCGAGTAGCGAGGAGGAGGGAGCGGCAACGACGGCAGCGAGGATGGCGGGTCCGACTAGGCGACGGACGCTGCCTCGCGCGCCACCGGCGACCCCATCATCCGGGTCGCCGGCCTTCTGAACTCCCCGGGGCCGTCTCCTTGGGCGGCTGGCGTAGGGAGGCTGCGGAAGAGGAAGAGGGGTGGCGGCAAGGCCGTCAAATCGGAGTACGAGGGTGAGGAGCCCTCGTCAGCGTGCTGACGTCCCACCACCCCGTCTTCAAGGTCTACCTCCGGCACCTCCGTCTCCGCCAAGCTCCTGGCCGGCCCCCGGGAAGTTCTCTTGGTGTCTTCTGACGCCCGTAGCTCTCCTAGGCGCCCCTTTTGCCCTTCCCGGCGAGCTTCTCTCGCCGGGGCCTCTTTGACCTACCTCCTGAACAGAGAAACAGGAGAGGGATTACGGGCATCTTATCTTTCAATTTGTAAGCCCTTGGGCCTTAGTTGTATTTAAAATCTGTAGTCCTCTCTATCATGTTTTTCATCCTCCATAGACTTGTAACTAACTAGGATGTTTTTAATGAAAAGAGGGGAACGCTTGTCGGACTAGGCCCTTTACTTGATTTGGTGTCTTATGCGTTCCCACCCTCGCTTCTAGGGGACTTGCGGAGCGAGCACACTTCTTGAGTCTTGGGACATCAGCAGCCATTGGCGGTGTCGCCGGCAAGCATCCTTGCGGGCGATTCTGGCGCACTTGTGTTTGTTGGCGGACTCGGAAACAAATCAAAGGCGAATCTGATCCGACTCATTCCTCCGCGCATGGATTTTACAAGACACGCTCGTTCAAGGACGCGGTCCCGCCTTCCCCAGCCCATAAGAGGATGCATGACGAGGGATGAAAAACTTATCTGACCCCACAGCCTTCCGGCGCTATTATCCCTGCCTGGAAGGAATCTTGGCACTCGCAGCCCCCGGCAACTCTGGATCCACCAAAATCCGGGTGCTGGTGTGCTCTCTTCTGGTTTCTCCTTGTCGCTGTAATTACAGCCATGAAAACAGCTGAGATAGTACTGCAACAATTTCATTATCTATATATATATATATTTTTTGTGCGACTTAAAAAAGCGATGCCGTGCCTTGCCCTTCGTATGTTTATACTCTCGCTGTTAGGGAACTTGCCGGCGCTAACACACTTCTGAGTCTGGGACATCAAAGACTTCTTTGGCGGTGTTGTCTCCGGCAAGAAACCTTCTCGGGCGATTGCGATGCACTCGAATTGTTGGCGGACTCGGAAACAAATCAGGGCGCAACTCAGCCGTGAGTTGGTTCCTCCGCGCTAAGTTTCTCATCGAAGGCGCCTTACGGCAAACTTGCTATCTTCGCCCTCTACTTGTTATATCCTTTGTGCGTTTTACCCTCGCTTCTAGGGAACTTGCGGCGCTAACACACTTCTCGATGCGGGACATCGGCAGCCAGCTGGCGGTGTTGTTTCCGGCGAGAAACCTTCTCGGGCGATTGCGGTGCACTTGCATTGTTGAGCGGACTCGGAAACAAAGCAAGGACGCAACTTAACCATGAGTTGGCTCCTTCTGCGTACAGGCATTGCGTACAAAGGACGAACGCGCAAGGGGCATAACATAAAAGAAACATGGAACTAATGGGTGTTATGTACAAAAACTTGGATGACTTAGCTTTTTTTTTAACGTCCCGCTGAGGTCGTACTTCTTCCCCGATCCCTTCCCGTTGTATGTTCTTGTCCCTACGCTTTTGGGGAACCCACCGGCGCAAACACGCTTGCTGAGCGCAGGGCATCAGCGGCTCGCTGGCGGTGCTGCCTCCGGCAGGAAGAACTCGTCGGGCTGGTTGCGGCGTGCTTTTATCATCGAGCGGACTCGAGATGAATCGACGGTGCAACCTAACCACACCCCCCCCCGACGCCCAGGTTCTTCATACAAGGTATGGATTTTCAGGGAGTACAACCCAAAAGTTCGAAGCTCGGCATCCTTCTTTGCCCTACTGGCCGGCGGACTGGTCGGCGGAGCTCGATGGCGCGGCCTCGACGGCAGCGCGGCGCTCCGGGGAGATGCGCCTGCCGGAGTGCGCACTAGAGCCGGGGCCGTCCGTGCCGGGCTTAGTCTTTGGCTGGTCTGTCTTCGCCTTCTCGCACTTGCCGGCGGAGCTTGATGGCGTGTCCTCGACGGCAGCGCAGCGCTCCGGGGAGATGCGCTTGCCGGAGTGAGCACCAGAGCTATCCTTTCCGGACTTGGTCTTCTTCTTCCCCCGGGGAGCTTCAGCGGCAAGTGGCTCGCGCTCTGCCGCAGCAGCTGCTTCCCGGTACATCTCGTCGGCGCAGATGAGTGTATCCTTCTTGTCACCTTGGATAGAGATGACGCTCATCGGGCCAGGAATCTTGAGCACATTGTATGCGTGGTGAGAGGCCGCCATGAACTTGGCGAGTGCGGGTCGGCCGAGTATCCCATTGTAGTGCAAAGGAATATCAGCCACGTCGAATGTGACCCTCTCAGTCCTGAAGTTCAGCTCGCTGCCGAACGTCACCGGCAATGTGATCTTTCCCTTGGGCTGGCTCCTTCCCGGGTTTATTCCTTGAAAGGTGCCAGTTTCTTCTAGCTCGCTGTCGGGGATCTGGAGCTTCTTAAGCCTTCGCGGAGAAATCAGGTTCGGCCGGCCCGCCGTCAACCAACACCTTCGTGACCTTGAGGTTGCGGATCGTTGGTGAAGACGAACAGCGGCAAGCACCCGACCGCGATGATGCGATCGGGTGATCCTCAACGTTGAAGGCGATGGGCGTCTTGGACCACTTGAGGCTGCGTGCCTCGACGGAAGGCTCCGCTGCGTTTACTTCGCACCTTTGTTTGAGTCGGCGGTGCGAGGTGTGCAGGGAGGCGCCGCCGTCGACGCACAATACTTCTGTTGCCTTCTGAAACTCTTGATCCTCAGTCTCATCCTCCTCCATCTCATCATCTTCGTCTTCATCCTCGTCTTTGTCGCGGCCGCGGGGAGGCCTGTCTCCTTGCCGCGGCTTGGCCTTGCCGCGGTTCCCTCCCCGGGCGGGAAGCTTCTTGCCGGATCCTCCGCCACCTCCCTGGGCTCTCTCCTTATCGCGGCGCTCGTACTCAGCTTTCTGCAGCTCCGCCATCTGCTCTACTTTTTTGCAGGTTTGGAGGTCATGGCCTTTGGTGCGGTGGATCTTGTAATAACGCTTGCCGGAGCCGTCCTGCTTGTCGGCGGCCGCTACAGCCTCGCCGGAGTCGTCGGTCTTCGCTTTGTCGGAGCCGCCTCCGTTGCCGGAATGCTCAACAGCTAGCACATCCTTAGCTTTCCTCTTCCTATTGTTCCGCCTCCGGTTCCTCCTTGCTGGGGCAGCGTCCTCGCTGTCAGATCCTTTTGCTCCGGCAACCTCTCCGGGGATTTTCCTCCCCTCTTCAGCCCGTTCACACTTGTCGGTGAGGCGTGAGCTTCGTGACATCTCGATCTTTATCATCGCCATCTCCTCCCTCATCCTGCGGTTCGCGCGTTCGATGAAACGCGGCGATAACCGCGGCGGGGTGGGCGTCCGAATGTTGCGCTGCACTTGGCTGAATCTTTGTATATACTTGCGCGGGGCTCCCCTCATACGGGCGAGCAAGTGGAGGTCACTTTCACGGCCATGAGGCTTGTGGCACGCCCATGAAGGCGCCGACAAACCGATGACACAGGTCCGCCCATGAAG
The DNA here is from genome assembly GCA_021437245.1 of Aegilops speltoides. NCBI lineage: Eukaryota > Viridiplantae > Streptophyta > Magnoliopsida > Poales > Poaceae > Aegilops > Aegilops speltoides. The sequence goes on from CM038143.1 coordinate 227,988,506, forward strand.
AGAGCCGTCCGGCAAGTGCATGAGCCAAGATCGGCGTTGGGTTTGAGTACCAGCGGGAAGTAGTTGGCGAGATCTTCTCGTCGCGCCCTCCGGCCTTTGCACGCGATGGTGAAGATCTTGAGGAACTCCGGCGGTTGTATCCTGCCATCATACTTCTCGGGCACATCTGGCTTGAAGTTTTTAGTTTTGGGCCATTGGACTTGCCGCGGCTTCGCGGGTGAGCAGGGCGACCTGCCGCGACTCTGACAAGTCGCTGGTTCTCCGGTGCGTCTTGGCGTCGGCAATGAACTGGCGCTGGTCGAGGTGACGTCGCGCTTCTCTCCGGCACTCGATGCGAGTGCGAGCGTCTTCGTGTTGTCGTTCTTGGAGAACGTGGCGCTGATCCCGGCGAGTTCGCGGGTCCGATGACGCGATGGAGTCGGCGTCAAGGTTGGTCCGGCGGTAGCGATCTTAACTGTGGGGCTGGGGCGCCCGAGCGGTACCCAATGATCTGTCGGCGCCGTCTGCGCCGGGCGTCTGGTCGGACCCTCGGCGCGTTCGATCGCCGAGCTTGTCACCATTGGCGGCCGACGAGGCTGTGTATGGCCACCCTCCGGTCGTCGATCTTGTGTGGCGGGGAAGTCTAAAGCAGTGGGCTCGGGCGGCGCTTCCTCTGCGATCTTGGGCAGCGGTGGTGACGGGCGGCGCGAGGAGCGAGATGTGCTCGAACTCCCAACCGGGTTGGGAGGAGCAACACCCCGTCCAGGCGACCGTACTTCACTCGCACCAGCATGCGGTCGTGCATGCTGACCTCGAGCGTCCCGCGACCCACCGGCCTGGCCTTGCTCCAACGCAAGCACGGTGCTAGGAGCACCGGGGCCTGGTTGACCTTGTACCTCTTGGGAAGGGCGCGGCGTCTGCACCGTCGCCGACGCTTGCGGGGCCTTGTTCCTGGATCTGGTGGCGACCACGAGACCCACCGCGGCACCGCTCCTCGCGGCGTCCACCTCACCGCCTGCTTGCTCGTGGTGGTGGTGGAATGATGTAAACCAGGCGGCCACCTCCGAGCTTCTTCTTCGGTGGCATTTTGTGATAGCGCTGATGTAGTGCGGCGTGGAGACCGGATCGGATGCTCACGACCTCGGCGCCCCCTACAGTGCGCCAAAGATGTCGGGGCTCGCTGGTGCCTCCGAGCACCTATGGGGCACAGGGGCCTGCAGTTCGGCGAGGGGCGAGGGCAGCGAGAGCAGATCGAGGTCCGCGCCTGCGGAGGCGGGCAATCTTTACCCGGCCGGGGCTCTCGGAGAGATAACACCCCTCTGCTGCTCTGTGTTGTTATTAGATCTAGCTCGGCGTGCGGCGAAAAATGGAGCTGTGGGTGTCGAATGGACCGAACCCCTTCTCGTCGCATGGGCCTCCTTTTATAGTCTGAAGGGGTACCCACGGTGGCGGCGTGGGAAGAGGGGGTAGAAAGCGTAAAGCGCGAGGTTGGTACAGCGATGCACAATGCCCTACCTAACTCGGCGGCGGGGACAAGGGCATTAAATGCCGTCCGGTCGCCACGGTGCGGTGGGGTGGCCGTTAAAGTGAGCCTCTGGGTGCCATGATGGCGCCTCTGTCGACTCCGTTTGCCACCTCGCTCTGCATGGTTGCGTAGTATCTCGCCACGTGCGCAGGGATGGCTTTGGTGATGACGCGTCCTTTGGGTGCGCTGGAGTTGGGTGGCAGCCTTGCCGCGGCAAGTGCCTTACCGCGGTCCTTTTGTTGTGCCGGCAAGCTTGCCGGCCACTGGACCTTGCCGGGGCGCGCGGGGCGCCGCGGCAGGTTTTCTGGTGATGCCATGGTTAGCCCTCCCGGCAAGCTCCTCTTGCCGGGGCCTTCGTGTTCTTGGCTGGTACTTTGTTCTTGAATGGCAGTGATAAGGAGTGGTGGCGAGCCTTGCCGGACGTCGGGCGAGCCTCGCCGCGGGGTGCTGCGACTGCCCGTGCACAAGTTCGGGGTACTAAGGTACCCCCCCTACTTTAGTACACCGACACAAGGTCCCCGTGGTTGTCATCGAGGACGATCCTGCGGTGATGGCAGAGGACACGTCCGAGACTACTTTAGCGGACCGGTTCCTTCTCCTCGCAGGCAGCCCCGGCTGGCCCAGCGTAAGTGTTTGGTTCACTTCTGTTGTGGGCGCGCATGGGTGCTTCTTCTTTCTTGACATCTTGATTGCTGATTCATTCATGTAGGAGCGAGCAGGCCTATCGGGAGCAATCGAAACCGCCCGGAGGTCTTTGTCTGCCGACTCTGGCTGCCAAGGCGATTCCCGACAAGGGCGCTCCCGGCAAGGAGAGGTTCCCGGCAAGGGGCGGAACGATGAGCCCTTGGTGGAGAGCCCATGGTCCTGAGCCCAGCACAGGTAACCTACCTTGACGGAAATCTTCCCTTGGGTTCTTTTTCTGATCTTCTTTCTTCTTTTTTTGGATATTTTCTTGACTTTTCTTTCCTCTTCCTATCCTCAGATCCCCCTCTCGCAGACCCGATGGAAACCGAGCCCGCTGGTGAGGAAGGCGCACGCGGCAATACTGAAAATGCCGCCACTGGCGAGGAAGGGGCCGGCGCTGAGGAAGCCACTGGCGAGGGGTCCATCGATCGTGCTTCGACACGGAGGCGCGGGGCGCAGGCGCTACACGTCCGCCGACCCTCCGCCATCGATGCAGCGCCAGGCTCGAGGAGCCCCAGCCAGCGCATACTTGAAGGCGGCGAGCGTATAAATCAAGCTTCCACAGGCGTCGAGCTCGGGCGCCGGTGGAAGGAGAGGAGTTTGATGGAGAAGTACTCGCCTCTGCTGGGCTGGCGGTGGTTGGCCGCCTTAGCAGCGCGATGGCGAGTCCGAGGAGGCAGCTGCTCCGGAAGTTGGTGTCACTCTACGGCGCTGTATGGCCCGGGCCGGGGCTCTGTCGGTGTACTAAGGTAGGGTACCTCGGTACCCCAACTTGTACCTGGCGATCCTGACTTCCGTGCTGGATCCACCAAATGCTTGCCGGAGACCATTTCCGCTCCATACCAAGCCATTCAAGAACAAAGTGTACAAGACAGAAGGTTAAGACCCCGGCAAGAGGAGCTTGCCGGGAAGGCCGTTCCAGGCTCAAGACTACACCGCTCATGCAAGTCCTGGCGAAGGAGCTTCGCCAGAGACTAAAGATCACATCACGAAGGCGCGCCTCGGCGCCATGCGGCGTCGGCGAGGCCGGGGAAGCGACAAGACTACAAGCCCGACAAGCTCCGGGCCGGCAAGATCAAGACCCGGCAAGGTACTTGCGGGAAAGCTCGATGCGTGCCGCCTCCAGCTCATCTCGCCTGCGTCGCCTTCACCCCTCTCGAGAGCGCGTGGCGGGTGGCTGTCTTGCATGAAGGGTGCGGTGGCACTCCGCAGTGGTGGCTTCATCGCCCGTGGCGAACGGAGAACGCAAGGCGGGAGCTTTTGGGGCGGCGGCGGCAGGCGTTAAATGCTCTTGTCCCCCTCTGTCAAAAGTAGGTAGAGTCCTTGTTCATGCACTATAGCTGCCTTGTTCCCTTGCTCCAACTACCACCTCTTTTACATTTTACCCCTCTACCCTCGTTGACACTGTCGGTGACCCTTGCCCTATAAAGGAGGCCCATGCACAACGTGGGGGTTCCGATCATTCGCTACTTTCGCGGGGGTTCCGATCATTCGCTACTCTCGCGGGGGTTCCGATCATTCGCTACTTTCGCGGGGGTTCCGATGATTCGCTACTCTCACGCTCGGTGTAGCTGCTCTCCGGGCTCCCGAGCGCAATACAACACAAAGCAGCAGTAGGGTTTTACGCGACCATCGCGGCCCGAAGCTGGGTAAAAATCCCCTCGCCCGCGCGCATCGCCTCGATCTGCTCTCTGTGCATCCTCCGCCCTCGTACCGAACACACGAAGAGATGTCGTGCGCGATGGGGGGACGACAGCGCCCGACAAGCGAAGCTTGAGTCCCGGGAAGCGCTTGTCGCGCAGGCGGGAGTTGACATAGAGAAACACGCGTAGGAGCTCCGGAACCGCAACCAGGAGGCCCTCCGGTCCATTGCTAATGAGAGGGCACAGCTCGACGAAGCGAAGAAGGCGTTCATCACGAGAAGGCTGAAGCCGAGGAGCAGCGAGGCTTCGCCGCCGAGGAAGCGATCAAGCGGGAAGGTGAGCGATCTGAAAGAAGGTGGACTTGGACAGCCACGAGGAGGAGCTTCGCCGTCCGGGAGCAATCACTTGGCGGGGCAATCAAGGAGGCGAAGGATGCCGCGCGGCTCTTTGAGGCCGCCAAGAAGGAGTTAGAGGTGAAGGTGGCGCGGCTGGGCGGACATGAAAGGGAAGAATGAAGATCTTGCCGCACTCCAGCAGCAGACGCGAGAAGGATGCCACGCCCATGGCGATCTGCAAGTTCAGCTTCGCCGACAAGATCAAGGCTGAAACGCCGCCAAGGACTCGGCGCTGATCTGGAGATGAAGCTGGCCACCTTGACGGAGGCAGGCGCCGCCAAGCGAAGATGACTTGAAGAAAGAAGTCAAAGCAACGAAGAGCTGCTGAGGAGGGCCGCCGAGACTCGAGAACACTTTCAAGGCCACGGTGGAGCTCGGGCGGAGGCCTCGTCAACATTGCTGCAGCCATCGACGAGGAGTTGGCGGAGCTGGACTTGGCGGGCTTCGGGTACTCCACCAACGAGAACCTCCAGCCCAGCGCCAAGCTTACTCTTTTCTTCAAGGGCGTGGTGACGGCCCTCCAGCAACTCCGGGAAAGGATCCCGAAGAAGCTGGCGGATGAGTCGCGCGCAATCTGCGCCAAGGTCTTGGAGAAGGTGCTGGTGAACATCCTCTTCCGCAATCCAGGCCTCGACCTCTCCCGCGTCCTCAAGAAGCTGCCGGCGGGTGCTGATCTTGAGGAGCTCAAAGCCATCGTCGTACCCATCATGGACAAGGTGAACGAACTCACGAGGATCGATGGCGAGCGCGCGGATTAGGCCACTCTTCTTCCCCTTTTCTTCTTCTTGCCGCTGCTAGATATGTCATGGAAACAATCTATTAGAGCGCGGCAAGTTGTTTATTGTAATATAACTTTATTTTGGGTACTATCTGCTATGTTACTTCCTTTATTCGATTCCATCCCTTGTATGTTTTTACCCTACGCTTTTAGGGAACTTGCCGGCGCAAGCACACTTGCCTTGGCGCTGAGTTCGAACAGCGGCAACTTTGGCGGTGTTGCCTCCAGCAAGAAACCTTGTCGGGACTAGTCGCGGCACACTTTCATTGTTGAGCGGACTCGAAACAAAGTAAAGGCGCAACTTAGCCATGAGCCGGTTCCTCCGCGCACAGGTTTTCCATACAAGGCACGGTTGTTCAAGGAATATAACTTAAAAATTTAAAACTGACTGTGCTCAAACTTTGGCAACTTAGCTTTTCTGTCGTCTCTGTCCCGGCAAGGCCATACTTCTTTGAACGACACCCGGTCCACACCTTTATCCTCTCCTCCCCGTCCCGTAAACTTGTGGGCGAAGGAACCTTCTTTTTGAGAAAAAGAAAGAAGAGAAAATAATGGTATGGGGCCTTAAGGCTCGTTATTGCTTACCGGGGGTAAGTGCTGCATAAAGTGTCAGATAAAACATGCAAAAAAGAAAGAATGCATGAAATTTGACAAGATGTGCGAAGCACACATGAACTTTATTTATGCACGGGATCTGCGCCTGGCTTTGTACAAAGGGTTACATGCAACAGCGGCAAGGCTTGTACAAAAGGTGGTTGCCGGAACAGATTCCGGCAACCGCGCCTTATGGGTAAAATTTGTGAAGGTGCTCTATATTCCAGGAATTGCTCACCGGAAATCCATCTTCGGTCTCAAGGCGGACAGCACCGGGCCTAGTGACTCGTTTCACCCGATAAGGGCCTTCCCACTTTGGAGTCAACTTGTTAGAATTCTTGGCGGATTGAATGCACCGAAGAACTAGGTCGCCTTCCTCGAAGCTTCTGGCATTAACTCTGCGGCTATGGTAGCGGCGCAAAGCTTGCTGGTAACGAGCAGCTCGTCCGCGACTGAAGCGATCTTCCTCGAGGAAGCAGCGCGTCATCTTGCCGCAGCTGCTCTTGCTCAAGCTCATCATAAGCGAGCACTCGAGGCGATCCGTACACGAGTTCCGTGGGGAGAACTGCTTCTGCTCCATAGACAAGAGGAAAAGGTGTCCGGCCAATGGCTCGATTTGGCGTCGTCTGATCGACCAAGAACCACCGGCAGCTCCTCGATCAATTTCTTCCGCACTTGCGCGCACAGCCGAAAGTTCTGGTCTTGAGCTCACGCAGCACTTCACGTTTGCCCTCTCCGGCTTGACCGTTGCTTCTCGGGTGAGCAGCGAAGCGAAGCAGATCTTGGCGCCAAGATCTTGGGCGTCTTGCATGAGGTGCGGCTCGTGAATTGTGTGCCATTGTCGGTGATGATCTGTTAGGGATCGAAGCGGCAAACAATTGACTGAAGAACTTGATTGCTGATTGTCTTTGTCACCTTCCTCACTGGTTCCACTTCGGCCACTTTGTGAACTTGTCGATTACAGCGTGCAAGTACTCAAAGCCCTGACACTTCGGGAAAGGGGCGAGAATGTCGAGCCCCGGACCGAAAATGGCGGGACAAAGGATTGTTTGGAGAGCTTGAGTGGCTGATGAATCTGTTTGGAGTGGGCCTGCGCGCTTCACACTTGGTTACTTGTGCGGTTGCATCTGGAGGGCTGTCGACCAAAAACCTTGCGGAAAAGCCTTGCCGGCAAGTGCTCTTCTTGCCAATGTGGTGACCACATATGCCTCCGTGTATCTCTGCCAACAGCTTACATCCATCTTCCGGAAATGCACTTCAATTTTACTCCGTTGAATCTCCTTCTGTACAGTATGTCATCAACAAACTGGTACATACTTGATTGCCGAGCTACTTTTACGCTTCTTCTTGATCTTTGGGAAGTTCTCTGTTTGAAGAAATGGACGATCTGCTGTGCCCATGCGGAGCTTGTGGCTCGGCGACAAGGACTAAAGGCGCAAATGCTGCTTTGTGGGAACATCTGCTTCTACGGCAAGGATCTGGGATCCTGCCGGAGCGTGATGTTCCCCAGCAAGCGTGTCGGGACACGGCTTGTCGGGAGCGTCTGCTTCAACGAAACAAGCCCTAGGGTTTGTCGAAGCGGACTGCCCCTCAGCACCCTTTGTGTCGATCCTGGCGACCTTCTTGGCGGCGGCTTCGGGGAGCTCTGCCGGAAAGTAGTCGCCAGTAACCAACTTTCTTTTATTGCTCTGTCCAGATGATGGTGTTACAGATGGTTGAGTCAGCTTGAGCACAAAAATTCTTGGTTCCACAGGTAACTTGAGTGCAGCTCACTTTGACAGGCCATCTGCAATGTCATTCTGAGCTCTCGGAACATGTTCCATCTGCAGGCCGTCAAAATGTTCTTCTAGCTTCCTCACTTCATCAATGTAGGCTTCCATCAACGGACTCTGATAATCCTTGTTTACTTGACGGACGACAAGCTGTGAGTCACCCCTGACAATAAGCTTCTTGATCCCAAGGTCTGCCGCAATCCTGAGTCCGGCAAGCAAGCCTTCATACTCTGCAGTATTGTTTGTTGCTTGCTCCTTGGGAAAGTGCATCTAGATCACGTACTTGAGGTGCTCTCCGGTGGGTGCGACAAGTAGTACACCGGCACCGGCGCCTTGCAGCGAGAAGGCACCATCAAAGTACATGATCCATTCTTTGCTTGCTTCCTTGACGGGAATGCTCCTCTCCGGAGTTTCTTCATCAGGCGTTGGCGTCCATTCTGCTATGAATTCTGCCAATGCTCGGCTCTGAATAGTTGAAATACTTTCAAACTTGAGGCCAAAGCTTGACAATTCCAGTGCCCACTCGACAATCCTGCCTGTTGCTTCTGGATTCTGCAGTATCCTCTTCAACGGAAAGCGAGTGACAACTGTGATCTCATGTGCTTGAAAGTAATGGCGCAACTTCCTCGAGGCCATGAGAAGGCCGAAAAGCAACTTCTGCACGCCAGAGTACCTTGATCTAGCCCCTTGCAGAAGGGAACTGACAAAGTAGGCTGGGCGCTGCACCATCTTCTTCTGTTTCTCTTCTTGTGGCTGCGCAGATCCATCCTTGTCAGAACCAGAACTTGTCGGGGAAGCCCCCTACTTGTCGCTGGACTCGCTTGCCGCGGCCGCTGGCTCATCATCCGCCTCCCTCTCCACTACTAACGCAGCACTAACCACTTGATTGGTTGTCGCCAGATATAGCAGCAACTTCTCTTGTGGCTTAGGTGCGACAAGTATTGGAGTGGAGGATAGGTATGTCTTCAGGTCCTGCAGCGCAGCCTCCACTTCCGGAGTCCATTTCATAGGACCTGCCTTTTTCAAAATTTTGAAAAACGGCAGGGCGCGCTTAGCAGACTTAGAGATGAACCTACTGAGAGCAGCAACACAGCCGGCAAGTCTTCGCACATCCTCGACACGCTTTGGTGCTTTGATCTGTTCAATGGCTTTGATCTTGTCGGGATTGGCTTCAATCCCCCTCTGAGACACAAAAAATCCGAGAAGCTTGCCGGAAGGAACTCCGAACACGCACTTCTCGGGATTCAACTTGAGATTGATCTTGCACAGATTTGCAAAAGTCTCGTCCAAATCTTGGATCAGCGTCTCTTTGTCCTTGCTCTTGACCACTATGTCATCCATGTAAGCTTCTACATTTCTGTGCAACTGTGGCTCAAAAGCATGACTGACTACTCTTGCAAATGTTGAACCAGCATTCTTTAGTCCGAAAGGCATCCGTACAAAGCAGCACGTGCCACATGGAGTAATGAATGCGGTTTTCTCCTCGTCCTCTTCTGCCATGAAGATCTGGTGATATCCTGAGTATGCATCAAGGAATGAAAGCAGATCACATCCTGCCGTGGAGTCGACAATCTGGTCAATGCGCGGCAAGGGAAATGGATCTTTGGGACAAGCTTTATTAACATCCGTGAAGTCAATACAAAGCCTCCACTTCCGTTAAGCCTTCGCTGACTACTGGATTGGCTAAGCACGTTGGATGGAGTACTCCTCGGACGAGGCCTGCTGCTTCCAACTTCTTGATCTCTTCTGCGATGAACTCTTGGCGTTCCACCGCCTGCTTCCTGACTCTCTGCTTGACGGGCCGCGTGTGAGGACAGACGTCAAGGTGGTGCTCAATCACTTTCACAGGAACACCGGGATGTCGGATGGTTACCATGCAAACACATCGACATTCGCGCGAGAAAACGAAGCGCTTTCCTATTTAGGGTCAGCGTGGCACCGATGGTGAAGGTACCACCAGTGCCGTCCTCCTTGGTGGCCACTTTCTTGGTCTCTGGTTCAGCTGTCTTCGCCTTCTTGCACTTGCCGGTGGAGCTCGATGGTGCGTCCTCGACGGTAGCGCAGCACTCCGAAGAGGTGCGCTTGCCAGAGTGGGCATCGAGCTACTCTTGCGGACTTGGTCTTCTTCTTCTTCCCCGGAAGCTTCAATGACAAGTGGTTTGCGTTCTGCTGCGGCTCTTTGCTTCCCGGTAGATCTTGTCGGTACAGATAAGTGCATCCTTCTTGTCACCATGGACAGAAATAACACTTATCGGACCAGGCATCTTGAGCACATTGTAGGCGTAGTGAGAGGCTGCCATGAACTTGGCAAGTCTTTGGGCGGCCGAGTATCCCATTGTAGGGCAATGGGAAATCAGCAACATCAAGCGTGACTCTCTACGTCTGAAATTCAGCTCGCTGCCAAGCGTCCTTGGCGGTGTGATCTTCCCCTTCGGCTTGCTCCTTCCCGGATTGATTCCTTGGAAGGTACCAATTTCTTCGAGCTCGCTGTCGGGGATCTGGAGCTTGTTGAGCACCGCGGAAGAGATCAAATTCAGGCCGGCCCCGCCGTCAACCAACATCTTCGTGACCTTGTGTCGGGGCGATCTCTGTGGCCACGAGCACCTATAGAAGCAGGGGCCCTTCTAGTCCGGCAAGGGGCGGAGGCGTCTGCAGAGCGGATCGAGGTCGGTAGCGGGGAGGCAGGCGATTTTACCCACCGGAGCTCTCGGAGATAATACCACTCTGCTGCTTTGTGTTTGTATTTGTTCTTGCTCGAGGCGGCGTATGGTGGTGTTGGATCTCTGACTGCGGAACTCTAGTGTGGAAAAGTTCAGACTGTCGAACCCTTCTCGTGCGCATGGGCCTCCCTTTATAGTCGGCGGGCACCCGGTGGCAGCGTGGGAAGAGGGGGTAAAAGAGTAAAACGCAGGTTGGTACAGTGATGACCAGCGATGTTCCCTACCTAACTCGGCGGCGGGGACAAGGGCATTTAATGCCCGTCCGGTCGCATAACGGTGCAAAAGCGACCGTTAGGTGCGCCACCGGTTGCCACGATGGCCTCCTTGTCAGCTCCGCTTGCCACCTCGCTCCGCATGGCTGCGCATCGCCTCGCCACGTGCTCCTGGGACGGCCCTGGGGTGACACGTTGCTGGATGCGCTGGAGTTTGGGTGTAGGGTGGCAGCCTTGCCGCGGCAAGCACCTTGCCGCGGTCCTTCTCTCGTTGCGCCGGCAGGCCTGCCGGCCGTCGGGCCTTGCCGGGACGCGTGGGGCGTCGCGGCAAGTCTTGTGGAAGCGCCTTGGTTGGCCTTCCCGGCAAGCTCCTCTTGCCGGGGCCTTTGTCCTCCCCGGCAAGGTTCGCTTGCCGGGATCTTCGTCTTCTTAGTTGATACATTGTTCTTGAATGGCAGTAATAAGAAATGACGGAGGGTCATGGCGGGCGCCCGGCAAGCCTTGCCGCGTAGCGCTGCACTGCCGTGCACAAGTTCAGGTACTAAGGTACCCCTACTTTGATACTCCAGCAGGAGCCCGGGCTGGGCCATACACGGTGCCGAGCATTGTTGGGCCAGGCCCAAAAGCAATCTGCGAACACGCCCGGCTTAGGTCCACAAAACCCACTCTGCTTCCACGCGTCCTCCCATAGCACGCAGCGTCGATTGCGGCGTCGTGGGGCGTGGGCGTGTCTTGTGATTTTCAAGGCATCCGCCTGTGATCCGAGGCAGGTGAGAATCACTTCATCTGTCGCCCGGCCGCCTCCCGCCACGCGGCTCCCATGCGCGATGGGGTGCGTGGGCGTGAAGGTGAAACCGAGCCCGTCCGCAGGCGGAGGTGGTGGGTCGGCCCGTTCTCTGCTCTCCCGTGCTCCGATTGGCTGGCCAGGCGGCGAGCCCCACCTCGCTCCTTAAAAAGGCGAAGAGGCGCAAGAATCCCGCACTTCCTCCTCTTCTCCTTTCTTCAACCACTACTCTTCCTCTCACCCGCCATGGAGGAAGGAACCCAAGCCCTTCATCGGTGGCGGCAAGTGGTCGCCACCAGCGCGCCTCTCCTATCCTGCGCCCGGTGGCGGAGCCAGCCACGAGGGAAGAGAGAGGCGAGTCGTGGCGAGTCGAGGCGTGGTCGGGCGCTCGGGAAGAGGCGGCAGGCAGTCGCCCACCCCGCCTCCGCCAGCAGCTCCTCTCCTCAAGCGGTCCACACGGGACAATCCACAGGAGTTCTTCGTCCAAGCTGCCGGGCACCTCGTCGTCGCCTCCATCTTCCGGCTCCTTTTGCGGCGCGATGGAGCGGACCCGCCGAGATGTTGGAGTTGCGCATGAGGATGTGGGATCAGCGGCACGAGTTAGTGTCGCATCCCCAGCCCCGGCGTGATGTATTCGATCGAGGTGGAAGGCGTTCGCCCGCATCCACAGCAATGGCGGGGTTCACCTTCCATTTTAAGTTAATGGAGGCGACCTTCTCGTCGTCAAGGTCTTGAGGACTCCGGCACCCGGGCGAGATGCTGCGTGGACAGCTCCTCCGATAGCGAAGACTCCTCCTCGGCGAGAGTGACAAGGAGGAAGCGGCAGCGGCAGCGAGGACGGCGATGGGTCCGACTAGGCGTCGGCGTCGTCGCCAGCGCCACCGGCGACCCCATCATCCGGTCGCCGACGCCTTCAAACCCGGGGTCGTCTCCTTGGGCGGCTGGCGTAGGGAGGCTGCGAAGAAGGAAGAGGAGTGGCGGCAAGGCCGTCAAGTCGAATCTGAGGCGTGGTGCCCTCGGCAGGCGTCTTGGCGTCTGCCGCCCGTCTTGAGCTCTGCTTCCGGCGCCTCCGTCTCCGCCAAGCCCCTGGCCGTCCCCTGGGATGTCTTGGTGTCTTCTGGCACCCGTAGCTCACCTAAGCGTCCCTTTGCCCTTCCGGCAAACTTCTCTTGCAGGGCCTCCTTGACCTACCTCTGAAGGAGAAAGCAGGGAGAGGATTCACGGGCATCTTATGTTTTTTTAATTTGTAAGCCTTGGGCCATAGCTGTATTTAGAACTTGTAATCCTCTCTTTCATGTTTTTCATCCTCTATGGACTTGTACTAAAATGGGATGTTTTTAATGAAAAGAAATGCTTGCGGGTTATATCCTTAACTTGATTACATGCCTTGTATGTTTCCAGCCCTCGCTTTGAGGAACTTGCGGCATAAGCACACTTGCTGAGTCTTGAACATCAGCAGCCTTTGGCGGTCTGTTTCCGACAAGAAACCTTGTCGGGCAGTTCAGCGCACTTGCATTGTTGGCGGACTCGAAAACAAGTCAAGGGCGCAACAAGCCGCGATTCGGCTCCTCTGCGCTGAGTTTTTCCATACAAAATACGCTCGTTCAAGGACGCGGCCTCGCATTCTCCAGTCCATAAGAGGATGCATGATGAGGAATGAAAAACTTATCTGATATCACAGCCCTCGGCAACTCTGGCTTGTCGGGACGCAGGAGCCTGCGCCCTTTTCTTTTGTTCTTGCCGCTGGTATCGCAGCCCCCAGCGACTCTGGCTTGCCGTGGAAGAACCTTGGTGCCTGCAGCCCCGGCAATGCGTGTCTCGCGGGGCTCAGGTGCGGTCGCCTCCTGCCCCTTCCTTTTATTTGTCGTTTTAGTTATGAGAATAACTTGACATCGCCGCAATCGATTACTTTTTGCAGCGTAACTTCAAATTGGGCAATGCAATGCTATGTTTCACCCTTTGTATGTTTATACTCTCGCTTTTAGGGGACTTGCGGTGCATACACGCTTCTTGAGTCGCGGAACATCGGCAGCCGCTGGCGGTGTTGCCCCGACAAGAAACCTCGTCGGGCTAGTTGCAGCGGCGCTTTCATCGTTGGCGGACTCGAAAACAAATCAAAGGCGCAACAGCCCGCGAGTCGGCTCCTCGGCGCTAAGTTTCCCATACAAAGGGCGTCCCACGGCAAGGCTTGCTACATTACATCCTCTACCCCATCACATCCTTGTATGTTTTTACCCTCGCTTTTAGGAAACTTGCGGCGCTAACACACTTGCTGAGTCGCGGAACATTAGCAACCAGTGGCGGTGTTGTCTCCGGCAAGAAACCTTGTCGGAGCGATTCTGCGCGCTTTCATTGTTGGCGGACTCGAAACAAAGCAAGGCGCAACAACCTGAGTTGGTTCCTCCGCGCGCGAGTTTTTCCATACAAAGGCCTGACGTTCAAGGAATATAACATAGAAATTTAAAACTGAAAGTGTTCTGTACTCAAACTTGGGCAACTTAGCTTTTCCGTCTTCTGTGCTTCGGCAGGGCCGCACTTCTCCCTTGATTCCCTCCCTTGTACGTTTTCACCCTCGTGCTTTCAGGGAACCCGCCGGCGCTAACACACTTGCTGAGTGCGGAACATCAGCAGCCCGCTGGCGGTGCTGCCTCCGGCAGGAAAAGCTTGTCGGGCTAGTTGCAGCGCGCTTTCATCGTTGAGCGGACTCGAAACAGATCAAGGGCGCAACTTAGCCACGATTCGACCCCTTCTTGCTGGGTTTTCCATACAAAGTCACGGTCTTTCAAGGGATCTGGCTCAAAAGTTTGAAACCCAGCTGCTCTCTTTGCTCTCTTGGCGGTGGAGCTCGATAAGCGGCGTCCTCAGCGGCGGTGCAGCACTCCGGAGGTGCGCTTGCGGAGTAAGCACGAGCTGTTCTTGCGGGCTTAGTCTTTGGTAGAACTGCCTTTGCCTTCTTGCACTTGCGGTGGAGCTCGATGGTGCGTCCTCGGCGGCGCGCAGCACTCCGGAGAAGTGCGCTTGCGGAGTGGGCATCGAGCTACTCTTGCGGACTTAGCATTCTTCTTCCCGGGGAGCTTGGCGGCAAGTGGCTCCACGCTTTGCTGCGGCTGCTGCTTCGATAGATCTTGTCGGTGCGAGATAAGTGCATCTTTCTTGTCGCCTTGGACAGAAGACACTTATCGGACCAGAGCATCTTGAGCACATTGTAGGCGTAGTGAGAGGCTGCCATGAACTTGGCGGCCAGGGCGGCCTAGTATCCCATTGTAGGGCAATGGGAAGTCAAGCAACATCAAGCGTGATCCTCTCTGTCCTAAAGTTCAGCTCGCTGCCAAGCGTCCTTGGCGGTGTGATCTTCCCCTTGACTTGCTCCTTCCGGTTTATCCTTGAAAGGTACCGGTTTCTTGAGCTCGGCTGTCGGGGATCTGGAGCTTCTTGAAACGCTGCAGAGAAATCAGGTTCAGCCCGCCCCGCCGTCAACCAACATCTTCGTGACCTTGAGGTTGCGGATTATTAGTGAGACCAACATTGGCAAGCACCCGACCGCGGTGATGCGATCGGGGTGATCCTCAACATCGAAGACAATGGGCGTCTTTGGACCACTTGAGGCTGCTTGCGACTCGACCAGACGGACTCACAGCATTCACTTCGCACCTTTGCTTGAGTTGGCGGTGCGAGGTGTGCGAAGAGGCACGCTGTCGATGCACAACACCTCTGTTGCCTTCTGAAACTCTTGGTCATCAGTCTCATCTTCCTCCATCTCATCATCCTCATCCTCTTCTTCGTCCTTGTCGAGGCCACAGGGAGGCCTGTCTCCTTGCCGCGGCTTGGCCTTGCCGCGGTGCCCTCCCCGGGCAGGGAACTTCTTGCCGGATCCTCCGCCACCTCCCTGGGCCCTCTCCTTGTCGCGGCGCTCGTACTCAGCCTTTTGTAGCTCCGCCATCTGCTCAACTTTCTTGCAGGTTTGGAGACCATGGCCCTTGGTGCGGTGGATCTTGCAATACGGCTTGCCGGAGCCATCCTGCTTGTCGGCGGCTACCACAACTTCGCCTGAGTCATCAGCTTTGGCCTTGTCGGAGCCGCCTCCGTTGCCGGAATGCTCAACAGCTAGCACATCCTTAGCCTTTCTCTTCCTGTTGTTCCGCCTCCGGTTCTTCCTTGCGGGGTGGCATCCTCCTTGTCGAGATCATACGCTCCTGCAGCCTCTCCGGATTTTCCTCCCTCCTCAGCCCGTGCACACTTGTCGGCCCAGGCGTACAGCTCGTTGACATCTCGATCTTGCACATCGCCATCTCCTCCCTCATCCTGCGATTCGCGTTCGGTGGAACACGCCGATAACCGCGGCGGGTGGGCGTCTGAGATGTTCGCTGCACTGGCTGAATCTCTATATGTACTTGCGAGGCTCTCCCTCATACGGGCGGCAGATGCAGATCACTCTCCGGCCATGGGGTTTGTGGCACTTTGTGAAAGCGCCGACAAACTAATGACCTGGTCAGCCCATGAAGACATGGGCCGTCCGGCAAGTGCATGAGCCAAGATCGGCGTTGGGCTTGAGCACCGGCGAAGTAGTTGGCGAGATCTTCTCGTCGCGCCCTCCGGCGCTTTGCACGCGATGGTGTAGATGCTAAGGAACTCCGGCAGATGTATCCTGCCATCGTACTTCTCGACGCGTCGCGGCAGAAGTTCTTGGTTTTGAGCCCTTTGGACTTGCCGCAGCTCACGGGTGAAGGCGGGGCAACCTACAGCGTCTGACAAATCGCTGGTTCCCCTAGTGCATGCATATCGACAGTGGGCCCGGCGCTGTCGATCCGACGTCGCGCTTCTCTTCGGCGCTTCGTCGAGTGCTAAGCGTCTTCGTGTCGTCGTTCTTGGAGAACTTAGGCGTTGATCGCGGCGAGCTCATGGTCCGTCGGCAACAGCAGTGGAGTCGGCGTCGGGGTTGGCCCGGCGAGTCGGCGATCTTAACCTTGGCGAGGAGTGCATGGTGGTGGCACCCCCAGCGGTCTTGTTGGCGTCGGCTTGCGCTTGGGCTCCTTGCCGGGGCTTCGATGCGCTCGGTTGCGGGGCTTATCGCCGTTAAGCGGCCGATGAGGCTCGAATCATGGCCGTCGATCGTCGATCTTGTTTGGCGGCTGGGGTAATCTAAGCGGTGAGCTCGGGCGGCGCTTCCTCTGGAGTCTTAGGCGGTGGCGGCGGCGCCACGAGGCGGTTATGCTCATACTTCTAACGGTGTTAGAAGGAGCAACATCTCGTCGGCGACCGTGCAGCGCTTCGTGCCCGGCGTGTTAACGCATGTTGGCCTTGGCGTCCGCGATCCACCAGCAGCCTTGCTCCAACGCGAGCACGGTGCTAGGAGCATCATGGCGTTGTCGATTCTGCACCTCTGGGAGGAGTGCGGTGTAGCGAACGCCTTAGAGGCTTGCGGGGCCTTGTCCTTGGACTGGTGACGGCGTGAGTCCCCGTCGGCGCCCGCTCCTCCGCCGGCGTCTACTCCACCGCCCGTTTGCTCTGGCGGCGGTGGGATCGGCGTGGGCCGGAGTGGCCACCTCGAAGGCTTCTTCTTTGGTGGCATGTCGATGAAGATGTTGATGTGGCGGCGAACCCGGATCAGGTTCGCTGACCTCGGCGCCCCCTACCTAGCGCCCAAAGATGTCGTGGGAAGCGAGCACCTATGGGCGGGGCCCCTTTCCGGCGGGAGGCGGAGGGCGCGAAGAGCTGATCGAGGTCGAGCCGCGAGGATTTTCCTGCTTCGGGCTCTCGGAGAGATAAAACTCCTCTGCTGCTTTGTGTTTGTATTTGTTCTTGCTCGGCGTGTGGTGTGTTGTAGTCTCGAATGAGTCGAACCCCTTCTCGTCGCATGGGCCTCCTTTTTATAGTCTAAAGGGGTCACCGGCGCAGTAACGCATGAAAGAGGGTAAAAAGTAAAAACACGGGTTGGTACAACCGCTATCAATAGTGCCCCTACCTAACTCGGCGGCGGGGACAAGGGCATTTAATGCCCGTCCGGTCGTTAAGCAGTGTAAGCGACCGTTAGAGGCGCCACCGATCGCCACGATGGCCTCCTTGTCGGCTCCATCCGCCACCTCACACCGCTTGGCTGCGGCCGCCCGACACGTCGCCAGAGCGATCACAGGGCGACCGTCGTTGGATCTTGTTGGGCGTGGATGTAGTGTGGTGGCTCGGCTATGTGGCGCCTTGCGCGGTTATTGTCTTATTGCACCGCGAGCTTGTCGCTCGCTAGTCCTTCTGGGGACACGCGGAGCGTCGCGGCAAGTTCTTCACAGTACCTTAGTTGGCCTTCCCGGCAAGCTCCTCTTGCCGGGGTCTTGTCCTTCCCGGCAAGCTCCTCTTGCCGGGGCCTTGTCTTCTTAGTTAACACTTTGTTCTTCAATGGCAGTAAATAGGAATAGCAGAGGATCTTGGCGGACGCCCGGCAAGCCTTGCCGCGGGGCGCTGCGACTGCCCGTGCCCAAGTTCGGGGTACTAAGGTACCCCTACTTTAGTACACTGACACCATGACGTCAGTCCAATATGTTTGAAAATTCTTTCTAATTCACTGCACATGGAATTAACTCGCACACAAGTACACAAATATGATTTTTCAAATGGTTGCGTTTAGCCGTTGCATGTACATCTAGTTCAAATTTGAATTACGATCATTAAGTGGCTAGGAAATCACTTAAATGTCTTTAAAAGGTCAAATGACCCCTGAAATTTTCCAAATTTTACATGATAGTTTGTGTTAGTGCACATTACACGTAGAAAAATTTGAAGGACGTAAGAGGAAGCTATCTGCCTTTCGTCATCAAACATGCATTCTTCCCTCTCGGAACCACGAACCTTCTAGTGAGTTACTCTGGTTTGTGAGGGGTCTGTGTCCAAACTTTCGTCAAGCAAGCCAATTTTTGTACCACATCATCTTGGTGGCATGACTAGCAAGGTTTCATGTTTTTCTGACCATTTTTTAAAATTTTTGGAATAAAAACGCCATGGCACTCCATGCATGTACTTGTGTCCATGCCGTGGGACCAATATATTTGAAAATTCCCTCTAATTTACATCACATGGAATTAACTCGCACACAAGTACACAAATATGATTTTTCAAACTCTCATGGTTAGCCGTTGCACGTACATCTAGCTAAAATTGCATTACAGTCATTAAATGGCTAGGAAATCACTTCAATGTCTTCAAAAGGTCAAATGACCCCTGAAATTTTCCAAATTTTCACATGACAGTTTGTATAAGTGCACATTACACGTATAATGTTTTTTAAGGCCATAAGAGGAAGATCTGTGTCGTTCATCATCAAACATGCATATTTCCCTCTCGGAACCATGACCCATCAAGTGAGTTGCTCCGTTTTGTGAGGGGTGTGTGTCCAAAGTTTCGCAAACAGGTCAATTTTTGTACCACATCATCGTGGTGGCATGACAGTACATCAAGCAAGGTTTCATGTTTTCCTGATCATTTTTAACTTTTTTTTGGAATTAAAATGCCATGGCACTCCATGCATGTGTCCACGACATGAGTCCAATATGTTTGAAAATTCCTTCTAATTTACAGCACATGGAATTAACTTCCTTTTACAAGTACACAAATATGATTTTCAAACTCTCATGGTTAGCCGTTGCATGTACATCTAGTTAAAATTGCATTACAGTCATTAAATGGCTAGGAAATCACTTAAATGTCTTCAAAAGGTCAAATGACCCCTGGAATTTTCCAAATTTTCACATGACAGTTTGTATAAGAGCACATTACACGTAGAAATTTTTTTAAGGCCATAAGAGGAAGCTTTGTGTCGTTCATCATCAAACATGCATTGTTCCCTCTCGGAACCACGAGCCTTCTAGTGAGTTGCTCCGGTTTGTGAGGGGTGTGTGTCCAAACTTTCGTCAAACAAGCCAATTTTTGTACCACGTCTTCTTGGTGGCATGAATTGCATCAAGCAAGGTTTCATGTTTCCTGGTCCTTTTTTTATTTTTGGAATTAAAATGCCATGGCACTCCATGCATGTGTCCATGTCGTGAGTCCAATATGTTTGAAAATTCCTTCTAATTTACTGCACATGGAATTAACTCGCACACAAGTACACAAATATGATTTTTCAAATCGTTATGGTTAGCCGTTGAATGTACATCTAGTTCAAATTTTAATTACGGTCATTAAATGGCTACGAAATCATGTAATTGTCTTGAAAGGATCAAATGACCCCTGAAACTTTGCAAATTTTCACATGACAGTTTGTATAAGTACACATTACACGTAGAAAAAAATTTGAAGGTCGTAAGAGGAAGCTATCTGCCGTTCGTCATCAAACATGCATTGTTCCCTCTCGGAACCATGACCCTTCAAGTGAGTTGCACCGGTTGGTGAGGGGTGTGTGTCCAAACTTTCGTCAAACAGGCTAATTTTGGTACCACATCATCTTGGTGGCATGTCATTACATTAAGCAAGGTTTCATATTTCCTAATCATTTTTTAATTTTTTGAAATTAAAATGCCATGAAACTCCATGCATGTGTCCATGTGGCGAGTCCAATATGTTTGAAATTTCCGTCTAATTTACAACACATGGAATTAACTCGCACACAAGTACACAAATATGATTTTTCAAACCATTATGGTTAGCCGTTGCATGAACATCTAGTTCAAATTTTATTTACGGTCATTAAATGGCTAGGAAATCACTTAAATCTCTTCAAAAGGTCAAATGACCCGTGAAATTTTCCAAATTTTCACATCACAGTTTGTATCGGTGCACATTACACATAGAAAAATTTTGAAGGCCGTAAGAGGAAGCTATCTGCCTTTCGTCATCAAACATGCATTGTTCCCTCTCAGAACCACGACCCATCTAGTGAGTTGCTCCGGTTTGTGAGGGGTGTGTGTCCAAACTTTCGTTAAACAGGCCAATTTTTGTACCATATCATCTTGGTGTCATGACAGTATATAAAGCAAGGTTTAAAGTTTTCCTGATCATTTTTTATTTTTTTTGGAATTAAAGTGCCATGGCACTGCATGCATGTGTCCATGACGTCAGTCCAATATGTTTGAAAATTCCTTCTAATTCACTGCACATGGAATTAACTCGCACACAAGTACACAAATATGATTTTTGAAATGGTTGTGGTTAGCCGTTGCATGTACATCTAGTTCAAATTTTAATTACGATCATTAAGTGGCTAGGAAATCACTTAAATGTCTTTAAAAGGTCAAATGACCCCTGGAATTTTCCAAATTTTTACATGATAGATTGTGTCAGTGCACATTACACGTAGAAAAATTTGAAGGACGTAAGAGGAAGCTATCTGCCTTTCGTCATCAAACATGCATTGTTCCCTCTAGGAACCACGAACCTTCTAGTGAGTTACTCCGGTTTGTGAGGGGTGTGTGTCCAAACTTTCGTCAAGCAAGCCAATTTTTGTACCACATCATCTTGGTGGCATGACATTACATCAAGCAAGGTTTCATGTTTTTCTGACCATTTTTTAAATTTTTTGGAATAAAAACGCCATGGCACTCCATGCATGTACTTGTGTCCATGCCGTGGGACCAATATATTTGAAAATTCCCTCTATTTTACTGCACATGGAATTAACTCGCACACAAGTACACAAATATGATTTTTCAAACGTTATGGTTAGCCGTTGCATTTACATCTAGTTCAAATTTGTATTACGGTCATTAAATGTCTTCAAAAGGTCAAATAAGCCCTGAAATTTTCCGAATTTTCACATGACAGTTTGTATCAGTTCCCATTACACGTAGAAACTTTTTGAAGGCCGTAACAGGTACCTATCTGCCGTTCGTCATCAAACATGCATTGTTCCCTCTTGGAACCACGAGCCTTCTAGTGAGTTCCTCTAGTTTGTGAGGGGTGTGTGTCACAACTTTCGTCAAATGGGACAATTTTTGTACCACATCATCTTGGTGGCATGACATTACTTCAAGTAAAGTTTCATGTTTGCCCAATCAGTTTTTTAATTTTTTGGAACTAAAATGCCATGGCACTGCATGCATGTGTCCATGTCGTGAGTACAATATGTTTGAAAATTCCTTCTAATTTACTACACATGGAAAAACTCGCACAGAAGTACACAAATATGATTTTTCAAACTGTTATGTTTAGGCATTGCATGTACATCTAGTTCAAATTTGAACTACGGTCATTAAATGGCTAGGAAATCACTTAAATGTCTTCAAAAGGTCAAATGACCCCTGAAATTTTCCAAACTTTCACATGACAGTTTGTATCAGTGCACATTACACGTACAAAATTTTGATGGCTGTAAGAGGAAGCTATCTGCCGTTTGTCATCAAGTGTGCATTGTTCCCTCTGGGAACCACGATCCTTCTAGTGAGTTGCTCCGATTTATGAGGGGTGTGTGTCCAAACTTTCGTTAAACAGGCCAATTTTTGTTTAACATCATCTTGGTGGCATGACATTACATCAAGCAAGGTTTCATGTTTTCTTGATCATTTTTTATTTTTTTTGGAATTAAAATGCCATGGCACTCGATGCATGTGTCCATGCCGTGAGACCAATATGTTCGAAAATTTCTTCTAATTTACTACACATGGAATTAACTCGCACACAAGTACACAAACATGATTTTTCAAACCATTATAGTTAACCGTTGCTTGTACATCTAGTTCAAATTTGAATTACAATCATTAAATGTCTAGAAAATCACTTAAATGCTTCGAAAGGTCAAGTGACCCGTGAAATTTTCCAAATTTTCACATGATAGTTAGTATCAGTGCTCTTTACACGTAGAAAATTTTTGAAGGCCGTACGAGGAAGCTATCTGCCGTTCGACATCAGACATGCATTGTTCCGTCTCGGAACCACGAGCCTTCTAGTGAGTTGCGCCGGTTTGTGAGGGGTGTGTGTCCAAACTTTCGTCAAACAGGCAAATTTTTGTACCACATTCTCTTGATGGTATGACATTACATCAAGGAAGGTTTCATGTTTTTAATTTTTTGGAATTTAAATGCCATGCCACTCCATGCTTAATTGTTTCATAGCCATTAGACCAATATGTTTGAAAATTCCTTCAAATTTACTGCACGTGGAATTAAATCGCACACACGTACACAAGATATGACTTTTCAAACCGTCTTGGTTAGCTGCTGCATGTACATGTAGTTCAAATTTCAATTATGGTCATTAAATGGCTAGAAAACACTTAAATGTCTTAAAAGGTCAAATGACCCCTGAAATTTTCCAAAATTTGACATGACAGTTGTATTAGTACTACCTATTTTCTCGTACATTTAAAACACCACCCGTTGCCACTTTACTTTATATTCGTCTTTCACAGCTAATAAAAAATATCTACAACATCACACACAGTTGTTTTGTAGGAATCGTTTGCGATGAAAAATTGTGGGTCTATTAAGTCTTCCTCCTTAAGCTTCGCCGACTCGTCTACTCCAGTGCCGGCAACCCCTGAATCCACAAATCCCGATCCCCATTCCCGCACCCCCTTCTTCCAAAGATGACGCCGTGGAAATGCTTCATGAAGGCTCGTACGATGGTCGCGTCCCCCCGAGCGTTGTCGCCTGCGCCAAGAGCGCGGCCGCCTACGCCGAGAGTGCCACTGCATCTGCATTGAGCGCAGCCGCTTTCACGGAGAGGGCACTGCTTGATGGCCGGCAGGCGCAGTGCTGGCAGCTAAGGCGGCTGCATTCTGCTTTGTGATAATGTTGCAAACACCGAGCCTCGAGCCTCCGTCCGTGCCGCCGATGTCGCCCTGGCCCGGGTAGAGGCCATCCATGCCAAGATATTCCAGGCCACCTCGGAATCCAACATGCAACCCATGTCTGAAAAGGCGGCGGTGGCCATGGAGCACCTGCTTCCTCATGAGGTCGTCAAGCAGGAGCTCGAGATGCAGGAGGCGGCAGAATTCGAGGAGAGCCGGGAGGAAGAGTTGCGCGTGCCCCAGGTCGAGGTAGGGAAGAGTATGTTCGTCGAGGAATCGGCGGTGGAGTACCAACGCGAGCTCTGGCGCAGCCACTTCTTTGAGTACTACAACCTTGAGGGCGGCGCCAAGGACAAGGACGAGGATGCAGTCGACTTCAGCAGGGGTGACACGGAGCCCACCAATGGCAACATGTCACCAGGACAAGACATCGACGTCTCATCACACACCGGCGATGCATAGGCCCGCACGGTGGCGGATTTGTTAAAGTTATTCATATTTATGCTTTTTTTAATTCTGGTCTTTTGTTAGAGCAACATTTAGGTGAATTGTCTCTGTTTAATAACTAAAATTGCTCGATTTAGTATGTCTGGTCTATGTGTTGTACGCTCTTTTGTGTGCCCAAATTAGCAAGCGATGTTAAATTATGCAATGACATACGCTGGGAAATTTCCATCCAAATTTCAATTATCAAACTTATCCCATGCGTGTTAAGTAGAAGAATCTTTTGCGATGCACACTATCGTTCAAAGTGAATGGTGTCCGGCGGCACCACGCCAAAGTTTCCCTCCATATTTCAAATTTTTTGTCCTACCACCGAAATATCTACCCTCCCCCCTCCTCATCCCCTTTTCTCCCTAACCACAAGTCACATTTCCCCTGTTTCCCCCTTCCTTCCTTCGTAAGCTATAGCCGCTTCCTCGCTCTCGCCCTCTCGCATCCTACCGTCGAGGTCGCCATGGTCTTCTTGAAAGACCTTTGCAGCGGTTCCTCTTCATCTGATGACTCCTTCACCACCCGGGTATGCCTCTCTTCTCTCTCTCGGTCTATGATTTGGAATGAAGGATTTTTACCCGGCGGTCGGTTTGAGTCATTTCTTACCCTTGTAGTTCCCTAGGACCATCAGTTGCAACGAATGGAGCGGGGTGGCTGAAGATTTGTCTGCTCGTTTTCACCATCAATCTCCATGCGTGAAGCTAGTTGCGTTTGAGTCTGTGGATAGTGGGAGGAAGTTTCTGGCATGTGCAGAGAAGGTTAGACGCTCTTTCGTTGTTAGAAATCATTTGTTAGATGTGATTCACACACTGTCACGGTCCCAACCCATTCATACCATACCTTCAACTAAACGCATCCTTAGACAGTGTCACAGTTTGTACCTAGTATCTAAAAATGGTGCCACCTCATCAACGGTTCCATTAGAAAATCATTTGGCACCGCTTCAGCAGTTTGTGGAGCCAACTTGTCCACATATCCGAGCAACCAAGTAGTAAAATACTAAATGTTTATGGCACGAAGGAACATGGCGTCGGAGCAACTAGGTTCTCCGGAGTTCAGCTCCCTGATTTTTTCTGCTGCATCGGCTCGCCAGTGCAGGGCACCAGTGCAAGATTTAGCAATAGTTGTCTTTACACCGGTTTTGGCATACATAGTGGACGCCTTAGTACACACCTGTTAGTATCAATTTGCTGTCATCCAAACACTGTCACTATGCTGTTGCAGTTATATTTATCTTCCTCTTAAACTGTTCAATTTGTTATTTATAGTACATGAGTAAGAACTTCTAGCGTTGTTGTAGTTAATTATAGCTTCTGATGTTTCAGAATTTGGTTGTTGTCTCAGTAGCAATTAATTCATTTGCACATTGATCTTTTTGAGAAGATATGTCATAATTAACCTGTTTCTTTAGTTTTCTGAAATAAGTATTGGTGATTTTCTATGTTGCTATAAACCCATTTTCCCTACAGTTTCTACTGATCTAGTTTTAGATATTATAGGATGAAGGGAAGTGTTCTTACTTGGAATGGGTTGATTAAGAGTGGCCACAGTCTTTGAAGATGTGCCTAGCAAAGCTATGGAGCATGTATCAGGAAGAGAACAGAGGTAGGCTTAGAGAAAGTGTTCTCAACGCTGAAGAATATTTGAAGATGCGGGATAAAAAGAGGAAGGTGGAGAATGAGCTTAGATTTTTTCTAAATCAGACTTTGCCAAGATGGTGTTGGTGAAGGAGGAGGCACTTTCCCAGTTGGCCAGTGCAAAACATGTTCTTACTGAACTGAAAGCAGAGGTGGATAAGGCGAGCCTGGATGATCTCGATTAGGGAAATGAATATATTGTTCTAATATTGTTCTTATGAAGTTGAACTATCTACATGTTGTACTGTGCTATTTTCTGGTAGCTATCGTACTGTGATGTTAAAATATATCTATGTGCCAGATATGAAATTGGCAAACAGCTGTTCGATATGAAATGTGAATTTGCGTAATACTGGAATTATTAATTATAAACTAATAAACCTGTGAAATGGGTCATGGAATTATGCGAATAATTCTCCTCCCCTTGTGATGGATGGCCCAATGCCACACAGTTTTCTTCATCGAATCGTGTGTGATGTACTTGATAAGAGCAAATGGTTAACCGAGGCAGAGCGTGTGTGATAGTTACACGTATCACACACGAGCCTATACATAAACCTATGTGGGATGTACATACAAACGGAAACGTTTTCCCTTGATTGACTATGTGGGATGTACATACGAACGGAAACGTTTTCCTTGGACGACGCCAAATAGAGCCACTGGCCAGACACCCTTTGCTCTTGTCTACGGGAGGTAGTTCTCCCCACGGAACTCGTATACGGGTCGCCTCGAGTGCTCGCTTATGATGAGCTTGAGCAAGAGCAGCTGCGACAAGATGACGCTGCTCCTCGAGGAGGATCGTCTTGAGCTCTTTGTGCGAGCTACTCGCTACCGACAAGCTTTGTGCCGCTATCATAGCCGCAAAAGTTAATGCCGGAAGCTTGAGGAAGGCGACCTTGTTCTTTGGCGTGTTCAATCCGCCAAGAATTCCAACAAGTTGGCGCCAAAGTGGGAAGGCCCTTATCGGGTTGAAGCGAGTCACTAGGCGGCGATGTCGCCTTGAGACCGAAGATGGCATTCGGTGAGCAACTCACGGAACATAGAGCATCTTCACAAGTTTTACCCATAAAGTAGCGGTTGCGGAACCTCGTTCCGGCAACCACCTTTTGTACAAGCCTTGCCGCTGTTGCATGTAACCCTTTGTACAAAGCCGGGCGCAGCTCCCGTGTGTAAATAAAGTTTATGTGCCTTGCACATCTTGTCAAAATTATTGCATCTCTCTCTTTTTTTGCATATATATCTGACATTTTGTGCAGCACTTACCCCCGGTAAGAAATAGAGAACCTTAAGGTTCCATATCATTATTTTCTCTTCTTTCTTCTCAAAAGAAGATTCCACATACAAGTTCACCGGGGAGGAGAAAGATAAAGGTGTGGACCAGGCGTCGTTCAAAGAATCTAACCTTAGCCCGGCCTTGGAGCGAATGAAAAGCTAAGTTGCCAAAGTTTGAGCATAGTCAGTTTTAAATTTTTAAGTTATATTCCTTGAGCGTCCGTGACTTGTATGGAAAACATGTGCAGCGGAGGAATGGGCTAAATGGCTAAGTTGCGCCCTTGATTTGTTTTCGAGTCCGCTCGACAATACAAGTGAGCTGCAACTAGCCCGACAAGGTTTCTTGCGGAGGCAACACCGCCCATGAACTCTTTGATGTTCACTTTTCGGCAAGTGTGCTTGCTTGACAAGTTCCTCAAAGCGTGGGGTAAAAGCATACAAGGGATGTAACAGAGTAAAGGATATAACATAGCAAGCGATACCGAATAAAGTTATATTATAAGAATGACTTATTGTGGCGCGACTAGATTGTTCTCATAAGCTGAAGCAGCGTGGCGGGAAAAAGAGAAGATGGGTGGCCTAATCCATTGCGCTCGCCGTCGACCCTCGACCTCATTCACCTTGTCCACAATGGGTGCGACAATGGCCTTGAGTTCTTCAAGCAGCACGGCGCCGGCAGCTTCTTGGTGACACGGGTGAGGTCGATGCTCGGGTTGCGGAAGAGTATCTTCACCAACACCTTCTCCAAGACCACGGCGCGGATCGCGGCGACTCGTCGGCCAGCTTCTTGGGATCCTTTCCGGAGCTCTTTGGAAACCGTCACCACACCCTTGAAGAAAAGCGTGAGCTTGGCGCTGGGCTGGAGAGATTTTCCTCGATGGAGTGCCGAAGCCCGTCAAGTCAGCTCCGCCGACTCCTCATCGATGAATGCGGAGATGTTGACAAAGGCCCTCGTCGAGCTCCACCGTGGTCTTGAAGGTGTTACGGGTCTCTGCGGCCCTCGTCGGCAGCTCCTCGTTGCCTTGAGTTCCTTCCTCAAGTCATCTTCTCGCTTCTTGGCGGCGTCAGGCGTCCCGCCAAGGTGGCTAGCTTCAGCTCGGATCGGCCTTTCGAGTCCTTGGCGACATTCAACTCCTTGATCTTCTCTGCAAGCTGAACTTGCAGATCGCCATGGGCGCGTGCATCCTTCTCGAGCTTGCGCTGGAGTGCGGCAAGCTCTTCGTTCTTCCTTTTCATATCCGCCTCTAGCTGCGTCACCTTCGCCACTAATTCCTTCTTGGCGGCCTCGGCGGCATGGCAGCATCCTTGGCCTCCTTGAGTGCCCGCCAAGTGATTGCTCCCGGACGGCGAGCTCCTCTTCGTGACTGTCAAGTTTACCTTCTTACATATCAGCTCACCATCCCGCTTGGACAGCTCCTCGGCGGCGAGCCTCTGCTGCTCTTGGCTTGACCTTCTCCGGGATGAAACGCCTTCTTCGCCTCGTCGGCTGCGCCCTCTCCTCGGCAATGGACGGAGGGCCTCCTGGTTCTGACTCTTGAGATCCTCCGCGTGTTCTCTATGTCGACTCCGCCTGTGCGACAAAGCGCTTCCGGGACTCAAGCTTCGCTTTGCAGGCGGCGGTAAGTGACACCAGCTTCGGGCACAGGTGATCCTCCTCGGACTCGCGCCTTCTGCTTGCTTGGCACTGTCGACCACTTGCCAGGCCAGCGGGCGAGTACTTCATTGTCAAACTCCTCCCCTTCCACGGCGCCTGGGCTCGACACCCGAGGAAGCTTGATGTTCGCCCTCGCCGCCTTCAAGTATGTGCTGGCTGGGGGCTCGTGCAGCCCGGCGCTACATCAGCCGGTGGAGGGTCGGCCCAGATGGTGCAGCGCCTTGCGCTCCTGCGTCCTCCGGTCGTCGGTCAATGTCGCGGACCCTACGCCCGGCTCTGCGCCCGGCAACCTTGGCGGCTTCCTCGTCGGCGGGTTCGTCGGCGCGGCCTCTTCCCGCGGCGACATCTTGATGTTGCCGTCATCGCCTTCCTCGCCGGAGGCCTCGGTATCCATCGGGATCATGCGAGGGGGATCGAGGATAGGAAGAGGGAGGAAAAGTCAACAAATATCCAAAATAAGAAAGAAGATCAAAAGAAGAACCCAGGGAAGATTCGGCAAGAAGGGTTACTGTCTTTGGGCTCGTGACCATGGGCTCCTCCACCGAGGGCTCACTGGTTCCACCTTGCCCGGGGACCCCTCCGTTGCCGGGAAGCGATCCCTTGTCGGGAGAATCGCCCCTTGGCGGTGTAATCGAGCGAGCAGCACCTCACGGGTCGGCCTCTGGTTGCTCTGGTGGGCTTGTTCTTCTCTATACAAATGATTCAATAATCAAGATGTCGAAAAGAAGAAGCACCCATCGCGCCCCAGAACAGTGAACCAAACACTTACGGTTGGGGGGCTGTCTTTGAGGGCCTGCGAAAGGAAAGAAGGAACCGGGTCCGTCAAGGTGGTCTCGGACGTATCTTCGCTATCACAGCAGGATCGTCCTCGATGTCAACCAGAGGACCTTGGCCCTCTTCGCCGCTCTCTCTTGGGTCTGAAATAGGGCGGAATTGAGAGAGAAGCCGTCGGATACAAGATAAGCAACAGCAAGGATCAAAAGAAAGACAAGTACTGATGAAAAAAGCCTTACTCCTCCTCTGCTCCTCCTTTTCATCGTCGCCGAGGCTCAGGCGGAGAGGTGAACTCCGGTACCCTCTCGGCAGCGGTGTGGCGGAGAGTAGGCTCCCTCCGGTGTTTGCCGAGGTTCTGGCAGAGATCGAGCGTGGCGGCAGGAAGACCCGCCTCGATTCTTGCGGTGACTGGGACCCTCCAGCAACGGTACTTGCAGCGATGGGCGTGTCCCACAGCGCCACGGCTGCTGGTCGGCCTGCTCCTCGCCATATCTCAACTCGTGGGAGGCGCCTTCTCGGTTGGAATTGGGGCTGCGCCAGGGGGCTCACTGCGGCAAGGCTGCTCCAAGGCGGCTGGCCGCTTCGCATCCCGGCGGGCTCGCTCGCCGACCTCGGGCTCCCCTTGCCGCCGACTTCTCCGGCAAGATCTTCTTGAGTCGGCAGGCTTGCTGCCTCAGCCGCGTCCACCTCCGCCAGCGTGAAGCCAAACTCGCCTGCGGCAGCGGCAGCCGCCGCCTCTTGACCTGCTTGGCGATGTCTGACATCTCGTTTTGGTGGTGGCGCGGTTGAGAGCTTCTGCTTTCGTCGAGTTATTTTGCTACCTCCGTCAAGTTATCAAAGAATTGCTGCACGACGTCGGGCGGCGGGCTCTATCAAGTTGCACTTATCCGTGCGAGTCGCACTCTGGCATCATTAGCCGGATCGATCGTGGAAATGTTACACAAGGGGGCGACACCCTGCGGCAACCTTGAACCACTCAGGTGGTTGGCGTCATGTGAACATCTCCTCGGCATCCCGTCGAGCTCGGAAGCGGTGAAGTTGAAGTTGAGGCCTGGGCGCAGCCTCATGATATCCGCCGGGCCGCCAAATAGCCAGGCGGGCCTTCCTCTCTGCGGAGCGTCACGGCAGCGAAGGAAATCGCGCGATCGCCCCTGTTATGAGCCCGGCATGCTGGCCGGAGGACCGGGTGGTGGCAATCCTCAGCTTGCGTCGTCCGGCGACAGGCGCTCCGATCACTACCACGCACCACGTCGGGGCGCGCTGGTGAATAGGCTGCGGATTGGCATCACAGATCCAGCACCACTCCGCCCTCCACTGCGTACCACTTGCTGCGGGCTTACGCCCGTCAAGTACACCTCCTTCATGCCCATCCGGGAGGTCAGGCGATTCCGCCCGGCGGCTCCCATTTCTCGGCCGGGAGAAATAATGATGGCGAAAAAGCGACATTGGGAGGATGCCAACAAAGTTCTCGCGGAGGTGTCCGAAACCGCCATTGTCGAGCGGTGTTGGGGTGAAATCGAGAAGATGAAACCCGTAGGTGTTCATGATGTCGCAGAGAAAATCGGAAAAATGGTGGGCGAGCCCGCAATAGAAGAACACAGGAAAAAGTAGTACCCTCTGGGCACATCTTGATTTGGAGGCCTCGGCGGAAGCACCGGCGTCTTGGCGGATGCACCAGCGTCTCCGTCGACCGGAAGAGTTAGAACTCCTCCTTGGCGCTTTGCCGGGTGAGCTCGGGGAAAAGCGCTTGCTTCTTCGCGGCGCCTCGAGCTCAACGCCTCGGCCGACCCAGCAGCTTCGAGCTTCGCAGCCGCCTTCGGTCTTGAGCCATGCGGAAGCAATGGGGAAGCGAGGCGGCAGGCGGCGACGAAGCGGCGGGCTGCTCTCTTCGGCAGGAAGCGGAGGGGCGGAGCTTCCGGAGGAAGAGCGGCAAGTGGCGAAGGTGAAAACGATTCGTTTCCTCTGCTTATAAGGAGATCTGAGCGTTACGCATTTCTTGGAATTAAGTATTGACCACGTTCTCTCCCACGCCTTGCCAATCGGCGCATGCTTGAATTCTGAGGGCCTTGGCGGTGCTGAGCGGATTTTATGCGGACCCGGGCGCGTGTGCCCAGTGCCCTGTTTTGGGCCTGGCCCAACAAGCGCTTAACACGTGTATGGCCCAGGCAGGGGCTCTGTCGGTGTACTAAAGTAGGGGTACCTTAGTACCCGAACTTGTCTGCAGGCGATCCCTTGGCATGTGCGAGGCTTGCCGAGGCGCCGCCAAGATCCTCCGCCATTCCTGTCTTCTGCCATTCAAGAACAAAGTATCAACTAAGAAGACAAGGCCGGGCAGAGGAGCTTGCCGGGAAGTACAAAACCCCGCAAGAGGAGCTTGCTGGGAAGGACAAGAACCGGAAGAGGGCTTGCCGGAAAGCCAACAAGACACTTGAGGAAACTTGCCGCGAGCGCCCGCTGCGTCGGCAAGGCCAGCAGCGGCAAGCTTGTTGGTGCGACAAGACAACGCCCCGGCAGCGGCAAGGCACTGCAGCGGCAAAACAGCCACTCGCACCCAAGCTCCAGCGCATCAGCGGCGTGTCACCCGGGCCCATCCGAGAGCACGTGGCGGTATTTGTGCAGCCATCTGCGGTGCGAGGTGGCAAGGCAAGCTGACAAGGAGGCCATCGTGGCGATCGGTGGCGCCCTAACGGTCGTTCCTTCCACTATGGGCGACCGGACCGGGCATTAAATGCCCTTGTCCCCTGCCGTCGAGTTAGGTAGGGGACCTGTTAACTGTTGTTGTACCAACCTGCGTTTTTACCTTTCTACCCCCTCTTTCTACGCTGCCACCTGTCGGTGACCCCTTTAGGCTATAAAAAGAAGGCCCATGCGCACGTAGAAGGGGTTCGGGGGTTCGGAATTTTGGTTCCACAGCCGACTCATTCAGCACCACAACATGCTCACGCCCTGAGCAAGAACAAAATACAAACACAAAGCTGCAGTAGGAGTTTTATCTCTCTGGAGAGCTCCGAAGCTGGGTAAAAATCTCCCCCGCGTGCTCCCGCCTTGATCTGCTCTGCGTGCGCCCTCCACTCCCTTGCTGGACAAGAAGGGGCCCCCGGCCCCATAGGTGCTCGTGCCCCCAGCGACCACGACAATCAGCAGCCTGCTGGCGGTGTTGCCTCCGGCAAGAAACCTTGTCGGGGCTAGTTGCAGCTCACTTTCATTGTTGAGCGGACTCGAAACAAAGTAAGGGTGCAGCTTAGCCAGAGCCGGTTCCTCCGCGCATAGGTTTTCCATACAAGGCACGGACGTTTCAAGGAGTATAACTTCAAAATTTAAAACTTGATCATGCTCAAACTTTGGCAACTTAGCTTTTACATGCTTTGTGTTCCGGCAAGGCCATGCTTCTTTGAGCGCGCCTTGGTCCGCACCTACATCCTCTCCCTCTCGGAGCTTACGGCGTTAACTGCGGCTATGGTAGCGGCGCAAAAGCTTGCTGATAGCGAGCAGCTCGTACACGCAGCAACGAAGGACGATCTACCTCGAGGAAGCGTGCAGCGTCGTCTTGCCGCAGCTGCTCTTGCTTTAACTCATCTGGCGAGCACTCGAGGCGATCCGAATCTGAGGAGAGGGCGAAAATGTCGAGCCCCGGACGAAAATGGCGGGATAAAGGTATTGTTTGGAGAGCTTGAGCTGGTTGATGAATCTGTTTGGAGTGGGCGGCATGCTTCACACTTGGTTACTTGTGCAGTTGCATCTGGAGGGCTGTCGGCCAAAAGAAACCTTGCTTGGAAAGCTTTGCGGCAAGTGCTCTTACACCAATGTGGTGACCACATATGCCTCCATGTATCTCCATGACAGCCTCCTGTCCTTCTTCACGGAGATGCACTTCAATTTCACTCCGTTGAATCTTCTTGTGTGCAGTATGTCATCAACAAGCTGGTACATACTTGATTCCGGGCTACTTTCTCTTGCTTCTTGCTCCTCGGGAAGTTCCCTGTCTCGAAGGGCGTGATGCTCCGCAAGCGATGTCGAGGACACTAACTTGTCGGGGCGTGCGCTTCAACGAAACAAGCCCTAGGGCTTGTCGGAGCGGCTGCTCCTCGGCACTACGTGTTGATCACAGGGACCTTCTTGGCGGCGGCTCGGGGAGCTCTGCCCGGAAAATGTCGCTTGATGACCAACTTTCTCTTTTTGCTCTGTCCAGCTGATGGTGTGACAGATGGTTGAGTCAGCTCGAGCACAAAAATTCCTGGTTCCACATGTAACTTGAGTGCGGCACACTTTGACAGGCCATCTGCAATGTTATTCTGAGCTCTTGGAATGTGTTCCATCTGTAGGCCATCAAAACATTCTTCTAGCTTCCTCACTTCATCGATGTATGCTTCCATCAACGGACTCTGATAATCTTTGTTTACTTGACGGACGACAAGCTGTGAGTCACCCCGACAATAAGCTTCTTGATCCCAAGCTCTTTGCTATTACGAGTCCGCAAGCAATGACCTTCATACTCTGATGATTGTTTGTTGCTTGCTCCTTGGGAAAGTGCACTTGGACCCACGTGCTTGAGGTGCTCTCGATTAGAGGCGACAAGTAATGCGCCAAGCCCGCAGCGCCTTGCAGTGAAAAGGCACTATCAAAGTACATGATCCATTCTTTGCTTGCTTCCTTGACGGGGATGCTCCTCTTCGGAGTTTCTTCAATAGGCGTTGGCGTCCATTCTGCTATGAACTCTGCCAATGCTCGGCTCTGAATAGTTGAGGTACTCTCAAACTTGAGGCCAAAGCTTGACAGTTCCAGTGCCCACTCGACAATCCTGCTGTTGCTTCGGATTCTGCGATATCCTCTTCAGAAAGCGAGTGACAGCTGTGATCTCATGTGCTTGAAAATAATGGCGCGGCTTCCTCGAGGCCATGAGTAGGCCGAGCAACTTCTGCACACGAGTACCTTGATCTAGCCCCCTGCGAAGGGGCCCGACAAAATAAAGCTGGGCTGCACCATCTTCTTCTGTTTCTCTTAAGGCGGTCTGACAGTCCATCCTTGCGGAGCGGAACTTGTCGAAGCCCCCAGCTTGTCGCTGGATTCGCTTACGCGGTTGTTAGCTCATCATCGCCTCCCTCTCCGCATTCTAACGCAGCACTAACCACTTGATTGGTTGCTTGCGCGGATATAGCAACAACTTCTCTTGTGGCTTAAGTGCGACAAGTGTTGAGTGGAGGATAGGTATCTCTTCAAGTCTGCAGCGCAGCCTCCGCTCGAGTCCATTTCATTGGACCTGCCTTTTTCAAAATCTTGAAAAAGCGGCGGTAAGCATCAGCAGACTTAGAGATGAACCCATCTTGAGGCAACCAGGCCAGCAAGTCTTCTTCATCCTTGGCCTTCGTTGCTTGATTTGTTCAATAGCTTTGATCTTGTTGGGATTGGCTTCAATCCCCGGCTGAGATATAAAGAACAGAAGCTTGCGGAAGGAACTCCAAACACACACTTCAAAGGATTCAACTTGAGATTGATCTTTGCGCCAGATTTGTGAAGGTCTCGTCCAAGTCTTGGATCAAAGTTGCTTTGTCTGCTCTTGACCACTATGTCATCCATGTAAGCTTCTACATTTACGTGCATTTGTGGCTCAAAAGCATATTGACTACTCTTGCGAATGTCGAACCAGCATTCTTTAGTCGAAAGGCATCCATTACAAAAGCGATGCGTGCCACATGGAGTAATGAATGCAGTTTTCTTCATCCTCTTACGCCATGAAGATCATGATATCACCGAGTATGCATCAAGGAATGAAAGCAGATCACATCCTGCACCGTGGAGTCAACAATCTGGTCAATCTGCGGCAAGGGAATGGATCCTTGGACAAGCTTTATTAACATCGGTGAAGTCAATACAAAGCCTCCACTTCCCGTTTGCTTTCGCGCGACTCTTTGGATTAGCTAACCACGTCGGATGGAGTACTCCTCGGACCAAGCTTCTCTGCTTCCAATTTCTTGATCTCTACGCAATGAACTCTTGGCGCCTCCGCTTGCTTCCCGACTCTACTTGTGGGCCGCGTGAGGGCGCAGACGGCAAGGTGGTGCTCAATTACTTTCAGGGAACACGGGGATGTCGGATGGTTGCCATGCAAACACATCGACATTCGCCGCGAGAAAGCAACGAGCGTGCTTTCCTATTTAGTATCAAGCGTGCATCGATGGTGAAGAGTACCACGATGCCGTCCTCATATGCGCCACTTTCTTGGTCTCTGGTGAAGCTGTCTTTGCCTTCTTGCACTTGCCGGTGGAGCTTCGACAGTGCGTTCCTCGACGATGTAGCGCAGCACTCCAAAGAGGTCGCGCTTGCAGGAGTGGGCATCGAGCTACTCTGTGCTGGACTTGGTCTTCTTCTTCTTCCCCGGAGCTTTAGCGGCAAAGTGGGTTGCGCCCGCTGCTGCTGCTGCTTCCAGGTAGATCTTGTCGGTACAGATAAGTGCATCCTTCTTGTCGCCATGGACAGAAATGACACTTATCGGACCAGGCATCTTGAGCACGCTATAGGTATGAATGAGAGGCTGCCATAAACTTGGCAAGCGCAGGGCGGCCAAGTATCCCATTGTGAAGCGATGGGAAATCAACAACATCAAATGTGACTCTCTCTGTCCTGGAATTCAGCTCGCTGCCAAACGTCACTTTGGCAAGCAGTGATCTTTCCTTCTTAATGGCTCCTTCTGGGTTGATTCCTTGAAAGGTACCGGCTTCTTCGAGCTCCGGTATCAGGGATCTGGAGCTTCTGAGCACGCTTCTGAGGAGATCGGGTTCAGGCCGGCCCCACCGTCAACCAACATCTTCGTGACCTTGAGGTTGCTGGATTGTTGGCGAGACCAACATCGGCAAGCACCCGACCGCAGTGATCGCGATCGGGGTGATCCTCAACATCGAAGACGATATGCGTCTTGGACCACTTCAGGCTTGCTTGTGACTTCGACGAACGGCCTCATTGCTGCATTTCACTTCCGCAGACCAATCGCTTTGAGTTAGTGCGGTGTGAGTGAAAGCACCGCCGTCGATGCAACAACACCTCCGCCATCTTCCGAAACTCTTGGTCATCAGATCTCATCTTCCTCCATCTCATCATCCTCATCTTAGTCCTTATCGCGCCGCATGAGGCCTGTCTCCTTGTCGCAGCTTAGCCTTGCCATGCGCGCCCCCGAAGGCCAGAGCTTCTTGCCGGATCCTCCGCTACCTTCCCCGACCTTCTTCCTTGTCCATGGCGCTTTCAGTATTCAGCTTTACGTAGCTCCGCCATCTGCTCAACTTTCTTGCAAGCTTGGAAGGTCATGGCCCTTGGTGCGATGGATCTTGCAAGATCTTTGCTTCTACGGAGCTATCTGCTTGTCGGCGGCCACCACAGCTCTACTTGAGTCACCCGCTTTGGCCTTGCTCTGGAGCGCCCCGCATGCGGAATGCTCGATAACTAGCACATCCTTAGCCTTTCTCTTTACGTTGTTCCGCCTCCGGTTCTTCTTCTCAAGGCGGTGTCCTCACATGTCGGATCCTTTGGCTCCTGCGTTTCTCTCCGGGAGTCTCCTCCCTCCTCAGCGATGCACACTAGTCGGCCGTGAGCGTATAGCTTCGTGACATCTCTCGATCTTGCACATCGCCATTTCTCTCATCATCCTGCGGTACAAGACGTTACGATGGAGCGCGCTGATAACCGCAGATGGGGTCAGTTATCTGAGATGTTCTTGGCGCACTGCTGAATCTCAGATGTACTTGCGCAGGAGTTCTCCTTTGCCATACGGGCAAGCAGGTGAAGATCGCTCTCTGCCGCCAGGCGTTTGTGGTCACTGCGAGAAGGCACCGACACAAGCCCGATAGCACAGTAAAACGCCACGAAGAGATGGAGTTGTCCGGCAAGTGCATGAGGCAAGAATCCGACGTTGGGCTTGAGCACCAGCGGGAAGTAGTTGGCGAGATCTTCTCGTCGCACCTCTCGCACGCTTTGCACCGCGATGGTGTAGATGCTTGAGGAACTCAAGCGGATGTATCCTGCCATCGCACTTCTCGGCACGCTGCGCTTGAAGTTCTTGGTCTTGGGCGATCGATCTTGCCGCAGCTCACGGGTGAGCGCAGAAGCAACCCATCACAGACGTAAGTCAAATGCCGGTTCTCTCTGGCGCATGCATATCGACAGATGCCTGGGCCCAGCGCTGGTCGGATTGACGCAGCGCTTCTCTTCGACGCTTCGATCGAGTCAAGCGAGCGTCTTCGATATCGTCGTTCTTGGAGAACTTGGCGTTGATCGCGGGCGAGCTTCGCTGGTCCGGCGACGCAGTGGAAGTCGGCGTCGAGGTTGGCCAGGCGCGCCGGGCGATCTTAGCCTTCGAGCGAGGAGTGCACGGTGGTGGCACCTTCGCGGTCTTTGTCGGCGTCAACTGCGCTATACGGGCGTCTTGCCGGGCTTGATGTGCTTTCGATTGCGGGGCTTCGCCGCTGCTAGCGAAACGATGAGGTTGTAAATAAGCGGCCCTCCGGTCGTCGATCTTGTCCGGCGCCGAGGAGTAATCTAGAAGCAGCTGGGCTCGAAGCGCTTCGCTCTGCGCGTTTGGGTGGCGGTGAAGCAGCGACGCGAGGTGCGGGACATGCTCAAACTCCTAATAAAGCAGTAGAAGGAGCAGACATCTCGTCCAGCGACCGTCGCGCTGCGCTTTCGTGCCAGCGTGTTGACGTGCATGTTGGCCTTTGAGCGTCCCGCGACCCACCAGCTTGGCCTTGTTCCAACGCGAGTACGGTGCTAGGAGCAGCGTGGCATTGTCGATCCCTGCACCTCACAGGGAGGAGTGCGGCCCGGATGTGCGAATGGCCCGAACCTTGCGGGGCCTTTGTCCTTGGACCGGGTGACGATGTGAGTCCT
Organism: Aegilops speltoides; assembly: GCA_021437245.1. Taxonomy (NCBI): domain Eukaryota; kingdom Viridiplantae; phylum Streptophyta; class Magnoliopsida; order Poales; family Poaceae; genus Aegilops; species Aegilops speltoides. The sequence continues at coordinate 228,026,005 of CM038143.1, forward strand.
CCGTGGCGCCCGGCCTCCGCCGGGCGTCGACCTCATCGCCTGTTTGCTCGGTGGCGGTAGATATCCGCGAGACGGAGGCTGCCACCTCAAGTCTTCTTCTTCGGTGGCATGTCGATGAAGATGTTGATGTAGTCTTGAGCAGACGCCGGATCGACACTCTCCGACGGCGATCGCCCCTACTCGGGCGCGCCAAAGATGTCGCGATTAACTTTGTGGAAGCGCACGAGCACCTATGGGCGCAGGGCCCCTTCTAGTCCGGCAAGGAGCGGAGCCTTGGCATACGAGCAGATCGGCCGCGGAACGCAGCGCGGATTTTTTACCCAGCTTGGGAGCTCTCCGAGAGATAAAACTCCTATCTGCTGCCTTGTGTTTGTATTTGTTCTTGCTCGAGAGCGTGAGCGCGTGGTGGTGCTGAATGCGTCGAATGAACCGAACCCTTCTACGCGGCGCATGGGCCTCCCTTTATAGTCTAAAGGGTCACCGGTGACAGTGTGCAGTGCTGAAAAAGGGGTAAAAGAGTAAAACGCAGAGTTGGTACAACTACTACCAACAAAGGCTCCTACCTAACTCGTGACGCACGGGACAAGGGCATTTAATGCCCGTCTGATCGCGCTAATAGTGCAAGGAAATGACCGTTAGGGCGCCACCAATCGCCACGATGGCCTTCCTTGTCAAGCATCGCTTGCCACACTCGCATCGCATGGCTGCACGCGGCGCCTCGCCACGTGCTTACAGGATAGTCCCGGGGTGACACGTCGTTGGATGCTTGTTGGAGCTTGGGTGCGAGTGGCAGCTTTGTCAGGCAAGCGTCTTGCCGCTGACCATTGTCTTTGTCGACACAGCGAGCTTGTCGCCAGCCCTTAGCGGACGCTGCTGAGGCATCACGACAAGTTTCTAGAGGTGTCTTGGTTGGCCTTCTCGGCAAGCTCCTCTTGCCGGGGTCTTTGTCCTTCCCGGCAAGCTCCTCTTGCCGGGGTCTTGTCCTTCCCGCAAGCTCCTCTTGCCGGGCCTTGTCTTCTTAGTTAACACTTTGTTCTTGAATGGCGGTAATGGGAATGGCGAGAGGATCTTGGCGATCGCTTTGTCAAGCTCCTCGTCGATGATTTATGCGTCAGCCGTGCTGGCAGACAAGTTCGGGGTACTAAGGTACCCCTACTTTAGTACACCGACACCACGACAAGTTTCTTTTGTAATATAACTTTATCTTGGGCAGTATTGGCTATGCTATTTCCTGTATTTGATCCCTTCCTTTCTATGTTTTTACCCTACGCTTTTAGGGAACTTGCCGGCGCAAGCACCCTTGCCGCGAGCGTTGAGTGCGGAACATCAGCCTTCGTCGGCGTCTGTAGCTCGCCCCAAGAAGAAACCTTGCCGCAACTAGTCGCAAGACACTTAAGTTGTTGAGCGGAATCGAAACAAAAGTAGGTGCCAACTAGATACTGAGTCGATTCCTCACGCCACAGGTTTTCCATACAAAATCACGGTCGCTCAAGGAAGATAACTTAAAAATTTAAAACTGATCATGTGCTTCGGACTTTGGCGACTTAGCTTTTACATACGTCAGACACGTCCCGCAAGGCTACACTTCTTTGAACGACGCCTGGTCCACACCATTATCTTCTCCTCCCCCCCCCCCGGTGAACTTGTGGGCGGAGGAACCTTCCTTTTGAGAAAAAGATAGAAGAGAAAATAAAGATATGGAGCCTCAAGGCTCGTTACTGCTTACCGGGGGCGAGTGCTGCACAAAGTGTTAGATAAAAGCATGCAAAAAGAAAGAATGCATGGAATTTGACAAGATGTGCGAAGCACATGAACTTTATTTATGCACGGGATCTGCGCCCGGCTTTGTACAAAGGGTTACATGCAACAGCGGCAAGGCTTGTACAAAAGGTGGTTGCCGGAACAGAGTTCCGCAACTCGCGCTTTATATGGTAAAACTTACGAAGATGCTCAATGTTCCAGGAGTTGCTCACCGGAAAGCCATCTTCGGTCTCTAGGCGGACAGCGCCGGGCCTAGTGACTCGCTACACCCGATAAGGGCCTTCCCACTTCGGTGACAACTTGTTGGAATTCTTGGTGGATTGAACACGCCGAAGAACAAGGTCCCCTTCCTCGAGAGACTTCGGCATTGACCTTTGCGGCTATGGTAGCGGTAGCAAAGCTTGCTGATATCGAGCAGCTCGTCATGACATGACTCAAGACGATCTTCCTCAAGGAGCAGCGCGTCATCTTGCCGCAGCTGCTCTTGCTCAAGCTTCATCATAGCGCGAGCACTCGAGGCGATCCGTATCTACGGAGTTCCGCGGGAGAACTGCCTCTGCTCGTGAGACTAGGATCAAAAGGTCTCGCCAAGGTCTCGATTTGGTGTCGTCACGATCGAATTAAAGAACCCTTTGGCAGCTCTCGATCCAATTTCTTCCGTGACTTGTGCAGCCCGTCGAAAGTTACTGGTCTTGAGCGGACGCCAGCACTTCAGCGTTCGCCCTCTCAACTGACCGTTGCTTCTCCGGGTGAGCAGCGAAGCTTAAGCGAGATCTTGGCGCCAAGATCTTGGACGATCTTGCATGAGCGTCGCGACTTCGTGAATGTGTGCCATTGTCGGTGATGATCTGTTAGGGACTCGGCGGCAAACAATTGACTGAAGAACTTGATCACGATCTGTGCTATCACCTTCCTCATCGCTTCCACTTGAAGCCACTTCGTAGAACTTGTCGATTGCAGCGCATAAGTACTCAAAGCCCCGACAGCTCGGGGAAAGGGCCGAGAGATGTCGTGAGCCCCAGACCGAGAATGGCGAGGATAAAGGATCGCTTTGGAGAGCTTCGCCGAGCAAAGCTTGTCGGCGCTTTGTTTGCAACTTTTAACAAACTTCTTGGGCTTGCTCTGAGCGCACTGCCCTCAAAGCATTGTTTGTGTTGATCTTGGTTACCTTCTTGGCGGCGGCTTCGGGGAGCTCTGCCGGAAAGTAGTCACCAGAAACCAACTTCCTCTTCTTGCTATGTCCAGTTGATGGTGTTACAGATGGTTGAGTCAACTTGAGCACAAAAATTCCTGGTTACACAGGTAACTTGAGTGCGGCGCACTTTGACAGGCCATCTGCAATGTCGTTCTGAGCTCTCGGAACATGTTCCATTTGCAGGCCGTCAAAATGTTCTTCCAACTTTCTCACTTCATCAATGTAAGCTTCCATCAACGGACTCTGATAATCTTTGTTAACTTGGCGGACGACAAGCTGCGAGTCACCCCTGACAATAAGCTTCTTGATCCCAAGATGCTGCGCGATCTGAGAGTCCGGCAAGCAAGCCTTCATACTCTGCTGATGTTGTTTGTCGCTTGCTCCTTGGGAAAGTGCATCACGACCACGCATTACTTGAGGTGCTCTCCGTGGGTGCGACAAGTAATGCGCCCGCACGGCGCCTTGCAGCGAAGGCACCATCAAAGTACATGACCCATTCCTTGCTTGCTTCGCTTGTGGGGATGCTCATCTCGAGTTTCTTCATCGGTGTTGGCGTCCATTCTACTATGAATTCTGCCAATGATCGGCTCTGAATAGTTGAGGCACTCTCAAACTTGAGGCCAAGCTTGACAATTCCGGTGCCCACTCGACAATCCTGCACATTGCTTCCGGATTACTGCATTATCCTCTTCAGCGGAAAGCGGTGACAGCTGTGATCTCGTGTGCTTGAAAGTAATGGCGCGCTTCCTCGAGGAGGCCATGAGAAGGCCGAAAAGCACGCACGCCGTAGTACCTTGACCTAGCCCCCTGCAGAAGGGAACTGACAAAATAAATTGGGCGCTGCACCATCTTCTTCTGCTTCTCTCCTTGTGGCTGCATAGATTCATCCTTGTCGGGACCAGAGCTTGTCGGGGAAGCCCCCTACTTGTCGCCGGACTCGCTTGCCGTTGTTGCTGGCTCATCATCTACCTCTCTTTCCGCTACTAACGCAGCACTAACCACTTGATTGGTTGCCGCTAGATATAGCAGCAACTTCTCTTGTGGCTTAGGTGCGACAAGTATTGGAGTGGAGGACAGGTATCTCTTCAAGTCCTGCAGCGCAGCCTCCCTCCGGAGTCCATTTCATTGGACCTGCCTTTTGAAAATTTTGAAAAATGGCGGGGCCAGCTCAATGACTTAGAGCTGAATCTGCGAGAGCAACAGCAACGCCGACAAGCCTTCGCACATCCTTGGCGTTGCAGGGTGCTTCGATCTGCTCAATGGCCTTGATCTTGTCGGGATTAGCTTCAATCCCTGACGAGATACAAAGAACCGAGAAGCTTGCGGAGGGACTCCAAACACACACTTCTCGGGGTTCAACAGGGGTTGATCTTGCGCAGATTTGCAAAAGTTTCGTCCAAATGTTGGATCAAAGTTTCTTTGTCCTTGCTCTTGACGATTATGTCATCCATGTAAGCCTCTACATTTACGTACAGCTTGTGGCTCAAAAGCGTGACTCGACTACCCTTGCAAATGTTGAACCAGCATTCTTTAGTCCGAAAGGCAGATCATTAGCAAAGCGATGCAGCGCCACATGGAGTAATGAATGCGGTTTCTCTTCATCCTCTTACGCCATGAAGACACGATGATATCTCGGTATGCATCAAGAAATGAAAGCAAATCAAATCCTGCCGGTGGAGTCGACAATCTGGTCAATGCGCGGCAAGGGAAATGGATCTTTGGGACAAGCTCTATTAACATCGGTGAAGTCAATCTGAGCCTCCACTTCCCATTCGCCTTGGCAGCGACTACGAGATTGGCCAACCACGAGGGATGGAGCACTCTTACGACAAGGCCTGCTTCAACTTCTTGATCTCTTCTGCGATGAATTCTTGGCGGCTCCCTTGCTTGTTTCCTAACTCTCTGCTTGAGCGGGCCGCAGCGTGAGGGCAGACGGCAAGGTGGTGCTCAATTACTTTCACAGGAACACGGGGATGTCGAGATGGTTGCCATGCAAACACATCGACATTCTCTTCGCCAGAAAAGCAATCGGCCTTTCCTATTTAGGGTCAAGCATGGCACTGATGGTGAAGGTACCACCGGTGCCGTCCTCCTTAGCTGCCACTTTCTTGGTCTCTGGTGAAGCTGTCTTTGCCTTCTTACACTTGTCGGTGGGCTTCGATGGTGCGTCCTCGTGATAGCGCCAGCACTCGAAGAGTGCACTTGCGGAAGTGGGCATCGATGCCGTTCTTGCGGACTTAGTCTTCTTCTCCCCAGGGAGCTTCAGTCAAGTGGTTTGTGTTACTGCTGCGGCTGCTTGCTTCCGGTAGATCTTCGGTCTTGCGAGATAAGGGCATCTTTCTTGTCGCGAGGGCGAAATAACCTTATCGGACGGGTATCTTGAGCACGTTAGGAAAGGCGTAGTGAGAGGCTGCCATGAACTTGGCGGCGGGCGTCCAGTATCCCATTGTAGAGGTAATGGAAATCAGCGGCGTCAAAGGTAACTTTCTCTGTCCTAAGTTCAGCTCGCTGCCAAATGTCCTTTGGCGAGTGTAATCTTCCCCTTCGCTTGCTCCTTCTGGGTTGATTCGCTTGAAAGCTACTGGTCTCTTGAGCTACGCTTCTCGGGGATCTGGGCTTCTTGAGCACGCTTAGAAGATCAGAGTTCAAGCCCCGCCGTCAACCAACATCTTTGTGACCTTGAGGTTGCGGGCATGTTGAGTGAAACCAACGCGTTGGCAAGCGACCGACACCATGATTATCGCGATCGTGGTGATCCTCAACACCAATGATGATGGGCGTCTTTGGACCACTTCGAGGCTTGCGACTCAAGCTGATGGTTCTGCTGCATTAACTTCACGCACCTTTGCTTGAGCTGTCGATCGGCGAAGTATGCGAGAAGCTTGCCGTCGGCCTTACAAACCTCTGTTGCTCATTCCAGGAACACCTGCCGTCGGCCTCATCCTCATCCATCTCTTCATCTTCGTCTTCATCTTCATCCTTGTCGCCGGCTGCGGAGGCTGTCTCCTTGCCACCGCTGGCCTTGCCTTGGCGCCCTCCCGGCGGGGCGCTTCTTGGGATCCTCACCATTTCTTGGGCCTTCTCCTTGTCTACTTCGCTCGTATTCAGCTTTCTCGAGAGCTCAACAAGCTGCTCAACCTTCTTGCAAGTCTGGAGATCATGGCCCTTAGTGCGGTTGATCTTGCAAGATCTTGCCGGAGCAAATCCAGTCGTGGCGGCGCCACCAAGCCTCGGCCGCGAGTCACCAGCTTTGGCCTTCTCGGCTCCACCTCCATTCTTGACTGCTCGACAACTAGCACATCCTTAGCTTTCCTCTTTGTTATTTAGCCTCCGGTTCTTCTTTGCGGCAGCATCCTCCTTGTCGAGATCATACGCTCCTGCGTTCTCTCGGGGAGTTCCCTCCTCCTCGTGCGATGCACATTTGTCGGCGAGCATATAGCTCGGCGACATCTCGATTTTGCACAACGCCATCTCCTCCCTCATCCTGCTGATTACGCTGCGTTCGATGGAGGCTGCGATAACATGGCGGGGTCGGACGTCTTGGATGTTGCGCCGCACTTGGCTGAATCTTTGAATGTACTTGCTAGGGTTCTCCTTCTTTCTGGCGGCGAGATGAAGATCGCTCTCCTGGCCATAGGGCTTGTGGTCACTGTGAAGGCGCCGACAAACCGATGGCACAGTCATCGCCCATGAAGAGATGGAGTTGTCCAAGCAAGTGCATGAGCCAAGATCGGCGTTGGGCGAGCACCGGTGAGTAGTTGGCGAGATCTTCTCGTCGCGCCCCGGTAGCCTGCACCGTGATGGTGTAGACGCTTAAAGGAACTCGGCGCGGATGTATCCTGCCATCGCATACTTCTAATTTACATCTGGCTTGAAGTTCGTCTTGGCATCACATCGATCTGCCGCAGCCTCACGCAAGTGAGCGCGGGCAACCTATCACAGACGGCTGACAGAATCGCCTGGTTCTCTGGCGCATGCATATCATCAGCTGGCCCGGGCCAGTAGCTGAATACGGTGACCGACGCGCTTCTCTTCGACGCTTCGATGCGAGTATGAGCGTCTTCTTGTCGCTCATTCTTGGAGAACTTGACGCTCATCGCGACGAAGCTCGCAGGTCCGGACGACGCGTGGAATCGGTGTCGAGGTTAGCCCGGCAGAAGTCGGCGATCTTGGCCTTCTGGCGTAAAGGAGTGCACGGCGGTAGCACCCAAGCGTCTTGTCGCCGCCCGGCAGCTGCCTAGGCGTCTTAAGCCGGGCTTCAACGTGCTTTCGATTCTGCCGGGGCTTGTGCGCCGCTAAGCAGCTTGCGAAGGCTACTGAATGGTAGCCTCCAATAAATCGATCTTGTGCGGCGCCGAGGGTAATCTAGAAGCGATTGAGCTCGGGCGCAAGCTTCCTCTGGAGTCTTAGGCGGTGGTGGCGAATGACGCCGAGGCCGGGATATGCTCAAACTTCTAACAAGCAGTTAGAAGGAGCAACATCTCGTCGAGCGACCGTGATCGCACTCGTGCTAACATGTTGTGGCAAGCATGTTGGCCTTGAGCGTCCCGCGATCCACCAGCTTAGCCTTGTTCCAACGTGAGTACGGGTGCTAGGAGCACCATGGCGTTGAATCGTTCCGCAGACTCTCCGAGAGCGGTGCGGTATGTACAGAGCAGCGAGGCTTTGCGAGGCCTTGCCCTTGGACATGGTGACGATGTAGAGTTCCTCTGCCGGGCGCCTGCCTCCTCCAAGCGTCCACCCCACTGCCCGCTTGCTCCGGTGGCGGTGGGATCGACGCGGACGGACCAACCACCTCCGAAGTCTTCTTCTTCGGTGGCATGTTGATGAAGGTGTTGATGTAGCGCCCGCGAACACCGGATCAGGTTCGCACAACCTCGACGCCCCCCTACCTGGCACGCCAAAGATGTCGTGGGAAACGAACACCTATGGGGCAGGGCCCCTTTCGGTCCGGCAAGGGAGCGAAGGGCGCACGAAGAGCAGATCGAGGCGAAGCACGCGAGGGATTTTACCCAGCTTCGGAGCTCTCCGAAGAGATAAAACTCCTACTACTGCTTTGTGGTGCTATTATGTTCTTGCTCAAGAGCGTGAGCGTTCTGTGTTTTTGAATGAGTCGAACCCCTTCTACGTTGCGCATGGGCCTCCTTTTATAGGCTAAATGGGTCACCGACAGGTGGCAACGCAGAGAGGGGTACAAATGTAAAAATGGTGGTTGGTACAACTGCTATCTACAGTGCACCTTGCCTAACTCTGACGGCAGGGGACAAGCGCATTGAATGACGTCCGTTCGCTCATGCAAGTGCGAGCTTGGCGACTCATAGGCGCCACCGCCGCCACGATGGCCTTCGCGTCATCTCCACTCGCCACCTCGCACCGCTTATGGCTACACAGCTCCCGCCACGTGTGCCTAGAAGCGATCCTGTGGCGACACGTGCGTCGATGCTTGCTGAGGCGTGGTATGCGAGTGGTGAGCTTCACGCTGCAAGTGCCTTGCAGCGGTCGTTGTCTTGTCGCACCCACCAGCTTGTCGCTCGCATGGGTCTTGCCGGGATGCATGCTAGCGTCATGGCAAGTTTCTTAGTTAGCCCTCGATAGAAGCTCCTCTTGCCGGGCCCTTGTCCTTCCAGCAAGCTCCTCTTGCCGAGCCTTGTCTTCTTAGTTAAAACACTTTGTTCTTGAATTGCACAAATATGAGCTACGGAGGATCTTTATGGATGCCTCGGCAAGCCTTGTCATTGGTGACATGCATCGTTGCGCGTGCACAAGTTAGGATACTAAGGTACCCCTACTTTAGTACACCATCGGCCAGAGCCCTGCCCGGGCCACACACAGTGTCGAGCTGCCACTGGGCCAGCCAAAAACAAGCACGGGCATGCGTGGTCTGGGTCCATACTCAAATCTAACTCCAGATTCACCACGCCCTCCCAGAACGACGCGCGCCAAACGCCGGGCGCCGCGGAGAGATCGTGGCAATTCTTTAATCAAGTAAGGCGTAACGCCTCTTCCTCTTTATAAGCAGAGGAAGCAGGCCGCTTCCCCACCTTCGCCACTTGCGGTTCCTTCCTCGAAAGCTCCGCCCTCCGCTTCCCAAGCCGAAGAGAGCGGTGTTCATTGTCGCCGCCGCCATCGCCATTGCCGCCGCTTAACCTCCTCCATCGCTTCGCCATGGCTTCAAACACAGAAAGAGTACGTAATCGCCGAAAGGCGCTGCGGCTTGAGGCGCCGCGCAAAGAGGAGCACTTTTCCCCCATAAGCTCACCCCTCGGCGCCGCGGGAGGAGTTCTATCTCTTCCAGTCGATGGAGGCACGCCAATCCGCAAGACGCAGTACTCTCCTCCATTAAGCTTCTACCTCAAGAAGTGTCCAAGAGGATACTATTTCTTCCCTCGTTTTCTATTGCGGGCTTTGCCCACCTTTTCCGATTTCTTCAGGATATCATGAACCCCTACGGGTTTCATTTTTGACTTCACCCCTCACGCCATTCTCGACAATGGCGGTTTCGCACACCGGCGAGAACTTCGCTGGAATTCACCCAAATGTCGCCTCTTTCGCCACTACTTCATGCCCCGGCCGAGAAGGAGATCCCTTTAGCCGGGATGGATCGCCTCGATCTCGAGGGTCGAGATGAAGGAGGTTTATCCGGAGGGCGAAGCTCCTGCAGCAAGTGGGATGAGTGAGGGCGGAGTGGTGCTTGGATTGTTGATCGCGGATCCGCAGCCATTCAACCGCCTGCGCAAGCCCGAGTAGCGCGCTGGCGGCGATCGAGCACTTGGCGGCGGATGACGCCATTGATTGAAGATCGCCACCACGCGGATTCTCGCGCTCGAGCTTGCTGGCCATCAGGGGCGTTGCACGCCGAACTTCCTTCGCCACGATCGCTTCTCCGCAGAGAGGGGAGGCCGCGCCGCTGTTCGGGGGCCCGCAGATATCCGCGAGGCTGCGCCCAGGCCCCGCTTTTAACTTCACAGCCTTCGAGTTGATGGGATGCTCAAGGAGTTGTTCAAGCATGACTCCAACCATCCGGAGTGGTTCAGCTGCCGCAGGATGCCGTGGTTGTTAGGCATAACTCCTACTCGATCGCATCCGGCGAATGATGCCGGAGTGCGACTTCGCATGGGATTATCCTAGCGTGGCAGGAGCCCGTCGACGTGACGCCGCAGAATTTCTTTTGACAACTTGGTGGAGGTGGCGGTCGTGCGCCGATGATCGAAGCTCCTCACCAGCGACACCACCGACGCATTTAGATGCTGTACATCGCCACTGAGGCGGAAGAGGCGGCGACTACCCGCTACCGCAGCGAAGTTCGGTTTTTACGCCGGAGGAGGCAGATAGTGCCGAGGCGGTAAGCCTTGTGACCGAGAGGACCTTGGCGGGAGGTTGTTGGCGAGGGGGCCCGAGGCCAAGGCGAAGCAAGCCGCTGAGGGCGTGAGTGGCCAGCCATCTTCGAAAGCAGCTTGCATGGACGGGCCTTCAGTAGCGGGCCCAGCCAACTAAGGAGGCGCCTTGCGAGGACCGGAGACAGGGCAGGGCGGCAGACGGGCTAACAGCCGTCAGCGCTGCAGGACACGCCCACCACGCCAAGCACCGGCCGACACGGAGCTGCCTCACGCCACGCCGCAAGCCGAGCGGATCTTCTCGAGCCGCTACTCCTGATCCTGCCGCAACTCCCCACCAAGCGTCCCAGCAGCCTACCTCCGCCTCATTCGCATTGAAACGAGTGCCGACTTCACCTCTCCGCGCTTATCCGCCCCTCTCAACCTCGCTCCTTTGAGACTCGCCGAGAGAGGGCAAAGAGGGCCAATGTCCCCGTGGTAGTCATCGAGGATGATCCCGCTACATGAACAGAGGACGATTCAAGACCACCTCTTGACGGACTCCAAAGAATCCTCCTCCAGGTGTTGCTCCCCAGACTGCCCCTCAGTAGTAAGTACTTGTTCACTTCCCTGCTGTGGGGTGCGCGTGGGTGCTCTTTCTTTGTCAGACATCTTGACTGCTGACTTGCTTGTGTAGGAGCAGGCGAGGCCCATCGTGAGCAAACTGAGACCCGCTTCCGTAAGGCTGCTCTGCTTCAACTCGCCGCCTAAGGGGCAATTCTCCGACAAAGGAGCGCGCCTCACAGCAAGGAGGGGTCCCGGCAAGGGATAGGACCAGTGAGCCTTCGGTGGTGGAGCCTATGGTCACAGAGCTCAGCCTGACAGTAACCCTCCTTGTCGGAAATTCTCCCTTGGGTTCTTCTTCTTTCCGTCTTTTCTTTTGGATGTTTGCTTGACTTTTCTCCTTCTTTTCGCTTTAGATCCTCCTTCAAGGAGCCAATGGAGACCGAGGCCACCGGCGAGAGAGAACATGCGCTGCGACATCGGGCGATCTTTGCTGCTATCGAAGAGGAGGTCAGCGCTGATGGCCCTCGGGTCGACGTAAGAGGCCTCCCAAGACTTGCCGGCGCTGAGTCATGCGAGGGTCCGCGACCATACCGGACGCACCCAGGGGTCAAGCAGAGCGCTAAGGCGCCACACCGATCGCCGACCCTCTCACTGGGCCACGATATGCCGAAGCTCCGGCTCAAGAGCCCCAGCCCGGTGCCTACTTGAAGGCTGGCGAGGGTGTCTTCATCAAGCTTCCCTGGGCGTCGAGCTCCAGGGCGCCGGTTGAGGGAGAGGCTTTTGATGGAGAGTTGCTCGCCTCCGCTGGGCTGGCGGTGGTTGACGCGCCAAGCAGCAGCAGCGGCGAGTTTGAAGAGGAGCAGCTGCTCCGAAAGTTGGTGTCGCTTACATCAAGGCGCTGCCAAGCGAAAAGGCTGGAGTCCTGGAATCGTTGTCAAGCCGAGCAAGGAATTGACATAGAAAAGCATGCTTGAGGAACTCCAGAGCCATGAATTAAGAGGCCCTCCGTCCATTGCGGAGGAGGAGAGGCGAGCTTGTCAAATGCTGAAGGCTTTCCTCCTCGAGAAGGCGTGAAGCGAGGAGCACTGCAGGGCTTGCCAAGAACTGCTCTATCCGGAAGGTGAATTGAGACAGCGAAAAAGTCAATCTGACAGCCACGGGAGGAGCTCGCCATGACGCGAGCAATCACTTGGTGGGCGCCAGGCGAAGGGCGACACGCCGCAGCTGCCGAGGCCGCCAGGAAGGATTGGAGGTGAAGATGGACGCAGCTGGAGGCTGATCTGAAAGGGAAGGATGAGGAGCTTGCCGCACTCTAGCGCTTGAATGCGTAGAAGGATGCTCTCTCTCATGGTGATTCAGAAGTCCAACTTGCCGACAAGGCACAAGGGAACCGAGCGCCAAGGACTCAAATGCTGATCTGGAGCTGAAGCTAGCCACGCTGACGGAGACGCTAGGCGGCGCCAAGAAGCGAGAGGAGGATTTGAAGAAAGAGATCAAGGTCAACGAGGAGCTGCTAACGAGGGCAGCCGAGACTCAAATCACCTTCAGGGCTATGGTGGAGCTCTGGACGGAGGGCCTGCTAGAGATGTCGTGGGAAACGAACACCCAGGGGCAGGGCCCTTCCGTCCGTCAAGGGAGCGGAGGAAGCACGAAGAGCAGATCGAGGTGAAACGCACGAGGGATTTTACCCATACCGGAGCTCTCGCAGAGATAAAACTCCTAATGCTGCTTTGTGGTGGTATTATGTTCTTGCTCAAGAGCGTGAGCGCTACTGTGTTTGAGATGAGTCGAACCCCTTCTACGCCGCGCATGGGGCCTCCCTTTTATAGGCTAAAGGTCACCGGCAGGTGGCAACGCAGAGAGGGGTACAAATGTAAAAGGGTGGTTGGTACAACTGCTATCTACTGATTAGGCACCTTACCTAACTCTCGACAGCATGGGACAAGCGATTTAATGCCCGGCCCGCCTCGCCCAATAGTGCAGAGAAGCGACGCGTTTAGAAGCGCCACCGCTACTACGATGGCCTTCTAAATCATCTCAACTCGCCACCTTGCACCGTTTGGCTGCACAGCTCCCCGCCATGTGTGCCTGGAACGATCCTGTGGCGACACGTCGTCAGATGCGCTGGAGCATGGGCGCAGAGTGGTGGCTTCACTTGCCGCGGTCGTTGTCTTGTCGCACCCGAAAGCTTGTCGCTCGCCGGGACGAGCGGCGCGTCGCGGCAAGTTTCTTGGCTGGCCCTCCCGGCAAGCTCCTCTTGCCAGGCCCTTGTCCTTCCCGGCAAGCTCCTCTTGCCGGAGCCTTGTCTTCTTAGTTAAAACACTTTGTTCTTGAATGGCACAAATATGAGCTACGGAGGATCTTGACAGATGCCCGGCAAGCCTTGCCGCTAGGCGCTGCGACTGCCCGTGCACAAGTTCGGGATACTAAGGTACCCCTACTTTAGTACACCGACATGGTCCTTGGTGATTTTTCCTCTCCGTCTTCATGCATGTCTTCCGCCTCCGGTTCTCCTTGCCTCCTAGCTTCTTCATGGTTGACTCCTTGGTACCTGAGTATGCATAGCGTTTCCGTTTGAGGTAGTAACCATGTCTCATGTGAATCGAAAGGGAATTGTGAGAGGAGTGATGTCACCTCGGTTTCAAGAGCTCTTGCACGTACTCAAGTCATAGGTCCTTGTGGGGTTGGAGGTGTTGATGTAGAGTCCATGGGAATGATGGAAGGATGCTCCGCATCACATATCATGTTCAGTGTATTCACCTCGGGGGGAAATTGCTTCTGACCCCCGGTGTTCGGCTGACGAGGCTCATCATCATCTTCGCTTGGGGGCCCTTTCCCATTATGTTCAGTATTTAACTTACCAGCCTGTTCGAAAACCCAACAGTTCCTGCTGGTATGATTTGCAGGCGTATCGGGTGTGCCATGAATCTGACAGGGCCTCTCGAGTATTTTGTCTAAGCTGGATGGCCCATCTGCCGTGGTATTTCCTCGACATATGCCAACGGGTGGCTAATCATGTATGGGGTCAATAGAACGTTACCGGGCTCTATAAGCGGGAGTAGGCAAGACCTCAAACGACACCGGGTCTTACCCAGGTTTGAGGCTCTCTGTGGAAATAACACCCCTAATCCTGCTCTGCGGGGTCTCCACATCACTATGATCAATAGCGGGCTACAAGGGTGCTCCTTGAGCTGTTTTGGATAGAGGAGGAAGAAGGCAAGCTAGCTCTACTTCTCCTTATCTATGTGGGTGTATGGGGAACTAAGGGTTGAACCCTTTGCATGGGTGATCCTGGGGTTTATATAGGCCTACACCCAAGGGTACAATGGTAATCCGGCTAGTCAGAGGACCTACCGCCGCTGTCTCTAGGTTCGGCTCCTTTGCCGGGCACTGGGATCCGTCGCTGGTGGGCCTCAACAACTCATGCCAGTGTATACGGCTGTGTAGGGACTCCGCCACTGTGGGCCAGGAGGACTAGGCCGCACTGGAGCCTTGCCTCTAATGATTGTAGCTTGGTCGGGGGGGGCATGGCTACAGTACCGCCGCCTGGCGGGAGATCACTGTAGCCACACCCCGTCATTTCTGGTTATTGGCACACAGACTCCATGTGGAGGGGCGACCGCTTGCTAGGAGCCAGCCACCCTGCGTGGCCGCCGCTTCAAAGCTTTGCCATGCACTGGTGATACATGGTAGGTGGGGCCCATCACCGGGCCACATCAATCATCCATGAGTAAGACAACATTTCGAACATCGTTGGTTCTGACTTGATTTGAGGATAGCCCATACTCAAATCAAAGTTTTGGCAAGACAATAAGTCCAACAACTGATCACGAGGATCAATCAATGAAGATATTACCTTTCTTCAACAAACACACACAAGGATATCCCTTGGAGATGAACTAAGTCAGGTGAGCTTTTATCTTCTAACTCTCCAAGTTGTTGTTTAGCTTAACCAACTAGCTCAGGGGTATCCAACACAGATTCTTGGAAAAAGAATGGTTTCCAAGAAACCAACTTGATCACGAGCTCAACATAACGGTCAGGGGACAACCTGGTGATACTTCTGGGAAGATATTCGGAAAATCATGAACCACCGATATGTTACTAAGCTCGAGAACAATCTTGCTTTTCAGGGCAAGACGATATGATCAAATAACCAAGGGATTGGCATAGCCCTAACTCATTGATCGAGAGGTGCACCGGAAATAAGGACTAGGTAGCATGAGCATCCTTAGGGTGATGATTCAATAACCAACATGCTAAGAACTAAATTATTGTCCTTCAACTACCAAGCAACAAGGTTGCTAGGAATATCGATTTCACACATCATAGTTTAGAATAACACAGAAACCGAGGAATGAACAATGATGGCAAGAAGTATCACTGTATCAAGAGTTCATAGGATGGTGTGCAATTCCCATGACATTCTTGATATAAAGATGGTAATACTCCAAGGTAGAACAGAGCAAAAGTTAGATTAGAAATTTGATCTCATGAATACAACGCTTTGACCCAATCTCGAAATGGACAAGGTAATCGAGTTTGTTTCTCTAGTCATTCCGAACTAGAATGACTTGACGGACCACAAGAGTAATAGGTATCGATGGACTAATGCACGATTCTTGACTATCAATTGATAGACGAGGGCCAAAAATCAATTGGAGAGGGACAACTCAAGGAACATATAACTTTCTGAGTTGTGGATGCATGGATTAGTATGCCGAACGAGTTCAACATATTTCTTCCGGATAACCCATGCAGAAAAAGTAGAACTGGCAGAGTAACAACATAGAATCGAGAACTCGTCAAGAGCACTTTGGTTGTGATATTTTGGTTCAATGAGGAACTGCTGCCATAAGAAGTTCATGGTATTTGGAAGAACGATATACCACGAATCCCGAGAACTATCGCAAAGGTTACTAATAACCTAAAGGAACTAGCAAACACTATCAACATGAAATAAGTAGTGTGAATCTCGGGTTTAGAAACCCAGAAGTAGAATACCTACTACTAAGTGGCATCACGGGATGCTTTCGAGAATAAAGGCCAGAGTCATCACACTGGGACACAAATCATAGCTAGATTACTAGATGATCCCCTAAGACACCTAGGGTCATAATATTAACTCCAACATATATGTCGAGGTAAAAGAATACCTCAACTCAGCAATTAGTGTGATTAACCTCGCCCAAAGGAACATCAAAACCAGAGGGAAAGGATTTTGCAAATGCATCAGACTATTTAGAAACCTGGGATGACTCGGATAGCATAACGGCTGCAAATGCTTAAAATGATTTAAGACATCTTGCAAAATGGTGGCATAACCACTTAGCATGACAATATCAAGGTTTCGAGATCAACAGTTAACATACGGAAGTAGTAGAAACTACACTAGGCTTAAGTCCAACAATTCTATAAGTCTATGGATTAGTAACACGTCATCCTAATGGATCGATGGGAAGACCTAGTTCTTAATCCCCGTAGAAAAGAAGAGGTTGACTCAGATCAGAAGGCCATGAGGTATAAGGAGTAAAAAGAGCCTTACGTTCCGTCCCACAATCAATTCCCTTACATAACTAAAGCATTTCTAGACACGACTTCGACCAGTTTGGCTTGGTACTCCTACAGCAGAGGGCTCGATTACAAAGCTGTCAGACTCCCGACTCAATGCCACATCGATCTAGCATGTAACACCTCATATCACTTTGCGGCCTCACGCACGGTATTCCCACCTGTGTCGCCTTACCTTGCCCGGGACCGCTTATGCCTTTTGGCACACGATATGATAGTGTCGCTAGCATCCATATGATATGGAGCCCGGCTGACATGGCTAGTCGTGAAACCCAAAGTGGCACAAACTTACAGTGGACAGCATCCATGACCCAAAGATCGAACGTGTCACCATCGGCGAGTGAATCCAGTGCTGTAGCACTTGGCTAGTAGGACTCGTGAACCGGGCAGAAGCGGCTAACAGACTCCAGATTCATCGCGGTCACATTTCAAGGGACGTACACAGAACGAAGAAGGACACATGCCGCTAGCCTAAGTGTTCCGGAGCAGTAGCAAGCTACCATGGCTCAAGTGGAAACACTAGGAGACATTTCCGTAAGAGAGGCTACTAAAGATAAACAACTAGATAGTCGATCCCACACGCACTAAGCATTTCAATAACATACACACAATATGCTCGATATGTGCAAATACAACATGGCATCACAACATGACTCTACGACTCAAGTATGTATTCATTAGGCCCGAGGAGCTTAGATATTATAAACACGGGTCTCATGACCCAACATTCAGAGCATACACATCAAAGCACAAGCGAAGCTAATATGTCCGAAAGTACGTACATCTACAAATGAAAAGGCTTAGAAGCCCGACTATCTACCGATCCTCCGAGGCACAAGATCGTGAGCAGGTATCAAGCTAAACGTCAAGTCCACGCTGAACTATTAGCGAGACCAAGTCTCTCTCGCAAAAACATAAATGGGCAAACGTGAGTACAAATGTACCCAAAGAAGACTTACATCGTAACTATCTACATATGCATCATTATCAACAAAGGGATGGTGGGGTTTAATCGCAGCAAAGCCAGCTTTGACTCGGTGGCTATCCTAAACTACGAACGCAAGTAACTCTTTTGAGGTGGTGCACACGAGTCCACATATTCACCATATCAATACTCCACTATGGATCCGCCCCTGCCTCCCAACGAGAACGCCATCCATAGCACTCATGCTTATCTTGGCGATTTTAGAGTGTCCACTTTCACTTGTCTATGAACTATGCAAGGGTCCAAGTTTCCATATCCGAGGAATCCGGCTATTCAATAGATAATGATAACCCGCAAGGGTGTACTTCTTCACACGCGCTCGCCACTTATCGCCTCAGACACGCCATGTACCTCGCAACCTTCAAGCGGAAGTCGGGCGAGGAGTCGGCCACGCCTACCTAAACACTCAAGTCTCTCGTCTAGGTTTATCGCCTATTTGGGTTCCATCCGCAGGAGATCCGCCGGGTGTCGCCACGGCCCCAAACGATGTGTGCAGGTTCCAAGCCCACCATCCGGGTGCCACTTGGTACACCAGCCATCAGGTGCCTAGTCTGTCCTAAGCCCACCTGCACTGGTGCCGCTTGATAGACTACTAACACTACCTACAAACACCAAACTAGTTGCAACTTTTGGACAGAGAACAAGGGTGATTAAGAAGCCGAGAGGGGTCGAGCCACCGAACCCAATGTGTGGTAGTAATCGCTCATGGATCACAAACACGTAACTCAGGGCTCGAGGACGGCTGCAATGAGACAACCCACCATGTACTCCTACATGGCCTCTCACCGCTACCTTTACCAAATCGTGTTCACACATTTAGCTCTCAACAGAGGGCATGTTCACACACCTCCGATTCATTCCTGATGAATCGGACCGACACAACTCTAAGCAATAGCAGTGCATGACAAACAAGCATGAATGAGTAGGCACATCGTGGCTCAAACAACTCCTGCTCATGCTAGTGGGTTTCATCTATTTATCGTGGAATGACAGTCATGCAGAGGATAAAGGGTTCAACTACCGCAGCATGTAATAGTTGTATCATTGTTGTCCTAATGCAGAAAATAGAGCAGAAGCGAGAGAGTGGGATTGTATCGAATGAACAAGGGGTTTTGCTTGCCTCGCACTTCAAGATAGTATAGTTCTTCATCGGTGTCATCAATTCATCGTTTAACACGCCATCGAGAGGAACAATTACCGCAACTCGAGAAAGAAACACAATCAATGCAATGCACAATATGATGCATGGTCATGACATGGCAATATGCTGTGATTTGGTTAATGCAGCTAAGAACAGAAAGGTTTGAGCTTATTTGAACCAAAGATTCAAATTCAAACTCAAACTATGAATTCATAAAGTGCATTATCGTGTTTTGATATGAACAGCAAGGTTAAGTTGATTAAACATGCATGAAACCAGTGCAGATGGATAGATTGAATTTTTCTGATCATTTTTCATATATAACATGTTTGATTTGGAGCTACGGTTGATTTTCTATGAATTTTTGAAGTTTGTGGTATTTTCTGGATTTTTCAGAATAAGAATAAATCCTGAAAATTGCATTACTGCGTCAGCATGACGTCATTGTGACGTCAGCAGGTCAACAGACCGGGTCCAGGTCAAACCTGACGTGTGGGGTCCACACGTCGGTGACTAACTAACTAACCTAATTAATTAATGTTAAATTACTACTAACTAAAATGTCAGTTGAGTTAATTAGACTTAATTTAAAAGACTAATCTAGGATTAGCTGGGCCAGGGCCCACTTGTCAGCGACCCAGGGGAGGTCAAACCCCTGGTGAGCCGAGGCCAATACGCCGGCGTGCTCGTCAGCCGCTTACAAAGAAGCGCGCGGAGGGTTTCGTTAGCTCTCCGCCACCAAAACGACGGCGGAGAGGTTCTACGTGGAAGTTGGACTCACGCATCCAACACGACTAGCGGCAGCAGAATGGAGGGACCGAGCTCGCCGGAAACGAAGCTCATCAGCCGGTGGCCGGAGTTCGGTTGATGCGGCGCTGGGTTGCAGGGTACGGCGAGGCCAGCTAAGGGATCTGCGCTCATCGGTACATCTAGGAGCTCGCTAGGCTCGCCGGCTTGAGCGAGCGGCACGGCAGCGCATGCCCGGGCGCCCATGGCGGACGGGGTGTTTCTCGACGGTGCAGTAGCACGGCCACGACAGGGGAAAGACTATGGGGAAGATGGGAAAGGTAGTGGAGCTCACAACGGTCTCAGAGGGCGGTCTCGGGCCAGCTGGGATGTCTGCAAGGCGGGCGATCCATTTACGCGATCACCGGATGTAGGCGAGGAAGATGGCGACGATGGCGGCCCACAGGCCTCCGTTAGCTTTCTTCGATGGAGAGGCGTGAAAGGGGTGGCGGAGGTGCTGGACCGATCGGGAGGCAAGGCATCGGGTGGGTGCGGCAACGGCGCAGCGGCGGCAAGGGTTGCTTTGCAAGGCATGACGGAGAGAGCTGGGGAGGGATGGGGACAAGAGAGAGCGAACGGTCCAGGGGTGTCGAGGGGGGTGTGCGTGGCGCCTCGGTGCTTCCAGCAAGCGAAAGGTGTAAGGCAGGTGGCTGGCGCGCACATGGGCACACGCCTCCGCCACCGGGCAGGAGGTTGAAGACGGGCGTGGCCTGGCCGGGCCTAGCACAAGAAGGGCTGCCAGTGGGTTGGCCACCGGGTCGCTGTAAGTTAGGTGGGCCTTCTCTCTCTTCGTTATTCATTTCTATTGTCTATTTTATTTCTCTGCTTTTGAATTAGTAAAATACTAATTCATTTTGTAAAATCTCGAGAATAATTGTGGGCACTTTTGAAACTATTTCCAATAGCCCTCAATTGCTTTCAAGATTATTTGGACATTTAAAATATTTATAGAATTTAAATGTCCAAATTCAAATACTTATGATTTAATTCAAAAATCCAAAATAGCCTCCAAAAGTATGAAACCATTTTTGGCAGAGGGTTTAGCCAGGACCAAAGATGGTGAACATTTATGAAGGGCATTTTGGGTTCATTGAAAAGTTTTAAGTTTGAACCTAGTTGAATTTGTTCGATGCTAGGGTTTCAACATCCCTATTTCAAGTTTAAAAGAAATTAAACATGATGAAACACATGACTAGCTAGCTCAGAGCATACCAGAACTAGGGACGTGACACCGCGGAGCCGCGTGTGCTGGAGGTCCAGGAGCCGAGTAGCGGGGCCAGCGTCGACCAGCCGGCCTTGAAGAGGGGAGGAGACGGCCCCGTCGGCTTGGAAGCGGAGGTGGCGCCGCGTGCACTGACTGTAGACGCAAGGCGGCCATCCTGAGGGGCCGCAGGTAGCGCCATCAGACGGCGGGTTGGCAGTTGGTCCGATTCCCATGGTCCGCGTTCCCACGCGCCAGCGCCCGGTAAAGGCGAGCTCGACGCTAAGGCTGATGGAGGTCGGGGCCACCAGCTCGGCGGTGCCCGATACAGAGGCCACCAGTGCTACCTCAGCGGACTTGGCGTCTGGGGTGGTGGCGGCATTCTGAACATATCTGTGCGGGACGTCTATGCCCAGCTCGGTGTCCAAGGCGCCACCCTCCAGCGATGCATGCAGGAGTTCCTGGCAATGCGGACGGCTGCCCGGGTCCGTACTTTGCTTTCATTTTTGAACTCTCGCAATCTTCCGTGGGTGTGCACCATCACACCCATTGGTTGTAGCCCCCGAGTTCTGGGCCGGCTGCTGAGCAGGCGACTCGGAACTTTAAGGTAAGTTCTGAGTGCTAACTTTTTTTCATTTCTTCCTTTGTCCTTGTTGCAGGACTACCACAACGTCCACGCGGCCTCCTACAACTCCCATATCCAGGAGCTGGCCAAGCGGACCAGCGACTTGAACAAGAGCCAAAGTGAGTACTCTTTCTTTCTTCTTAGGAGGGCGCGTCAGTGCACCCGCTGGGTGTAGCCCCCGAGATTCAGGCCGACTGCTGAGAAGTTGGGCCAGATCTTCTGGCAACTAGTTTTTTGTTGATGCTGATGTCTCTTCTTTTTTGTCTTTGAAGAGGCAGCCACCGACCTGCAGCAGCGCTTGGGTGAGGCCCAAACTGAGGTTTGTACCAAGGAGCTGGAGCGCAACCAGGCGGCTCAGGAGTGCAAGTGCCTGACCAAGGAGCTGGCAGCCCAGGCGGAGGGGCACAAGGCGGAGCTCGAGAAGTTGAAGCATGGCGAAGACCTCCTCAAGGCTGAGTTCGAGACTCAACACTCTAACTAGGCCGAGAAGGAGAAGTTCATGACCGATGGCTATGGCGAGATCGAGGACATGATTGACGGTAATTTACTTCTTCTACTTGAGTGCTCGCCGACTGCTACGGGAGCCGGCTTCTGTCTTCTAATCTTCTTGATCTTCTTCCTATGCAGAGTACTTCCTGTGCTACTCCGTCACCGTCAGCCTGACCATCAAGGAGCGGCGTGTGGTGTGAAGGCGGCGGACGTGGACATTGCACCCCGGAGCCTCGACGAGCAGCTCTTGGCCGTCAAGACGCGCCTGCAGCCGACCCATCGGATGATCTGCTGCCTGCAATGCGCCAGGGCTCAAGTGTTGGCCACCCTCTTCCTAGGAGCTCGAATTCCGCGCACCCCCAACCGGACCATTGACTGGCTGGAGGTGGCAGTCGGTTGCTTTGAGGCCTGGAAGGGCTCTGCGGCACGGGCGTCTGCACGGACGGATATAGAGTTCGCCAAGGCATGGTACGCCGGCCTGGATTTGACCAAGCTGGCAACCTTCTAGCAGGATGCCGGTCCGGAGCTGGCGGCGGTGGGCCCTACGCTCACCCGGCACGGGGCGCCGATCGCCGACTACACCGACACCGCCATCTTCATCCCCGACCTGGACGACAAGGGCAATGGGGTGCCGCCCAGCTGGTTTGGGCTGGACCCGGTGCATGAGGAGGACTCGACGGAGGAAATCGCCTCCAACGATGAGGCCAATGACGATGACGAGTATTAGGATGGAGAGACAACACGCCGGAAGATGGAGCAGATAGCCAGCCTCAGCCCGACCGAGTCTCGACCAGCGTGCCAAGGGTGGCTGCGCCAACTGCTGCTGACGCTGATCAGGCTGAGACTGGCCAGCCAATCGCTCCACCATCCGGCATTGCTGCTCCTTTGGCCTAGGTTGCCGTTTTTATCTTGTCTTGTCCTGTCCTTGCAATCTTTCGAACAATTTTGTTAAATGCACGCGATTCCACCCACTAGGGGTGTAAGTTAAACTTTAATGAATACTGGCCTCTAGCCTTTTGTGATGTACATATAAATTTAAATCCTTGTTTGATTTTGCTTTTCCCTCTTTGGCTTTCTTCTATGCCGTGTTCTCTTGGCCGCCTCCCTGCAAGATGGACAGCCGCTCTGCGGTCTGTGGCTGGGTCAGGGACTTGGTCCTTCTTCGGAATGGGCAAGTTACTTGGGCCACATAGAGTGTAGCTTGATCGAGTGAGAAGCTTGCCTGCCGGCTGCTGAGTAGCCGGACGCGGGAGGCGAAGAGCTGGCTAGGCCTAAGTCAGCGTTCCTCCTTGGTCGGATTTCCTGTGGATGACGGTTCCGGCCTTTAGCTCTTCGTCAGTCGGACAGTCGCGCTGCAGGCTATCACTTAGAGCAAAGAGAGGGATTTCGGCGTAAGCACACTACTAGTCGGCTCCGGCTGGTGCGAACATAGGCCAACGCGGCGAGCCCCCGGGCCGGCTGACCGGAACCAGGACGGGGCAGGAATAGGAAAACCTCAAGTCATGGGATAAGCTTAACTCATAGATAGATAAAAAGGTGGCCCCGAGTGCACCTCAGGGACCTGAGGAATTTTACCTAATACAAAAGTTGGCGTGGTACATACGCTCGAATCAACTGTAAAACGGGTGGAGCGGATTTGCATTCCATGGCCGCTCCTTCTCTTCGCCGGTTGTGCATCGCTTGCGTGCCCTGGGCTTCTGGGCGTCGATGAGGTAGTATGAGTCTTTGCCCAGGCCCTTGCTGATGATGAAGGTGCCTTCCCAGGATGCCGTGAGCTTGTGATGTCTGGCTGGTCGCTGGATCAAGCGGAGCACAGGATCACCTTCGTGGAAAGAGCGCGGCCTGACGGTCTTGTTGTGGTAGCGGCGCAGGCTTTGCAGGTAGATGGCAGACCAGCTGCATGCTAACAGTCGGGCCTCTTCCAGCAAGTGAACGCCATCTTCTTGCGCCTATTTTGTCTCCGCCTCCGTGTACATGGTGACCCGAGGTGAGTCGAACTCGACATCCGTAGGGATGATAGCCTCAGCACCGTACACAAGGACGAAGGGCGTGAAGCCAATTGATCTGTTAGGCGTGGTCCGAAGGCTCCAGAGGACGGCCGGAAGTTTGTTGATCCAGCAGCCGGCTGACCGCTCTAGTGGCTTGATCAGGTGGGGCTTGATGCCGAACAAGATGAGGCCGTTTGCTCGCTCTACTTGGCCGTTTGACTGCGGTGGGAAACGGATGCTAGGTCCAGTCGGATGCCCTAATTTGCATAGAAACGGGCCAAGGCGCCTTTGGCGAAGTCGGTGCCATTGTCGATGATGATGCTGTGGGGAATGCCATATCGGGCAGTGATGTCGGTGACGAATGTGACAGCAGTAGGACCATTCGGCTAGTTGATTGGCTTTGCTTCTATCCACTTGGTGAACTTGTCCACGGCAATCAGCAGATCGGTCATGCGGCATCGTGTTGACTTGAACGGGCCTACCATATCCAAACCCCACACGGTGGTAGGCCGGGTGATGGGGATGGTCTTGAGGGTGGAGGCTGGCAGGTATTGCTTGGTGCTGAACTTCTAGCACCCTTTGCACTTCTTGACCAACTCATTGGCATCTTCCAAAGCAGTCAGCCAGAAGAAGCCATGGCGGAAAGCTTTGGCCACGAGGGACCTAGAGGTGGCATGGTGGCCACATTCTCCCTGATGGATATCTCTGAGAATCTCCATGCCCTTCTCTGGTTCCACACAGCTCTGATAGACGCCGGTCACGCTCTGCCTTGCGAGCTCTTGATTGACGATGGTGTAGGCCTCTGCTCTGCGCTCGATCTGCCGAGCCAGCACTTGGTCGGATGGCAGCACGTGGTTAACCAAATAGTCGTGAATGGGCTGCGCCCAAGATGGGGCCAGCACCATTGTGAAAAGAGCCGCTCGTATGACGGAGGCCGGGTCAGGAGCGGCGGGCTGGGGTCAGCCGCTACTGATGGTGCTGATGAAGTCCCCTGGCCGACTGCAACAGCCCTCGGGCCGCCTGCTGGGGTTAATGGGCCGAGTGCTTGTGCTGCAGCCCCCGCGCCGCTTGGTGATTTCCCCGAGCCGACTGCTGAAGTCCCCACGCCAACTGCTGAAGTCCCCGAGCCGGATCCCACTGCTTCAGGGGCATCCAACATGAAGATGGAGTCGGACTCTAGCGAGGGCTTGATAGACGGCTTGAGAAGGCACTCGAGGGAAACGTCGGCTGGTATAGCTTGCCGGGTGGAGACAATGCGGGCGAGAGCATCTGCTGTATCGTTGTAAGCCCGTGGCATGTGGATGAACTCGCTTCCATCGAAGTGGCCGCTCATCTGCTGGACAAGGAAGTGGTAGATAGCCATATTGGCATCCTTGGCATCCCAGTCGCCTGACGACTACTGGACCACCAAGTCCTAATCGCCGTAGCAGAGGATGCGACGAATGCAAATTTCTTTGGCCAATTGGAACCCAAAGATGAGCGCTTCATACTCGGCTACAATGTTGGAGGCAGTGAAGTGGATCTACAGCATGTACTTCAGCTTGTCGCCTTTGGGAGAGGTGAGGATGATGCCGGCTCCCAAGCCGGTGTGCATCTTTGAGCCGTCGAAGTGCATCCACCAATGCGTAGAATCCGGCACTGGTGGCAAGTACTGGGACTCGGTCTAGTAGACGAGGAAGTCGGCCAGTGCTTGGGACTTGATGGTGGTGCGGGGCTGGTAGAAGATGGTGTAGGGAGCCAACTCTATAGCCCACTTGGCCACCAGGCCCGAGGAATCTCTGTTGCTCATGATCTCTGCAAGGGGAGCGGTGCAGACGACCATGATGGAGTGCTCTTGGAAGTATTGCTTCAGCTTCTTAGTAGCAAAGTACATGCTGTAGCACAACTTCTGGTAGTGGGGGTAGTTTTGCTTGGAGGCCGATAGGACCTCGCTCAGGTATTACACCGGCCTCTGGACCGACTGGGCCTTGCTGGCTTCTGGGCGCTCGACAACGATCATCGTGCTAATGACTCAGTTGGTGGCAGCGATGTAGAGGAGCGTGGGCTATTTAGCAGTGGGAGCCGCTAGGATAGGCGCCGTTGACATCACACGCTTGAGATGGAGGAAGGCGGCGTCCGCCTGGTCATTCCATTCGAAGCAATTGGTTTTCTTCATGAGCTGGTATAGAGGGAGTGCCTTCTCGCCCATCCGACTGATGAAGCGGCTTAGGGATGCTAGACACCTGGTGAACTTCTGGACATCACACAGCTTGGTGGGCTTCTCCATCTGCTCGATGGCCTTGATCTTCACAAGGTCGCACTCGATGCCGCGTTCTGAGACAAGGAAGACAAGGAGCTGGCCGGCTGGTACACCGAAGACGCACTTCTCCGGTTTGATCTTGATGTTGAAATGGCCCAGGTTCTCAAAGGTGTCCTTCAGGTCTTCCATCAAGGTGCCACGCTTTTCCATCTTCACCACAATGTCGTCCAAGTAAACCTGGGCATTGCGTCTGAGTTGCTTCAACAAGAACTTATACATACAACATTGGAAGGTGGCGCCGGCATTTCTCAAGCCAAATGTCATGGTGATGTAGCAAAAAGTGCCGAATGGCATGATGAAGGAGGTCTTCGGGCGATCAGCCGGATCCAGCTTGATCTGGTGGTAGCCGAAATAGGCATCAAAGAAAGACAATAGCTCGCATCTGGCTATGGAGTCGATAACTTGGTCTATTCGTGGCAGAGCGAATGGGCCTTTGTGGCAGGCTTTGTTGAGAATGGTATAATCAATGCACATACGCCACTTGCTGTTCTTCTTCAACACAAGGATGGGGTTGGCAAGCCAATCCAGGTGGACCACTTCCATGATGAATCCGGCTGCTTGCAGTTGGGGGAATTCTTCTCCAACAATCCTTCTCTTTTCTTCTGATAGACGGCAGAGGGGTTGCTTGATCGGCTTGGCATCCAACCTTACGTGTAGTTTGTGCTCGGTGAGATCCGTTGGGACACCCAGCATGTCTTTGGGGGACCATGCAAAGATGTCTAGATTCTCATGGAGGAAATCGACGAGCTCGACTTCTTATTTGCTGTCAAGGCCAGTGCCCATGACAACAAATCTCTCTGGGTGCTCCGGGTCCAGTGGGATCCGCTTGGTCTCTTTGGACGGCTAGAAGGAGGCCCCTGCTTCAGCTTCCTTGGGATTAGTCGGCATGGCCGGCTTCTCGCTGGCCATGGCTACCATCCGATCAAGGAGCCGTCTTTCTTGAGCGATGAAGAGGGACTCGGCCAGCTGGCTGCTGGCGGCAGCACAATCTTGTGACTTCTTGTAATATCCAGCAATGGTGATGATGCCCTTGGTGCCTGGCCTCTTGGCCTTCAGGTATGCATAGTGCGGGGCCATCATGAACTTGGCCAGCACGGGGCGGCCCAAGAGCGCGTGGTAGGGGCTTTCCAGGTCGACCACCTCAAACTAGATTGGCTCGCGGCGAAAGTGGTATCTGTCGCCGAAGAGGACGTCGATCTTTATCTTGCCAATTAGGGAGCAAGACAGGCCAGGAACTACGCCATGGAAAACAATCCGGCTTGGCTGAAGTTGCTTGGCCTTGATAACCAGCCGCTCCATGGTCTCGCGGTATAGGATGTTGATGCTACTGCCGCCATCTATCAGAACTTGACCGAAACAGCATTTCCGCCTCTCTGTTACAAAGGTTGCGTCAAGCACCAGGGCGTATGAACCTTAGTTGGGCATCACAGTTGGATGGTCAGCTTGGCTCCAAGTGATGGGCTTCTCGGACCAATGCATGCGGGTGGGAGCTTCTGTGCTCACACCATTGACCTCTCCGTGCTGTTGCCGCCTGCTGTGCCTGTCGCCAGCTTCACTTGTGAAGACGACGTAAGCAGCGTGCTCTTCAGGGAACTCATCTTGAATGGTGCTGACAGGTCGGGCTGCCGGCTGCTGAGCAGCCGGAGCTGTAGGGCCGGCTGGCGGGGGTGGCGGGAGGGCCTCGCCCTTGGCGATCTGAGCTAACTAGTTGCACTTCCGAGTGGTGTGGTTGGATGGCTTTGTGCCGCTGTGGAACTTGCATGGGGCGTCGAGGGCCTGCTCGATGGAGAGGGCGGCAAGACAGGCTCCCTTTCCAATTTTCTGCCGCTTGGTGGCGGGATGACTAGTCGGTTGCTGATCTTTGACTACTGCTACCTGCTGGCTGCTGGGCCTTGCACTTGTTGTTCTTTTGCTGGCGCCGGTTGGCGTCACCAGCCGGCGTTTGTGAAGCCGGAGGGAGGACCTTCCCAGATGCGTCCACTCGGACCTCTGAATTCATGGGGGAGTCAGCCATGGCGTACTTGTCCGCTATGATCAGCAACTCATCAAGGGTTGCCCGCTCGTCGTAGAGGAGCTTGTGCTTGAGCAAGGTGCCCTCTCAGCACCCAACAGTGAAGTACTTTATGGCCTGCACCTCATGCACCCCTTCGTAAGAGTTGCACCACTCGCCCCACCGCGTTAAGTAATCGCGGGTGGACTTAGTAGGGCCTTGGACAGACATGGAGAGCTGGCGAGGCTTGGGTGGCCGCTTGTATGTGCTGGTGAAGTTGCAAATGAACACTTCGGTGAAATCCAGCCATCTGTTGACGCTGTAAAGCTTGAGGCTGTTCAGCTACGTCCGGGTCGTGCCCTGGAGCATGAGTGGAACATACTTCATGGCAACGCGTTTTTTGCCGCTTGCTATGTTGACTGCGGTGGAGTAGTCCACCAGCCAATCCTCCGTCTTCACGGAGCCGTTGTACTTGGGAGTGTCTCGTGGGAGCGAGAACCCTTAAGGAAAGGGCTCATCGCGTATGCGGGGGCCGAAGCAAGGCGGGCCGACTGCATCTTCTTCTTCTATCGCCACAGATCGGGCAAGCCGGTCGATTCAGTGGCGAGCATCGTTTTCTCCGACTCCTTCGCGGTGGCCCAGCCGGCCTTCGAGTATGCTCAACAGGCGGCGGGGAGGAGCGTGCTACGTCTTGAGCTTCCGTTGGTTTTCCTTGAAGAGGAAAGGGTGATGCACCAATAGTAGCGTAAGTATTTCCCTCAGTTTTTTGAGAACCAAGGTATCAATCCAGTAGGAGGCTCCTCAAAAGTCCAATGCACCTACACAAACAAACAAGAACTCGCAACCAACGCAATAAAGGGGTTGTCAATCCCTTCACGTCCACTTGCGAAAGTGAGATTTGATAGAGATAGTATGATAAGATAAATAAATTTTTGGTATTTTATAATATAGATTGGAACAAATTACTGTCGAACAATTGATAGAAAAGCGAATAATTATGAGATTATATAGGCATGATCATGTATATAGGCATCACGTCCATGACAAGTAGACCGACTCCTGCCTGCATCTACTACTATTACTCCACACATCGACCGCTATCCAGCATGCATCTAGAGTATTAAGTTCATAAAGAACAGAGTAACGATTAAGAAAGATGACATGATGTAGAGGATAAACTCATGCAATTTGACGAAACCCCATCTTTTATCCTCGATGGCAACAATACAATACGTGCCTTTGCCGCCTCATTGCCACCGGGAAAGGACACCGCAAGATTGAACCCAAAGCTAAGCACTTCTCCCATTGCAAGGAAGATCAATCTAGTAGGCCAAACCAAACTGATAATTCGAACAAACTTGCAAAGATAAATTAATCAGACATAAAAAAATTCATAGGACATTCAAATATTTTTCATAGATAAACTTAATCATAAACCCACAATTCATCGGATCTCGATAAACACGCCGCAAAAGGGGTTACATCAAATAGATCTCCAAGAAGATCGAGGAGAACATGGTATTGAGATCCAAAAAGAGAGAAGAAGCCATCTAGCTAATAACTATGGACCTGAAGGTCTGTGGTAAACTACTCACAACTCATCGGAGGGGCTATGGTGTTGATGCAGAAGTCCTCCGTCGTTGATTCCCCCTCCGGCGGAGCGCCAGCGAAGGCTCCAAGATGGGATCTCGCGGATACAGAAGGGT
The DNA here is from genome assembly GCA_021437245.1 of Aegilops speltoides. Taxonomy (NCBI): domain Eukaryota; kingdom Viridiplantae; phylum Streptophyta; class Magnoliopsida; order Poales; family Poaceae; genus Aegilops; species Aegilops speltoides. The sequence goes on from CM038143.1 coordinate 228,055,622, forward strand.
GCGGCGGTGGAATTAGGTTTTTGTGGCTTGTTCTGATGTTCTCGGGGTACGTGGGTATATATAGGAGGAAGAAGTAGGTCGGTGGACGCCCAAGGGGCCCACGAGATAGGGGCGTGCCCAGTAGGGGGGGGGGCGCACCCTCCACCCTCGTGGCCGCCTCGACTTCTTCTTGACTTGCACTCCAAGTCCTCTGGATCACGTTCATTCAAAAAATCACGCTCCCGAAGGTTTCACTCCGTTTGGACTCCGTTTGATATTCCTTTTCTTCAAAATACTGAAATAGGCAAAAAAAGAATACGGGTCACCTCCGTTGGTAGGTTAGTCCCAAAAATGATATAAAAGTGTAAAGTAAAGCCCATAAACATCCAAAACAGGTAATATAATAGCATGGAACAATAAAACTTATGAATACATTGGAGATGTATCAAGCATCCCCAAGCTCAATTCCTGCTCATCCACGAGTAGGTGAATGATAAAAACAGAATTTTTGATGTGGAATGCTACCTAGCATAATTCTCAATGTAATTTTCTTTATTGTGGCATGAATGTTCAGATCCAAATGATTCAAAATAAAAGTTCATATTGACATAAGAAATAGTAATACTTCAAGCATACTTAATCAAGCAATCATGTCTTCTCAAAATAACTTGGCCAAAGAAAGTTATCCCTACAAAATCGTATAGTCTGGGTGTTGCTCTATCTTCATCACAAAAAATATTTAATCATGCACAACCCCGATGACAAGCCAAGCAATTGTTTCATACTTTAGTAATCTCAAACTTTTTTAACTTTCACGCAATACATGAGCGTGAGCCATGGACATAGCACTATATGTGGAATAGAATGGTAGTTTTGGAGAAGACAAAAAGGAGGAAGATAGTCTCACATCAACTAGGCGTATCAAGGGGCTATGGAGATGCCCATTAATAGATATCAATGTGAGTGGGTAGGGATTGCCATGCAACGGATGCACTAGAGCTATAAATGTGTGAAAGCTCAACAAAAGTAACTAAGTGGGTGTGCATCCAACTCGCTTGCTCATGAAGACCTAGGGCATTTTGAGGAAGCCCATCATTGGAATATACAAGCCAAGTTCTATAATGAAAAATTCCAACTAGTATATGAAAGTGACAACATAGAAGACTCTCTATCATGAAGATCATGGAGCTACTTTGAAGCACAGGTGTGGTAAAAAGGATAGTAGCATTGTCCCTTCCCTCTTTTTCTCTCATAATTTTTTATCTGTTTGGCCTTTCTCTTCTTTTTTTGGCCTTTCTCCTTTTTTTTAAAGTCCGAAGTCTCATCCCGACTTGTGGGGGAATCATAGTCTCCATCATCCTTTCCTCACTGGGACAATGCTCTAATAATGAAGATCATCACACATTTATTTACTTACAACTCAAGATTACAACTAAATAATTAGAACAAGATATGACTCTATATGAATGCCTCCGGCGGTGTACCGGGATATGCAACGAATCAAGAGTGAAATGTATTAAAAATATGAAGGTGGCCTTGCCACAAATACGATGTCAACTACATGATCATGCAAAGAGCAATATGACAATGATGATGCGTGTCATATAAACGGAACGGTGGAAAGTTGCATGGCAATATATCTTGGAATGGCTATGGAAATGCCATAATAGGTAGGTATGGTGGCTATTTTGAGGAAGATATATGGTGGGTGTATGGTACCGGTAAAAGTTGCGCGGCACAAGAGAGGCTAGCAATTGTGGATGGAGGAGAGTGCGTATAATCCATGAAATCAACATTAGTCATAAAGAACTCATGTACTTATTGCAAAAATCTACAAGTCATTGCTACGTCTTGAGCTTGCTTTCGTTTTCCTTGAAGAGGAAAGGGTGATGCAGCAATAGTAGCGTAAGTATTTCCCTCAGTTTTTGAGAACCAAGGTATCAATCCAGTAGGAGGCTCTCAAAAGTCCCACGCACCTACACAAACAAACAAAGAACTTGCAACCAACGCAACAAAGGGGTTGTCAATCCCTTCACGGCCACTTGCGAAAGTGAGATCTAATAAAGATAGTAAGATAAGATAAATATAGTTTTGGTATTTTATAATATAGATGCAAAAAGTGAAGATGCAAATAAAAGTAGATTGGAAGCAAATATGATAAGAGATAGACCCGGGGGGGCATAGGTTTCACTAGTGGCTTCTCTCAAGATAGCATAAGTATTACGGTGGGTGAACAAATTACTGTCGAGCAATTGATAGAAAAGCGAATAATTATGAGATTATCTAGGCATAATCATGTATATAGGCGTCATGTCCGCAACAAGTAGACCGACTCCTGCCTGCATCTACTACTATTACTCCACACATTGACCGACTCCTGCTTGCATCTAGAGTATAACGTTCATAAGAACAGAGTAATGCTTTAAGCAAGATGACATGATGTAGAGGGATAAACTCAAGCAATATGATATAAACCCCATCTTGTTATCCTCGATGGCAATAATACCATACATGCCTTGCAACCCTTTCTATCACTGGGTAAGGACACCGCAAGATTGAACCCAAAGCTAAGCACTTCTCCCATGGCAAGAAAGATCAATCTAGTAGGCCAAACCAAACTGATAATTCGAAGAGACTTACATAAAAGAATTCAGAGAAGATTCATATATTATTCATAGATAACTTGATAATAAACCCACACAATTCATCGTATCTCGACAAACACACCGCAAAATGAGTTTACATCGAATAGATCTCCACAAGAGAAGGGGAGAACATTGTATTGAGATCCAAAAAGAGAGAAGAAGCCATCTAGCTAATAACTATGGACCCGAAGGTCTGTGGTAAACTACTCACGGCTATGGTGTTGATGTAGAAGCCCTCCGTGGTCGATTTCCCTTCCGGCAGAACACTGGCGAAGGCTCCAAGATGGGATCTCACGGATACAGAAGGTTACGGTGGTGGAAATTGTGTTTCGTCTGCTCCCTAGATGTTTTTGGGGTATGTAGGCTTATATAGGAGGAAGAAGTACGTCGGTGGACGCCCGAGGGGCCGACGAGATAGGGGGCGCGCCCTATAGGGGAGGGGCGCCCTCTTATCTTGTGGGGGCCTCTGCTGCTTCTTGACTTGCACTCCAAGTCCTCTGGATCACGTTCGTTCCAAAAATCACGCTCCCGTAGGTTTCATTCTGTTTGGACTCCGTTTGATATTCCTTTTCTTCGAAATACTAAAATAGGCAAAAAAACAGCAATACGGGCTAGGCCTCAGGTTAGTAGGTTAGTCCCAGAAATGATATAAATGTGTAAAATAAATCCCATAAACATCCAAAAGGGGTAATATAATAGCATGGAACAATCAAAAATTATAGATACGTTGGAGACGTATCAGTCATCAAAAACAAAGTACTACGCGCATCCAAGAGGGCAAGCGAAAGAGAGAGGAGATTGGGAAAGAGAGGGCGAATAAAACCGCAAGCGTGAAGTGGGGGAGAGGAAAACGAGAGGCAAATGGAAATAATATAAATGTGAGGGAGATGAGTTTGTGATGGGTATTTGGTATGTCTTGACTTGAGCGAAGACCTCCTCGGCAATGGCGCCAGAAATTCTTCTTGCTACGTCTTGAGCTTGCGTTGGTTTTCCTTGAAGAGGAAAGGGTGATGCAGCAATAGTATCATAAGTATTTCCCTCAGTTTTTTGAGAACCAAGGTATCAATCCAGTAGGAGGCTCCTCAAAAGTTCCACGCACCTACAAAAACAAACAAGAACTCGCAACCAACACAATAAAGGGGTTGTCAATCCCTTGATGGCCACTTGCGAAAATGAGATCAGATAGAGATAGTATGATAAGATAAATATATTTTTCGTATTTTATAATATAGATTGGAAAAGTAAAGATGCAAATAAAAGTAGATTGAAAGCTTATATTATAAAAGATATACCTGGGGGCCATAGATTTCACTAGTGGCTTCTCTCAAGATAGCATAAGTATTACATTGGGTGAACAAATTACCGTCGAGCAATTGATAGAAAAGCGAATAATTATGAGATTATCTAGGCATGATCATGTATATAGGTATCACGTCCATGACAAGTAGACCGACTCCTGCCTGCATCTACTACTATTACTCCGCACATCGACCGCTATCCAGCATGCATCTAGAGTATTAAGTTCATAAATAACAGAGTAATGCATTAAGAATGATGACATGATGTAGAGGGATAAACTCATGCAATATGATATAAACCCCATCTTTTTATCCTCAATGGCAACAATATAATAGGTGCCTTGCTACCCCTGCTGTCACTGGGAAAGAACACCGCTAGATTGAACCCAGAGCTAAGCACTTCTCCCATTGCAAGAAAGATCAATCTAGTAGGCCAAACCAAACTGAGAATTCGAAGAGACTTGCAAAGATAACTTAATCACACATAAAAAAATTCAGAGGAGATTCAAATATTTCTCATAGATATACTTAATCATAAACCCGCAATTCATCGGATCTCGACAAACACACCACAAAAAAAGTTACATCAAATAGATCTCCAAGAAGATCGAGGAGAACATGGCATTGAGATCCAAAAAGAGAGAAGAAGCAATCTAGCTAATAACTATGGACCCGAAGGTCTGTGGTAAACTACTCACAACTCATTGGATGGGCTATGGTGTTGATGTAGAAGGCCATCGTGGTTGATTCCCCCTCCCGCGGAGCGCCGGCGAAGGCTCCAAGAAGGGATCTCGCGGATACAGAAGGTTGCGGCGGTGGAACTAGATTTTCATGGCTTGTTCTGATGTTCTCGGGGTACGTGGGTATATATAGGAGAAAGAACTAGGTCGGTGGACGCCCGAGGGGCCCACGAGTTAGGTGGGGCCCAGTAGGGGGGCGCCCTCCACCCTCGTGGCCACCTCGACTGCTTCTTGACTTGCACTCCAAGTCCTCTGGATCACGTTCGTTCCAAAAATCACGCTCCCGAAGGTTTCGCTCCGTTTGGACTCCGTTTGATATTCCTTTTCTTCGAAATACTGAAATAGGCAAAAAAACAGCAATACGGGCTGGGCCTCTGTGTCGGTGTACTAAAGTAGGGGTACCTTAGTACCCCGAACTTGGGCACGGGCAGTCGCAGCGTCCCGCAGCAAGGCTTGCCGGGCGTCCGCCAAGATCCTCCGCTATTCCTATTTACTGCCATTCAAGAACAAAGTTTTAACTGAGAAGACAAGGCCCCGGCAAGAGGAGCTTGCCGGGAAGGACAAGACCCCGGCAAGAGGAGCTTGCCGGGAAGGCCAACCAAAGACTGCGAAGAACTTGCCGCGACGCGCCACGCGTCCTGGCGAGCGACAAGCTCGTGGGTGCGACAAGACAGCGACCGCGGCAAGGCGCTTGCCACGGCGAAGCCACCACTCTGCGCCCTCGCTCCAGCGCATCCGACGACGTGTCACCACAGGATCGCTCCTGGTGCACGTGGCGGGTAGCTGCGTAGCTAAGCGGTGCGAGGTGGCAAGCGAAGCTGACAAGGAGGCCATCATGGCGATCGGTAGCGCCCCTAACGGTCGCTTCTCGCCTTTGTTAGGCGACCGGACGGGCATTAAATGCCCTTGTCCCCGCCGAGAGTTAGGTAGGGGCATCATTGATAGCGGTTGTACCAACCTGCGTTTTTGCTTTTTACCCCTCTCTGCGTTGCCACACTGCCGGTGACCCTTTAGACTATAAAAGGAGGCCCATGTGCACGAGAAGGGGTTCACTCATTCGACACTACAACACACCTACGCTCTTGAGAAAGAACAGAATAGAAACACAAAGCAGCGGAGGAGTTTTATCTCTCGGAGAGCTCCGGCTGGGTAAAATCCTCGCACGCTCAACCTCGATCCGCTTTTGTAGCGCCTCCGCCTCGCCGGACCGAGAAGGGGCCCTGCCCCATAGGTGCTCGCTTCCCACGACATCTTTGGCGCGCTGTAGGGGCGTTGAGGTTGTCGAACTGATCCGGTCTCTGCGCGCTACATCAACATCTTCATCGACATGCCACCGAAGAAGAAGCCTTCGGAGGTGGCCGCTCCGTCCACATCGATCCCACCGCCGCCGGAGCAAACGGGCGGAGGAGTAGACGCCGGCGGAGGAGCGGGCGCCCACGGTGGGACTCACGTCGCCACCAGGTCCAAGGACAAGGCCCAGCAAGCCTCGGCATCCGCGCTTACACCGCACCCCTCCCAGGAGGTGCAGAATGGACAATGCAATGATGCTCCTAGCACCGTACTCGCATTGGAGCAAGGCCAAGCTGGTGGAACGTGGGACGCTCAAGTCCAGCATGCGCGTCAACACGCTGGCACAAGCATGGTACGGTCGCCTGGACGAGATGTTGCTCCTTCTAACACTGTTAGAAGTGTGAGCATAACTCGCTCCTCGCGTCGTTCGCCCCCACCGTTGAAAACTCCAGAGGAAGCGCTGGCCCGAGCCCAGCTGCTTCTAGATTACCCTCGGCGCCGCATAAGATCGACGATCGAGGGCCAAGATTCGAGCCTCATCGGCCGCCAACGCGCGACAAGCCCCGCAACCGAAAGCACATCGAAGCCCCGGCAAGACGCCCATGCGCAAGCCGACGCCGACAAGACTGCTGGGGGTGCCACCACCGTGCACCCCCCGCCCCGAAGGCCAAGATCGCCGACTCGCCGGGCCAACCTCGACACCGACTCCACCGCGTCGTCGGACCCGCGAGCTCGTCGTGATCAGCGCCAAGTTCTCCAAGAACGACAACACACCTACGCTCTTGAGCAAGAACAGAATAGAAACACAAAACAACAGTAGGAGTTTTATCTCTCCGGAGAGCTCCGAAGCTGGGTAAAATCCCTCGCGCGCTCGACCTCGATCTGCTCTTTGTGCGCCCTCCGCTCCCTGCCGGACCGATAAGGGGCCCTCCCCCATAGGTGCTCGTTTCCCCACGACATCTTTGGCGCGCCAGGTAGGGGTGAAGGTGGTGCAGCTGGAGGCGGATGTGGAAAAAAAGAATGAAGAGCTTGCCGCACTCCAGCGCGAACGCGAGAAGGATGCCCTTGCCCATGGCGATCTGCAAGTTCAACTTGCCGACAAGATCAAGGAACTGAACGCCGCCAAGGACTCGAGCGCTGATCTGGAGCTGAAGCTGGCCACCCTGACGGAGACGCTGGACGCCGCCAAGAGGCGAGAGGATGAGTTGAAGAAAGAGATCAAGGGCAACGAGGAGCTGCTGACGAGGGCCGCCGAGACTCAGAACACCTTCAAGGCCACGGTGGAGCTCTGGATGGAGGGCCTCGTCAACATCACTGCATCCATCGATGAGGAGCTGGCGGAGCTGGATTTGGCGGGCTTCGGGTACTCCGCCGACGAAAACCTCCAGCCCAGCGCCAAGCTTACTCTCTTCTTCAAGGGCGTGGTGACGGCCCTCCAGCAACTCCGGGAAAGGATCCCGAAGAAGCTGGCGGACGAGTCGCGCGCAATCTGCGCCAAGGTCTTGGAGAAGGTGTTGGTGAAGATACTCTTCCACAACCCGGGCATCGACCTCACCCGCGTCCTCAAGAAGTTGTCGGCGGGTGCTGATCTCGAAGAACTCAAAGCCATTGTCGCACCCATTGTGGGTGAATGAGGTCAAGAGGGTCGACGGCGAGCGCGTGGATTAGGCATCTCTTCTTCTCCCTTCCTTCTTCTTGCCGCTGCTAGATATGTCATAGGAACAATCTCTTAGAGCGCGGCAAGTCATTTGTTGTAATATAACTTTATTTTGGGTACTGCTTGCTACGTTATCTCCTTTACTTGATTCCATCCCTTGTATGTTTTTACCCGGCGCTTCTAGGGAACTTGCCGGCGCAAGCACGCTTGCCGCGAGCGCTGAGTGCAGAACATCAGCAGCCTGCTGGCGGTGTTGCCTCCGGCAAGAAACCTTGTCGGGGCTAGTCGCAGCACACTTTCATTGTTGAGCGGACTCGAAACAAAGTAAGGGCGCAACTTAGCCACGATCCGGTTCCTCCGCGCATAGGTTTTCCATACAAGGCACGGTCGTTCAAGGAACATAACTTAAAAATTTAAAATTGACAATGCTCAAACTTTGGCAACTTAGCTTTTATGTCGTCTGCGTCCGGCAAGGCTAGATCCCTTTGAACGACGCCTGGCCCACATCTTTATCTTCTCCTCCCCGGTGAACTTGTGGGCGGAGGAACCTTCTTTTTGAGAAGAAAGAAGAGAAAATAATGATATGGAACCTTAAGGTTCGCTATTGCTTACCGGGGGCAAGTGCTGCACAAAGTGTCAGTGTATACATGCTAAAAAGAAAAAGGCATGAAATTTGACAACTTTTGGCATAGCATACGATCTTTATTTATGCACGGGATCTGCGCCCGGTTTTGTACAAAGGGTTACATGCAACAGCAGCAAGGCTTGTACAAAAGGTGGTTGCCGGAATGGGTCCGGCAACCGCGCCTTATGTGTAAAACTTGCGAAGATGCTCTGTGTTCCAGGAGTTGCTCACCGGAAAGCCATCTTCGGTCTCAAGGCGGACAGCGCCGGGCCTAGTGACTCGCTTTACCCGATAAGGGCCTTCCCACTTCGGCGTCAACTTGTTGGAATTCTTGGCGGATTGAACGCGCCGAAGAACAAGGTCGCCTTCCTCGAAGGTTCTGGCATTAACTTTGCGGCTATGGTAGCGACGCAAAGCTTGCTGGTAACGAGCAACTCGTACAGCAGCCTGAAGACGATCCTCCTCGAGGAGCAGCGCGTCATCTTGCCGCAGCCGCTCTTGCTCAAGCTCATCATAAGCGAGCACTCGAGGCGATCCGTATACGAGTTCCGTGGGGAGAACTGCCTCTGCTGCATAGCCAGTGGCCCGATTTGGCGTCGTCCTGATCGACCAAAGAACCACCGGCAGCTCCTCGATCCAATTTCTTCCGCACTTGCGCAGCCTGTCGAAAGTTCTGGTCTTGAGCCCACGCAGCACTTCAGCGTTTGCCCTCTCCGCTTGACCGTTGCTTCTTGGGTGAGCAACAGAAGCGAAGCAGATCTTAGTGCCAAGATCTTGGACGTACTGCACGAAGGTGCGGCTCGTGGTTGTGTGCCATTGTCGGTGATGATCCCGTTAGGGACTCAAAGCGACAAACAATCGACTGAAGAACTTGATCACGACCGTCTGTCACCTTCCTAACTGCTTCCACTTCCGGCCACTTCGTGAACTTGTCGATTGCCACGTACAAGTACTCGAAGCCCCCGACAGCTCGGGGAAAGGCACTTATCTGTACCGACAAGACCTACCGGGAAGCAGCAGCCGCAGTAGAACGCAAACCACTTGCCGCTGAAGCTCCCGGGGGGAAGAAGAAGACCAAGTCCAGCAAGAGTAGCTCTGATGACCACTCCAGCAAGCGCACCTCTTCGGAGTGCTGCGCTACCGTCGAGGACGCACCATCGAGCTCCACCGGCAAGTGCAAGAAGGCAAAGACAGCGACACCTGAGACCAAGAAAGTGGCCGCCAAGGAGGACAGCACTGGTGGTACCTTTACCATCAGTGCCGCGCTTGACCCTAAATAGGAAAGCGCTCTCGTTGCTTTCCTGCGGGCGAATGTCGATGTGTTTGCATGGCAACCATCCGACATCCCCGTGTTCCCGTGAAAGTAATTGAGCACCACCTTGCCGTCGCCCTCACGCTGCCCGTCAAGCGAGAGTCGAGGAAGCAAGCGGTGGAACGCCAAGAGTTCATTCTTTGAAGAGATCAAGAAATTGGAAGCAGCAGGCCTGGTCCGAGGAGTACTCCATCCAACGTGGTTAGCCAGTCCGATAGTCATGCGCCAAAGCAAACGGGAAGTGGAGGCTTTGTATTGACTTCACCGATGTTAATAAAGCTTGTCCCAAGGATGCATTTCCCTTGCCGCATTGACCAGATTGTCGACTCCACAAAGCAGGATGTGATCTACTTTCATTCCTTGATGCATACTCGGGATATCATCGATCTTCATGGCGAAGAGGATGAAGAGAAAACCGCATTCATTACTCCATGTGGCACGTACTTCTTTGTACGAATGCCTTTCGGACTAAAGAATGCCGGTTCAACATTTGCAAGAGTAGTCAGTCATGCTTTTGAGCCACAGCTGCACAGAAATGTAGAAGCTTACATGGATGACATAGTGGTCAAGAGCAAGGACAAAGAGACTCTGATCCAAGATTTGGACGAGACTTTTGCAAGTCTGCGCAAGATCAATCTCAAGTTGAATCCCGAGAAGTGCGTGTTTGGAGTTCCTTCCGGCAAGCTTCTCGGATTCTTTGTGTCTCAGAGGGGGATTGAAGCTAATCCCGACAAGATCAAAGCCATTGAACAGATCGAAGCACCAAAGCGCATCAAGGATGTGCGAAGACTTGCCGGCTGTGTTGCTGCTCTCAGTAGGTTCATCTCTAAGTCTGCTGAGCGCGCCCTGCCGTTTTTCAAAATTTTGAAACAGGCAGGTCCAATGCAATGGACTCCGGAAGCAGAGGCTGCGCTGCAGGACTTGAAGAGATACCTATCCTCCACACCAACACTTGTCGCACCTAAGCCGCAAGAGAAGTTGCTGCTATATCTGGCGGCAACCAATCAAGTGGTTAGTGCTGCGTTAGTGGCGGAGAGGGAGGCGGATGATGAGCCAGCAACCGCGGCAAGCGAGTCCAGCGACAAGCAGGGGGCTTCCCGACAAGTTACAGCTCGCAAGGATGGATCTGTCATAAATTGACGGAAGAGTAACAAAGAAGATGGTGCAATACCCGGTTTACTTTTGTCGGTTCCTTTTGCGGGGCTAGATCAAGGTACTCGGTGTGCAGAATTTGCTTTTCGCCTTCTCATGGCCTCGAGGAAGCTGCGCCATTACTTTCAAGCACATGAGATCACAGCTTGTCACTCGCTTTCCGTTGAAGAGGATATTGCGAATCCGTAAACAAAGGCAGGATTGTCGAGTGGGCAATTGGAATTGTCAAGCTTTGGCCTCAAGTTTGAAAGTACTTCAACTATTCGAGCCGAGCATTGGCAGAATTCATAGCAGAATGGACGCCAACGCTGATGAAGAAACTCCGAGAGGAGCATCCCGTCAAGGAAGCAAGTAAAGAATGGATCATGTACTTTGATGGTGCCTTCGCCGCAAGGCGCCAAAGCGGAGTGTTTCTTGTCGCACCAACCGGAGAACACCTCAAGTACGTGATCCAAATGCACTTTCCCAAGGAGCAAGTAACGAACAATACTGCAGAGTATGAAGGCTTGCTTGCCGGACTCAGAATAGCAGCAGAGCTTGGGATTAAGAAGCTTATTGTCAGGGGTGACTCACAGCTTGTCGTCCGCCAAGTTAACAAATATTATCAGAGTCCGTTGATGGAAGCATACATTGATGAAGTGAGGAAGCTAGAAGAACATTTTGACGGCCTATAGATGGAACACGTTCCAAGAGTTCAGAATGACATTGCAGATGGCCTGTCAAAGTGTGCCGCACTCAAGTTACCTGTGGAACCAGGAATTTTTGTGCTCAAGCTGACTCAACCATCTGTCACACCATCGACTGGACAGAGCAAGAAGAGAAAGTTGGTTACGGGCGACTACTTTCCGGCAGAGCTCCCCGAAGCCGCCGCCAAGAAGGTCCCCAGGATCAGCACAGAAGGTGCTGAGGAGCAGTCTGCTCCGACAAGCCCTAGGGTTTGTTTCGTTGAAGCAGACGCTCCCGACAAGCTGTGTCCCGACACGCTTGCCGGGGAACATCACGCTCTAGCAGGATCCCAGATCCTTGCCGTAGAAGCGAATGTTCCCGCAACAGCATTTGCGCCTTTAGTCCTTGTTGTCGAGCCACAAGCTCCGGCATGGGCACAGCAGATCGTCCATTTCCTTCAAACAGGAGAACTTCCCGATGAGGAAGAAGAAGCAGAGAGAGTAGCCCGGCAATCAAGTATGTACCAGTTTGTCGATGACATACTGTACAGAAGAAGATTCAACGGAGTGAAATTGAAGTGCATTTCCCGGGAAGAAGGACAAGAGCTGTTGGCGGAGGTACACGGAGGCATATGTGGTCACCACATTGGCGCAAGAGCACTTGCCGGCAAGGCTTTCCGGCAAGGTTTCTTCTGGCCGACAGCCCTCCAGGATGCAACTGCACAAATAACCAAGTGTGAAGCGTGCCAGTTCCACTCCAAACAGATTCATCAACCAGCTCAAGCTCTCCAAACAATCCCTTTATCCTCGCCATTTTTGGTCTGGGGGCTCGATATTCTCTGCCCCTTTCCCCTCGTATACGGATCGCCTTAAGTGCTCGCTTATGATGAGCTAGAGCAAGAGCAGTTGTGGCAAGATGACGCGCTGCTCCTCGAGGAAGATCGTCTTCAGGCTGCGGTACGAGCTGCTCGCTACGAGCAAGCTTTGCGCCGCTACCATAGCCGCAAAGTTAATGCCAGAAGCTTCGAGAAGGAGAAGATAATAAAGTGGATATGGTGTCGCTCAAAGAAGTACAGCCTTGCCGGGACACAGGCGACAGAAAAGCTAAGTTGCCAAAGTTTGAGCACAGTCAATTTTAAGTTTTTTTTAAGTTATATTCCTTGAACGACCATGCCTTGTATGGAAAACCTGTGCGCGGAGGAATCGACTCGTGGCTAAGTTGCGCCCTTAATTCGTTTCGAGTCCGCTCAACAATGAAAGTGTGCTGCAACTAGCCCCGACAAGGTTTCTTGCCGGAGGCAACACCGCCAGCAGGCTGCTGATGTTCCGCACTCAGCGCTCGCGGCAAGTGTGCTTGCGCCGGCAAGTTCCCTAGAAGCGCAAGGTAAAAACATACAAGGTATGGAATCAAGTAAAGGATATAACATAGCAAGCATTCCCTTTTCACTAAAAAACATCCCACTCAGGTACAGTCCATTGAGGATGAAAAACATGAAAGAGGGGATTACAAGTTTTAGATGCGGCTAAGGCCCGAAGGCTTACAAATTAAAAAGATAAGATGCCCATAATCCTTTCCTGTCCCTCTCTTCAGGAGGTAGGTAAAGGAGGCGAAAAGGGCAAAAGGGGCGCCTAGGCGAGCTACAGGTGCCAGAAGACACCAAGAGAACATCCCAGGGGTCGTCCGGAAGCTGGACGGTGATGGCGGCGCCGGAAGCGGGGCTCGAAGACGGGGCGGCAGGACGTCAGCACGCTGTCGAGGGCACTACGCCCTCGTACTCCGATTTGACGGCCTTGTCGCCAGCCCTCTTCCCATCCGCAGCCTCCCTACGCCAGCCGCCCAAGGAGACGACCCCGGGGAGTTCAAGGAGCCGGCGACACGGATGATGGGGTCACCGGTGACCCACGAAGCGGCGCCCGACACCTAGTCGGGCCCGCCGTCCCGCCGCCCGCTACCCTCGTTGTCGCTGTCGCTCTCCTCCTCGTCACTCTCGCTCGAGGGCGAGCTTTCGCTATCGGGGGAGCTGTCCACGCAGCACTTCGCCCGAGTGCCGAAGCACCCGAAGACCTTGACGGAGAGGAGATCGCCCTCCATTAACTTAAAATGGAGGGTAAACCCCGCCATCAGGCTGTGGATACGGGCGAACGTCTTCCACCCACGATCAAGATACATCACATTAGGGGCTGGGAATACAATGCGGACTCGCGTGCCGCTGATCCCACAGCCCCTCATGTGCAATCTCAGTGTCTCGGGCGGGTCCAACTCCATCGCGCTCGCAAACGGAGCTGGAAGCCGGAGGCGACGACGAGGCGCCCGGCGCAGCCTGACGAAGAACTCGCAAGGGTCGTCCCCTGTATGGACTGCCACGGGGAGAGGAACCGCCGGCGGAGGCGAAGCTGACGAGCGGCCCCGTCCGCCTCTTCCCCAAGCGCCTCGACCTCGTCCTCGACCTCGTCCACGACCTCGCGCCCTCCCTCTCCCCCTTATGGCTGGCTCTGCCACCACGGGCGCGGGATAGGGAGGATCGCTGTTGTCTGCGGCGACCCTTGCCGCCACCAACGAAGGGTTGGTTCCCTTTCTCCATGGCGAATGAGAGAAAGGGGGGCAGAAGCTGAAGAAAGGAGAAGATGAGAGAGTGCGGGCTTCTGTGCTCCCCTCCCGCTCTTCTTAAAGGAGCGGGGTGGGGGCTCGGCCGCCCCGCTCAGCGAATCAGGGCACGGGAAGAGCAGGGAGTCAGGGCCGACCCGCTGCCTCTGCTCGCAATGGCCCAGTCTCCCGCTCCCACCGTCCGCAACCCCAAGTGCATGGGAGCCGCGTGGCGGGGATGCAGAACCGAGGCGAACGTTACGCATTTCCTGAATTAAGAATTGCCCACAATCTCTCCCACGACGCCGCGATTGACGCGTGCCGTTACGGGAGGACGCGGTGGATACGGAGTGGATTTGGTTTGGACCCAGGCCGCGCGTGCCCGTGCCCTGTTTTGGGCCTGGCCCAACAGCGCTCGGCACCGTGTATGGCCCAGGCCCGGGGGCTCCTGTCGGTGTACTAAAGTAGGGTTACCTTAGTACCCCGAACTTGGGCACGGGCAGTCGCAGTGTCCCGCGGCAAGGCTTGCCGGGCGTCCGCCAAGATCCTCCGCTATTCCTATTTACTGCCATTCAAGAACAAAGTTTTAACTGAGAAGACAAGGCCCCGGCAAGAGGAGCTTGCCGGGAAGGACAAGACCCCGGCAAGAGGAGCTTGCCGGGAAGGCCAACCAAAGACTGCGAAGAACTTGCCGCAATGCGCCGCGCGTCCCGGCAAGGCCCGGCGAGCGACAAGCTCGCGGGTGCGAGAAGACAGTGACCGCGGCAAGGCGCTTGCCGCGGCAAAGCCACCACTCTGCGCCCTCGCTCCAGCGCATCCGACGACGTGTCGCCACACGATCGCTCCTGGTGCACGTGGTGGGTAGCTGCGTAGCCAAGCGGTGCGAGGTGGCAAGCGAAGCTGACAAGGAGGCCATCGTGGCGATCGGTGGCGCCCCTAACAGTCGCTTCCTGCACTGTTGGGGCGACCGGACGGGCATTAAATGCCCTTGTCCCCTGCCGTAAGAGTTAGGTAGGGGGCACTGTTGATAGCGGCTGTACCAACCTGCGTTTTTTGCTTTTTTACCCCTCTCTCTGCGTTGCCACCTGTCGGTGACCCCTTTAGACTATAAAAAGGAGGCCCATGCGCACGTAGAAGGGGTTTGACTCATTCGACACTAGAACACACCTACGCTCTTGAGCAAGAACAGAATAGAAACACAAAGCAGCAGTAGGAGTTTTATCTCTCCGGAGAGCTCCGAAGCTGGGTAAAATCCCTCGCGCGCTCGACCTTGATCTGCTCTTTGTGCGCCCTCCGCTCCCTGCCGGACCGAGAAGGGGCCCTGCCCCATAGGTGCTCGTTTCCCCACGACACTCTGGTTAGTAGGTTAGTCCCAAAAATGATATAAAAGTGTAAAGTAAAGCCCATAAACATCCAAAACAGGTAATATAATAGCATGGAACAATCAAAGATTATAGATACGTTGGAAACGTATCAGAGCTCCTCTCCCTGCGTGGGGGAGACGGGTAGTCGTTGCACCATTCCACTGCTCTTGGGCGGCCGTCTTGGTCGCACTCGATCATGAGGTGCGTGCGCCGACTATGGCTGGCAGCCGGATCCGGGTTCCTTCGGACGTGAGAGCCGGCTGTCGGGGACCGAGAGGTTGCGCCATGTTCTCAGCGAGGGTGACAGTTCTCATCTTGCACGTCGGGTTCCATCATGTGTCCGCCGGCTTTCTGCTGTGTGGCAGCCGCGTCGAGGAGCCGATGGAGGCGCTCCATGATGCAGCACTTCTCATCGCCCTCTAGGTTGTCCAGCTCGTCCGCTACCGCCTGGGCATCGCGCAGGTTCTCGATGGGGGTACCGTAGACCGGGCAGTCAGCTCCCAACATGCCGGCGATGGCGGCGCCGCGTTGTCGGATTGCGCCTAGCCGGCTAGGGTCTCCAGCAGCCGCAGTGCCGCCTACGGAGCGGTCGATCTCGCGCTGGTAGGCATCAGTAAGGCACCTCGCGGCAGCCAACTAGTTGGCACTGTCGAGGAGCGAGATGCGGTGTTTTTCCAGCGTCGCACTATTCGCGCCGTCCTCAACCGGAGTTTCGAATGCTCGTAGGGCTGCCTGGATCGGATCCCGGTCCGCTCTGGCAGAGGCTCTGCCCAAACTAGTGACCAGCACCTCCATGATGGTGCTAGCGCTGGTGATGTTGTCCGTGCAAGGGAGCGGGTCGTCGATGATCTCTACGTGGTCGGGGTAGGCATCAGCATCTGCCAGGTCAGAGTCAATGACCATCTCGACGGGCGGGTCGATGGAGCCGATGGACTCCAGGTCGAAGGCGAACTCGTTTGTGATGTGGACCTTGCCGAGGAGGTCGATGAGGCAGCTCTCGGAGCTGACCAAACCTGCGTAGGGGGCAGGCTCATTGGTGAGGTGGACTTCGCCGTGGAGATCAGTGAGGGAGCTCGCAGCGCAGGCGGCCTCCACACCGTGCAACGCATCAGCGCAAGCCCAATCGGGCACGTCGGGCTGGATGTGCTCATGGGGAAGGAAACGGATTCATGTCCAGAATGTGTCTACGGCCAACGGTGTTCCTTGCCCCATTGTGGGCGCTAAATGTTGTGATATTTCTTCGACATGTGCCAACGGGTGGATAATCATGTATGGGGTCAATAGAACATTGTCGGGCTCTAGAAGCAGGAGTTGGCAAGACCTCAAACGACACCGGGTCTTACCCAGGTTCGGGGCTCTCCATGGAGATAATACCCCAAATCCCACTCTGTGGGGTCTTCGCATCACTATAATCAATAGCGGGCTACAAGGGTGCTCCTTGAGCGGTTTGGCTAGAGGAGGAAGAAGGCAAGCTAGCTCTACTTCTCCTTAGCTATTTGGGTATATAGGGAACTAAGGGCTGAATCCTTTGCATGGGTGATCCTGGGGGGTTTATATAGGCCTACCCCCTAGGGGTACAATGGTAATCCGACTGGTCGTAGGACCCGACCGTCAATGTCTCTGGGCTCCGGCTTCTCTGTCGGCAGCTGGGGCCTGCCGCCTGGTGGGCCCCGCTGACTGCCGCAGTCTCGACCGACAGGTAGGGCCTACTGCCTGTGGGCCAGGAGGACTAGGCCGCACTGTAGCCTTGCCGCTGATAACGTTAGCTTGGTCGGGAGCACATGGCTACAGTACCGCCACCTGGCAGTCGATCACTTTAGCCACACCCCACCAATTCTGGTTAATGGTGCACAAACTCCAAGGGGAGGAGCGGCCACCTGCTAGGAGCCAGCATCCCCTTGCGGCCGCCTGCTCAGGCCTTGCCGCCTTCTGGTGATACGCGGGCATGTGGATCCCGCCGCCTGCGGGCCACACTGACTGTCCGTCGGGGGGCATGGCCGCCTGACGTAGGCATCGTTATGGGCCGCATGGCTACAATGTTGTGTCAGGCGAGGGGTGTCCGCCTGGTATGCCTGCACTGTGGCCATGTTCCGTCCGAGATTCAGAGGTGGCAGGTGGCACTGTTGCCACGCCCTGTCTTGTCCTAGCAGGTGGGTGCAAACATTAAGGAGGCAAGGGGCCGCCTGGCAGGAGTCGGCCTGTTGGCACCAGCCGGTCGTGTGGGCCGGCCTTGCGATTAGTCAGACTGGGGGGCTACGCTAGCCCCATTATCTCTGAAATCTTCTGGGGTGTGGATGAGGTTACCCAGGGTTTATCCCCCCGTCACCGTCCTTGCTGCCTTTGAAGGGTCTCTTCCGCTGACCGGACTTAGGCCCGCTAAATCTGGTATTGACTACCGTATCATCTGGATCGTCATTGTTTTTATTGCAGCAAGGTTTACCATTGCCTTCCCGCACCTCAGAGGTGCTAGGGTCACCTGAGTTGTTACTTCTCCGAGCCAACCAGCTGTCTTCGCCCGCACAGAAGCAGGTCATGAGTGTCGTTAAGGCTGCCATGGTCTTCGGCTTTTCCTGTCCAAGGTGTCGGGCGAGCCACTCGTCGCGGACGCTATGCTTAAAGGCCGCTAAAGCTTCGGCGTCCAGACAGTCTACAATCTGGTTCTTTTTAGTTAAGAATTGATTCCAAAGCATGCGAGCTGATTCGCCAGGCTGCTGAATTATGTGACTCAAGTCGTCAGCATCCGGTAGCCGGAGATAAGTGCCCTGAAAGTTAGCCCTAAAAGCATCCTCCAAGTCTTCCTAGGTTCTAATGGAGTTTTCTGGGAGGCTGTTTAGCCAGTGCCGTGCTGGTTCTTTCAGCTTTAGAGGGAGATATTTAATGGCGTGGAGATCATCTCCTCGAGCCATATGAATGTGAAAAAAATCTTCAATCCAGACGGCCGGATCCGTTGTTCCATCATACTGTTCGATGTTTATGGGTTTAAACCCTTCTGGTAATTGGTGTTCCATGACCTCATCGGTAAAGCACAGGGGGTGTGCGGCCCCTCTGTATCGGGCAATGTCGCGGCGGAGATCGGCTGACATCTGAGTTTGGTTCTTATCCCAAACATAGTAACGGTCGTCGCGTCGGGCTTCATAGCCATTGTGTCACGCCGGGGCATGGCCCCTTGATCCGTATATTGATCTGATTTGACCAGCTTTATTGGCTAGGTCACGTTGCAAGCCGTATGTATATCCCATGGCTGTAGTCTCCCTGCCTCTTCGGCGAGGTGGTGCGGGTTAGTGTTCGTCTTGATATGCCACTTTATCCCGTCCACGTGGTGGTCGGTCTGGTTGATCTGCCTGATTGTATTTGGACGTTACTCGTTCAAGGACTTCGTCGTCAAATTGAGGCAGTAGCTTGCGCCTAGGGTAACTTTTGACAGGTCGCTCTTGGCCGTATTGCTCAGCGGCCAGGACCTCTGTCCACCTTTCATTCAGCATGTCTTGCTCTTCTCTGAGATGTTGCTGCTTCCTCTTCAGGCTCCGGGCTGTAGCAATGAGTTGTCGCTTAAAGTGTTATTGGTCGAGGGGTTCTTCAAGGACAATTAAGTCTTCGTCCCCATGGCTAACCTCCTATTCGGATTCTGGCATGTAGTTGTTGTCCTCCGCATGTTCGTTGTCAGCATGTCCAGGGCTATATTCACCCTATTCCCTTTCATCATGTTCGGACATGGGCTCGACAGGGTATTCACGATCTTCGACATCGTCCGAAGTCTCATTATCTCCGGTGTCGGTACTTCTATCCTTTGCCCGACGCGATCGTGAGTGGCGCCGCTGATGTCGGTGCTTTGGTGGTTTATCGACGGGTTTGTCCTCATCTGGGCTCGGGTGATTCTCGTCGTTCTTTGGAGTGTCCATCATGTACACATCGTAGGTTGAGGTGGTCATCCAACGCCCCGTGACGGGTGGACTTGGCTTGGTTTGGCGTTTGCATCATCGTCCATGTCATCGATTTCTTTGGACATATAGTCTAGCATGTTGGTTAAGTCCTCGACAATGGCTATCAAGTGGGTGGTGGATGGGGCATAAAATTCCCCTCTCTCAGCCCCCAGTCTAAGCTAGGTACAGTTCAGTGGTAAATCCTCCGTGATGGCAAGACACTGCATCAAACCCAATGCTTCATCTAAGAGCGTAAAGGCGACAAGAAACTGCGGGTCTACTGGGCTATGTTCGGCACAGAGCGCTTGATCGGACCCGCTAAGAGCAGACCTCGGTAGTTCGGAATGGTTACCAAGAGACAAGTCTAAGCCCGCATTTGGGTCTTTGGTAGGAAGTTCCATAAGGGGAACAAGTCCGGCGGGGCTTATGTTCCCGTCTTCGGACGATGAGACCTGCCCCGGATCTAAGGACGAGGTGGGTGTTGGTGTTGACCCCTGGATGGGATCTGACAGGAGATCCGAAGAGTCTTCTTGGCTGGGACATAGAGTGGCAGCCGAGGCCGCGAACCCGTCGATGACTAGGTGTCCTCAGATGCCAGCAACATAATTCAGGTTACCAAACCTGATTTGGTGGCCAGGGGCATGACTATCGACCTGCTCGAGGCGGCCGATAGAGTTGGCTCGAAGCACAAAGCCATCGAATACAAAATCCTGTCCAGGAAGAAAGATCTCCCTCGATGCAACGTCATCGTTAACGAAGAGGTGAACCATCGATCCTTCTGCCGATGATACAGCGGAGCTCCCAATGAAAGAACCAATGTCGGTGTCAAAACCGGCAGTTCTCGGTAGGGCGGCCCAAGCTATGCGTCTGAGGATCAACGGTAACTATGTAGAAGGGACACAATGTTTACCTAGGTTCGGGCCCTCTTAATGGAGGTAAAACCCTACTCCTGCTTGATTATGCTCAAGGGTATAGGGTTTACAAGAGTTGATCTACCTCGAGATCGATTCGGCTAACCCTAGATAGCTAGCCTAGCAATGTTGTGATCCTGCCTCCAATATAACCCTCCGGTTTATATAGAGACCGGAGGGGCTTAGGGTTGTACAAAGTCAGTTTTACAGAAAGAAATAATATATCCGGACACCTATACTTGCCATCCATGCATGTGAGAGTCCCCACCGGACACGTGTCACAATCTTCTGCCATCTATCTTGACGACCCATCCGCCGATCCCACATAAATAGATCGGACGCCCGAGGACCCCCTAGTCCAGGACTCCCACAGTGGCGGCTCCGTATTGTGAAACCCGATGAAACTTCCTCCCTGATTTTTCTCCAAAAATAGGATTTTATAGCATCGGAGTTAGGTTCTACGCGGCCACCAGGTGGGCACAACCCACCTGGGCCCGCCTGGAGGGGGTGGCGCACCCTTGTGGGTTGTGCTCAACCAGGAGCCCCCCTCCGGTGGTTCTTGGCTCTATAATTTTTATTTTATTGCAATATAATTCTCCAAAAAGTTTTGTTCCATTCCGAGAACTTTTTTTTCTGCACAAAACAACACCATGGTAGTTCTGCTGAAAACAACGTCAGTCGGGGTTTGTTTATTTCAAATCATGCAATTAGAGTCCAAAACAAGAGCAAAAGCGTTATGAAAAGTAGATATGGCGAAGACATATCAATCCTATAAGTGCAAATTAAGAAAACATTCATCCAAATCATAAAGGCCTAGCACATCACATAATGATTTTGGTATTGTGGAAACGCTAGCACCCAAATCACATAAAGCATTGCAGTCATAATTTTTTATCTTTATTTAATGGTAGATTCCCATTCATCATATAATTTCCTAGGTATTGAAACCTCCAATTCTAACTTTTCTTCTAAAGCATTCATCACAGCTTCTATAGTACGTTTACTAAAAGCCTTATTTTATTCATAAGCATTGGGTGAATTTATCATGGATTGCAACAAGGAAATACACTCAATTAAAAAACAACTATCATAGTTGAAATTCTTGAAATCCAAAGTAGTGGGTGCAACATTATTTAAAAGTGTTGACCTCTCCAAACACACTTTTTGGTTTTTTTTTCATTAAGATCATCACCCCCCGAACAATGGGGACGCCTCTAACTAAATATGACTCATCTTTAGTCCCCTTTACATCAAGTTTTATATTTCTAAAAAAAGATTCAATGGGTGAGACACCAATGATTTTAATATCTTCATTGTTACGATAAAAAACTGGGCGGAATCGCTTTTTCTAAGAATTCTTGCTTAGCCCTCAACCTAGCAGTTCTTTCTTTACTTTCATAAATAGAGACGTAGAGAGCTTTAATAGACTCATTAATATCAAGCTTGGGCGTAAAAAAAATTAGATTTGAGATTTTCCACATCATGCACAATTCTATCCATGTTCCTAGCCATATCATCAACTTTACTCATTTTTTTCCGCAATCATAGTATTGAAAACTTTTTGAGAATTAATAAATTCTTTAATATTACTTTAAAGATCAGAGGGAATCCTATTATTATTATTATAAGAATTACCATAGGAATTGCCTTAATTATTAGAGGAATTTCCACGAAACGGCCTACGAATAAAATTTACTCTATAAGCAATTACTATTGAAATTGTTTCGCGAGACAAAGTTGACATCTACGTGATCATTATTTAGCTCAATCACAGTAAAAGATGGCACATCATTACGATCAATATGAGCACTCTTATTAGCAACCATTTTCATAAGTGCATCTATATTATGACGCAAAGTATTAATTTCTTCAGCACAGCAGAATTCACTTTTTTACTTGTAGGACTTCTTTCCATATGCCATTGGGAATAATTTGCCATAATATTATCAAGCAATTCTGTAGCTTATCCTAGCGTGATTTTGTCAGGACCCCGACTCAAAGCCACATCGATCTAGCATGTAACACCTCATATCACTTTGCGGCCTCACGCACGGTATTCCCACGGATGTCGCCTTACCTTTGCCCGGGACCGTTTGCGCCTTTTGGCACACGTATATGATAGTGTCGCTAGCATCCATATGATAAGGAGCCCGGCTGACATGGCTAGTCGTAAACCCAAAGTGGCACAAACTTACGAGGACAGCATCCATGACCCGGATCGAGCGTGTCGGTCATCGTGAGTGAATCGGTCTGTAGCACTGGGCTAGCAGACTCGGTGAACCGGGCTGTAGCGGCTAACAGGACTACGGTATTCATCGCGTGACATTTCCCGAAGACGAGACACGAGAACGAAGAAGGACATATGCCGCCAGCCTAAGTGTTCGGAGCGAGAGCAAGCTACCATGGCTCGGTGGAAACACTAGGACACATTTCCGTAAGAGAGGCTACTAAAGATAAACAACTAGATAGTCGGATCCACACATACCAAGCATTTCAATAACATACACACAATATGCAAATACAACATGGCATCACAACATGACTCTCGACTCAAGTATTTATTCATTAGGCTCGAGGAGCGAGATATTACAAACATGGGTCTCACGACCGAACATTGAGCATACAAGTCAAAGCACAAGCGGAAGCTTAACATGTGCAGGGTACGTACATCTATAAATGATAAAGGCGAAAAGCCCGAATATCTACTAGATTCTGCCGAGGGCACAAGACCGTAGCTGAGGTAACAAGCTAAGCGTCAAGTCCACGCGAACTACTAGTGAGACCAAGTCTCTCTGCAAAAACATAAAATAGGCAAACGTGAGTACAAATGTACCCAAAGAAGACTTACATCGTAACTAACTACATATGCATCATTATCAACAAAGGGGTGGTGGAGTTTAAGCTGCAGCAAGCCAGCTTTGACTCGGTGGCTATCCCGAAACTACGATCGCAATGTAACTCTTTTGAGGTGGCACACGAGTCCACATATTCACCATACCAATACACCACTATGGATCCGCTCCCGTCTCCCTCGAGAACGCCATCCATAGCACTCACGCTTATCTTGCGTATTTTAGAGTATCCACTTTCACTTGTCTATGAACTGTACAAGGGTCCAAGTTTCCATATCCGAGGAATCCGCTATTCAATAGATAATGATAACCTGCAGGGTGTACTTCTTCACACACGCTCTCGCCACTTATCGCCTCAGACACGTTATGTACCGCGGCAACCTTCAAGCGAAGCCGGGCGAGGAGTCGGCCACGCCTACCTAAACACTCAGGTCTCTCGTCCGGGTTTATCGCCTATTCGGGTTCCATCCGCAAGGAGATCCGGCCGGGTATCGCTCACGGCCCCAACGATGTGAGCAGGTTCCCAAGCCCACCATCCGGTGCCACTTGGTACACCGTGCCCTTGTGCCTAGTCTCCCAAGCCCACTGCAGGGTGCCACTTGGTAGACTACTAACACTACCTACAAACACGAAACTAGTTGCAACTCACGGACGAGAGAACAAGCGTGATTAAGAAGCCGAGAGGGTCAATTAAGGATCCCAATGAGTGGTAGTAGCTGTTCATGGATCACAAACACAGAACTCAGTTCCTGAGGACGGCTGCAATGAGACAACCCACCATGTACTCCTACATGGCCTCTCACCGCTACCTTTACCAAATCGTGTTCACACATTTAGCTCTCAACAGTAGGACATGTTCACACACCTCCGATTCATTCCCGATGAATCAGACCTGACACAACTCTAAGCAATAGCAGGCATGACAAACAAGCATGAATGAGTAGGCACATCAGGGCTCAAACAACTCCTACTCATGCTAGTGGGTTTCATCTATTTACTGTGGAATGACAGGTCATGCAGAGGATAAAGGGGTTCAACTACCGCAGCATGTAACAGTTGAATCGCTGTTGTCCTAATGCAGTAAAAGAGAGCAGGAGCGAGAGAGTGGGATTGTATCGGAATGAACAAGGGGGTTTTGCTTGCCTGGCACTTCTGAAGATAGTATATCTCTTCATTGGTGTCATCAAACTCATCGTCGGAACGCGTCTATCGAGAGGGGGCAATTACCGGCAACTGAGAAAGAAACACAATCAATGCAAATGCACAATATGATGCATGATCATGACATGGCAATATGCTGTGGTTTGAGCTAATGCAACTAGCTATGATTTAAATGAAGTTGGTTTGAACCCTAAGTTCAAATTCAAACTCCATATGTTATTATTCAAATGCCTTTTAAATGATTTGTGCTAAACAGCAGCTATAAGTTGTTCTAACATGCATGAAAATGGTACAGATGGATAGATTGGATTTTTCTGATCATTTTTCATATAAAAATTATTTGATTCTGAGCTACGGTTGATTTTATATGATTTTTAGAAGTTTTGGGCATTTTCTGGAATTTTCTGTATTATTTTAAATCCAGAAAATGGTTAACTGCGTCAGCATTGCATCACTATGACGTCAGCAAGTCAACTGCGGTTGACCAGGTCAAACCTGACGTGTGGGGTCCACACGTCAGTGACATAGTTATATAACAGGATTAATTAAATTTAACTAATCAAATTAGCGAACCTTGGGCCACCGTTAGTGTCGTGAGGGGTAATTAGCCCTAAGCTAAACTGGTCAGGGGCGGGGCCCACATGTCAGACGACCTGGGGTGGTCAAACCCCCGGTCAAAACGGTCAACGCCACCGGCGACTTGACGCCGGCGACGGCAACGCGCGCGCGCTGCGGGTTGCTCCTCCGGTGGCTAAAGCGCGCGAGGGCACGAGGGAGCCCTTGCTCACCGCATCGAGGGAGCACGCTGTGGGCGTGGGGTGGCGGAGCTCACCGGAATGGAGCTCGTGGCGGCGCCGGAGTTCGGACGTCGGCGGATTCGACGCCGCAGGCACGGCAGAGCAACGGGTGGTTGCTACGGCCTTGACGACCTTCTGTGATGATGTGCTCGGTTTTGAGCTCCATGGAGATGGCCACGGCGGCGAGGAGCTCGGCGCGCGCGCGTGCAAGCGCGCGAGTGTGGCAGCTGGCCTTGACAACGACGGGCGAAGAGGGGAAAGGACGGTGGTGCTCACAGAGGATCCGCGGAGGCGTCAGCGAGCTTCGGGAAGGTTGGAGTTGGCGGCGGCGAAGTCGATCTCGCCGTCGGGAGGTTGAAGACGAGGCCGTGGCGGCGTTCGAGGCGTCCGACGGCGTGGCTCATGGAGAGGACGAGGACGGCGGTTCTTCCGGAAGCATCGGCGGCGAGGGGTGGATGGTGGCCACGGTGGCGATGAACGGCGGCGACGGCTCGCTGGTGGCTGCGCATAGGGGAAACAGAGGAGGGGGAGGAGAGCGGCGAGTGAGGGAGAGGTGAGAGGGCCACGAGGGGTTCATGGCATCGCGGTGGCGCGAGGGGAGGCTCGAGACGCCTCGGTGGAAGCAGGAGGTGGAGGCCTCCCGAGAGCGCGTCGTCATCGCCTCTGCCACCTTGGCAGAGGTTGAAGATGGCACGGCTGCACAGTGGGCTGGGCTGCCTAATGGGCCGCTGATGTAAGGCCGTAGGAAAAGCCAGTGAGTCTCTCTCTCTCTTTAATTCTGTTCTGATTTTCTATTTATCTGCAGCTTTGTGGCTTTATTAAAAATACTAAATCAATCCCAAAAGCATGCCATCGCTCATGACCACTTGTTGGATATATATCCTCTGACAAACATTTCAGTTTGGGATTATTTGAGCATTGAAAATATTTTATAGTATTTAAATGCCCAAATGCAAATAGGCAATGATTTAATTCAAAAATCCAGAATGTCCTAGGAAAATGTGCACCATTTTTGGGAGAGGTTCTAGTCCAATCCAAAAATAATGAACTTTTCTTAAGAGCATTTTGGGTTCATTGAAAAGATTTTATTTTGACCCTAGTTGAATTCATTAACTGCTAGGGCTTGGATCAATCCCCATTTCAGGTTTAAATGAAATTTTAAACATGATGCAGCAACAAGCTAGTCCAAGTGCATAGCAAGGCTAGGGACGTGACAACTCACCCCTACTAAACAAGAATCTCGACCCGAGATTCAAGACGTGAGGTAAGAAGACAGAGGGGACACGAAGCTAACACGATCTTCACGGTCCAACTGTCCTTCTCAAAGATGTTGATTCATTGCTTCATATTGATCTTGACGTCTTTGCTTTCGAGATCTTCGTCCACGACGATGACGATAGAAAGAAATTCTACGGAACTGATCTCCTCAACGATCGAGCAACTGACGATCAACTCACAGAGTGAGACGTAGAAATATCTCTGGAGGTGAGAGGCAAGACATGCATCAGGAGGGACGGAAGAGACAACTTGACGAGGGTTTCAAAGTAGCAAGGAAATTGCCATGAATCCATAACGGGGCACCTCGGGAGAGGTGACTTGTAGAAATATCCTCTTAAGTGGCAAAAAGAATTACATTTGATTCAAAGATCATTGAAACTCTTTATACCAGCCTAAGGCAATTCATAGTCGATCAGTGGAAGGGGTCCGAGAGAATGACATTCTCGGCCAGGTTGGATGATGTGGAGTACCTTGTTGAAGACAACATAAGGAATGATTTTGGTAACTGGGGAGAAGCTCAACAGTAGAGAGTGATTCCACTATTGGAGTGGTTATAGCATAACTGAAAAGACTAGGAACAATTCCAGTTAGTGCTGGTGATAATACATAGTGCTTGTGCGTGCTCTCAAGAACTTGAGCATTTCCATATTCATCAAGGTTTTACCAATATCCGTGTCAAGGGTGCTGACAACACAACATACTACCATGATGAGTAGCGATGGACGATGCAGATAAAAAGGAAGAC
The DNA here is from genome assembly GCA_021437245.1 of Aegilops speltoides. NCBI lineage: Eukaryota > Viridiplantae > Streptophyta > Magnoliopsida > Poales > Poaceae > Aegilops > Aegilops speltoides. Next base: position 228,082,597 of record CM038143.1, read on the forward strand.
AACACTTTCTCAGATTTCACCTTAGCGGGGCCAAGGGAACAAAATCTGGATGATCGACCGAAAGACATTTAGCACTCCGCTTCTAATGTTCTCCTTGATGTACTAGTGTATCCCATTCTTAGATATGGATTGATATCTAGAACATCAAGTAAAGGTCGGACTTCGGGAGCTCAAGAATACATAAGGAACAACTACTAGAATAAATTCTACGAGATCCTTATGGGGAGGTGGCCAACTTCCTCAATCAAGACACTACAATAATAGGTCTTCCGGCTGGGTGTGTTGGCCACGACATCCACTTTACCAAGTTCTGAGAGAGACCAATATAATAGTTCTTGGGAAATGTACCAACCATCATATCTGCCTGAGATTCAGATTCGGTCGGTGTCAGAATATTCTAGACTCATCAAGTCTAGAAAGAAGAATGAAAGTTTGCAAGACAAATCGACGAGACGACGTTGTGAGATTCTCGGGAAATGGACTACGGCAGTAAGCTCCAAAACATGAGCTGGTTCTGCTACACACCTGTGAACACACTGTCCCAGACAAGCATGACCACGTAGTAGTCTTATAATAAAACACTACCGAGTTCAGGTGGGGAACCATCATCAGGGATTTCGAAGTCTTTACGCGCGCTGGACTTCTTTTCCTTGAACAAATCAATCAGTGGCTTGGGGTGCTAGGAATTACGCATGGAGTGGAGGTAATTAATCTACCAAACCATGGAATACTTCGCACATGCATGACTGACTTGGGACGATTCCAAAGGAAGCAACATTGACTTTCTCGAATCCACGGCGGCAACTTGCATCAAATGCACATGAACTCGAGGAAGTCACTTCTTACATCCGAACATATGCTTCATGAGCTAACATGAAGAAATGCTTTCAAAAGTTTCCAACACTAGCTTAATGTTCAACAAAATTTTGGAGAAGACGAGGATGTTGTCGATGGTTCAACAACAATTCATGCAGGTTTCCATATGAATGGAATTCCACAATTATGTGAACAAGGTGATAGCATTGGTCAGACCCAAAAGATGTAATGGTGTATGCTCGAGGGATAACCACGGGTAAGACAACATTACGAACATCGTTATTCGATTTGATTTGATGATAGCCGACACTCAAATCAAAGGTTTGGGGTAAGACAATAGATACAACAATTGACCACGAGGATCAATCAATGAAGATATCATCTTTCTTCAACACACACACACGCAAAGATATCCCTTTGGAATGAACTGAGTCGGACAAACTTTCATCTTCCAACTCTCCAAGTTGTTGTTTAGCTTATCCAACTAGCTCAGGGGTATCCCACACAGATTCTTGGAGAAGGGGTGGTTTACAAAAACCATCTTGCTCACGAACTCAACATAGCGGTCAGGTGACAACCTGGTAATACTTCCGAGAAGATATTCGGAAAATCACAAACCACCGATATGTTACTAAGCTCGGGAACAATCTTGCTTTTTAGAGCAAGATGATATGATCAAATAAGCAAGGGACCGAAAAATCCGAACTCATTGATCGAAGAGCGCACCAGAAATAAGGACTAGGTAGCACAATCAACCTTAGGGTGACGATTTAATAATCATCACGCTAAGAATGAGGTTATCGTCCATTTAACTACTAAGCAACGGAGTTGCTAGGAGTATAGATTTCACACATCACGATCACTTGTCGGTATTCCGGTTGCGACAACACGGGACCAAAGAATGAAAAATGATGGCAAGAAGTATCACTGCGTCAAGAATTCATGGGAGATGGTGTGCAATTCCCATGACATTCTTGATATAAAGATGGTAATACTCCGGGGTAGAACAGAACAAGAGTTGGGTAGACATTTTGATCTGCGAGATACAACTACTTTGACCCAATCCTGGATATGGATGAGGTACTGGAGTTTGTTTCTCCTAGTCATTCTGGAATGGAATGGCTCGATGGACCACAAGAATAATAGGCATCGATAACACGAATGCACGCCATAAACTTGACTATCAATTGATAGACGAGGGTCGGATAATTAAAGAGGGACAACCCAAGAGAACATATGATTTTCTGAGTTGTGGATGCATGGACTAGCATGTCGAACGAATTCAACATATTTCTTCCAGATAACCCATGCAGAAAAGGTTGAACTGGCAGAGTCACAATAGAGAGAAGAACTCATCAAGAGCACTCTGGTTGTGATCTTTTGGTTCAAAGAACTTCTGCCATAAACGGTTCATAGTATTTGGAAGAAGGAAATACCACAAACCTCGAGGACTATCGCAAGGTTACTAATAACCTAAAGGAACTAGCAAACACTATCAACATGAGGTAAGTGGGGTGAATCTTGGGTCAAGAGCCCAGGAGTAGAATACCTACTACTAAGTGGCATCGCGGGATGCTTTCTAGAATAAAGGCCAGAATCATCACACTGGGATACAGATCATGGCTAGATTACTAGATGATCCCCTAAGACACCTAGGGTCATAGTAATAATTCCAACATATATGTCAAGGCAATAAATTACCTCAACGCACCGACTAGTGTGCTTATTCTGACCATAAAGGACACCGGGAACGGAAAGAAAGGATTTGCAAATGCATCAGACTATTTAGAAACCTAGGATGACTCGGACAGCATAACGGCTGTAATGCTCAAAAGTTTTGGAGACATACAACAGAAATAGTGGCATAACCACTTAATATCACAATATCAAAGTTCTGAGACCAGCTATGAACATATGGAAGTAGTAAAACTGAACTGAGATTTGAAACTAACAATTCTACAAGTCTATGGATTAGTAACACGTCATCCTGATAGATAGATGAGAAAGCCTAGTTTCTTAATCCCCGTGGAAAAGAAGAGGTTGACTCAGATCAGAAGGCCATGAGGTATAAGGAGTAAAAAGAGCCTTACGTTCCATCCCACAATCAATTCCCTTATATAACTAAAGCATTTCTAGACTCAACTTCACCAGTTTGGCTTGGTAATCCTCTGAGCAATCAAGCTCGATACCAAAGCTGTCGGACCCGACTCAATGCCACATCGATCTAGCATGTAACACCTCATATCACTTTGCGGCCTCACGCACGGTATTCCCACAGGTGTCGCCTTACCTTTGCCGGGACCGTTTAGCCTTTTGGCACACGTATATGATAGTGTCGCTAGCATCCATATGATAAGGAGCCCGGCTGACATGGCTAGTCGTAAACCCAAAGTGGCACAAACTTACGAGGACAGCATCCATGACCCAAAGATCGAACGTGTCGGTCATCGCGAGTGAATCCAGGTTGTAGCACTGGGCTAGCAGGACTCGGTGAACCGGGCAGTGGCGGCTAACAGACTGCGGTATTCATCGCGTGACATTTCCCGAGGGATGCATACGAGAACGAAGAAGGACATATGCCGGCCAGCCTAAGTGTTCCGGAGCAGTAGCAAGCTACCATGGCTCGGTGGAAACACTAGGAGACATTTCCCGGTAAGAGAGGCTACTAAAGATAAACAACTAGATAGTCAGATCCCACACATACCAAGCATTTCAATAACATACACACAATATGCAAATACAACATGGCATCACAACATGACTCTACGACTCAAGTATTTATTCATTAGGCTCTGAGGAGCGAGATATTACAAACATGGGTCTCACGACCGAACATTCAGAGCATACAAGTCAAAGCACAAGCGGAAGCTTAACATGTCTGGGTACAGACATCTATAAATGATAAAGGCCGAAAAGCCTGAATATCTACTAGATTCTGCCGAGGGCACAAGACCGTAGCTGAGGTAACAAGCTAAACGTCGAAGTCCACGCGGAACTACTAGTGAGACTGAAGTCTCTCTGCAAAAACATAAAATAGGCAAACGTGAGTACAAATGTACCCAGCAAGACTTACATCAGAACTAACTACATATGCATCATTATCAACAAAGGGGGTGGTGGAGTTTAACTGCAGCAAGCCAGCTTTGACTCGGTGGCTATCCCGAAACTACGATCGCAATGTAACTCTTTTGAGGTGGCACACGAGTCCACATATTCACCATACCAATACACCACTATGGATCCGCCTCCTGTCTCCCTCGAGAACGCCATCCATAGCACTCACGCTTATCTTGCGTATTTTAGAGTATCCAGCCACTTGTCTATGAACTGCACAAGGGTCCAAGTTTCCATATCCGAGGAATCCGGCTATTCAATAGATAATGATAACCCCGCAGGGTGTACTTCTTCACACGCGCTCGCCACTTATCGCCTCAGACACGTTATGTACCGCGGCAACCTTCAAGCGAAGCGGGGCGAGGAGTCGGCCACGCCTACCTAAACACTCGTGTCTCTCGTCCGGTTTATCGCCTATTCGGGTTCCATCCGCAAGGAGATCCGGCCGGGGTGTCGCTCACGGCCCCAAACGATGTGAGCAGGGTTCCCAAGCCCACCATCCGGGTGCCACTTGGTACACCGTGCCACTATGCCTAGTCTGTCCCAAGCCCACCTGTACCGGGTGCCACTTGGTAGACTACTAACACTACCTACAAACACCAGAAACTAGTTGCAACTCCTGGACAGAGAACAAGCGTGATTAAGAAGCCGAGAGGGTCAATTAAGGATCCCAATGAGTGGTAGTAGCTGTTCATGGATCACAAACACAGAACTCAGTTCCTGAGGACGGCTGCAATGAGACAACCCACCATGTACTCCTACATGGCCTGTCACCGCTACCTTTACCAAATCGTGTTCACACATTTAGCTCTCAACAGTAGGACATGTTCACACACCTTCGATTCATTCCCGATGAATCAGACCTGACACAACTCTAAGCAATAGCAGGCATGACAAACAAGCATGAATGAGTAGGCACATCAGGGCTCAAACAACTCCTACTCATGCTAGTGGGTTTCATCTATTTACTGTGGAATGACAGGTCATGCAGAGGATAAAGGGGTTCAACTACCGCAGCATGTAACAGTTGAATCGCTGTTGTCCTAATGCAGTAAAAGAGAGCAGGAGCGAGAGAGTGGGATTGTATCGGAATGAACAAGGGGGTTTTGCTTGCCTGGCACTTCTGAAGATAGTATATCTCTTCATTGGTGTCATCGAACTCATCGTCAGAACGCGTCTATCGAGAGGGGGCAATTACCGGCAACTGAGAAAGAAACACAATCAATGCAAATGCAAAATATGATGCATGATCATGACATGGCAATATGCTGTGGTTTGAGCTAATGCAACTAGCTATGATTTAAATGAAGTTGGTTTGAACCCTAAGTTCAAATTCAAACTCCATATGTTATTATTCAAATGCCTTTTAAATGATTTGTGCTAAACAGCAGCTATAAGTTGTTCTAACATGCATGAAAATGGTACAGATGGATAGATTGGATTTTTCTGATCATTTTTCATATATAAATTATTTGATTCTGAGCTACGGTTGATTTTATATGATTTTTAGAAGTTTTGGGCATTTTCTGGAATTTTCTGTATTATTTTAAATCCAGAAAATGGTTAACTGCGTCAGCATTGCATCACTATGACGTCAGCAGGTCAACTGCGGTTGACCAGGTCAAACCTGACGTGTGGGGTCCACACGTCAGTGACATAGTTATATAACAGGATTAATTAAATTTAACTAATCAAATTAGCAGGCACTGGGCCCACTGTTAGTGTCAGCAGGGGGGTAATTAGCCCTAAGCTAAACTGGTCAGGGGCGGGGCCCGCATGTCAGACGACCTGGGGTGGTCAAACTCCCGGTCAAAACGGTCAACGCCACCGGCGGCTTGACGCCGGCGACGGCAAACGCGGCGAAGCGCTGCGGGGTTGCTCCTCCGGTGGCTAAAAGCGCGGCGGAGGGCACCAGGGGGGAGCCCTTGCTCACCCGCATCCAGGGGAGCACGCGGCTGGGCGTGGGGTGGCCGGAGCTCACCGGAATGGAGCTCGTGGCGGCGCCGGAGTTCGGACGTCGACGGATTCGACGCCGCAGGGCACGGCAGGAGCAACGGGTGGTTGCTACGGCCCCGCGGTGACGCACTACGCGCGGTGATGTGCTCGGTTTTGAGCTCCGGTGGAGATGGCCACGGCGGCGAGGAGCTCAGGCGGCGGCGCGTGCGGGCAGGCAAGGTGTGGCAGCTACGGCGCGCGAACGACGAAGCGAAGAGGGGGAAAGGACGGTGGTGCTCACAGAGGATCCGGCGGAGGCGTCAGCGAGCTCGGGGAAGGGTTGGAGTTGGCGGGGCGGCGAAGTCGATCTCGCCGTCGGGAGGTTGAAGACGAGGCCGTGGCGGCGTTCGGAGGCGTCCGACGACGCGTGGCTCTGCGGAGAGGACGAGGACGGCGCTGCGGTTCTTCTGGAAGCATCGGCGAGGCGAGGGGTGGATGGTGGCCACGGTGGCAGTGAACGGCGGCGACGGGCTCGCTCGGTGGCTGCGCATAGGGGAAACAGAGGAGGGGGAGGGAGAGCAGCGAGTGAGGGAGAGGTGAGAGGGGCCACCAGGGGGGTTCGTGGCATCGCGGTGGCGCGAGGGGGAGGCTCGGGAACGCCTCGGTGGAAGCAGGAGGTGGAGGCCTCCCAGCGAGCGCGTGCGTCATCGCCTGTGCCTACTGGCAGAGGTTGAAGATGGCACGGCTGCCTGGTGGGCTGGGCTGCCTAATGGGCCGGCTACAGGTAAGGCCAGGTAGGAAAGCCCAGGTGAGTCTCTCTCTCTCTCTTTAATTCTGTTACAGTTTTCTATTTATCTGCAGCTTTGTGGCTTTATTAAAAATACTAAATCAATCCCAAAAAGCATGCAACTGCTCATGACCACTGTTGGATATATATCCTACAGCAAACATTTCAGTTTGGGATTATTTGAGCATTGAAAATATTTTATAGTATTTAAATGCCCAAATGCAAATAGGCAATGATTTAATTCAAAAATCCAGAATGTCCTAGGAAAATGTGCACCATTTTTGGGAGAGGTTCTAGTCCAATCCAAAAATAATGAACTTTTCTTAAGAGCATTTTGGGTTCATTGAAAAGATTTTATTTTGACCCTAGTTGAATTCATTAACTGCTAGGGCTTGGATCAATCCCCATTTCAGGTTTAAATGAAATTTTAAACATGATGCAGCAACAAGCTAGTCCAAGTGCATAGCAAGGCTAGGGACGTGACAGATTTCCATAAAGGTACCCCCACTCCCCACCCCCCACGGTGGAATCTAAAAGATTTCTAGAAACAAAGTTCAGTCCCAGATAAAAAAATTGTATGATCATCCAGAAACTTAAACCATGAGTGGGGCAATTTATTATCATTAATTTCATCCTCTCGCAAGATTAGGCAACATGTTCATGCTCAAGTTGCTTAAAATTCAAAATTTTATTTCTATGAGAAATATTTTTCGCAGGAGGAAAATACTTGGCAATAAAAGCACCCTTACACATATCCCAATAATAAATATTAGTTTGTCGCAATGATGAAAACCAAGTTTTAACGCGATCTCGTAGTGAAAACAGAAATAATTTTAATTTGACAATATCATTAACCACATCTTTTTTCTTTTGTGTATCGCACAATTCAACGTAAGTTTTAAGATGGGTTGCAGCATCTTTATTAGGACTACCGGAAAATTGTTTTTCATAACAAAATTTAGCAAAGCAGAATTAATATCACATGACTCCGCACTAGTGGCGGGAGAAGCAATTGGAGTACTAGTAAAATCATTATTATTAGTATTAAAAACTCAAACAACTTTGTATTTTCTTGAGATATCGCGACCAAGCAAGCAAACAAGCAAAGAAGCAGAAAGGCAAATGGAAAATATATTTCGGTTTTTGTGAAGACGTTTTATAAGTGGGGAAGATGAAAACGAGAGGCATATGGAAAATGAAAGTAAATGCAAGGAGATGAAAGTTTATGCGATGGAACTTGACAGGTTTTGTTGATGTCTCCTCGGCAACAACGCTAGAAATTCTTCATGCTACCTGTGAGCTGTGTTGGGATTTCCCCGAAGAGGAGAGGATGATGCAGTACAATAGAGATAAGTATTTCCCTCAATTAAGAACCAAGGTTATCATTCCAGTAGGAGAACCACACAAGACCTCATGAACAACACCTACACACAAAATGACAAATACTTGCAACCAATGCAAACAAGGGTTTGTCAATCCCTTGGCAATTAAATGCAAGGTTCAAATCTCGTAGTGATAGATAGATAAACAAAAGCACAAAATGAAATAACGGTACATAAATTGCAACAAGGTATTTTTGGATTTTAATATATGATAAAGATAGAATCGGGGCCATAGTTTTCACTATAGGCTTCTCTCTCAAACAAAAATCATACGGTGGGTAAATAAAATATTGTTGCGCACTTGATAGAAAAGTGCATAGTTATGACGATATCCAAGGCAATGATCATGTATATAGGCATCATGTCTGAGACAAGTAGACCGAGTCCTGCCAGTATCTACTACTATTACTCCACACATTGACCGCTATCCAGCATGCATCTAGAGTATTATGTTCATAAAGAACTAGTAACGCCTTAAGTAATATGACGTGATGTAGACAAAGTAAAGTCAATCAATATGAATAGACCACATCATTTTATCCTTAATGTTAAAAATACAAATACGTGTCTTGTCCCTTTATATCACTGGGATATAGAGCACAACAAGATTGAACCCATCACAAAGCACCTATCTCATTGAAAGATAAATCAATCTAGTCGGACATACTAAACAGATAGATCAGAGAGAAATACAAAGATATAATAATCATTCATAAAAGAGTTTAGAGAAGACTCAAATAATATTCATAGATAATCTGATCATAAACCCACAATTCATCGGAGCCCAACAAACACACCGCAAAAGAAGATTACATCAAATAGATCTCCAAGAACATCAAGGAGAACACTGTATTGAAGATCAAAGAGAGAGAAGAAGCCATCAATCTACTAGATATGGACCCGTAGGTATATGGTAAACTACTCACACATCATCAAAAGAGCAAAAAGGTTGATGTAATGGCCTTGCGTGAACGATTCCCCCTTCAAGAAAGTACCAAGAACGGCCTCCAGATGGGATCTCACAAGAACAGAGGCTTGCGGTAGCGGAAAAAGTATTTTGGGTGGCTCTCTATTGGTTTCCCAATTTTACAGAATTTATTGACGCAAAATTAAGTCAGCTGGAGAAACAAGGGGCCCACAAGGTGCCTAGGTGCGCCTAGGTGCCTTCTGGCCCACTCCTTTTCCTTCTAGTCTCCTCGCGAAGCTTCCAGTGTCTCATGTCCAGAAAAAATCATCAAAAAGTTTTGTGGCATTTGGACTTCGTTTGGTACTGATTTCTTAGAAAACCAAAAAATAGGCAAAAAACAACAACTGGCACTTCGCACTAAGTTAATAGGTTAGTCCCAAAAAATGACATATACTTGCATACAAACATCCAAGATTGATACTATAATAGCATGGAACAATCAATAATTATTGATACGTTGGAGACGTATCAGGTACTACGCTTGGTGCACCATGCCATGGTGCCTAGTCTGTCCCAAGCCCACCTGTACCGGGTGCCATTTGGTAGACAAATATCATGACCTACAAACACCATAAACTAGTTGCAACTCCTGGACAAAGATCGAGGCGGTTAATAAGAAAGAGGTTCCATGGGTTTCGGGCCCAATGTGTGGTAGTAGATGTTCTTGGATAACGTACACATAACTCAGTTCTTAAGGATGGTCTCAATGAGACAACACACCATGTACTCCTACTTGGATTCTCATTGCTACCTTTACCAAGTCGTGATGACAGACATAGCTCTCAACACCAGAACATGATCATAACATTCCAACTCATTCCTAGATAAATCAGACCTGATACAACTCTAAGCAATAGGAAGCATATGTATGGATGAAGTCACAACATGGATCAAGCAACTCCTAATCATGCTAGGAAGGTTTAGCTATTTACTGTGACAATGATAGGTCAGGCAAAGGAATGGGTTCAACTCCTCCAACAAGGAACAGTTGAAACGTTGTTGTCCGGATGCAATAAAAGAGAGCAGGAGTGAGAGAGTGGGATTGTATCGGAATGAACAAGGGGGTTTGGTTGCCTTGCACTTATAAATATGATATCGCACTTCATTAGTGTCAACAGTCACTATGTCAAAAGTGGTTAAACTGGTTTAATTAGACCTAAACTAAAGTAAACAGGGGCTTAATTAGCAGGTGGGGCCCACCTGTCGTAGACTCTAGGGAGTCTAACAGTGGTCAAACAGGGTCAAAACGACCGACGGCTCACTGTCGGCGAGTACCCAGATGGCAGAGCGCATCGGAAATCGCCCACAGGTGACCAAATAAGCAATGGAGACCATCTACGGAGAGCTGGTACTCGCGCACATCTGTTGGTGCTAAAAGCATCGTCAGAGGTGGCCTCAAATGATGGCGGTGTCCACTTCTGCGGTGACCGAAGTTCGCACGTGCACGAATTCAGCGTTTCAGTGCACGGCAAGACTAACTGGTGGTCAGGATCGTCTCCTGGGAGCATCCGGAGCAAGATGGGTAGCAGAACGGGCCAACTTGAGCTCGAGTTGCTCGGGTTCATCGTACATGGCGGACGACAGAGCTCGGTACTCATGGGCATCAGTGCTACAGCATTAAATCGAAGAACGGGGAGAAGGGAAAAAATGCAGGGGCTCATAGAGAATCTATCGGCATCGTCGGTGAGCTCGGGGTGGCCCCGGAGAGGGCGAACGGTCGCTAGTGATCTTGAGCGCCCAAGGTTGAAGATGACGGCGATGAGGGGTGTCCAGTGGTTGCGTCGGCAGCGAATGGCGGCGACGATCGCACTTGGGGATGCGAGTGGGAGGGCAATAGAGGAGAGGATGAGGACAGGGGAGAGATTGAGGGGGTCCAGGGGTTTGCGTGGCATCTTCCATATGCATTGGGGAGGAAGCAGACAGGCCAGAGGCGGCCGACGCATGCTGGCGTGCGGCGACCACGTGCCCACGTACTTCTTTCCAAGAAGGAAGATGACAGGGGGAGCAGCTAGGCTGGGCCACATAGCTGGGCTGCCAGGTAAAAACTTTCTCTCTCTCTTTTATTTTGTTTTTCTGTTTGTGTTTTCTTTTATATGTATCTTTTGCCACTGTTTTCAATTCAAATAAATTCCAACAATTCTAAGAACTTCTCTAGATATTTTTATGTCACTCAATGGACTTCTCCAAATAAAAATAAAATATCTTAGATCATTTTAATATATCTTCTCTATAATATGAATATATATTCAAATTCAAATACAATAGTGATTTAAATTCAAGATACAAAACAATTATTTCTGACATTCCAAAAATATTGGTTTGAATTTTAACTCTTGCCAGTATTTTCATAGATTAACAGGAACATTTTCTTGGACTAGTTTGAAGATATTTTTAATGTTGATCATTTTTAAATGATTTATGAGGCTTCGAGAATTTTCTCAATTCAATTTCCTTTGAATTTAAACATGATACATGGATGCGGATGCAAATATTTACAAGCAATTTCTAGGGTTGTGATATCATCCATCATGGAATGATAGTTATTGTTATAAACATGATTGGTATGCAAATATAGCAAGTGTGTGGCACAACAGAAGCATTTTTATACGTATGCTGCACACAATCATGGGAACCATGCAATGTATGGGATGGATCAAAATCTCCTTATAGGAAAGACGAAACTATGTGGGTCTTCTCTGCAATAGCGGAAGCATAATATGGAGAAACTTGATAACATGGAAAACAATGCATGTCTGAAGCTAGGTCGTCATGGCATGGCATATGATGGACATGATGGAAAGAGAGCATATCAATGTCATCACAAGAAACACAAATGCCAATAACCATAGGCTTGTAATTTATGCCATATGTGCAAATTGGGTTTATTTTATTCGCATATGCATATGTACTACTATGAGATTGCAAATATGACAGATGGGTGATCTCATAGCATATGACATGTCAAGTGGATTGTCAAACATGATGCAACCAAGAGAATTATCACAAGAAATCTATGCAACATAGCATCAAAACTAATAGACTCCACATGGCAATCATCAAACTCATCTTAAATGTTTAAATCGTCGCATTGGTAAATCATACTAGCATTAGACATGGCAATAGGGAGGTCAACATCATGCAAGAAATCAATGTCCACTAGTGGGACTAGATCATCACCTTCACCTATGTTACCTTTCTCGTTCCACTCATGTGGTGTAGGTGAAGTGGTAAAGAACAAATTGTGGTCAATGTCATCATCGTGATGGAACCATTTGGGGTGCATTATAATCCACCATGGCCATTGTCTTGTCCAAAGGAAGGATGAAGTCGTCGAGGATTGAGGCATTGTTGTATACGGCACCTAGCACCAAATGAGAAGATACAATAGAGGTAGAGATTAAGTTGTTAGAAAACAAAATGGCCTGACATGCCCTATCAACTACCTCACTCTATCTATGCGGTGGTGGCTCACTCACTCCCTCAAAATAGGTGTGATGTCTACTACACCACTTGTTCTTGTAGACTCGTGTTGGGCCTCCAAGCTCAGAGTTTTGGAGGACAGTAGTAAATTTCCCTCAAGTGGATGACCTCAGGTTTATCAATCCGTGGGAGGCGTAGGATGACAGTGGTATCTCTCAAACAACCCTGCAACCCCAGTTCAAGAATTCATTCGATTAACCAGTTAACTTGCCGATTAACCCCTACTCGTAGGGTCACCAAGTAGCCAATAAACCAATAAATCATCCGATTAATTGATTCAATGGCCGATTAACTTTGCGATTAGCCTATTAATCCCCTACTCGCAAGCCAACCGAGCAACTACCAGTTAACGATTTCCTCAACAATGCCTGCAACTAATAAAAAAAAGTCGCTTGTGTCCCCAACACACCAAATACAATGGTATATTGTATAGGTGCACTAGTTCGGTGAAGAGATGGTGATACAAGTGTAGTAATGATGGTAGATATTGATTTTTGTAATAGTAACAATAAAAACAGCAAGGTAGCAAGTAATAAAAGTGAGCACAAACGGTATTGCAATGCTTGAAAATAAGGCCTAGGATCCATACTTTCTCTAGTGCAATCACTCAAGAATGCTAATATATATGGATCATATAAACAACCCTCAACATGCAATGAAGAATCAATCCAAAGTTCGTATCTAGTGGAGAACATAAGAAGAAATTGCTGATAGGGTACGAAACCACCTCGAAGCTATTCTTTCCTATCGATCTATCCAAGAGCTCATACTAAAATAACACCAAGTTATCCTTTCTGATCAATCTATCCAGAGTTCGTACTAAAATAACACCAAATTATCCTTTCCGGTCGATCTATCAAGAGTTTGTCCTAAGAGAACACCAATTATTTTAGATTCACAATACTCAATCCAACACAACAAAGAGTTCCCCAAGATTTGTACCGGAGAAACAAAGACAAGAACATGCATCGACCCCTATGCATAGATTACCCCAAAGTAACCACAGGAATCCATGAGTTGAGTGCCAAAACATATATCAAGTGAATCAATATGATACCCAATTTTCACCATGGATATTCATAGCAAGACATACATAAAGTGTTCTCAAATCCATAAAAGTATTCAATCTGATAAGAATGAAATCTCAAAGGAAAAACTCAATACACAACAAGATATAGAGAGGAAAACACCATATGATCCAACTATATTAACAAAGCCCACGGTACATCAAAATTGTGACATCTCATGAACATGAGAGAGAGAGATTAAACACATAGCTATTGGTAAAAACCCTCAGCCCAGAGCATGGACTACTCCCTCCTCATCATGCTGGACACCGGGATGATGAAGATGGCCATCGGTGATGATTTCCCCTTCGGCTGGGTGCCGGAACAGGGTCCAGATTGGTTTTTCGTGGCTACAGAGGCTTGCGGAGGTGGAACTTCCGATCTCGGGTTATTTCTGATGGTTTCTCTATTTATAGGATTTTGGGTGTCTTTTTCACGCGAAGATGGGCCTCGAGGTGAGAACGATACACCAGGGCACACCTGGGGGGCTGGCGCACCCTGATGGGTTGTGCCCACCTCGTGGCTCTTCTGCCCCTCCACAAACTTCTAGTGCCTCTTTTGTTCCAAAAAAATCATCAAAAAGTTTCGTTGCATTTGGAGAACTTTGATTTCTACAAAAAAAACAACACCACGGTAGTTTTGGTGAAAGCAATGTCAGTCCAAGTTAGTTCCATGCAAATCATACCAAAACCATATAAAATTGTTGTAAACATGGCATGAATACTTAATAAATTATAGATACATTGGAGGCGTATTAGCATCCCCAAGATTAATTCCTACTCTTCCCCGAGTAGGTAAATGATAGAAGAAATAATTTAGGAAGTGTGAATGATAGAAAAGTGCATAAGTTTGATCAATGATAATTTCTATCACTTTTCGTAGCATCATAACAACAACTCTTTCTCGTAAAACTCATCCTGGTAAAGTAGCAACCAATTCACATATTACGGTTCAAACAAGAAATTCTCTTGAGACTTAAGCTATGTTCTTAGTCACCAAAAAATTGCAATTCAACTTATTCAACAATGTCTAAGTAAGAGCTCCACATACTCAATCATCATATAGTCTTCCATGATTGCTAGTACTCAAAGCCTATTTTTAGAAGAAATGGCATGCATCGAACACAGAGAAAGATAGGGGCTTAAGGTTTGGCCTCACAACTCATTTATCACAGAAATAATTGTGAAGAATAATAAATCATGATCAAATATATTTGACTGGTCGTATGTGCCTAGATCTTTCCCCACCACATGATGCTTGCCAACTAGAGAATAGTTGAGGTTGAAATGAGAATTCATACTATTGACTCTTTGCATAAAAGTAAATACTGAAAAGTAAAATATAGGCCCTTCGCAGAGGGAAGCAGAGGTTGTCATGTGCTTTTTATTTGGATGCCCAAGCTCTTAATGTAAAGGAATGTCACGTTATATTGCCCCTTATGATAGAAACATTTACTATGTTGTCTGTCACTTTTATTACTTTGCCATCACAAGTTCATACAACGCTCAATTTTCCCTTACAATAAAAGATCAAACATATTTAGGACCAATTTTATTGCTTTATGCACCGATGACAACTTACTAGAAGGATCATATTCAATCAATATGTAGGTATGGTGGACAATCATGGCAAGAAACTAGGTTTAAGGGGTTTTGGATGCACAAGTAGTATATCTACTTAGTATGATTTTTTTGGCTAGCAAAGGATCCTAAGCAAACACCACATGTTGGAGGATCTATAACAATATAACTTCTACGCAAATATACACAACCATAACTCATTGCATTATCTTCCTTGTCCAACTTCAACTAATTTTCTCAAGTTTGAAAACAATTAATGGGTATTCACAATCATAGAAGATGTCTAAGATAATATGTTTGTATGTGAAAGTTCTCTTCCTTATACTAATCATTCATGAATTGCTTCTATGACCAATATTGTGATTGTCAAGCTTCAAAAGATTTCACTTTCTAAACCCAATGTGAAGCTACTACTTATGATATGAACATATAATTTCAACTTCATGATATTCAATTCATTGAACAATTTAATCATAGGATATAAGTGAAGCACAAGAATAAATGACAAACTACTCCAAAAAGATAGAAGTGAAGATCAAGCGAGTAGTTAAGTAAATAGCTAGCTATGTGAGGACTCTCTCTCTCTCATTAAATTTTTGTAGATCGAAGTATTTTATTAAAACGGCAATCAAAACAAAATAAAATAACATTATAATAATAGCACACATCATGTGAAGAAGCAAAAACTTAGGCTCAACCGATACTAGCCGAAAATTGATGATGAAGAAAGGTGGGATCGCTACTGGGGCATTCCTAAGCTTAGATGATTGAGACTTCTTGGAATATTATCTTGGGATACCTTGGGCATCCCCAAGCTTGATCTCTTGTGTCTTCTTCATTCCTCTCATATCACAATTTTCCTAAATTTCAAAATCTTCATCCACACAAAACTCAACAAGAACTCGTGAGATGAGTTAGTATAAATGAATGCAAAAACCTTATCATTCTCTACTGTAGCAAATCACTAAAATTATTATTTAACATTGCATACTAAATTCCTATGCATATTAAATACTCCTATCCTCAAATATAATCACTGAACAAGCACACATATGCAAACAATGCGAACATAACAGCCAATTTGTCTCAACAGGACAATCTGTAAAAAATGCAAGAGGATTCATATTTCGCTCAAGCCAAGAATTCAAACAAAGTACCATACTATAGAAAAATTATCATAGCTTACTGTGCAAATTATTTTAACATTTTATCACATTCTGGCATAACAATTCACGCACTAGCGTGCAACTTTCTGTTTTCAAACAGCCACATATAGACTAGCAAAATAAGCATGGCAAAGGCTATACTTGACATTTTTATTGAAGTAAAATATGCAAACAATTATTCTAAATAAGAGAAAGCAAATCGAAACAAAAGAAAATGATGCTCCAAGCAAAACTCATATCATGTGACGAATAAAAATATAGCCTCAAGTAAGGTTACCGATATTGTTGGAGACGAAAGAGGGGATGCCTTCCGGGGCATCCCCAAGCTTAGTTGCTTGGATTTTCCTTGAATATTACCTTGGGGTTCCTTGGGCATCCCCAATATTAGGGGGTTTTCACTCCTTATTCTCCTCATATCGATATCTCACCCAAAACTTGTAAACTTCAATCACACAAAACATAACGGAACTTCGTGAGATGAGTAGTATGATAAAAACAAATCATTCACTTTGGTACTGTCAAAGACAATATTCATAATATTTTTCACACAATTCCTACTGTACCTTATCATTTCCACAATTTACATCACTTAATATAAGCAATGGAAACACTAAAAAAAGAAAACTATGCGTTGAAAATGGAATCTGTCAAAAAAAGAACATTTTGTAATGATCTGAACATTCACCATACTTATATAACTTCAAAAATTTCTGAAAAATTAGGACAACTTAGGAAATTTGTATGTCAATCATCTATAAAAAATGCAGAACTTTTGGATGCTCCAGTGATTTTTAACCATTCTGTTACTGGGCGCAACTGTTTTTGCACAGAATCAAGTCACCTATCATCCATAGTATCCCAAAGGCTTTACATGGCACTTTATTGAAACAAAATCTATAAAAAATGATTACTATAGTAGCTTAATCATATGAAAACACAAAAAAATAGGGGTAAATTCCGGGTTATCTCCCAACAAGCGCTTTTCTTTAATGCCTTTTCAGCTAGGCATGATGATTTCAATGATATGCTCGCATAAAAGATAAGAATTGAAACATAAAGAGAGCATCGTGAATAACAAGTTCCTCTTTCATAATAATTTTCAAAAGTATCATGAATGGATTCATCAATATAACTATCACACAAAGCATTCCTTTCATAATCCATAACCATAGTATTTTTATTACTCTCCACATAAGCAATATTATTCTCATTCATAATAGTGGGAGTATCATATGAGGCTCGAATACTATAAATTTTTCCACATTAAAAGAGTAAGTAATGTTCAGTAAAAGGATATTCAAAATTTTGACAATAATTATCACTACTTTTTATAACATAGGTATCATCATCAGTAGCAACTTTGTTCTCATCATAGTCAATTGAAAGCTCTTCCGAAATAGCGGAATCATTACTAAATAAAGTCACGACCTCTCCAAATCCAATTTTATCATTATAATAAAATTCAACACCCTCCAAAATAGTAGGATAATTATTATCTAATTTTGACACTCTTCCAAACCCACTTTCATAAACATTGCAATCATCATAAATAGGAGGCATGCAATCATATAACAAATTTGATCATTCAAAGTAGGGGAACTAAAAAGATCATCTTCATTAAGCATATAATCCCCAAGCTTGGGACAAACATTAATTGCAGCAAATAAATTCTCCAACATGTCATACTCATCAAACATAGCATCCCCAAGCTTGTGGCTTGGCATATCATAAGCATAATCACTCTCATCATTAATAGTATGAATAGCACCAATTGTATAACAATTATTATCATAATTTCCCAAGTTGGTGCCAAAACAAATTTCAAGGTTATAAGAAGTATCATTATCTTCCCAATCATAATCATCACAACAAGCAATAGGCATAACAAAATCATCATCAATAGTTCCTTCGGACATTGTGCCATAAGACAAAGAAGCAATATCATCATCAAGTGCATCATCTTCGTCAATTATTTTTTATTCATTTTCATGAGGGACAACAATAATAGGAGCAACATTTTTTGGTAGAGATGCCTTTTTACCTCTATTCTTTCTTCTTTTCTTATTCTACACCAATCATGTGTGGGTTTAATTAATTTTTTCGAGCTTCTTATTGATGAGATTGGCTGAATAGGGAGCTCCTCATACTCACATATTTCATCACGAGAGACAATAGGAGGGAAAGTGGGAATCTTTACCCTTTCATTAGTATTCCCTTTATATTCTATTGGTTTCCCCATCTTTCTATAGTTGGAAATATAAGCATTCTCATTACAATTTACCATGCAAAACATATAGATACTTTTTAGATTAGTTTCAATATCATCCGTGAGAATGAATACTTCAAACCAACTATTTTTATGTGTCAATTCTTCACTCCACCAAAATAGAAAAATCTCATTATAAAGTTCAAGGGTGATCAAATA
Source organism: Aegilops speltoides (assembly GCA_021437245.1). Lineage (NCBI taxonomy): Eukaryota > Viridiplantae > Streptophyta > Magnoliopsida > Poales > Poaceae > Aegilops > Aegilops speltoides. Next base: position 228,101,316 of record CM038143.1, read on the forward strand.
ATTACAATATTTGGCCGTGATTCGATCATGAAAAAAGTTGCATTGGAAGATTAGATGACCAACCTTAATTATTGCAAAGTTCACAAGTAATAGGACAAAGAGAACATAATTTTGTAGCAAATTAATCTATCACTTTGAGCAAAAAATTGTTTCTATCATGTTTATGCTTCTTATAAAATCTATCTTCCCTATAATGCATGTCTTCACAAACTTTATGCACTCCACAAAAATTGACATGCTTATAAGAAACATTTTATCACGACTAGTGCAATCATCATTAGTATTTTGTATATTCATAGAATTCATACTAACAACATTGCAATCATTCTCATCATTCAACTATTTTATGTCAAACATTTTATAGAGTTATTCTTCTATCTATTGAGGACAAATTTTCATTTCCATCATTTTCACGAAAGACATTAGAAAGATGAATAACATGATGCAACCTCTATTCCATTTTTTATAGTTTTCTTTTGATAGAATAAACTAGTGATAAAACAAGAGACTAAAATATTCAATTGCGAGACCTAAAGATATACCTTCAAGCACTCACCTCCCCAGCAACGGCGCTAGAAAAGATTTTGATGTCTACCACACTGCTTGTTCTTGTAGACTCGTGGTGGGGCTCCAAGCATAGAGTTCTGTAGGACAATAGAAAATTTCCCTCAAGTGGATGACCTAAGGTTTATCAATCTAAGGGAGGAGTAGGATGAAGATGGTCTCTCTCAAACAACCCTGCAACCGAATAATAAAAAGTCTCTTGTGTCCCCAGGACACCAAATACAATGGTAAATTGTATAGGTGCACTAGTTCGGCGAAGAGATGGTGATACAAGTGTAGTAATGATAGTAGATATTGATTTTTCTAATAGTAACAATAAAAACAGCAAGGTAGCAAGTAACAAAAGTCAGCACATACGGTACTTCAATGCTTGAAAATAAGGCCTAGGGTCCGTACTTTGGCTAGTGTAATCTCTCAACAATGCTAATATAATTGGATCATATAAACATCCCTCAACGTGCGAAGAAGATTCACTCCAAAGTTCCTATCTAGCAAAGAACATAAGAAGAAATTGTTGGTGGGGTACAAAACCACCTTGTAGCTATTCTTTCCGGTCAATCTATCCAATAAATTGTAGTAAAATAACACCAAGTTATCCTTTCCGATCAATCTATCCAGAATTCGTACTAAAATAACACCAAGTTATCCTTTCTGATCGATATATCAAGATTTCATACTAAGACAACACGAACTAATTTCGGATTCATAATACTCAATCCAACATAAGGAACCTCAAAGAGTGCCCCAAGATTTCTATTGGAGAAACAAAGACAAGAACGTGCATCGTCCCCTGTGCATATATTGCCCTAGTGTCACCTCGAGAATCTGCGGGTTGAGTGCCAAAACATATATCAAGTGAGTGAATATGATACCCCATTGTCACCATGAGTATTCGTAGTAGGACATACATAAAGTGTTCTCAAATCCATAAAAGTATTCAATCCGATAAGAACGACATCTCACAGGGAAAAATCAATTCACAACAAGATAGAGAGGGGAAAACACCATATGATCCAACTATATTAACAAAGCCCGCGATACATCAAGACCGTGACATATCAAGAACAAGAGAGAGAGAGAGAGAGAGAGAGAGAGAGAGAGAGAGAGATTAAACACATATCTACTGGTACAAACCCTCAGCCCCGAGGGTGGACTACTCCCTCCTCATCATGGTGGCCGCCGGGATGATGAAGATGGCCACCGATGATGATTTCCCCCTCTGGCAAGGTGCCGGAAAAGGCTCTAGATTTGTTTTTCGTAATTACAAAGGCCTGTGGCGACTGAACTTCTGATCTCGGGTTATTTCTGATGGTTTCTCTATTTATAGGATTTTTGGGCATCGGTTTCACGCGAAGATGGGCCTCGAGGTGAGCACAATACACCAGGGCGCGCTTGGGGGGATGGCGTGCCCTGGTGGGTTGTGCCCACCTCGTGGCTCTTCTGGCCCTCCCACGAAGCATCTAGTGTGTCTTTCGTTCCAAAAAAAATCGTCAAAAAGTTTTGTTGCATTTGGTGAACTTTGATTTCTGCACAAAAAACAACATCAAGGTATTTCTACTGAAAACAGCATCAGTCTGGGTTAGTTCCATGCACATCATACCAAAACCATATAAATTTGTTGTAAACATGGCAGGAATACTTCATAAATTATAGATATGTTGGAGACGTATCAAGGTGCACTCAATGGCACATGTGGTGGAGTCACTTAAATCACTCAGGTGGTGGTTGTGGCTCTCCTCGTACGTGAATTGGCGCAACTCATCATACATGGGGCTAGTGATGAAGACACTCTCATTCTCAGTATGACTGGACAAATCTTGCAACTCATCACCATACGCCTCCTTGGTCGAAGGGAAAATGCCATGCTCAACCGTCTCGTTGCCCTCGCCATGGATGAAGGCTGAAGATGGCACATCATCACTCTCCTTCATGACCAAAAGGAAAATCCCATGCTTGATCATCTCACTCTTGATACGTCTCCAATGTATCTATAATTTTCTTATTTCTCCATGCTATTATAGTATGAATCTTGGATGTTATTTATAACTTTTTGTGGTATTTTATATCATTTTCTGGGACTACCCTATTAACCTAGTGTCAAGTGCCAATTGTTCTTTTCTACTTGTTTTCGGTTTTCTGTGAAATCAGTAGCAAACAAAGTCCAAATGCTACAAAACTTTCTTGATGATTTTTTTCTGGACAAAAGAGACCCTAGAAGCTTCAGGAGGAGACTAGACGATAAGCAAGGAGACGGCAATGCAATAGGGCACGCCAGGGGGTAGGTGCCCCTGATTCCTTGTGGGACCCACATGACTCCATCTAACCTAATTCCACCTCTATAACTTCTCTAAAATCGGAAACCAACAAAGAGCCACGTCAAACACTTTTTCCGCCGCCGCAAATTTTTGTTCTTCTACGATCCTATCTGGAGAGCCACCCCAATCATGAAGTCCTTTAGCATCATCCTTGTTGCCCTCTGATGATGCGTGAGTAGTCTTTGATCTTCAATACAATGTTCTCCTCTATGTTCTTGGAGTTCTATCCGATGTTATCTTCTTTTGCAGTGCGTTTGTTGGAATTCGATGAATTGTGGGTTCACGATCTGAATATTTATGAATATTAATTGAGTCTTCTCTGAACTCTTTTATGCATGGTTGCTATAGCTTTATATTACTCTCCGATCTATCCGTTTGGTTTGGTCAAACTAGATCGATTTATCTTGCAATGGGAGAGGTGTTTTGTAATGGGTTCAATCTTGAAGTGCTGTATCTGAGTGACAGAAAGAGACAAGGCACGTATTTGTATTGTTGACATTAAGGGGAAAACAACGGGTTTATTCATATTGGTTGTGTTTACTTTGTCTTTATCATGTCATCTTGCTTAAGGCGTTACTCTATTTTATACTTAATATCCAAGATGCATGCTGGATAGAGGTCGATGGGTGGAGTAATAGTAGCATGCAGGCAGGATTCGGTGTACTTGTCTCAGACGTGATGCCTATATAAATGATCATTGCCTTGAATATTGGCATAACTATGCGCTTTTCTATCAATTGCCCAAGAGTAATTTGTTCACCCACTGTATGCTATGTGCTCGAGAGAGAAGCCTCTACTGAAAACCATGGCCCCTGGGTCTACTTTTATCATATACAAAAACACAAAAATACCTGGCTGCAAATTTATTTATTTTATTTTGGTTTGCAATTTGTCTTATTACCTACCACTATGAGATTTAATCCTTGCAAATAACCGTTAAGGGGATTGATAATCCCCTTGTTTGCGTTGGGTCCAAGTGTTTGCTTTTGTGTGTGTGCAGGTGCTACTAAGGAGGTTCTTTGGTTCTCCTACTAGATTGATAATCTTGGTTCTTAACTAAGGGAAATACTTATCTCTACTATACTACATCATCCTCTCCTCTTCAAGGAAATCACAATGCAGCTCACAAGTAGCAGGAAGAATTTCTGGCACCATTGCCGGGGAGACATCACCAAAACCTATCAAGTACCTTCGCACAAACTATCATCTACTTGCTCTTAATTTTATTTGCCTTTGCTTCTCGTTTTCATCTTGCCCACTTCTATTTTTTTTACAAAAACTAACAAATATTTTTATTTACTCGTTTGCTTGCTTGTTTCGCCGTTATGGCTTGTTCTTCGCTTGTCACTTGTACCCCCAAGAATGAGGTGCTTAATATTTAACAAAGGGAAGGAGAAAATTTAAAATATACTTGGTATAGGATTTCCGATGCTCAAAATAGGCCAATTCGTAAGAAATCCACTACCATTCTTCTTCGCAATTTGTATGTGGGTGTTACTACTTGGTATAGATTTGTGCTTGACACTATTACCGGAGGCACTTTCTTGAATAGTCACACTATGGATGCTTTCAATGCTATGGTAAATTTAGTAGAATCGCCACCTATTACTATTAATGAAACAACATTTACTGTAGAACATGTTATGCAAAGATTGGAAGCTATTGAAAATAAAATCCCTAACACAAAACATATTGAGAATTTAGATAAAAAGATCCTTAATCAAGTAAATCAATTTGGATCAAAGGTAGGCACTACATAAAAGATGCTAAAAGAGAAGGAACCATTAATTGATGAGAGAATATAATAGAGTCCCTCTAGAATTGATAACCTGGAAGAAGTTATTAATAATTTGGGTTCGCTTTTTCTTCCATTAAAACTACTGAGAGAACTCCCCTTAGAAGGAATCCTAAGTTTATTTATGTTCCTGAAAATAGAGGTGCATCACCTAGCAACAGAGAGGATCTTAAAATGATTAGCGTGCACCACAATTTCGTTGATTTGGTAAAGGAACACATTACTGAAAGCAAATTTCTTGACTTTGTTCCCACGAGTGTGATTATCAAAAAATATGTATGCCAAAACTCCTCGGAAGCATGGATGTGTAATTGATGATTTGGAAACTAAATATGAGAATACTTAAAACAATGCATTCTGCCTAGCTAGGGGCGTAAAACAATAGCGCTTGTTGGGAGGCAACCCAATAGTTATATTTATTTCCTTGTTTTTTTCTATTTTTTGTGTTCACACAATTATGCTACTGTTGTGATTGTGTTTTTATGGTTTACTTAGTGTTTGTGCCAAGTAAAGCCTTTGGGATGATTTGGTTGATAGTTGACTTGATTCTATGAAAAATAGAAACTTTTGTGCCGACTACTGTAATTCTTTAAATTCACTAGAACATGGTAAAATTCTCAATTTTTTACACCTGATTGATATACAAATTTCCCATGTTGTCCCAATGTTCCAGAATATTTGGAGTTATAGAAGTATTGCGTTTGTTCAGATCATTACACATTTGTTCTATTTTTGACAATTATGTTTTTGTTGCATAGTTTGCTTGTTTTAATGATGCTATGGATTATATCGGGGGGTACAAGTCATGGAGAGGTTATAATACAGTAGATATTATGTAATAATAAAATATGAATGGGTTGATAACAGTACTAAAAGTTTATGATTTGCTTGTTGTAATAATGGATCTCACGAGGTTTCTGTTGAGTTTTGTGTGCTGAAGTTTTCAAGTTTTGGGTGAGATCGTGATGGATGAAGGAATAAGGAGTGGCAAGACCCTAAGCTTGGGGATTACCAAGGCACCCCAACGTAATATTTGAGGACCACTAAGCATCTAAGCTTGGGGATGCCCCGGAAGGCACCCCCTCTTTCATCGACAATCCATCGGTATATTACTTGGAGATATATTTTTATTCATCACATGATATGAGTTTTGCTTGGAGTGTCATGTATTATAAGAGACTTTGCTTTGCTTGCTTTTTAGTTTGTCACAATTATTGTTTGCCGCACACACCTTTTGAGAACGACACACATTTGTTCGCGATTTGTTAGAATACTCTATGTGCTTCACTAATATCTTTTGAGCTAGGCAGTTGCTCTAGTGTTTCACTTATATCCTTTAGAGCACGGCGTTGGTTATATTTTCAAGAAATAGTTGTTGTCAGTGCAACAGACCCAGGGTCCATTGCACAGACCGTTCAGAGGCGCGAAGGCAAAGATTACAACACCAAGATTAAACCAAGCAAGGAGGATCAGTTCATCACAGGGTCCAAGTGCAGATAAAGAAGATCAAGATAAGCCAAAGAAGCAAGATACTGAGAAGCGAAGAACCTCCCTTGTCGGGCAGGCAAGCCTAGAGAGGTTGGGTTTCCCCAAAAGCATATTTTCATATCATCCCGGCAGGCCCTGCCGGGGCGTGCAGAGTTCAACCACTCCACCTCACAAGCGACGCAAGTCACAGATCAGTGCGGTGTCGAGCCCCGAGATGACTAAGTGGCTCTTTTCGCCACATGGCTATAACTTCCTACAAAAAACACCTCCATATGACACCCATCCTGAGATGTTTCAAGCAAGCAGACGTGGAGCTGGCAGAATAGCCCTCCAAGAGCTGCCGGGCACACTGTGATATGACACTAGGCGGCGCATTTAATTCGCCATGTCAGCCTGCAGAGTTAGGTATGATGGCACTGTTTGCTTTCTAATCAGTATCTAAAGACTGATTTGCCACTATGGTGACCCCTTAACCTATAAAAGGAGGCCCATGGCAACCGAAGAAAGGTTAGTGCGGTTGGCATGCATAGCCCCTCACATATTCATACGCACGTAGCCACTTCGCCTCAAGGCAACCCTGCCGGGCAAGTGCGCTGTGACCACCACCACCTTTTCCACCATCAATCCACTAAAACAGGAGTAGGGTTTTATGCCTCGGGGCGGCCTGAACCTGGGTTTTACGCCTCACGCGTCATCTTCATTGCCATTTTCATCGTCGAGGGCGTCATTTACTATGGCACCTAAGAAGAAGCCCAGAGCTGTGAATCATCCGTCCACCTCAAGGGCTCCGCTGCCCGCGACCGCCAACATCACGGGAATGAGGGGACGCATGAGGATGTGACGTTGCGGGAAGTGTGGTTGGCGCAGGTGGCGTTGACACCACCGCTCCTGTGGCCGAAGCAGAAGCGGGAGGCACCGGGGAAGAATTGCATAAGCATCGTTCCAGTGGCCACGCTCCTCGAGGTACGGGTGGGGGGTTATTTTGTCTGCACCTTCTCTCCTCGCTGAACGACGCAACCATAGTGGTGACAGATATTCCGGCGTGAATCGAAACCCTCCGGTCGCTCCCGTCGCGGTTGCGGCCACAGGGCGCACGCCTCCCCCGAACGGGCAGTCCCAGCCATTGTGCCCAACGGATCCACTGGCCCTCAAGCCCCTCCACCGCGTCACCATGCCATCCCAGCGGCTAGTTCACAATAGTGAGGGCACAGCACGGTCGCCACCGGCACCATCAGGAGTCGAGCGACCCTACAGTCTTCATCGTCATCACCTATGCCAAGCACGGATTCAGAGACCATGGCGCTGGCCCAGCTGCTGTTGAGATTTCCGCCGGTAGCCGATTAGATGGATGAGTGGCTTGCCACCATCCAAAGTTTGATTGCTTTCGCTGAAGCGGGAGCACCACAACGAGCTAGCCTGCCACGACCTCCCCAAGCGACAGAAATGGCTCATGCGGCTGGCCGCACGGAAGGGGCTGGCCCCACTATGCAGTCCCCACCTCGGCAAACCATACGGGAGCCACGTAGCCAAGAGCTTGACGATGTCTCGATGGCCTCCTCTGAGCCTCGAGCACGTGAAGACCAGCGGTGAGCCTCGGGGGACAAACGGAGGGAAGGCGTGTGTGCCTTTGTCGAACGACACTGACAACCTCTGCCAGCCCAATGGGTGCGATGGCCCCAACATGGACGAGCCCGTTGGCCGATACCTACCTTTCGAGGTCGGGTGCCCTGCCTTCACCTGTGAGCTGCGACAAGTCCGTTGGCCGTCCGCTCGCATGTTCAAGCCAGAGATACCAGAGAAGTACGATGGGAGGTTGAACCAGGCAGAGTTCTTGGGCATCTACACTATCGTTGTTTAGGCTGCCGGGTGAAGAGATGAGAAAGTATTTGCCAACTATTTCCCTTTAGCACTCAAGTCAAATGTGAGGTCTTGGCTGATGCACCTGCCGGAGAACTCCATCTCAACTTGGGCTGACTTGTGCCATGAGTTCATTGGCGTCTTCACGGGAGGCCATCAAGAACCAGGACGACCTAGTGACTTGCAGCTACTCCAGTAGAAGGAAGGTGAGACTCTGCAGAAGCACTTGAAAAGATTCAGCAGAGTCCATAGAAACGTTCCAGATATTCACCCGGCCGCTTGTGATAGGTGCCTTCCAGTCCAATGTGCGCAACCGCAGGATACGTTCCAAGATGAATGTTAGGTTGCCCAAGACTGTGAAGGAGTTGTATACCTTGGTGGACAAGTGTGCTAGGGTGGAAGAGGGGAGGAAGCTCCCTAGAGAGGAAGATGGCGTCGACATCGACTCAGAGGATGACAACAAGTCCACCAGTCAAAGGAAGAAGAACAAGAAGCTCAATAAGAGGCGCAAGGATAAGGTTGTGTTGGCAGTTCAGAGATCATGCACGCCTAGTACCAGCAAGAAGGTTAAAGCCGAAGCCCCCGGCAAGGAAGCTGCCGCGTGCGCTGGCTGTCGGGAGGCTGCAGCTGCTGAAAAGGCTGGGAAAGGTCATGGACCATACTGCAAGATCAATCGGACCAAGGGCGACTGAGGGAGTCCTGGACTAGGGGGTGTCCGGACAGCCGGATTATCATTATCTGCCGGACTCCAAGACTACGAAGATACAAGATTGAAGACTCCGTCCCGTGTCCGGATGGGACTTTCCTTGGTGTGGAAGGCAAGCTTGGCAATACGGATATGTAGATCTCCTACCATTGTAACCGACTGTAAACCCTAGCCTCCTCCGGTGTCTATATAAACCGGAGGGCTTTAGTCCGTAGGACAACATACATTACAACAATCATACCATAGGCTAGCTTCTAGGGTTTAGCCTCCTTGATCTCGTGGTAGATCCACTCTTGTACTACCCATATCATCAATAATAATCAAGCAGGGGCGTAGGGTTTTACCTCCATCGAGAGGGCCCAACCTGTGTAAAACATCGTGTCCTCGTCTCCTGTTACCATCCGCCTAGACGCACAGTTCGGGACCCCTACCCGAGATCCGCCGGTTTTGACACCGACATTGGTGCTTTCATTGAGAGTTCCTCGTGTCGTCACCGATAGGCTTGATGGCATCTTCAACCAACCACGCTGTCGGTGAGACTTTTCTCCCGGACAGATCTTCAGATTCGGCGGCCGCCTGCGGGCAATTCACTTGGCCATCTGGAGCAGATCGAAGCTTCGCCCCAGCCGTCGAGTCGATTTGGAAGCTTAAACTTCACGGCCGATGTCGCGGAGACTTGATCTTGACGGACTCGAGCTAATAAGCGCGCCGCCTTGTGACGACGGGCATGATTTAGCTCGCCATCGAGCAGTGCCTTGGTGGCGCTGCACGGTCCGCTTCGGCCATTAGCCCGGAGCCGATCACCCAGATCGAGGGCCGGTGGATAGACGCCGCCCTGGGGGCTTCAACATCCACGACGATGGACCGAACACTAATTTTGTCCCCTGCGAAACTCGTGATTCTGAGGCGCCGAACTCCTCGCCGGACTCCGAACCTCCCGCGCCCCTACCAATCAATCCGGATTGGGCGCCGGTTATGGAATTCACCGCCGCAGACATCTTCCAACACTCGCCTTTTGGCGATATCCTGAATTCATTAAGGCACCTCTTGTTATCGGGAGAGTCCTGGCCGGACTGTGGCCGGGATGGTTGGGGTACGGACGATGAAGAAATTCAGAGCCCACCCACCACCCCCTTTGTAGCCACTGTCGATGATCTAACCGACATGCTAGACTACGACTCCGAAGACATCGACGCTAAGGACGACGATGCCGGAGACGAACAGGAACCAGCGCCTACAGGGCACTGGAAGACCACCTCGTCATACGACATATACATGGTGGAAACCCCCAAAGACGGGGACGGCGAAGAAACAGCGGAGGCAGACTCCTTAAAAAAGCAGCCCAAACGCCGGCGTCAGCGGCGCCGCTCTAAATCCCACCATAGCAAGAATGGAGATTCCGGCACAGAGATAATAACACTCGAGAGTGCCGAAGACAATCCCTCCAAAGCAAGATTCAGCGCAGAGGATGCGAAGCAAGCCCTCGGGAGAGGCGGCATTTAAGAGGTTGAGGATCATAACTATATGCCTCCCTCCAAAGACGGCAAGCCTCAACGATGACGAATTGGCTGCACACGAGGATCCCGTCGAACAAGAGCACTTCAAGCGCAGCTTATCGCCACAGCAAACAGCCTAAAGAAAAAGCAGCAACAGCTTCAAGCTGATCAGGACCTGCTAGCCGATCGATGGACTGAAGTCCTCGCGGCCGAAGTGTACAAACTCAAACGTCCCTCCAAAAGTTACCCAAGACGCAAGCTGCTCCCCCGATTAGAGGAGGAAGCATCGTACCTCCATCACCAGCAAGACGATATGGTGACCGACCACCCGTGGTCGTGACGAAGAGGCATCGAGCCCCGCCAAGACCATACCCGGCATCGCTCCAAAGGTACGGCCCAAGAGGGAACGCGCGGACTTGCGAGACATATTGGAGGACAAAGCAAGGCAATCCAGATCCATCTATGGATCACGTGGGCGCCCTACGACCCAAGACGAATACCGTCGCGCCGGATACAATAACCCTGGCTGGGCCGAGCACAGCAAACAGTGCTCTCTCGAGCTGCGTCGCGATATTGCTCAATACAGAGGCGCCGCACACCCGCTTTGCTTCACTGACGAAGTAATGGATCATCCGATCCCCGAAGGGTTTAAACCCGTAAACATCGAATCTTACGATGGCACAACAGACCCCGCGGTTTGGATCGAAGACTATCTTCTCCACATCCATATGGCCCGCGGCGACGATCTCCACGCCATCAAGTACCTCCCACTCAAGCTTAAGGACCAGCGGCATTGGCTTAACAGCTTGCTGCGAGTCAATTGGGTGTTGGGAAGACACGAGGCCGCATTCCTTGATAACTTCCAAGGCACATATGTGCGACCACCGACGCCGATGACCTAAGCCACATCATTTAGCAGCCGACGAATCGGCGGACAATTACGACACGGTTCTTGACGAAGAAAAAATCAAATCGCCGATTGTCCGGGATGCGAGGCCCTTGCAGCCTTCAAACATAACATCCGGGATGAATGGCTAGCCCGGCACCTAGGGCAGGAAAAGCCAAATCCATGGCAGCCCTCACATCGTTAATGACCCGCTTTTGCGCGGGAGAGGACAATGGCTAGCCCACAAAGAACAATCTCCGTAAAAATTCTGGCAGTCCGGATACTAAGGACAACAACAGCAGTCACTTGAAACAAGAACAAACGCCGCATTAACGGCGGCGATAAGGAGGATCTGGCGGTCAACGCTGGATTCCGAGGCTCTAAACCGGTCGTGGAAAAAGCCATTCAAAAGAACCACTTCGGTCCGTCAATCTGGACCGAATACTCGATCGCTTATGCGGATACATGGCACCTCTGAAAAGCCAGCTAACCACACTAATAGAGATTGCTGGGTGTTCAAGCAGCCGCAAGTTAATTGCGAAAACAATGACAAGGGCTAAACAGCGATGACGAGGAAGAGACCCGACCGCCCGAACAACAGAGGATGAGGGTTTTCCCTCACAAGTGCGGACGGTGAATATGATATCTGCGACCCACATACCCAAGAGGGAGAGGAAATGCGCACTAAGGGACGTCTATGCGATGGAGCCAGTCGCCCCAAAATTCAACCCATGGTCCTCTTGTCCGATCACCTTCGATCGCAGAGACCATCCGACCAGCATATGCCATGGCGGATTTGCCGCATTGGTTTTAGACCCAATCGTCGATGGGTTCCACCTCACGAGAGTCCCGATGGACGGCGGTAGCAACCTTGAACTCGCTTTATCGGGATACAAGGCGCAAAATGGGCATAGACCCATCAAGGATTAAAGCTACAAAGACAACCTTCAAAGGTGTCATACCAAGAGTGGAAGCCAACTGTACAGGCTCAGTCACACTGGAAGTGGTCTTCGGATCCCGGGATAATTTCCGAACGAAGAGTTAATCTTCGACATAGTCCCGTTTATGGCGGCTATCACGCTCTGCTTTCGGACGAACGCGTTTGCCAAATTCAGCGCGTGCCGCACTATGCATACCTAAATCTCAAGATGCCAGCCCTCGTGGAGTCATCACGGTCAATGGGAATAGGGAACGCCCTCCGAGCGGAGGAACATCTGGCTGCTCTCGGCGAAATCTGAACAGCCTTCTAAGGCAATTCTCGAGTCCGGCCGTTAAAGGCGGATACAACAAAGCGCGCCGAGCAATGCCAACCAAGACCATCTGGCGCGATCGAGCACGCGTAGTAATCGGCGGCTAACCCTCGCCCATGCATGATCGCAAGAATAACACTCCGCGTACATCATTACGCTTTGGAGATACCATGGGCACAGGGGAGGGGGCACAATCGCAACGGACCCAGAGTGCGGTTCGACCACACCAGGGGCTCGCAAATGTGCCCCCTTTTATTATTATTATTATTTTTCTTCTTTTATGTACACAGGACTCTGTTAACCAGAAGCCCTATCCGGCGGCGAACCTGCCGAACTCATGATGCAACAGTCAGGGATTAAAGAAGGCCGCGACGAACACTCAGGTGGTCTCAATTACGAGCATTAAATTCAATTATATACACCAAGTCCGCAGCTCATCCCTGGAGGGGGACACGTTTACCTAGTCCAAATCCCTTGCTTATCGCACTATTTGTATCGATCCGCTTCACTAGCGCACTTTCTTTCATAAATAATGCAGCACCTTTTGATCGCAATTGCATTACCTTTTATATATATGCTCATTATATGACATCTTGCACCAGATATTTTGGTGCGGCCTAATACACCGGGGCTTATGTTCCCCATTCTATGGTGTGATAAGTCCAACACTTTCACAAGTGCGGCACCCCGAACTTATAGCATTATATGAATCGGCTCCGAATCATGTCTTGGGTCAATAGTTGGGTTTGCCCGGCTCCCACGTTTTGGTGCCTTACATTCCGTTCCGTCGGCTAAGGTGGCACTGGGAGAACCACTGCGATTGCGCCCCGGTTGAGTCGGGCAAGCGCCTCAGTGGAGAAAGGTAAAACTGACTGGCATGATAAGGCGAGAGACTGGTCGCTGTTCGAGAGGTTTTTTCGGGTCCTTAAAGACTCACACCGCTTGACGAAGTTCGGACAATGTCCGATGAAGGCGTGGATAGCGCCCGGATTCGGTCTTCGAATACCGGGGGCTTCGCCAAATTTAAAATTATAGAATTCTATGGCTAAGTGAGAGTGTTCAAGCATTATAAGTCCGGTTGCCTTGTTCGTTGTGTTGAGCGCCTCCCTCGATGGACCCAACAATGGGAAGAGTGCTCAAGTTTATCCCGAACACCCCAGCACTCGCGGCTTGGCGGCCGAAGCCAACGACTTGCCATCTCTCAGATTTTATAAACGGCCGCACAGAATGTAATATTTTAAATTAAACAAGAGTTGCTTAACGCGCACATGAACAAGGTTTCAAGCGCACAGGATAATACATAGCAAATTCACTCAAAGATTACATTTCTGGGGCACTCATCCGCAATATTGCGGGCTCCCTTCAGGATAGTTTTATAATACATCTCGGGCGTGTGATACTCCTTGCCCGGCGGCGGTGGGTCCGTGAGAAGCTTCTCCGCGTCCAACTTGCCCCATTGCACCTTTGTGCGGGCAAGAGCCCGGCGAGCGCCTTCAATACAGGCGGAGCGCTTGATTACATCCACCCAGGGGTATGCATCCACCAGCCTCCGCACGAGGCCAAAGTAGCTCCTAGGCATGGCCTGTCCAGGCCACAGCCGGGCTATGAGGCCCTTCATGGCCTCTTCACTACCTTGTGGAGTTCGACCAGGTTGCTTCACTGGTCGCTTGGGGGCACCGGGTGTCCGCCTCAAAGATCTTGAGACCGAAGACTTTTCCGTCGAGCTCCCTCCTGCGCCACGATAGAATGCGGCGGCATCGGACGCACTATGCGGCAGATCTGCAAACGCCCCTGGAGAGCTCCGAATGCGGGTAAGTATCAGGTAATTTACATTAACATGCTTGCTCTGCATGAAAAATGCCTTACCCGCCGCTATTTTCTTTATATGTTCAACCTCCTGAAGGGCCTTACGGGCCTCGGCCTTGGCGGACTTGGCACTTTCGAGAGCCGAGGCAAGCTCAGACTCTCGAGTCTTGGAGTCACGCTCCAAACTCTCATGCTTTTCCATGAGAGCCTGGAGCTCTTGCCGAACTTCCGCCACACGTGCCTCTTGCTTTTCTCGCTCAGCCCGTTCCTCGGCCGCACTATGTTCGACGACACACCTGGCTTCGTGGCTGCCACCTCATTAGTGGCCCCGCAATACACATATTATCCTTGTTAATTTTATTTCAACCGAAATCCTTTTCTGTAAGGTACCTATTCAAAGTGGTGTTACTCACCTTCTTTTTCCTCGAGCTGCTTCTTCGCATGGCCGAGCTCTTGCTCGGACTGCTCGAGATCCTACTTTAACACATCGACCTCTGCCGTTAATGCGGCAGAGGCCAGCAGCGCAGCCTGCAAACCCATATTGACATATTTTTAGCAACCCTGCGCATATCTTGTTAGATCCTCAGTCCGGCTTTTCTTTCCAACACGGGCTGAGCATCGAAACTACCGTCTATGCGGTATTACATTACATGATTTTAACCTCTTTACCTCAAAGACTGTTAAAAGGCTGCTGCAGGCTTCGGTCAGCCCGCTTTTGGCGAGCTGAACCTTTTGAATCACCGCACTCATGATAGTGCGGTGTTCTTCCTTGATGGAAGCGCCTTTAAGCGCCTCCAACAGGTTATCCGGCGCCTCCGGCTGGACGGAGACCGCCGGCGTCACGGTCCTGCCCTTCTTCCGAAGGGGCCGCTTGCCGGACTCTGGAACCACTGCGGGTTCCGATGTAGAGTCCGGCGCAAAGTCCGGGGGGTTACCTGACGGCGTCCTCGTCGGCGCGTGGGGTGGAGGCAGCCGGAAGCGAATTCACATCCGACGAGGCCAACGACCCGCTCGATGAGTCGGGGAGATCGTCGTTGGCCGGACTACGGACAGAATGCGGCGTTAGAAGGACACTACGTGACATGAAAGATATTGCTCATGAAGGATCCGGACACTTACGATCTCGCCGGACGCCTGGCCCTTGGAGGCCACTCATCCTCGCCAACGCTGGTGTTGGCGAAACTGTCCGGAGGGATAGTTCTCCCCCTCTTGGACCCTTCGGCCTCCCCGATTGGGGAAGCCTTCCTCTTCTTCTCTCCCTCCTCCGGGAGGGAATAAAATACTCCTCCTCCTCGTCTTCGGGGGAGGAGTCCGCGTCGTCGTCAGACGCCTGATTCTGGGAACTCTTCCGAGTCCCCGCGCCACCTTCTTGGCCTTCTTCTCCGGCACCACGTGCGGTGCGGAACCAGCAGCCCCGCTAAGCGGGCGTCCACTGGTCTTCGGCATGGGAGCCGGGCTGATAAGTAGCTTGGCCTTCTCCATCCATTCCTGTCAAAGGAAGAGGCAGAATGAAACCTCACTAGAATCAATTTAATTATCACAAGTGTCCCGTAATGGGGTTGAATCACTTACCTCGTCGGTTGGATATGCATGAGCTGAATCCATGATCTTCCGTCATGGATGCGGGGCTTCGGCGCCCTTGAACAGCACCCTCCAGGTGCCTTCGTATGTTGTATCGAAGAGCCCGCTTAGCGCCTGGTGCTGTTCCGGATTGAACTCCCACAAATTGAATGCCCATTCTTGGCATGCGAGGATCCGCCGGATGAGCATGACTTGGACCACGTCGATGAGCCTGAGCCTATTGCTCACCATCTTCTTGATGCAGGCTCGGAGTCCCGTCACCTCCACCGGATTGCCCCACCGCAAGCCCTTCTCTTTCGTGAGGTGAGCTGCGTGGGGATGCCAGATCTAAACTTCGGGGCCGCCGCCCATGTAGGTTAGCGACTTCGGTGATGTAGAACCACCCGATTGCCACCCTTGACGGAGTCCACAAAGGCCCCTTCGAGCCAAAGGACGTTGGGCAATTTTCCCAACATGGCGCCTCCGCATTCCGCTTGCGTGCCCTTCACAACCTTCGCTTGACGTTGAAGGTCTTGAGCCACAGCGAAGTGGGGCGGATGCGAGGAAGGCCTCGCACACGACGATAAACGCCGAGATGTTGAGGATGAAGTTCGCATCGATCGTGGAAATCTAGGCCATAGTAAAACATGAGCCCCGGACAAATGGATGGAGCGGAAAGCCCAGTCCAGCGGAGGAAGTGGGGAGGAAGACGACCCTCTCATGAGGCCTGTAGGGACGAGCTGCCCTCGTCAGGCGACCGATCTGCGATATCATTTGGAAAGGTCGAGGCGAGATGCGCGAGCTTGGGCGTTGGAGCTTGAGTCTTGCGGATATGGATAAGCAAAGGAGGGAGAAGGCGTGGGTGAGAAGGTGAATCCTTATCCCTTATATATAAGCGACTAAACTGCAAGCGCCCCCACCGCCCGGTAAAACTCGCTTATCTCCCAAGCGCCACCATCAATGGCGCGGTTGGGTTACCCACGTCCGTATTGATGAGAATCCGGGATAAGGGAACGATCTCTCGCTTCAACAAGACATGCCAAGAAACCGCTTAGCTAAACGTCTTTGAGGTGGTATAGTAAAAACGATTCAAACAAAGGCTTGGTAGCAGTGTGATGTCATGCCGCATGATACGTCAGCAGATTGAACTAAGTGTACATTTTATTCTCTCTACGGTGGAATGTGGAATTTATTTGCAGAGCCGGACACTATCCTGGTGGTCATGATCTTCTCTGGATTATTCAAGGGAGGAACCCACCTTGCAATGCCGAACATTATGCGCGCCGGACTTATCGTCATTGAAGCTTTGGTTCGAGGGACTCTTGAGGAGTCTGGACTAGGGGTGTCCGGACAGCCGGATTATCATTATCCGCGGACTCCAAGACTACGAAGATACAAGATTGAAGACTCCGTCCGTGTCCGGATGGGACTTTCCTTGGCGTGGAAGGCAAGCTTGGCAATACGGATATGTAGATCTCCTACCATTGTAACCGACTTTGTGTAACCCTAGCCTCCTCCGGTGTCTATATAAACCGGAGGGCTTTAGTCCGTGGGACAACATACATTACAACAATCATACCATAGGCTAGCTTCTAGGGTTTAGCCTCCTTGATCTCGTGGTAGATCCACGCTTGTACTACCCATATCATCAATAATAATCAAGCAGGGCGTGGGGTTTTACCTCCATCGAGAGGGCCCGAACCTGGGTAAAAACATCGTGTCCCTCGTCTCCTGTTACCATCCGCCTAGACGCACAGTTCGGGACCCCCTACCCGAGATCCGCCGGTTTTGACACCGACAGCGACGATCTCCAAGAGTGTCATCAGGTCGAGCAGCTCATCAAGAAGTAGAGGGCTGGGTACAAGAAGCTTGATAAGGAAAAAGGTCAGAACAACGCTAGCGAAAAGGGCCGGGCGGTGAAGCAAATCGCTCCAGCAAGGCTCGTCGGAACCAAGGGAAGCCCGCCAGGGGCCGAGAGAAGGGACATTGCAATGATGGAAGTGATAGAGGGGGAGAAGAGCAAACCAGTGAGCAGGAATTCCAGAAGGCCACTGATGCCCTGTGCATTGACGGGGGTGCATCTTTACACTCCTCTCACCACCAACTTAAATAGTGGCGCGTGAAGTCAATGCCATGGAGCCAGTGGCAGGTTCATGGAAACCGCTCAAATAGATAGGCATGCCCATCATCTTTGATGAGGAGGATCATCCTGACCGCACCATTATGGTAGGGTGCTTGTCGTTGTTAGTTGATGGTGGGGCTGGGTTGAATCTGATTTCCCCACAAGTTCTCAGCAAGCTCCAGATAGAAGAGGAAGAGCTCAAAGCCATGCGCACGTTTCAAGGAGTCAATCCTGGTAGGAGTCACCCAAAGGGAAATATCACATTGCCCGTGACATTTGGGGGAGAGTTGAACTATCGGACTGAGAAGATTGTGTTTGATGTGCCTGCCGTACAGTGGAATTCTTGGGCGCCCGGCCCTAGCCAAGTTCATGGCGGCATCGCACTATGCTTACAACACCTTGAAGATGGCAGGCCCGATGGGCATATTTTCCATTCCATCAAATAATAAAGACATGATGATATGGATTGATAAGATGTATCGGGATGTTGTCACGATAGAGAGGCCGCCGAAGCCGCAGTGCCTGCCAAGGAAAGCAAAGGAAAGAAGAAAGATAGTAAGGACACCCTCAAGGAATCCAGGAAGCATGCCCCTACCGAGTGCACGACACCTGTTGATGACGTGCCAGAGAGTTCCAACTGCAAGAGGACCAAGGTTGCTGCACCCCATGTGAAAAAGGTCCAGGGGATGGCTGGTACTGATGGTACTTTTACCATCAGTGCCACCCTCGAGGACAAATAGCAAAGCACGCACGTTGCCTTCCTGCTAGCGAATATCGATGTGTTTGCTTGGCAACCATCTGATATCCCCGGTGTTCCCAGGGAGGTAATCAAGCACCACCTTGTTGTCTGCCCACATGCCCGACCCGTCAAGCAGAAGGTCAGAAGCAGGCCTTGGAGTGGCAGCAGTTCATTGCTGAAGAGATCAAGAAACTTGAGGCAGCTGGTTTGGTCAGAGGAGTACTACATCCAATATGGTTAGCAAACCTAGTGGTTGTGCGCAAGGCTAATAGGAAATGGAGGTTGTGCATAGATTTCACAGTTTTGAACAAGGCCTCCTCGAAGGACCCATTCCCCTTGTCGTGCATTGACCAGATTGTGGATTCCACTTTCGGATGTGATTTTCTCTCTTTTCTGGATGCATACTCTAAGTACCATCAGATATTATGTCTAAGGAAGACGAAGATAAGACCTCCTTCATCACCCCATTTGGCACATACTGCTTTGTGTGCATGCCTTTCGGGTTGGAGAGTGTCGGGTCCACTTTTGCAAGAGCAGTCAAAATTGGTTTTGAGCCACAGTTGCATGGGAATATTGAAGCTTATATGGATGATATGATGGTCCACACCAAGGACAAATGGACCCTCATCTAGGATTTGGAAGAGAGATTTGCCAACCTGCGCAAGATCAACTTGAACCTAAACCCAGAGAAGTGTGTGTTTGGCGTTTCCTCTGATAAGCTACTTGGCTTCATCATGTTCCACCGCGGGATCAAAGCCGACCCAGATAAGATCAAGGCCATCGAGCAGATTCAGGCACCCAAGACAGTTAAAGACGTGAGACATTTGACAGGATGCGTTGTCACGCTTAGCAGATGCATCTCCAAGTCTGCCGATATTGCCTTGCCGTTCTTCAAAATTTTGAAGAAGGCATGACCTATGAAGTGGACCCCGGAAGCAGATGAAGCATTGCAAGATCTGAAGACCTACTTGTCTTCTGTGCCCACTTTGGTTGCACCCAAGCCACAAGAGTTGCTGCTACTTTACCTGGCAGCGACTAATCAGGTGGTTAGTGCAACATTGGTGGCACAGCGAGAAGTGGAGGAAACTGTAACCTCACCAGACATCCTGGCAAGATCAGAAAGAGAGTATAGCCCGGCAAGGTTAGATATGGATCGGGAAAAGAGAAGCATGGCAGTGAAGGCAACCCCAAGGATGCAGCAAGGAAGAAAGTGGTGCAATGCCTAGTATACTTCATCAGTTCCCTGTTGCAAGGGGCTAGATCCAGGTATTCTGGTGTGCAAAAATTGATTTTTGGGCTCGTCATGGCCTCAAGGGAACTGTGCCACTACTTCCAAGCCCATGAGATCATGGTTTTCACACGCTTTCCGTTGCAAAGGATACTCCGGAACCCAAAGGCTACCGGTAGGATAATGGAATGGGCTCTAGAGCTATCTAGCTTCGGCCTGAAGTTTGAAAGCACATAAACAATTCAGACCAGGTCATTGGCAGAGTTTATTGTAGAATGGACGCTAACCCCTGATGAGGAGGTGCTAGAAACAGTTATTCTCGGCAAGGAATCACCCCAAGAGTAGATCATGTATTTTGATGGCACCTTCTTCCTCCAAGGTATAGGGGTTGTCATGCTTCTCGTCACCCCTGCTGGGGAGCACCTCAAGTACGTCGTCCACATGCATTTTCCTCGGGAAGAGGCGACCAACAATACAACAGAGCATGAAGGGCTCCTTGCCAGGCTAAGGATTGCCATAGAATTGGGAATTAAGAAGCTGATCATTCGAGGAGATTCACAATTGGTGGTCAAACAAGTCAACAAGGAATACCAAAGTCCATTGATGGAGGCATATGTCGAGTAAATTAGAAGATTGGAGGAACGCGTTGATGGATTCAAACAGAGCACATGCCCCATGTTGAAAACAGCATTGCTGATCATCTATCAAAGTGTGCTGCACAGAAGCTGCCTGTGGAACCAGGAACTTTTGTTCTCCATCTTACTCAACCCTCTATATCCCCAACAATAATGGACAGAAAGAGGAGGAAATTGGACTCCGGTAAGCCTCTCCCGGTAGAACACCTCGGGGTTCCTGGCAGGGACCCTACTGGAAACAACTCCCCTTCAATTGTTGGGCTGCACCTTACTACCGGGTCTCTAGACCCTGCAATCAAGGGACGCACCCCAACGAATGAGGAGGTGTTGCTAGTCCTTGTTGACGATCCGAAGGCTCCAACTTGGGCAAGGCAAATAGTCCATTTCCTCCAAACTGCAGAACTTCCCGAAGAGCAAGAAGAAGCGGAAAGAGTAGCCCGGAGGGCCAGTATGTATCAGTTTGTCGATGACACTCTTTATAGAAGAAGGCTCAACGGTGTGAATTTGAAGTGCATTTGCCGGGAAGAAGGAAAGGAACTGCTGGCAGAAATACACAAAGGAATGTGCGACTCCCACATTGGATCAAAGGGCTCTAGTTGGGAAAGCATTCCAGCAAGGATTCTATTGGCCCACTGCCCTCCAAGATGCGGTTGAGCTAGTCACAAAGTGTGTAGCCTGCCAGTTCCATTCCAAGAATATCCATCTACGTGCCCAAGCACTTTAGACAATCCCTTTGTCATGGCCGTTTTTGGTCTAGGGCTCGATATCCTCGGCCCTTTACCCCGAGCTGCCATGGGCTTTGAATTCTTGTTTGTTGCTATCGACAAGTTTACAAAAATGGCCGGAAGTAGCCGCCGTGAGAAAGGTGACTGCTTAGTCAGCTATCAAGTTCTTGAAAAGATTTGGTGTGCCACTTCGGAGTTCCTACCCAGATCATCACTGACAACGGCACCCAATTCACGAGCCAGACCGTCATGCAATATGTTCATGCCCTCGGAAGCAAGATCTCATTTTCCTCTTTTGCACATCCCAGAAGCAATGGACAAGCTGAGAGGGCGAAATCTGAAGTGCTGCGAGGCCTCAAGACAAGAACGTTTGATAAGCTGGTGAAGTGCGGAAGGCGGTGGATTGATGAGATGCCGGTGGTTCTTTGGTCCCTTGGAACGACACCAAATCGAGCTACCGGGCGGACTCCCTTCTCCCTAGTCTATGAGGCAGAAGCAGTTTTCCCCATGAAACTCATTTATGAGTCACCTCGAGTACTTGCCTACGATGAAGTAGCGCAGGAATAGCATTGGCATGATGACGATGTGCTTGTCGAGGAGAACCGTCTCCGGGATGCTATGCTTGTTGCACGCTATCAACAAGCCCTGTTTGGCTATCACATCCACAGGGTTCATGCCAGGTGTTTTGAGGAAGGCGGCCTTGCCCTTAGGCGTGCTTAGTCCACCAAGGGTGCAAACAAGTTGTTGCCAAAGTGGGAAGGCCCTTATCGGGTAGTACAAGTCACTAGACCTGGCACAGTCCATCTGGAGATCGGATGATAGAGGCAGGATGTCCCGATCTTTCGATGAGACGATAGCTATCATTTGGTGGAGACGACTTTGACAATCCTACTACAAACATACACACCATTGCACCTTAGTAATTGCTAAACCAATCTCGCGAGGTTATTGATGATGCTAGAAGCATGATCAGCCTGACCACGAAGGTCTATTCCTGCAAGCAAACAAAGAACAAGCAAGAATATGATAAAGCAATCTGAATATTGTGAATATGGATGAAGTATTGATAATGGTGGGGATCCGAAAGCGGTCTTGGTCTGGTCGTTGGACACAAACGAAGTACACGAAGTTGTGTTGGCTAACTTTTAACTAAACAAATCCCAAGGAAAAAGATACTAGATGGATCTACTTATATATGAGCAACGGGTGGCGGCCAAGGAGGTGGGAGGACGTCCTAAGGCATCTTAAAGCTAACCCTAGGTCGTACAAGGTTCATGGGCCCAAGTGGAGGTGATGCAACACCTTTGGACTTGTAGTTTGACTCAGATTCTGCTGCAGCGTGAGATTGCTTCAACGATAACTCAACGCTTCGGCGAATTTTAAGGTGAATCCAATTGGGTTGGAAAGAGCACGAAATCTACTTTCCAAAATAATCACCCAATTTGGAGTCTGTATGAAAGAGTTCTTGGTGTTTTGAGTCAGTTGTGTCTTTGCAGTCCGAATCTGAATCCAGACCATGAGAGACTTGGACTCTATCTTCTCTTGGCCCAAAAGTTACATGAGAAGACTTTTTGAACAGCACCTAAACATATATTTTCCCCTTATCTTCATATGTGGATTGTACAAATTTACCATACACCTGCAATTAGAAATGACACAAAAGTTTGTGAAGTATTTTTGTCCTGGATGACATAAATAAACTATTGCATAGTTTGCACTAGAAATCACCTCCCAAATATACATATATGCAATATTTTTGGTCGTATCCAAGGTAGTCATGTCCTCATCATCATCCCCTTCTTGAGAACAAAGCCGTCCTCGGCGTTGCTTAATCTGAAATGTGGCTAACAAAAGAGACAAGGTGTACATGTTGTATATGTATATGTCATCAAGTTTTACTTCCCTTGGTTTTTGCACATATGACACATGTATACATGAGTAACTTTCATAGTTCATAAGATATAGAGCCAAGCTATTATACCAAGAATTAGAAGTTATGAAAGTATTGCAACTCGGTTTGCCCATATATGTGAAGCTCTTATTCATATCAAAAGATTGACAATGTTCATCATTAAACCATCCTAACATTGGTGAATAAACCTTACTTGCATCAAATTTACATGCTAGAACGTGCTTAAATAAGCAAGCATGCAATAAGTCATTGGTCATAGAATCAACACCAAGATTAGAGGTCATATCAAAATGATTAAACATTGGTTCTTTTGCATCAACAGTTAATTCAGTGGATGCACTCAAAATTGTTAGTATTTCAGTTGTTTGATCACATGACGCATTCATGGCAGTAACACAGTTCTCTAAAATTGGTCGTGTACCCAAATCAATAGGTAACTCAACACATGATGTATTCAAGTTAACTAGGCATGCATCATTCTCATGTGAAAGTGGAAAATCTGTACTTTGTCATTACATCTTATGATCAACTCATATGATGTAGGCACTCTCGGTGGTGATATGTCACATGGTGGAGATGATGTAGTTTGTGCACCAATGGATCTGGTTGTCATAGTACGCCTAGTAGTTGAAGAAACATTTGTATCAACACTTGGAATGTGCGCCATGCACTTGTTCTCCTTGTGGGCAACATATTGTTTTATTTCGTGTTCAGCTTTGCAAGCAAGACAAAACAAATGGTCCATAGGATAACACTTTTCATGAATTAGTATCTCTTGAATATCACCGCTTAATCCTACCCAAAATTTATCCATAAAATCTTTTTCACTTTCTTCTAAAAATGAGTGCCATAATGTAGTTTGTAAATCATCATAATATTTTGTTACCGTGTCACTGCCTTGTTTAAAATGTTGTAATTTTTTAATCATGCCACGAGTATAATAAACATCAACGAATCTATCACTAATGACACGTCTTAAATCATCCCAAGTAGTAGGTATAATATCAGCGTTTAACCGACAATATTCACTCCACCAAACTAAAGCAAAGCTACTGAAAGTACTAACCGCAGCTTGAAATTTTCTACACTCGTCATAATTATGGGAAGAAAATATAGCATTTATTTCATACTCCCATTCAATATATAAATCGGGCCTAAAATGACCAATAAATAGTTGCATAAAAATATTAACCTGATTATGTGCATTCTGATGTTGTTGCTCCTCTTGTGACGGTTGTTGTATTTCCTTAGGTGGTGGCAAATCTCCCATGATCGATGAATCCCAAGAACTAACAACTCTGGCACCTTCCATAGTTAGTACAAAATAAGAAAAGAAAGTCCAAGAATAATGTTCCTATGAACTACTAGGATTTGGTGGTAAAACGCTCACAGTATAGCAAATATTAATATCTTACAAGTTCTTACCATGCAGGTGGTTATGGGCAACCAGCGGTGTCAAATAACTCCGAAGATTGAGTAAAGCAATATCCAGGGGTACCTACATATACATGGTGTAGAAATATGTGGAGTTTGGATGGCTGAAATGTTTGGTAGCAAAATATTAGTAATAATCAATTCAGAGATGCAATGTTGAATAAACGTTCAACGACGGTACTATGCTGGTCCTAGGCTAGACTGGACTAGAGACACGAGCCTAGAACACTAATGAGGTCACGGCGTAGCACAACTAGCATCAATAAAGGATATGAAGTAGCTCTGGACAGCAAGATAAAAGTGAATATCACAATAGCAGTAAAGATAATGATGTGAAACAACTGCCAAATAGGATATATCAACAACTTTCTCACCAACTTTCCTTTGGAATAATTTGTGCCAATTTTTTGATAATTTTTCTCAAGAATAGCACTGACTCATGCTTTCAAACGCAAAAAGAATCACTCAATTCCGAGTTGAGCTGAGGAGTAAAAAAATTCTAAAACTAGCCCGAAAATCTGGAACAAGTTGTGTTCACAAACTTCGGAGGGCCAAAAGACCTATTTAGAGGCCGATTCTGAGGTGTCAAATATTTATATGCGGCTCGTCGCTAGCTTTAGTTTGAGTACTCACGGAGCCAAAATGGACTTTGTATGAGGAAGATGCACCTGTTTTACTGAATAGTGCGCAAAACAGATTCGAATCCGAATTCAAGTACGAGACTGAGTCTAGATAGATCCGAATTTTGTGTTTTTTCTTGTCTATTTTTTCTCACACTTTTTTTCTCTTCTTCTTTCTCTCCTTTTTTTTCTCTGACTTTCTTTTAACTTTTCTCTCTCTTTTTTTTCTCTCTCCCTCTTTCCAAAACAAACTAGATAAGATGCAGATTGGATCAAGCGAAGATGTGAACGACCTCAGCTATGATTATGACAATTAACGGTGGGTAGCACATGGTGGAAATTGATGAATGAGGTGGTGGACAGCGGAAGAGATAATGATGCAGCGACAGCATGACTAACGTGAACAGAACTTGAAACTCTAAAGGAACTAGACACTAAGACCAGCAACTCGACACGACGATGCAACCGATAATTTCATAATGAAAACAATGAAAAGAAAATTGCAAAGGCTCAGACTGGATTGGACAAAGGATGAATAGGTCTAACTTTTTCTGTGGCTTTTTCTTGGACAATAGGTAAGAAAATAAATCTAATCTAGGGAAAACTGGAAATTTTCACCGAGCAACCTGGAAACTAATACCACTTGATAGAGGCGGGGTGTCCCGACCTTTTGATGAGATGATGACTATCGATTTGGTGGAGTCGATTTGACAATCCGACTAAAAACGTACATGACGTTGCGCCTTAGCAATCGCTAAACCAATCTCGCGAGGTTACTGACGATGCTGGAAGCATGATCAACTTGACCACGAAGGTCTATTCCTGCAAGCAGTCAAAGAACAAGCAAGAATATGATAGAGCAATCTGAATATTGCGAATATGGATGAAGTATTGATAATGGTGGGGATCCGAAAACTGTCTTGGTCTGGTCGTTGGACACAAACTAACTACACGAAGTTGCGTTTGCTAACTTTTAACTAAACAAATCCCAAGGAAAAAGCTACTAGATGGATCTGCTTATATATGAGCAAGGGGTGGCGGCCAATGAGGTGGGAGGACATCCCAAGGAAGCCTAAAACTAACCCTAGGTTGTACAAGCCTCATGGGCCCGAGTGGAGGTGACGCAACACCTTTGGACTTGTAGTTTGACTGGGATTCTACTGCAGCATCAGATTGTTTCATCGATAACTCAACGCTCTGGTGATTTTAAGGTGAATCCAATTTGGTTGGACAGAGCACGAAATCTACTTTCCAACAAAAAAAAAGAATCACCCAATTCAGAGTCCTTGTGAAAGAGTTCTTGGCGTTTTGAGTCGGGTATGTCTGTGCAGTCTGAATCTGAATCCAGAACGTGAGAGACTTGGACTCTATCTTCAATTGGCCCAAAAGTGACGTGAGAGGACTTTTTGAACACCACCTAAACATCTCTTTTCCTCTTATCTTCATATGTGGATTATACAAATCTAACATACACCTGCAATTAGAAATGACACAAGTTTGTGAAGTATTTTTGTCCTAGATGACATAAATAAATTATTGCATACTTTGCATTAGAAATCACCTCACAAATATATATATATATGCAATATTTTTGGCCGTATCCAAGGTAGTCATGTCCTCATCACCGGAGATAGCATTCAATTGCAAAAGTCATGGATATTTAGCATCTCCACAAGTTCTACCCGTAAGGCGCGGCTGTAGGGTCCTGCCCGGCAACCACCCTTTTGTAGAGGCCTTGCCTCAGTTGCATGTAACCCCTTGTACAATGCCAGGCGCACACCCTGAGCGACAGAGTAATAAATGAAGCGCTGGCGGGCCCCCAACAAGTTGCATGCATGTGTAAGCATATCATGAGCATCGCATGTTCATGTAGATAAGATCACATCTGGCATCATCTTCATATGCATAAGTTGCAGGCTCCTGCCATAGACTAAGTCCTCAAGAAGGAGATAAGAAGACAAGCCAACACTACGGTCTTCGACAAGCCAAAGAGATAAATTCTTCCTCCTGTCCATACATGTTCTGTAAGTGACAACTTGTGCATAAGAAAACCCTGCTACTCCTTTGAAACTTATGTGCTCCCACCCTTTGACTCGAATGTTTCGGTCAGGGTGGTAGCAGTGTCTTTGATGGATAAGGCATGTCAGTGCGCTGGTTTCTCTTTATAGTTTGTGCGCGGTAGGCCTACTACATGGCAACAAAATAGAGCATGCCGGCAAGATAGCCTGTCGGGGGAACTCCTTTATTTATAATACAGAGGAATCCCACCTCTGCATGGACATACACATGCACGAGTCCCCAGCAAGGTTCATCTTTTTCATTAAACATGCATAAGAAACAAGTACAGACCTTACAGGACACAAACATGGGTTCGAGAGATTACATTACTTAAACTAAAATTTGGCAAATGCCTACAGATTTAAGATTGAAAAAAGATAAGTGCCCTGTAAACTCCTCTCCCTGTCCCTCTTACCACAGGTATTGCGGTGGAAAGGGAAGGAGGAGCGCTCAAGCAGGAGCACACCCCGGTCCCGTCGTGGCCTGCCAGGCGCAGCCTGACAAGACTGGGAGTGGCAAGGCTAGGAAGGAGAAGGGCAAGAGGAGTGGCTCAGCGGTCCCCTTGTCACCACCTCCAGGACCAGCTAGAAGCCCCAAGGCGAGCACCGATAGGAAAGACCGTCGGGCTCAGCTGGAAGACTACTGGAGGAGGCCAAGGCGCCAAGAGAGTGGCCCCCCTTTTCCCAACAACAACTAGGAGGCCGGTGATGATGGTGCCGGGAAGGGGAGGGGAAGAATGGAAAGACGAGGCGACAGGTCGCCAGTACGAGACGAACGCGTCGATGCTTTCGTGCTCCGACCTAACGGCCTGCCTCCCGCCTTATGCTTCTTGCTTGGCTTCATCTTCATCAACACCTCTCCAGGGAGATGCCGACCTCTACGTCCGACACTTCCCCCAAGGAGACGGCCATCAATCGGAGCAGCCAGGACGCCCGAGGTGCGTTGCTCCCTACCTCAGCAGGCAGGAAGGCGCCCTGCTCATCGACATCAACCCCAGTTCCAAGGAAAGGTGCAGTACTGGGATTTGTAATGATCCCAGGCCCTACACCTCGTACTTGGAACAGACTCACTCCACCAGCGTCAGCATGGTTACTTGGTGTTATCAACTCTAAGTTAGTGCCCGGGACCTGGCCCCGGGCTCCTCCTTCCAGCATACCCAAGATGAAGCAGAAGATGGAGGAGGAGAGGGATGTGGATGAATGCCTCCGTTGCTTCCCTGCTCCTCCTATTATAGGCGAGCTGAGGGGCTGGGCGCTGATTCCCTGGCGGGTAACCACTACCTTCCTCCACCAATTCAAGAGGACCGGGACCCTTCCTTGATGCTCATCTGCACCACGCGCCTCCATCACCTACCCCGCTCAATGCATGCGGCATACGTGGCTAATGATAAGGCCGTGGTGGGAAGAGTGAATTGGCAGTTACCCGCCCGTGCACTAAAGTCATTCACGGGCCATTACAAGAACGGCCCCACCAAGATTGGCGTTACACGGCGTGTGGGAGGGAATGGGAAACTGACCCGGATTCAATATAAAGAAGAATTGAAGAAGATCTCAAAGGGCAGAGCCGTTCTTGCGCTCATTCCTGTGCACTGGTTAGGGTCTGCCCCGACGACGCCCAGCGGTGCGTTCGTGCCAGGTCCGTTGCCGAAGCCGTGCACAAGCGCGAAGGCAAAGATTACAACACCAAGATCAAACGAAGCAAGGAGGATCAGTTCATCACAAGGTCCAAGTGTAGATAAAGAAGATCAAGATAAGCCAAAGAAGCAAGATATTGCAAAGGGAAGAACCTCCCTTGCCCGGCTGGCGAGCCTAGTGAGGTTGGGTTTGCCCCGGAAGCATATTTCCATATCATCCCGGCAGGCCCGGCCGGGGCTTGCGGAGTTCAACCAATCCAACCGCTCCACCTCACAAGCGATGCAAGTCATATATCAGTGCGGCGTCAAGCCCCAAGATGACTAAGTGGCTGCTTTTCGCCACATGGCAGACACTTCCTATAGCAAACACGTCCATATGACACCCGTCTTGAGGCATGTCAAGCAAGAAGGCGTGTAGCTGGCAAAATAGCCCGGCAAGGGCTGACGGGCACGCTGTGATGTGACATTAGGCGGCGCATTTAATGAGCCCTATCAGCCTATAGAGTTAGGTATGATAGCATTGTTTTCTATCTAATCAGTATGTAAAGACCGATTTGCCACTGTGGTGACCCCTTAACCTATAAAAGGAGGCCCATGGCAACCATACAAAGGGTTCGTGAGGTTGGCAAGCACAACCCTCAGATATTCATACACATGTAGCCACTTCACCTCAAGGGAACCATGCCAAGCAAGTGCGCTGCGACCACCACCACCTTTTCCACCATCAATCCACCAAAGCATGAGTAGGGTTTTACGCCTCGCAACGGCCTGAACCTGGGTAAAAACTGCCCCTGTGATCTATGTCGCGCTGCCCTATGCTTCTCTTCTCTTTGTGCAACGTGTCCACCCCCCCAGCCGAACAAAAAGGGGCACGTAGCCCCATTGGTGGCCATGGGATTCCCCATGACACTTGCATTCTCATGCTTCACTTATATCTTTTTGAGAGTATAATAAATAGTAAAGGCAATATGCACGGGTTATGAAATTGGTCCTGATATGGTAGGTACTCAAGAGGGATATAATAAAAACTTCAATGTAGATCACTGAATATGATTAGGTTGATTCCTTGAAATAGTTTTACGATATAGATATGGTGATATGTGGGTTGTACTAGTGAATAATTGTGGTTTAGTAATAATATTAGTGTTGAGGTTTGTGATTCCCGAAGCATGCCAGTATAGTCTCTCGTTATGCTAAGAAGTTAGAGCACAATTATTATTGAGTGTATTACTTTGTGTGAAGGTCAGGGGCACGTGATGGTTAACTCCTACCAACCTCCCCCCTAGGGGCATGAGTAGTAGTACTTTGCTTTCAGGGCTAATAGACTTTCACAATAAGTATGTGAGTTCTTTATGACTAATATGAGTCCATGGAGTATACACACTCTCTCCTTTCCGCAATTTGCTAGGCTCTTGGTACCGTGCTTGACCTTTCTCACCTCCAGAGTCAGTGCAAACTTTGTTGGTGCATCCAAACCCCATGATATGATACGCTTTATCAAACATAAGCATGCTTATATCTTCCACAAAATAGCCACCATACCTACCTATCATGCCATTTATATATTGCCATGCAACTTCCATCGTTCCGTTATTATGACATACATCTGCATTGTCATATTGGTTTGCATGATCATATAGATGACACGGTATTTGTGGCTTGGCCACTGTTTGAAAGAGCTAGTTATCGACTAGAGGGGGGTGAATAGGCGATTTTTATGAAGTCTTCAAAAAATGGGAGTTTCGAAGACAAACAATAGAACTGACACTATTCGTATGCAGCAGAAGGTAGACTACACTAGACAAGCCATAGTCAAGTATTCAATGAAGTGAAAGCACGAGGAATATCAGCAGCTAGGTAGTAAGGACTAAGATGGAAGATAGTATGAAGCCAATCAGGACAAGTAGTCACACAGTGAAGTCAAACAGATAATGCAAGCAGGCAATGACTTCACGAAGACAAACGATAAGTAAAGAGAAGTGAGAGATAGAACCAAGAACCGGGGAGGACAGAGATTTGTTCGACCAGTTCCAATTGCTGTGACAACTGTATGTCTGGTTAGGGAGGCTGAGATTCAACTCAGAAGACCGCGTCTTCACCTTATTCCCCTTGAGCTAAGGACACCTAGTCCCCGCCCAATCACTCTGGTAAGTCTTCAAGGTGGACTTCCAAACCTTCACAGACTTCGTTCACTGGCAATCCTCAATGACTCTTGGATGCTCAGAACACAACGCTTAACCGGTTGGAGGATTCACAGTCCTCAAGTGTAACAAGTCTTCAGATAACATGGACAGAAGGACTTCACTGATGGCAAACACTCTTTGGGCTTTGGGTGGTTTGGGATTTGTCCTCGCAAGGATTCTCTCTCAAATGCTTCGGAGGTGGGTTGCGCTCAAACGACAAAAGCTGTGTACTAACTCTGAGCAGCCACCAATTTATGGTGCAGTGGGTGGGCTATTTATAGCCACTGGGAAACCCAACCTGATTTGTCCGAAATGACCCTGGGTCACTAAGGAACTAACACGTGTCTCAACGGTCAGATTTCAAACAACCGCATCAGCTTGACTTGGGCTACAAGTAAAGCTGACTCATCCGACTCTGGATAAGATTTGCTCTCATTGTCTTCGCTCGAAGACATAGGATTTGGTTGAGCATCACTTCAGTCACTCTAACTTTATTCACTTGGACCCCACTTAACAGTGCGGTGGTTCCTATGAGTCGAAAAAGAAGAAAAGGAAACAACGAAACAACTAAGTCTTCGCGCTCCATAATCTTCACGCGATGTCTTCTCACGTCATAGTCTTCAACGTGAATAGCTTCACAGACCACCATTGTCTTCAATGTCTTCACACATTTTTAGGGGCCATCTCCGGTAGGTAAACCGAATCAATGAGGGACTACTACCTGTGTTATCATGAAATTCTCACAAACATATTAGTCCCTCAACCAGGTTTGTTGTCAATACTCCAAAACCAACGAGGAGTGGCACTAGATCAACTTACAATCTCCCCCTTTTTGGTGATTGATGACAAACTAGTTGAAGTTTTCAACGGGGATAAAAGTATGTGAAATTGTAAAGGATTAAGATATTGTCTTCATAGGTGGCAAAAAGGCTCCCCCTGAAGATGTGCATATAAATGTTTTGCGTTGGAATGTAAATGCACATGGCAGGTTGTACTTGTGGATATCCTCTTCACCATATGAAGACAATACATCATGCATGAACAGATATACAGGAAGAATGACATGCATAATGAAAAATGGACGTCTGCAGAATAAGTTCATGCGGGATTTATCATTGCACATGCGGAATTTATCGTCGCATCACAGAATGGCAGAAAAGGTAGCAGACGACCATTAAGTTTAAGTGTTAGAACTCCAAGAACCAAATATGTCAAAAGCGAGAGTTGTAAACACTAGGTAAAAGTATAGCAACCACTTATATGGACCTGCTTGAAGACTATCAACATATGCTTCTCCCCCTTTTGTCAATAAGGACCAAAAAGGTTTGAAGACATAGTCTCTACTCATTCCCATGAGGAGTAGGTGAGGCAGTAGGGTCATCATTGAGGTTTGGTGGTGCATACGAACTTGGTGCAGTGTCGATACGCGCCGAAGTTGGAGGTGGTGAAGTAGCATCATTGGTGTCATCAAGGACTCTGGCATTAACAGTTGCGGTGGAGGAGTACTCTGAATATTAAAGGGACGGAGTTCGACGCAAGACAACATTCCTAGGAGGAGTGGTGTCGAACTTGAATCTGTCTGTGAAGCCATCTAAAGATCAGCTTCAGCACTGAGTAATGTCAAACTCTTCCAGGACCGCCGACAGGTTTCATGAGTGACAAAGGCATTCTTGGTGGAAAGGTTGTGAATGCGATTGATATCCACCAAGAGGCTTTGCGTTTGACGCTTTAGCGAGTAATGATGCTTGTCATGTTTCTGATGCAAGGCCATGAGAAGCTCTCGGTCATTGAGCACACGAGATCGCTTCCGAGGCCTTGGAGCAATAGTGCTTCCTGTGGCTTCAGTACCTACACGGCGAGTATTGCCAGCCGGCGGATAAATACGAGAAGCAGCCTGAACACCTTTAACATGCTTAGAGAAACTCTGACGATCAACATTGTGAAGATAAATTGCCTCCTTGGCAAGCTCTAGGTAAATGGCTTCGACGGACATATCAACCTTTGGCAGAAATATGAGATGGCTGCGTGGAGAGGGCTGATAGTCAACAGCAGAGTGAAGCTTGATCAGTTGCATAACCCATGGAGCATAGAATTTTAGACCAAATATGTCTGAGCCAGATGCAGCAAATTGGCGAATGAAGAAATCCTGAGCATTGAAGCTGATGCCATTGAGAATATAGAAGACCAATGTCTTCATTGCGCCTTCTAGCTTTGCTGAGGAAGAATGTCCTTTGATGGGCCATAGAGTTTGCATGATAATGTGATAGATGGTGCGGGGCAGATACTCTAGGTCTTCAACAAAGAATTCCTTGGGATATTCAGCATCCTGCGGCAGTGGCTTCATCATACTCAGCATTTGGCTCATATTGGGCTCAGGCTTCTGAAAGATGCTTTCCAATGCATTGCGGTGATGCTGACAACCAGGTTCATAAAGTTCACCTAGAGTGGACAGGCCAGTAAGCTCAATGAAATCAAGAGCTTTGTCTTCATGATGGACATTGCCTGTCATCCACTCAAGGACCCATGTCTTCGAATCCCTGTTGTAGCCGCGAATGTGGAGAATTGCATAGAATTGCAGCAAAAGCTCTTCATTCCAATTCTCCTTATCTGTCACAGACTGGAGAAGGCCTGCATCTCTAAAATAGTCGAGGGCTTCTTCTAAGCAGGGCAGGCCAGCAATGGCTTTGGAATCCAAACACATATGAGGAAAGATGCGCCTTTTATTGTATAGAACACAAGAGTAATAGTTGCGTTGCTGATAACTCCAGAACCAATCAGATGATATTCTTGGCTTGGAATATGGGTTCTTGGCTCTATCGAAGAAGGTGTTCTGTGCAATGAAGCCATTGACATTGAATGATCCTGGTGCAGATGCAGTACCTGGAAACCTTGGTAGCCTCGGCTTTGGCTTCTGAACCTATGGCCTGTGCTCCACACGATAATCAAACTATGGTCCGGGAGCAGGCGGAGGAACCAGAATTGGCCATCTGACAATGACAAGCTTGCCTTGGTAAAATGCTTGCTCAATAGTGTGTGGCCATGGTGGTGGAACAGGAGTAGTGGCATTAGCAAGGGCGTCAGGCTGCACATTTGTTGCAGGTGCATCATTGGCTTCATGCACGATGTTCATTGCAGGAGCCACATTATCTTCAGCCATGACAACATCATTGGCTTTAGTAATGTTGTTGGTGGCCGCCTCAGGATTTTCAACCTCCACTAGAGTAGCTGGAGGGTCGGGCACAGACGTGTTCTCCTCGAGAACATCTTCTTGGTTGGTAGGGTGTGTGGAAACACGTTCTTCTTCTTGACGGGGTTCTTGATTTTCCTCGGCTGATGTAGCCGGTAAGTCTTCAGCAACATTTGCTTTAGACGCAGAGACATTTGCATAAGGAGTGGCTTCAGGAAATTCTAGTTGTGCTGCCACATTGGGTTGCACTTCTCCTTCTGGAATGCTTGACGGAGCGACTTGTGGCCTTGGTCCTTTGCGAAGCCTGCGAAATGCGGGCGACGCCTTTGGAGTAGGAGTGGGATGGACCACATAGTCATCATCATCATCAAGCACCGGATTGGTGACTTGAGGTGGGGAGTTCGAGGTGA
Organism: Aegilops speltoides; assembly: GCA_021437245.1. Taxonomy (NCBI): domain Eukaryota; kingdom Viridiplantae; phylum Streptophyta; class Magnoliopsida; order Poales; family Poaceae; genus Aegilops; species Aegilops speltoides. Next base: position 228,135,925 of record CM038143.1, read on the forward strand.
GTCTTGACATGGTGTGGCTGGTTGGGGGCGATCAGCCCAGGAGGCATCCCGAGAGATTGGCATCAAAGGACGACCAATACTGATGAGTTCGCTGGTCGTGAGAACAGGCAATGATACCGTTGGGCGCTCAATCTGAGGAAGGACTTCATCATCAACTACATTGTCTTGGGGACCAATGTCTTCAGCCGTGATGGGGTCAATGGCTTGAACTTCTTTAGCTTCAGGAGCCTCTGTGGAAGCAGGCTCATGAACTATCAACTGACGCTCTTGGTGTTCAGAAGCAGGACGAGCAAAAGCGATGGGCTCGACAACGAGGGGCTATGTGGGAGCAGCCTGATCTTTATTCTTGGTCTTTCTTTTCTTGGTAGGTCATGGCCGACACCCTTGCCAGGCTTCTGCTTGAAGGTTGCCAAGATACATGATGTGTACATGGCGGTAAGTGGCAAGAGCGTGTGTGAAGAAGTACACTCTTGCAAGGTTAAGATCATCTATTCAAATAGGCGCATCCATGGCGAAGGACCTCTGGATTGCCTATACAGTTCATAGACAAGTGAAAGTGGATACGCTAAAATGCGCAACATAAGCATGAGAGCTATGGATGACGTTCTCGTAGGGAGACGGGAGCGGATCCATAGTCGTGTATTGATATGGTGAATATGTGGACTCATGTGCGCCACCTCAAAAGAGTTACTTGCAGTCGTAGTTCAGGATAGCCATCGAGTCAAAGCTGGCTTGCTAGAGTTAAACTCCACTACCCCCTTTATGTTTTGCAGAGAGACTCCAGTCTCACTAGTAGTTCCATGTGGACATCGATGTTTAGCTTGTTACCTCAGCTACAGTCTTGTGCCCTCTGGAGGGTCTTGTAGACAGTCAGGCTTCTCAGCCCTTTTCATTTGTAGTTGTCTGTACCCAGACATGTTAAGCTCCCGCATGTGCTTTTGGTTTGTATGCTCTAAATGTTGGGTCATGATACCCATGATTGTAATACTTGGCTCCTCGAAGCCTATCGAATAAATACTTCAGTTGTAGAGTCATGATGTGATGCCATGTTGTATTTTCACATATCGAGCATATTGTGTGTATGTTATTGAAATGCTTGGTATGTGTGGGATCTGACAACCTAGTTGTTTATTCTTGCTAGCATCTCTTACCAGGAAATGTCTCCTAGTGGTTCCACCAAGCCATGGTAGCTTGCTACTACTCCGGAAAACATAGGTTGGCCGGCATTTGTCCTTCTTCGTTCTTGTGTCTATCCCTTTGGGGAAATGTTACACGTTGTACCTTTAAGTCCTTGTAGCTTGCTATGACTTGGGTTCATACGTTGTTGATCAACACGTTCGTTGCTGGGTCATGTATGTCTGTCCCTGTAAGCTAACGCCACCTTGGATTTATGACTAGTCATGTCGGCTCGGGTTCTTTGTCATATGGATGCTAGCGGCACTATCATATACATGAGCCAAAAGGCGCAAACGGTCCTGGGCCAGGTAAGTTGGCACCCATGGGAATATCATGCGTGAGGCCACAAAGTGATATGATGTGTTACATGCTAGATCGGCGTGACATAGGATCGGGGTCCTGACAATTTTGGTATCAAAGCCTGACTGCCTATAGGCTTACCAAGCCAAGCTGGTCGAAGTTGAGTCTAGAAATTCTTTAGTTATATCAGGGAATTGATTGTGGATGGGAATGTGAGGCTCTTTTTACTCCTTTACCTTATGGCCTTCTGATCCGAGTCATCCTATCTTTCATACGGGTTAAGGAACTAGGCCCTCTCTTCTTTTTATCAGGATCACGTGTTACTAATCTGTAGACTTATAAGATTGGTGAATTCAAGCCTCAGTTCAGTTCCTACTATCTTGGTGTATTGACAGTTGGTCTTGGAACCTTGATATTATGATGATCAAGTGGTTATGCCACCACTTTGCAGAATTTCTCAAATCTTTTTGAGAATCTACAGCCGTTATGCTGTCCGAGTCATCCCAGGTTTCTAAATAGTCCGATGCATTTGCAAATCCCTTCTTTCCGTTCCCGATGTTCCTTTAGCCAGATTAACCGCACTAGCTAGTGTGTTGAGGTACTTCATTGCCTCGGTCTGTAGGTTGGATCTATTATTATGACCATAGGTGTCTTAGTTAATCATCTAGTAATCTAGCCATGTTTTGTGATCCCAGTGTGATGATTGTGGCCATCATTCTCGAAAGCATCTCGTGATGTCACTTAGTAGTAGGTATTCTATTCCTGGGCTCTTGAACCCGAGGTTCACCCTACCTACTTCATGTATTAGTGTTTGCTCGTTTCGTCAGGTTATTAGTAACCTTTGCGATAGTCCTCGAGGTCTGTGGTATTTCCTTCTTCCAAATACCTTGAACTGCTTATGGCAGAAGTCCCTCACCGAACCGAAAGACCACAACTAGAGTGCTCTTGACGAGTTCTCGATTTTATGTTGTTACTCTGCCAGTTCTACCTTTATGCATGGGTTATTGTGGGGACCCCGACTCATAAGTCGAGATCACCGAATGCACGTGTACAGTGATCCCAGAGATCAATGCTCACTGAACACAGAGAAGCTGAATAACAAGAGTCTTACATCCATACATACCGTCTTACACAAATTATGACCATTATGGTCAAGTCTTACATTGATAAAGCCTTAAGGGCTGAACATCAAATGAAACACAAGCAGCGGAAATCTTCGTCGATAAGTAGAACCCATTCCATCTGCCTTAACCCTACAGGCATTCTGACTGGGAAACGTCCTAGTGTGCATGTTCGTCTCCAAAGAACTCTTCTTCGAACTCCTGTTCTTCCATGCCTGGCCAATTAAATAACCAGCGGCAAACCAATGAGTACTTTGAATGTACTCGCAAGCAACCCATGTGTTTGGTTCAAGATACAACAATGCATGATATAGGTAAATTTTTGCAGAAAGCTAGTTTTGAGTGCAATGACATGTTCAACAACTTGTAAGACATGCATTAAGAGAATTCAAGTAACCATGAGGACAGGTTACAGATATCAACATAAATAGAGTGGGCACCAACCCATCTCAATCACGTCAAGTCCTTTGACTTGACCCAAGTAGTTATCCATACACACACACCGGTTTGTAAGACGTAGCCCAAGAGCAGTTACCCAACTGTCCTTGACCGTGGACACGGCTATTCGAATAGTTTTACACTCTGCGGAGGTTGCACACTTTACCCACAAGATCCGGGGAACTTCCGTGTCATCCACGACCCGCGATACCTCAAGTACCCGGGGTAAACACCCGATCACTACCTTTCCCTAGACGACACTAACAAGGAGTCCACTCGTTGCTCCGTATCCTCACGATGTACATCATACGAGACTCACTCGAGATCGTAACATCCGAGAGGGGACACAAAGGTGTATCTGGTGCCCTGTGAAAACAGTCATGGCCGCCCTACCTGGCACGACCCCGTCCCGAGAGAGAGCACCAACTCTCCCCCGTCACTAGTAATGCGGGCTCCAAGCTAGTATCGGCCTAGGTAATCAATAATGCCCTTTCCCATACAAGGGTAGAGTGGTTGCGCATGTAAGGTTGGAATAACGGTCGCAACTTAAACCAATCCGTTTTGAAAACAACAAACACTTGCCTCGGTACACCACTTTGTCATCAAGTGGCTACCCAACTCATCATCTCCCCCAGGCATAAGTGGCACCCGGCGGGGTTTTCGAAAAGTCTTTTGAAAATACTTTGTCTCCTTCACCATGCATATTCCCGTCCCTTTTTGCGTAGCACTACTTTAGCATCCTATCTACTCCCACCGGCATAACCCTCATAAGAAGGTAGGGTCATGCACAATGCAGGTATCAACGAGGAAGTACCGTGGCAAACCATCAAAGTGGTTACTACCTCATCATGATTCCGTTGCAACAACAAATATGGTGCTATATGACATGCATAAAAAGGGTTTCATAGACATGGTCAAAGGGCTGCTTGCCTGGCTCAACAAAGTCTTCTGGGTCTTCAAAGTCTTCTGGTCCAACTCCTTCATCAGCAACGCAATCTATCGTCGCAAAATAATAACGAGAAAAATAAGGCAATAATAAAACAGAAAAACCAAAGTGCTCAGAAAAATGTCAACTCATTTTTGTTAAATACTAGGGTGAAAACTAAGAAGGGGAAAATTTCTAGTTTTGGATTTGGAGTAGCAGAATAGGAGAAATGGATTTACAAAGGTATATTTAAATGCTTAAAATCACATTTAAATATTTACAGTGAAGAAAAGGTTGTGGGATTTGAATGAAAGTTGCAGCATTAAATAGGTGGGATTTTTACAAGAATTTAGGAACTGGAATTATTTCATTTGGATAAATATTTTATCCTGTGGGATTTTTGGAAGGGTGACAGAAAAAGAAAAAGGAAAAAGGGCTATGTGCTTGTTGGGCCAGAACAGCCGCAGCGCAGCAGGCCCAGCCAGAGAGGCGGACCAGCGCACTGGTGCACGCGCGCGCGCCAGGTTTAAACCTGACTGGCGGGGCCCAGGCGTCAGCGAGCGAGAGGGGGGTGATGGAGGGGAGAGGCTGACAGGCGGGGCCCACCTGTCATCCCTAACCCCGAGTCCAGACGGCCAGCGCGCTCACCGGTGACGATGCAGGGCACGACGAGGTCGGGCGAGGGCACGGCTGGGCTCAGCGTCGTGTCGCCGTTCGGGTGGTGGTGGTCGCGGTCGCCGAGGTGGCCTGGTTCGCCGGTGACGAGGAGGCACGCGGAGGAGCGTCGGGTGGTGGTCGTTCCGGTCGACTCCAGTTGCAAAAGAGGCGGGGGAGAGAGGGGAAATGATCAGTGGGAGGAGGCGGTTTCAGATCAGGGCAGAGGAGGAGCGGGGGAGGCATGTACCTCGCGAACTCCGGCGAGCCGAAGCGACGGAGCTCGAGCTCGATCTCGAGCTCGGGCGGCTCTGGAGAGGAACTGGGGCGCAGGGTCATGTTTTGGGGAGTGGGATAGCGAGTTGTGAGGAGAGGAGGGCTCGGGGAGGCCCTTAAATAGGCGAACGGCAGGGTGCCGTGGACCCATGCGCCGGTGAGCTCCTGCTCGTTGCCACAAGGCTCGGGAGGAGCTGGCGCCGTGTCTGGGGTGTTTCTGGGCGTGGACTACGCCGAGTGGAGCTAAGGGAGAGAGCGGGGACGGGTCAGAGATGCCGCGCGTGTGAGCCGCTCCATTGGCGCGCTCCGGCGGCCAGCGCACATGCGAGCCGGGGCGAGAGAGCGGGAGAGAGGAGGGGGACGGAGGCGTGGCGTGTCACAGACGTCGAGGCGCATCGTCGGGCGCGCTAGGGAGGCCTAAGGCGGCCGGAGGCGGTTGGAAGGGGGCGGCTACAGTGTGGGAGCGCATTGTAGCGCGCTCCAGAGCGTGCAAATGGCTGGCATAGCCATTTTTTGTGCAATGTGGGCGCGTCCAAAGGTGTCTGGTAGCTCAAGGGGGGAGTAAAGAAGTAGGAGATGGCCTTGGATGCCCTGGGTGGCCAGTAGGAGAAGAGAGAGGGAGAAGAAGAGGGAGAAATGGGCTGTCCAGAGAGAGAACGTGGGGTTTTACCCATCCAATAATTGAGCGGTGGGTTTGCCATTGTTACTGGAGGTGACTAGGAGGGGTTGTGGTAAAAAGTGGGGCTCATGGAGATTAGTGGAAGAGCCCCAAACAGGGTTTTTAGTTAACATGCAGAAGGTGTTTGATATGGTTTTGGGGTACTTGCACTAATTTACTTCTTGTGGCACTTGGCAGGGATGTTTGTCATGACAAAATGACAGGGAAAAAGGAAGATGAGCTCATTTGGAAGAGTTTGCTAATGAAACTTTGGCAAACCCTAGAAATTAGCAGAAATGAACTTGTGTAGATCTAGTTGAGCAAATCACTTCTCCTTGATGCACCACTTGGTGTAGTGGCCTTATTTGGTCATGTGAACATGCCCAAAAAAGTTGGGCTCAAGGAGAGAAAGTTGGTAGTACAAAGTTGTTCAAATATGAATCTGGTCAGAGAGGGTTTTGGGGCATTTTGGTGAACCAAAATGACTTTAATTGACATGAGGATTTGCAAGGTGATCACAATATGCACTTGTGACTTGCTGGATTTTCCTTGGATTTTTTTGAAAATATTTCCTGTAGAAATATTTCAAATCCTTGAAATGGGCAGAATGGTTTTGGGAGGTTTTGTCCAATATTTTGAACATGACCATGTGTTGAAACTTTTATATATGGAAAATATATGTCCACTGAGTTTCCCTGATTTTTGTCAAATATTTTTGAAACAATAAAATAATTTTTCCCTGTTAAAGACCATTTCTGGCCTTAAGAAAAAGCCTTTAAATAAAATAGGAAAACAACTTTTAAAATTATATTTTTGTGGTTTATGGGAGTCCTATATCTAATAGGTCTCAAATATAATTTTTGAAATATTTTTCATACCCCAAATCAAGTACTTGAAGTGCAAACCTCAATTTAGGGGTTTTTGGAAAACTAATTTTTGAAAATACTATTTGGCCAAATTATTTTTGTAAGAAAATACTATATTGCTCTATACACATGGCATGATCATTGGGCAGAAGTTTGGGGCTAGGAGATGAAGTATATAAGCTAGAGTTGTGTTGACTTTAAAGAGCACTTAAAAAGAATCACAGAGTGAAAACCAACTCCAAATAAAAGCCAAATAATGCAAAAGTTTTTGTTGGTCCAAATTTTCATGCTTTAATAATGCAAATGAAATGTTACAAAATGCAGGGTGTGACAGTTATACAGAAGAAACCTGTTGAACTTGGTTCGGCATACTGATCTATGCATACACAACTCAGAAAGTTATATGTTCCTTGAGTTGTCCCTCCTTAGTTGTATTCTGACCCCCGTCTATCAATTGATAGTTAAGAGTAGTCGTGCACTCGTGTTCATCGATGCCTATTACTCTTGTGGTCCATCGAGCCATTCTATTCTAGATTGACTAGGAGAAACAAACTCTAGTACCTCATCCATATCCATGATTGGGTCGAAGCAGTTGTGTTCCACAGATCAAATGCAACCCAGCTTTTGTTCTATTCTACCATGAAGTATTACCCCCTTTATGTCAGGATTTTCATGAGAATTATACCAGCTCTTATGAATTCTTGACACAGTGATACTTCATGCCATCATTGTTCATTCCTCGGTTTCCATGTTGTTGTAACAGGAATGCCGACAAGTGAATCGTGATGTGTGAAATTCACACTCCTAGCAACCCGGTTGCTTGGTAGTTAAAGGACAATAATCTCATTCTTAGCGTGTTGGTCTGAATCACCATTCTAGGATTGATCGTGCTACCTAGTCCACTCTCCTGGTGCACTCTTCAATTGATGAGTTATGATTTTGTCAAATCCTTGCTCATTTGATCATATCATCTTGCTCTGAAAGGAAAGATTGTTCTCAAGCTTAAATACATATCGGTGGTTCATGATTTTCTGAATATCTTCTCGGAAGTATCACCAGGTTGTTCCCTGACTGCTATGTTGACCTCATGATCAAGTTGGTTCCTTGTAACCACCCCTTCTCCAAGAATCTATGTTGGGTACCCCTAAGCTAGTTGGTTAAGCTGAACAACAACTTGGAGAGTTGGAAGATAAAAACTGCCTAACTTAGTTCATTTTCAAAGGGATATCCTTGTGTTTGTGTGTGTTGAGGAAAGATGATATTTTCATCGATTGATCGTCGTGATCAATTGTTGGAGGTATAGTCTTATCCAGTCTTTGATTTGAGTGTGGACTATCATCAAATCAAATCAGAACCAATGATGTTCGTAATGTTGGCTTACTCGTGGTTGATCCCTCGAGCATACACCATTACATCTTTTGGTCTGACCAATGCTATCACCGTGATCACTTAATGGTGGAATTCCGTCTATATGGAAACATGGATAAATTATTGTTGAGCCCATCGACAACATTCCTGTCTTCTCCATGATTTTGTTACACATTAAGCTAGTGTTGGAAACTTATATAAGCATTACCTTCATATTCCGTGCATGAAGCATATGCCCGAGTGGAAGAAGTGATTTCCTCTAATTCGTGTGCATTTGATGCAAGTTGCCGCCGCGAATTCGAGAAAGTCAATGTTGCTTCCTTTGGAATCATCCCAAATCAGTCATGCATACGTGCGAAGTATTTTGTGGTTTGGAGACTAGCAACCTTCATTCTATATGTGTCCCTAGCACACCAAGCCACTGATTGATTTGTTTAAGGATAATAAGTTCTAAGTGCTAGTCCTGAAGGTACCAGACGGATTTGTACAAGATTCCCAACCAGAACTCGATAGTATTTCATTATAAGACGACTAGGTGGTCATGCTTGTCTACAATAGTGTGTCGACATCTGTGTAGCAGAACCAGCTTATGTTTAGGAGCTTGCTATCGTAGTTCATTTCTCAAGACTCTCGCAACATCAACTCACTGGTTTGTTTTGCAAAGTTTCTTTTCAGACATGCTGGCTGTAATACCCTGTTACCAACTAGACCTGAATCTCAGGCAGGTGTGATGGTTGGAACTTCTCCAAAGAACTATGACGTAGGTTCCGGTAAAGTGGACGCACCTAGCCGGAAGAACTATTATTTTAGTATCTTGATAAAGCAATTTGTTCACCTCCCCATGAGAATTTTTCGATGACTTATTCTAAAAGTTTCTCCTTATGGATTCTTGTGCTCCCGAAGTCTGACGTTTTACTTTATGTTCTAGATACCAAACCATATCTATAATTGGGATATGCTAGCACATCAAGGAGAACATTAGAAGCAGAGTGCTAAATGTTTCTTGTCGATCATCCAGATTTTGATCCCTTGGCCTCGCTAAGGTGAAATCTGAGAAGGTGTTATCTTCCTTTGCATCTGCATCATCCATCACTATTCATCATGGTAGTATGTTGTGTCGCCAAGATCCTTGACACAGATATTGGTAAAACCTTGATGAATATGGAAATCCTCAAGTTCTTGAGAGCACGCGCAAGCACTAGGCTTTATCGTTGGCATTAATTGGGATTTGCTCACAGTTTTCTTTGGTTATGATATAACCATTTGAACAGTGGAATCACTCCCTACTGTTGAGCTTCTCCCCAATTACTAGAATCATTCCCAGCATTTGCATTTTGCTCCCAGCTTGCACCGCCATTGTGCCATCCTACTATGGACTACCCTTCTTAGTAATTACTGATTAGGATCATCTTCAAAGTTGTCCTACCAAGGGTTCCATCCATTTCTGATGATAAGCAAAAATCATCCATTGCGTTGTCTTCAACAAGGTAGTCCACATCATCCATTCTAGTCCGGGTATGCCATCCCTTCTTACTCCGCAAAACAATTGTTGTGATTTGCCTTAGGCTGTTATAAAGAGCTTATATGATCTCTGAATAAGAAGTTATCCTTTTTGCCACTTAAGAGAATATTTCTGTAAGTCACCTTCCCTAAGGTGCCATTATGGAATCATGGCAGATAACTCCTCATTATCCTTGAAACCGTTCACCATCTTACTTAAGTGTGGAATTGTTGCCCACCAACTTGAACATTCATCAGCTATTTCCTCCATCCCTCTCGATGTGTGTTTCATGTTTCAACTCAAGAGATGCTCCAACTTCTCATTCCATGAGTTGATCATGCATCGCTTGATCTTTGTGAAGATCGAATTCTTTCCAGTTTCCGCTCTTCCATCATCGTAGTCAGATGGAGATCTCGAAAGCAAGACATGAAGACAAATATGATGCAATGAATCAGCATTTTTATGAGGTGCAACTTGGATCATGAAGTTTGTGAGATTTAGTGTCCTCTTTGTCTTCTTACCTCACGCCTTGAATCTTGGGACGAGATTCTTGTTTAGTGGGGGTGAGTTGTCACATCCCTAGTTCTGGTAATGCCTAGTGCTAGCATCTGTTGTTGCATCATGTTTAAATTTCAGTTAATTTTGAAATGGGGATAGCTGAAAGCCTGAGAAATCATCTTGAGAATGATCAAGATAAAAACTGCTTCAAACAAGTCCAAGAAAATGCTCCTGATCTCCTCTGAAAATATTGGAAAGAGTTAAAATTCAATCCAATATTTTTGGAAGCTCAAAAATATTTATTTTGGGCATTTAATCTAATAATTATTTGCATTAGATTTATATTTGTTATATATTAAATATATGTCCAATAATTCAGGAACTTTTTATGTGATTCTGGATATTTCATATCTAACCCCATAATTATTTTCAGAAGCTACAAAAATGATTTGGTCTCTGGACTAAATTAAAACAGACAAGAAGAAATAGAAAAGAAAACAAAATAGAGAAAACAAGAGAGAGGGAGAGCTTACCTGATGCTTACCTGCAGCCCACCACTGTAGTCGGCCAAATCCAGCAGCGGCTGACTTGCCAGTCGTCTTCAACCTAGCGCCAGAAGGATGCTGGGCGCGTGCTCGTCGCGCACTGGCCATGCGCCGAGCCACCTCCTACTTCGTGCCGCTGCCTCGACGCCCTGGGCAAGTGTATGTTTTCCATGGACTGCTCATCCTCTCCCGTGCCTCTCTTCCCCTCTGCTCTCCTTGCTCGCTGCTGCCGAGTGACTCGCAGCGCGTCGACGACCACCACCGCGGCCACCGGCCACCCCACGTCTCGCCGACGCACCAAGAAGCTTCGCCTTGTCTCCCTCTTCCTCCTCACCAAGACGTAAGGCGCCGGAAGCCCCTGGATGCCACCAGCTCTGTTGTTCCCCTCCTCGGCCACCGAGGACTGCCACTGTCGATTTTCCGCCTCCCGAGCTTCCCCGAGCACACTGGCCATCCCTACAAAACCTTTGTGAGCCCCCGAGCGTTTCCCCATCTCCTTGTGCTCTACTTCCCTCTCTAGCCGCCGTTTCCATCGAGCCTGAGAGCTCCGCTCCGCCGGTGATGTTGCCACCGTGGCCTGAGCTCGACCCAGCCGTGCCCTTGCACCACATCATGCTCATGGTGCTTCTAGGAGGCCGCCTAGCCCTTTTCTCGCTCGCCTGCTTGCTCTAGCACTGCACCGTGCAGGCAGTAGCTCCGGCCGCCACCCCGCTCACTGCCGTCAGCGATTCCGGCCACCCTAGCACCACCCACCACCACTGGTCGATGCACCTTGTCGAGCTGCATCTGCAAGACCCAGCCGCGCGAGCTCCTGTCGCGGCAGTTGGCCGGACGGGCAACCCCGCCGTGTCTCGATTAGCGCCGGTGGCTAACCGCCATTTTGGATGACATGGACACGTCATTAGGGGCTAATGCGCCACTAATTAAACCCTACCATCACTGACACTGGACCCCACTGGATAACTAATCCCCGATTTAAAAATAAACCCTTTTGGTTAAAGCCACAGACAATGACAAGCGGGTATTCCCTGTCAGGTTTGACTTGAACATGCCCTCTTGACCAGATGATGTCAGCATGACCTAGTGCTGACACAATAAAGCATTTTCTGGAATTTAAATAAATCTAAATGATTTATTCGTTATCAGAAAATGCCCAAAACTTCTAAAACTCATGGAAATTCAACCGTAACACCAAATGAAATAATTTATAGATGAAAAATGATCAGAAAAATCCAATCTATCCATCTGTACAATTTTCTTGCATGTTGGAACAACTTATAGCTTCTGAATTGGACAAAAAATTAAAGGTCATTTGAATATTAACATATGGATTTTGAATTTGAACCTAGGGTTCAAACCAACCCCATTTAACATGTTGCTTAGTTGTATCAGATCATATCACAGCATATTGACAGGTCATGATCATGCATCATATTGTTGCATTGCATTGATTGTGCTCTTCCTTGTTTGCCGGTATTTGTCCCCTCTAAGTAGACACGGTTCCGACGATGAGTTTGATGACTGTCGGCGTACTCGATATGGGGGTATCTAGCCCTGCCTGCCTGTGGGCCACCACGTGGCTCCATCGACGGCCTGGTTGGCCCAGCTTCAGCATCAACAACACAAGACCCTCGCGAGGGGCCAAGACTCGCGAGGTGGACGACGCCAAGACCCTCGAGGCGATCGGTGTCACCAGGCTGGCTCCCGAGGGGCGGAGAGTTCTATGCAAGGATCACCTCACAAGGCTCAGCTGACGTGAGCCATCACGACCAAGGCTAGGCGGGCGCCAGCAGGACGTAGAGCGCAGGTTTCCTCATCAGTGCAAAGGAGGCAAGCCACAAGCGCGGAGTCCCGAGGAGTCAGCCAAAGGTTTCCATTCTGGTACAATGAGAACAAGACCGCCAGGATGGCAGGACGGAGGTCATCGACGAGCCCACTGCAGCGTCACAACGAGAGGCTTTTCGCAGGCGAAGACTACTTTGTCAGGATAAGATGTACTACTTGTCCCCTTTCAAATCCGGCTGTTGTGGGATCCCTTCCCGCTAACATTTGGGAAGAGGAACAAGGCCACTATAAATAGGACTAGCCACCACCATAGAAGGAGGACAAGTCGAACTAGCTCACACCACACCAGCTCCCTTGATCTCAAGAACACCTCACCTCCTGAGGCTAGTTCATCCACTATACTAGTTCCTACTCAGCCCTCCGAGGCAATCCACCGAAACACTGGAGCAGGGTATTACACCGCAAGGTGGCCCGAACCAGGATAAACTGCTGTGTCTTTTTGTCTCTTTGAGCTTGACGCGCTAGGCTTAGGAGGATCGCGAGTAGACAGGTTGGACAGGTTGAGATCTCCGCACGCACCCCAGAGTTCAAACCTCTCAAGGGTTTGCGGATCCCTTAATCCGACATTTGGCGCGCTAGGTAGGGGTGCGTCGGATCTTCTCTTCATCGGTCGATCCACCGCCACTCTAACACCTCCATGGCCACCGCGCGCTGGGCTCGGACGGAGCATCGGGCCGCAGTCGCCGCCCGCGTCGCTCAGAGGGCTCTGTCGGGTGATGGTTGTGCCCGTCGTGCTCCGTCTCCGGTAGCCAATGCCTCCACAGGCCCTGTCGGGCACAAGCAGCAAGCTTCGTCCCTGCACCCGTTGGTGCGTCACGATAGGTGCATGTCTACTCCGTCACTGACCCCAGCAGCTTCGTCATCCCACGCACATCGTGGCCAGGCGGATGCGAAGGCTGCTCTGCTCATGGCGCAGGAACTCCTTCGCTACCGCCCAGTTGGTGACCTCTATGAGGAGTGGCTCGGGTGGATCGCTGATCTCGTTAGCGTTCCGCACGGGGGCTCCACCAAGCCGGCTCGCTCTCTGCCTCATCAACCACTTGCAGAGGTCGACATGGCCCACGGGGCTCCTCCACCACCTCTGGCCCAGGGCATCATCGTCGAGCCAAGGCGTGTGGGGCCACGGCCTCGACCTGCCTCACGCTGCACCGGCTCGGGAGGACGTGAGCTGCCAGGTGGTGCAGCGACCACAAGGAGAGGCGCGCATGCTTCCTGCACCCCAGCACGAAGCCCGCATACGGCCGCAGGAGGTGGTGGTGCACGTGCACCAAGACCAGGTTCGACCCCCTCGAAGACCATCGGTAGCCACAGCTGGATGTCGCGCGTTCATTCTGAAGCTCCACCTATTGAAGAAAAAGGCATTAAAGCTGAAGATGTTAAGAATTTACCACCTATTGAAGAAATACATGGTCTTAATATACCGCCTGTTGAAGAAACACATTGTCTTGATAACCCGACACAGGTAGTAAAGGTAAATTCTCTCTATAGATATGATAAATTTGAAATTCCTTCTACTAAATTCAGTAGCCCATGCCTAGATGAATTTAATGATTTTATGGCTAGACAAGAAAGTTTTAATGCTTATGTTGGTAGAGAGTTAAAGAATAATGCTTTCGAGATAGGACGCTTGAGTGATTATATGGCTAGACTTAAAGGTGAACTTACACTCATTAGCAAATATGCTTGTATGGTTACCACTCAAGCAGAGCAAGTACTTAAAGCTCAATGTGATTTGCTTGATGAATTAAATAATAAAAATGACTTTGCTATTAGAGTGGCTACTAGAACTGGTAGAATGACTTAGGAACCTTTGTATCCCGAAGGCCACCCTAAGAGAATCGAGCTAGATTCTCAGAGAAATAATTTAGAGGCTCCTAGTTCTTCCGAAAAGAAGAAAAAGAAAAATGATAGGACTTTGCATGCTTCTAGTGTACCTGTTGTAGACACACCTGAGAATCCCAATGATATTTCTATTTCTAATGCTGAAACACAATCAGGTGATGAACATGAACCTAGTGATAATGTTAATGATAATGTTCATGCTGATGCTCAACCAAGCAAAAACAATGAAGTAGAGATTGAACCTACTATTGATCTTGATAACCCACAATCAAAGAGTCAACGTTATGATAAGAGAGATATCGTTACTTTGAAGCACGGTAGAGAAAGAGAACCATGGGTTCAGAAACCCATGCCCTTTCCTCCTAAAGCATCCAAGACAAAGGATGATGAGGATTTTGAGTGCTTTGCTGAAATGATTAGACCTATCTTCTTACGTATGCGCTTAACTGATATGCTTAAAGTAAATCCTTATGCTAAGTATATGAAGGATATCATTACAAATAAAAGAAAGATACGAAAGCTGAAATTTCCACCATGCTTGCTAATTATACTTTTAAGGGTGGAATACCAAAGAAACTTGGAGATCCGTGAGTACCAAATATACCATGCTCCATTAAAAGAAATTATGTTAGAACTGCTTTATGTGATCTTGGAGCCGGTGTTAGTGTTATGCCTCTCTCTTTATATCATAGACTTGAATTGAGTAAGTTGGCACCACACTTTTATTTACTTACAACTCTATATTACAACTCGATACTGGAACAAAGATATGACTCTATATGAATGCTTCCTGCGGTGTACCGGGATGTGCAATGATCTAGCGTAGCAATGACATCAAAAAAACGGACAAGCCATCAAAACATTATGCTAGCTATCTTACGATCATGCAAAGCAATACGACAATGAATGCTCAAGTCATGAATATGATGATGATGGAAGTTGCATGGCAATATATCTCGGAATGGCTATGGAAATGCCATGATAGGTAGGTATGGTGGCTATTTTGAGGAAGATATAATGAGGCTTATGTGTGATAGAGCGTATCGTATCACGGGGTTTGGATGCACCAGCAAAGTTTGCACCAACTCTCGAGGTGAGAAAGGGCAATGCACGGTACCGAAGAGGCTAGCAATGATGGAAAGGTAAAAGTGCGTATAATCCATGGACTCACATTAGTCATAAAGAACTCATATACTTATTGCAAAAGTTTATTAGCCCTCGAAGAAAAGTACTACTACGCATGCCCCTAGGGGGATAGATTGGTAGGAAAAGACCATCGCTCGTCCCCGACCGCCACTCATAAGGAAGACAATCAAAGAAACACCCCATGCTTCAAATTTGTCACACAAAGGTTATCATACATGCATTCTATGAGACTTGCAAACCTCAACACAAGTGTCTCTACAATCCACAACCACCCACTAGCATGACTCTAATATCACCATCTTTATATCGCAAAACTATTGCAAGGAATTAAACATATCATATTCAGCGATCTACAAGTTTATGTAGGATTTTATGACTAACCATGTGAATGACCAATTTCTGTCATCTCTCTAAATAGATATAAGTGAAGAAAGAGAGTTTAATTCTTTCTACAAAATATATGCCCATGCTCTAACAAGTATAAGTGAAGCAAAAGAGCATTCTACAAATGGCGGTTTTCTATGTGAAGAGAAACAGGCAATCCAAACTTCAAATGATATAAGTGAGGCACATGAAGCATTCTAAAAATCAACCAAGGACTATCTCATACCAGAATGGTGCATAAAAGAAAAATAAAAACCTAATTGCAAAAGAAGCTCCAAGACTTGCACATAATGCATGAACAAAACGAATCCGAAACATACCGATACTTGTTGGAGAAAGAGGGATGCCTCCCCAGCATCCCCAAGCTTAGATGCTTGAGTCTCCTTGAATATTTACTTGGGGTGCCTCGGGCATCCCCAAGCTTGAGCTCTTGCCTCTCTTCCTTTTTCTCACATCGAAACATCCTCGATTAGACACTACATCCACACAAAACTTCAACAGAAAACTCGGTAAGATCCGTTAGTATAATAAAGCAAATCACCACTCTAAGTACTGTTGCAAAGCAATTCATATTTTGTTTTTGCATTGTGTCTACTGTAATATAACTTTTTCATGGCTTAATCCACTGATATAAATTGATAGTTTCATCAAAACAAGCAAACTATCCATCAAAAAAAGAATCTGTCAAAAACAGAACAGTCTGTAGCAATCTGAACATCTACGAAAATTAGGAAAAATAAACAAGTTGTACAGCAAGACATTGCAAAAGGAATCAGAACCATTTGACGTTCCAGTTATAAATTTAAAATCGCGCACTACAGCCAAAGTTTCTGTCCTGCACCGTACAAACCAACAAGCATTGTAAACATCCTAAAGGCGAACCTTGGCACATTATTTTTATAATACAATGGAATTGTACAAGGGGATAATTATTTTTATTGAAAAGTTTCTGTAATTAAGATTCACAAAGTTCCCATGGGCCTGAACTAGTTTAAGGACGTCCCCCACTTTCACAATGCTCGTCTCTCTCACTTTCACTTCTCTTTTTGAAAAGTTTTGGGTTCCCCTCTTTATTTTTGTTGTTTTTAAACTATATGAAAGCACTCAACAGAAATAAATGACTCTCTAAAACTTCCGGGTTGTCTACCTGGTAGCGCTTTCTTTAAAGCCATTAAGCTAGGCATATAGTGCTCACGTAATGAATCCACCCGGATCCCAAGGTATATCAAAGCCAATTTTAATTAACAATGATTTGTAATTTAGCAGTGAGCACAAAGTAACATAAATCAAGTAATAACGAACTCTAACTCTCTTCCTATGCATCGGCGTGTCATAAAAGAACAATTCATGCACACATAGTAAAGACCAATGCATAGTACAAACAGTTTCTTGCAATTTTATCGTGTCGGAAACATAGAGAGGTGGAGATATAGTTCCTCTCTCATAATAATTGCAAATAGGAGCAGCAAGCACATGCATATCATATCTATCAAAATCATCATGTGCAACAGTAAAAGGCAACCCATCAATATAATCCTTAATAAGTGCAAACTTCTCCGATATAGTGTAGTTGGGAGAATTCAAAAAGATAATAGGACTATCATGTGTGGGTGCAATAGCAACAGTTTCATGTTTAACATAAGGAACTATAGCAAGTTCATCTCCATAAGCATAATTCATATTGGCATCTTGGCCACAAACATCATCAAAAAGGGATATTTCAAGAGAATCAATGCGATCATAGCAGTCATCCTTCGGTAAGCATGAAGGGGAATTAAACAATGTATGAGTTGAAGAGTTACTCTCATTAGAAGGTGGGCATGGGTGATCAATCCGCTCTTCCTCCTTTTGTTCTTCGCTCTCCTCAACATCTTTTTCATCCAATGAGCTCACAGTTTCATCAATTTCTTCTTCCATAGCTTCCTGCAAAATATTAATCTCTTCTTGGATAGCGGAGAATTTCTTCATAAATGCATTAATATAGTAATTGTATTCATAATTTGCATAGCAATATCTAAGTATAGCAAGATTTTCAGGCCTATAAGCATCATCATCATCTAAAGCTTCATACTTTACAAACAAAGATTCAATTTCATAAGCAGCCTTAAAAGCAACAAATTCTTCTATTTGTTCCACATCATAGTAATCATATATACCATTAGCATAAGAAGCTAAGGTTTCATTATCATTAAATTTGCATGAAAAGGGAAGGTGTGGAGCCTCCATCCTAGAGCAACAAGTAATATCATATTTCAAGCATAGATTCCACGCATACCAACGCAACATAATAAATTGATCCCATAATAGTTTCCCTTTTTTTGTCGAGCAATAATCCCTAAAGTATTCACATTGATCCAACGTGTCTCCCATTATAAATTTGAATGGGGTTTTCTCAGGATTATCAAAGTAGTATATAATATCTCTCGCATAATGAGAATCGAGGGATTTAGGAGTTACCCCATCCTCATGAGTAGCAAGTACAGCTAATTTTTTTGGTATTTTGCGTTCCATATCCACAACTAAAGATAGAGAACAACTTAGAACAGCAAATAAAAATTACTTAGTGATAAAGCAAACAAGCACACACGAGAATATTCACCCCACGCTATTGCTCCCCGGCAACGGCGCCAGAAAAAGGTCTTGATAACCAACAAGTATAGGAGATGGCAACAGTTTTCGATAAGTAAGAGTGTCGAACCCAACGAGGAGCTAAAGGTAGAACAAATATTCCCTAAAGTTTTATCGGCCACCGATACAACTCTACGCACGCTTGACGTTCGCTTTACCTAGAACAAGTATGAAACTAGAAGTACTTTGTAGGTGTTTTCGGGTAAGCTTGCAAGAAAGTAAAGAACACATAAATATAAACTAGGGGCTGTTAAAATAAAGAAGCAACAAAGTAAATATAGCGAGTGTGGAAAAGTGGTGGTAGGAGTTGTGGAATTGTCCCTAAGCAATTGACTACGTTACTAGACCGGTAATCGCTATTGCAATTCTATTTGAGGGAGAGGCATAAGCTAACATATCATCCCTTACTTGGAATTCTATGCACTTATGATTGGAACTCTAGCAAGCATCCGCAACTACTAAAGATTCATTAAGGTAAAACCCAACCATAGCATTAAAGTATCAAGTACCCTTTTATCCCATACGCAAACAACCTACTTACTCGGGTCTGTGCTTCTGTCACTCACGCCACCCACCATAAGCAAATCATAAACATATTGCAAACCCTACAGCGGGAATCCCTCACACTTGCGTGACACGGAGGGCACAATAGGACAGCACCAATAATAAAACATGCAACTCAAACCAATCATAGCAATTCATCAATCACCAATAGGACAATAGGAATCTACTCAGACATCATAGAATGGCAACACATCATCGGAAAATAATATGAAGCATAAAGCACCATGTTCAAGTAGAGGGTACAGCGGGTTGCGGGAGAGTGGACCGCTGGATATAGAAGGGGGAAGGTGATGGAGATGTTGGTGAAGATGACGGCGGTGTTGGTGAAGATCGCGGTGATGATGATGGCCCCTGGCGGCGTTCCGGCGCCACCGGAAGCAAGGGGGAGAGGGCCCCCTTCTTCTTCTTCTTCCTTGACCTTCTCCCTAGATGGGACAAGGGTTTCCCCTCTGGACCTTGGCTCCCATTGCTTGGGAGGGGCGAGAGCCCTCCGAGATTGGATCTATCTCTCTGTTTCTGCGTTCTCAGATTCTACCCCTTCACCGTTTCCTTTAGATCTGGAGATTTATAAATCCGATTGGGGTGAATCTTTCGCCCAGATCTTTCTCATAAAATTGTATTTCTTGCGGCAAAAGAAGAGCATCGACTGCCTTACAGGTGGACCACGAGGGTCAGGAGTGCGCCTAGGGGGGGGGGGGTAGGGCGCGCCCTACCTCGTGACTACCTCGGACACCGTCTCGCATTGATTTTACTTCCTAAAAATCATAAATATTTCAAAAAAATCTCCGTCCGTTTTTATCCCGTTTGGACTCCGTTTGATATGGGGTTTCTCTCTGGACCCCGACTCAATGCCACATCGATCTAGCACGTAACACCTCATATCACTTTGCGGCCTCACGCACGGTATTCCCACGGGTGTCGCCTTACCTTTGCCCGGGACTGTTTGCGCCTTTTGGCACACGTATATGATAGTGTCGCTAGCATCCATATGATAAGGAGCCCGGGCTGACATGGCTAGTCATAAACCCAAAGTAGCACAGACTTACAGTCACAGGCATCCATGACCCAGCATCGAACGTGTCAGTCATCAGCGAGTGAATCCGGGCTGTAGCACTGGGCTAGCAGGACTCCGGTAAACCGGGCTGTAGAGGTCTAACAGGACTCCGGTACTCAACGTGTGACATTTCCCCGAAGGGACATACACAGGAACGAAGAAGGACACATGCCGGCCAGCCTAAGTGTTCCGGAGCAGTAGCAAGCTACCATGGCTCAGTGGAAGCACTAGGAGACATTTCTCGGTAAGAGAGGCTACTAAGGATAAACAACTAGATAGTCAGATCCCACACATACCAAGCATTTCAATCATACACACAATATGCTCGATGTGTGCAAATACAACAAGGCATCACAACATGACTCTACAACACAAGTACTTTATTTAAAGGCTCAGAGAGCCATACATATCATACACACAAGTACGGGTCACACGACCCATATTCAAGTCATACAAGCATACAAGCCAACAGCCGAAGTAATTTGTCTGAGTACAGACAACTAGTAACATAAAAGAGGCTTGGGTAAGCCTAGCTATACTACATGGTCCTTCACAAGGGCCTCAGTCTACTCATCGATGTCAACGTCTATGAAGAACCCGTCAGAAGGGGTTGTAGCATCTTCTGTAAAATGTAAATTAAAGCAACATGAGTACAAAGGTACTCAGCAAGACTTACATCAGATCCTACATACATGCACATTATCAAGAAGAGTTGGTGGGGTTATTGCAGCAAGCCAGCTTTGACTCTTGGCTAAGCTATCCTACAAGACTCCAACTTGAAATGGTTTTGCGCACTCGAGTCCACTACTCACCACTTCAATACACTACCGAGAATCCACCTCCGTCTTCCTACGGAAGAGCCATCCTCGGCACTCATGCTTATCTTGAGGCTTTTAGTAGTTTCCATTTACTTGTCTATGAACTGTATAGGCAACCAAGTAGACCTTTACTACAGACGCGGCTATTCGAATAGATGATGTTAACCCTGCAGGGGTGTACTTCTTCATACACGCTCTCACCACTTACCGCTGTTTACACGACATGTACTCGGCAACCTTCAAGTGGAAGCCCAACGTGGGTGTCGGCCACGACCTACCTAAACACCTAAGTCTCTAGTCCAGGTTTATCGCCTATTCAGGTTCCATCCACAGGGAGTCCGGCCGAGGTTTCCACATACGGCCCCAAACGATGTGAACAGGGCTCCGAGACACCTAACGGGTGTCCGGTGTACCCGGCCACGTACCTACCGCATCATAGCCCACCCCACGGTCAGCGCTGTCCAAGGCCTCCAGTAGGCTACAAACACCAGAAACTACTTGCAACTCCTGGACAGAGGACTAGGGTGAATAAGAAGCCGAGAGGGTCCATTGGTTTCGGGCCCAATGCATGGTAGTAGCTGATTCTTAAATCACACATACAGATCTCGATTAGCTTAGGGCGGCTTCAATGAAACAACCCACCATGTACTCCTACATGGCCTCTCATCGATACCTTTACCAAATCGTGTTCAACACTTTACTCTCATACCCACATGATCATTTCACTCTAGCCCATCACCTAGATGAACCAGACCTGACATGACTCTAAGCAGAGCAGGCATAGCAAGGTAGGCACAACACATACACATGGCTCAATCAACTCCTACACATGCTAGTGGGTTTCATCTAGTTACTGTGGCAATGACAGGTCATGTAGAGGAAATGGGTTCAACTACCGCAGCACACAGCAGTTTGAATCGCGTTGTCTTAATGCAGTAAAAGAGAGCAGAAGCGAGAACATGGGATTGTATCGATATGATCAAATGGTTGGTTGCTTGCCTGATGGGTCGGTGCACTGGTATTGTTCTTCGTTGGGGTAATCACGGTACTCCTCGGGGCGGGACCGCAGAGAGCACACGATACACAATCATCACCAAACAATATGCAACAATATGATGCATGCATGAGACATGGCAAAATGAGTGTATTGGGCTAATGCAACTAGGACCAGATGGGTTTGAACTGTTTTGAACCAAAGATTCAAGTTTCAAACTCATAAGTGGCCCTTTTAAGTGCTTTATCTAGTTCTGTACTGAACATCAGGTTAGCTTGATTAAACATGCATGAAACCAGTACAGATGGATAGATTGGATTTTTCTGGTCATTTTTCATATATAACACTTTGCATTTGGAGCTACAGATTAATTTCTATGATTTTTTGAAGTTTGTGGTATTTTCTGGAATTTCCTGTGTAATAGTAATTCCAGTAAATAACTTACTGCGTCAGCATTACATCAGGATGACGTCAATGGTCAACGTATCTGATCTAGGTCAAACTGACCAGTGGGTCCCGCGTGTCAGTAGTTATTTTAACTAACTAAATTTAGTTAGTACTAATCTAAGTTAATTAGCAGAACGGGCACCACTTGTCATAGACTCAGGGGGAGTCAACCTGGGCCCACCCAGTCAAGTCAACGGGGTCAAACCCACCGGCATTTAGCCGCCGGCGAGGCCAGACACGGCGGTGAGAGTGCATTAGTGCGTTCCGGCGACCAAATGAGCGGCGGAGGGCATATGCGTAGCTGGGAGCAAGCCGCAGCGCTTGGTGGTGGTGGTTGAGCTCGGTGTGGCCGGAAACATCGCCGGCGACGACCTTGGCGGTCGTCGGAGTTCGGGTGAGGATGAACCCAAGGCTACAGGGCACGGCGAGGCACGTGGTGAGGTGTGTTGGGCTCTTGGGGATGCAGTGAGTGTGTTGGACACGGTGGTGTGGCCGGTGGGTGGCCGGAGTCACGTCGGCGACGAGCTCGGCGGCGGCGCGTGCGGTGAAGCTTCGTGTGCTCGCTGTGGTGCACGCGAGCGAGGAAAGGAAGGGGGATAAGGTAGCTAGGCTCACGGCGGTCTCGAGGGAGCAGACAGAGCGGTGGGGGACGAGCTGGTGCGGTGGCGATGGTGAAAGGGATCTCCGGCGGTGGCGGGGTCGGACGAGGTCGGTGCAGTGGCTTCGGGGCAAGCGAGCACTCGGGGCTCGGCTTGCTCGAAGGAGCTGAGGGTGGCGGAGCTCCTAGACACGGTGGCGCGGCGCAGGGACGACGGAGAGTGCGACTACGACGACGGTGCGGCTGCGGTGGCGTCGGCCATGGTGCGGGAGAGCGAGGGATATGAGCTGGGGAGGAGAGGGTGTGTCTGTGAGCTCGGGGGAGGAGTGGGCAACCGACCTAGGGCGGCAAAACGGCGAGGGGAGGAAGCAGGGCGGCGGGTAGCTGCGTGGCACGCTCTAGTGCCGACGTCGAGCACCTGGCTGCCTGCCTGGCCGAGCCAAGCAGCTCGCTGGAGCGGTGGCTGGGCTGGGCCGGCAGGTGGGCTTGCCAGGTGGGCGCCAGGTAAGCCTCTGCTTTTCTTGATTTTCCTTCTCTATTTTTCCGTAAGTTGGTGGACTTTCTAAAAATACCTAAGCAACTCCAAAAATTCCCAAACTGCTCATGCCCACTGTTTAGAATATAAACAACATGGAACATTTTAGTTTAGGATTATTTGGACATTTAAAATATTTTATAAATTTTAAATGTCCAAATTCAAATACTTATGATTTAATTCAAAGACCTTAGGATGACCTAGAAAATTGTGCACCACTTTTGGCAGAGGTTCTGAACCAAGACAAAAATGATGGACATTTTAGAAGGGCATTTCAGATTCATTGAAAATATTTTTACTAAACCCTAGTTGGATTCAGAGGGGGCTAGGGGTTCTGTCATCCCCATTTCAAGTTTCTGTTGAATGGAATAGACATGATGCAACACTCTAATGCATGAACTAGCTAAGGTGTGACAGTTTCTGCGAAACAAAAAACGTTCAACAGACAGGAACTGGCACTGGGCACTGGATCAATATGTTAGTCCCAAAAAATAGTATAAAAAGTTGCCAAAAGTATATAAATGTTGAATAATATTGGCATGGAACAATCAAAAATTATAGATATGACAGAGACGTATCAGTCCCTGATCTTAGTGTCCTCCAGAGTGCCGTAGTAGGTAATAAAGATTACAACTTGGGGGCAATAGTTGCACTTAGGTTGCATAACAATGGTAGGGCTGGAGATTTGTTTGGAGGAATTTATGCAACCCGTGTGGCTAATTATCTTGGTATAGCCCCCCGAGAGGGGGATATGATGTTGCCTCCTGCTTATTTAGATTATGATGCTATGGTCAAACATCATTTTCTTAAGAGGAATGAACAATTCCTCCAGTATCGACTAATCTTTGATAGACATATCTCTGTCCATATTACTCTTCCTGCTCCTTTCCTTTTTGATTACCAGGCAAAAGGATGATATGTTGTTACCAGGGAAGAAGCAGCTGAACACGAGGGGAGAGCAGAGGCGGTTCGCCAACATGCCGCAGCACAGGAGGCATTGGCTGCTGCATCTCAGTACGACCCCAGTTAAAACTACGGATATCAGCCAGGCTACCCTTGGCCATAGACCAACTTAGGCCAAAAGCCTAAGCTTGGGGGAGTACGTATTTCTCACCAACTTTACATTCATGTTCACACACTATTCTAGTCGTCGGTGCTCATACTCTTTCATTGTATTATCAATGCAAGTTTAAATTTCTTTTTCTCGCTTTCTTCTTGTCTGTTTGATAAACCTTAAGAAAAACCAAAAAAAAATAGTTAGTTTAATTTCCATGCTTGTTGTAGAAATTAAGATGAAAACCCAAAAAGATTTCTTGTTCTTCTTCTTACTAGTTGGGAGCTTTCCCGTGTAAATAGTTTTATTTTATTTTCTTTCCTTTGGGGGTCGAGAGTAGAAGACCATATTGAAAATGTTTAGTGGCTCTCTTATGCATGATTGTTGATTCAACTTAGAGACCATATTACTTTGTCTTCTCTCTTGAGTTGAATGCTTGCAGATTCCAACTTGGTCGAATGCACGTGCACTATTATTATACACACCGTTCGGTCGTGCAAGTGAAAGGCAATAATGACGATATATGATGGACTGATTGAGATGAGAGAAGCTGGTATGAACTCGACCTCTCTTGTTTTTTAAATATGATGAGTTCATCGTTCCTGATTCATCTTATTATGAAGTAAACATATTTGCAATGACATTTAGAGATTATAGTTGCTTGTGCCATGCTTGATTAGTGATAACCCACAAGTGTAGGGGATCGCAACAGCTTTCGAGAGAAAGTATTCAACCCAAATTTATTGATTCGACAAAAGGGGAGCCAAAGAATATTATTGAGTATTAGCAGTTGAGTTGTCAATTCAACCACACCTTGATAACTTAGTATATGACGCAAAGTATTTAGTAGCAAAGTAGTATGATAATAAAGGTAACAGTGGCAAAAGTAAAGATAATAGTTTTGTAGTAGTTGTAACAATAGCAACGGAAAAGTAAATAAGCGAAACACAATATGTGAAAAGCTCGTAGGCATTGGATCAGTGATGGATAATTATGTTGGATGTGATTCCTCATGTGATACTAAGGGATATTAAGGCCTCCTTTCAATAGAGAACCGGACCAAAGCAATAACACATAGTGAATACATGAACTCCTCAAACTACGGTCATCACTGAGAAGTATCCCGATTATTGTCACTGCAGGGTTGCCGGATCATAACACATAATAGGTGACTATAGACTTGCAAGATAGGATCAAGAACACACATATATTCATGAAAACATAATAGGTTTA
This sequence comes from Aegilops speltoides, assembly GCA_021437245.1. Taxonomy (NCBI): domain Eukaryota; kingdom Viridiplantae; phylum Streptophyta; class Magnoliopsida; order Poales; family Poaceae; genus Aegilops; species Aegilops speltoides. The sequence continues at coordinate 228,161,393 of CM038143.1, forward strand.
GATCTGAAATCATGGCACTCGGGCCCTAGTGATAAGCATTAAGCATAGCAAAGTCATAGCAACATCAATCTCAGAACATAGTGGATACTAGGGATCAAACCCTAACAAAACTAACTTGATTACATGGTAAATCTCATCCAACCAATCACCGTCCAGCAAGCCTATGATGGAATTACTCACGCACGGCGGTGAGCATCATGAAATTGGTGATGGAGGATGGTTGATGATGACGACGGTGACGAATCCCCCTCTCCGGAGCCCCGAACGGACTCCAGATCAGCCCTCCCGAGAGAGATTAGGGCTTGGCGGCAGCTCCGTATCGTAGAACGCGATGGAACTTTCTCCCTGATTTTTTTCTCCGAGAAACGGAATATATGGAGTTGGAGTTGAGGTCGGTGGAGCCTCAGGGGGCCCACGAGACAGGGGGGCGCGTCCCCCACCCTCGTGGACAGGGTGTGTGCCCCCTGGTCTTGATTCTTTCGCCAATATTTTTTTATATTTTCCAAAAAGTGCCTCTGTGGATTTTCAGGTCATTCCGACAACTTTTGTTTTCTACACATAAAACAACATCATGGCAGTTCTGCTGAAAATAGCGTCAGTCCAGGTTAGTTTCATCCAAATCATGCAAGTTAGAGTCCAAAACAAGGGCAAAAGTGTTTGGAAAAGTAGATACGTTGGAGACATATCAACTCCCCAAGCTTAAACCTTTGCTTGTCCTCAAGCAATTCAGTTGATAAACTGAAAGTGATAGAGAAAAACTTTTACAAACTCTATTTGCTCTTGTTGTTGTAAACATGCAAAGCCAGCATTCAGGTTTCAGCAAATATTATGAACTAACCTTACTCACAATAACACCTCGATCTCGCAATTACTCATATCAATGGCATAATCAGCTAGCGAGCCATAATAATAAAAGTCGGATGACAACACTTTTTCAAAACAATCATAACATGATATAACAAAATGGTATCTCGCTAGCCATTTCCGAGACCGCAAAACATAAATGCAGAGCACCTTTAAAGATCAAGGACTAACTAAACATTGTAATTCATGGTAAAGAGATCCAGTCAAGTGATACCCAATATAAACCAATAATAATGAATGCAAATGACAGTGCGCTCTTCAGTGGGTGCTTTTTAATAAGAAGGTGATGACTCAACATAAAAGTAAATAGATAGGCCCTTCGCAAAGGGAATCATGGATTTGTAGAGGTGCCATTGCTCGATTTTAAAATAGAGATTGAATAACATTTTGAGCGGCATACTTTTGCTGTCAACGGAATAACTATGAGATGGTTGTATCTTCCATACTACACGCATTATAGGCGGTTCCCAAACAGAATGGTAAAAGTTTATACTCCCCCACCACCAACAAGCATCAATCCATGGCTTGCTCGAAACAACGAGTGCCTCCAACTAACAACAACCCCGGGGAGTTTTGTTTAATTATATTGATTTGCTCTGATCTTTTTGGATCATGGGACTGGGCATCCCGATTATCGGCCCTTTCTCGTGAATGAGGAGTGGAGTCCACTCCTCCTGAGAATAACCCACCTAGCATGGAAGATATAAGCAGCCCTAGTTGAAACATGAGCTGCTCGAGCATACAAAACAGAATTTCATTTGAAGGTTTGGGTTTGGCACATACAAATTTACTTGGAACGGCAGGTAAATACCGCATATAGGAAGGTATGGTGGACTCATATGGAACAACTTTGGGGTTTATGGAGTTTGGATGCACAAGCAGTATTCCGCTTAATGCAGTGAAGGCTAGCGAGAAGACCGGAAGCGACCAACTGAGAGAGCGAAAACAGTCATAAACATGCATTAAAATTAATTCACACCGAGTACAAGCATGAATAGGATATAATCTACCATGAACGTAAATATCATGAAGGCTATGTTGATTTTGTTTCAACTACATGCATGAACATGTGCCAAGTCGAGTCACTCAATTCATTCAAAGGAGGATACCACCCCATCATACCACATCATAATCATTCTAATAGCATGTTGGCAAGGAAGGTAAAACCATTATAACTCATAGCTAATCAAGCATGGCACAAGCAACTATAATCTCTAAATGTCATTGCAAATATGTTTACTTCATAATAAGCTGAATCAGGAACGATGAACTCATCATATTTACAAAAACAAGAGAGGTCGAGTTCATACCAGTTTTTCTCATCTCAATAAGTCCATCATATATCGTCATTATTGCCTTTCACTTGCACAACCGAATGATGTGTATAATAATAATAGTGCACGTGCATTGGACTAAACTGGAATCTGCAAGCATTCAACTCAAGAGAGAAGACAAAGTAATATGGGCTCTAAGTTAAATAAACAATCATGCATATGAGAGCCAATAAACATTTTCAATATGGTCTTCTACTCTCGACCCCCAAAGGGAAGAAAAGAAAATAAAACAATTTACACGGGAAAGCTCCCAACAAGTAAGAAGAAGAACGAGAAATCTTTTTGGATTTTCATTTTAAGTCTACTAAAAGCATGGAAATTAAACTAACTATTTTTTTTGGTTTTTCTTAAGGTTTATCAAACACACAATAAGAAAGCAAGAAAAAGAAATTTAAACTAGCATGGATAATACAATGAAAGAGTATGAGCACCGACAACTAGAATAGTGTGTGAACATGAATGTAAAGTCGGTGAGAAATACGTACTCCCCCAAGCTTAGGCTTTTGGCCTAAGTTGGTTTATTGCCAAGGACTGCTGCTACTCTCCCCGGTGTACTGGGAGGTACGTGTAATCAGGATACCATCGGCTGGCCATCTCCAGGTCCCACTGGTAAGATGATGCACGATAAGGGTCCAATGCAGGTTCCGGCTCAGGCTCAGGTTCTGGAGTGGATCCTTGGCCTCGATGAGTGTACACTGCTTCTGGTGTGACAAGAAAATTATCTGCAATCAAATCAAACAATAGACGCGCAGGCAAAATAATAGTCTCGTTGTGTTTCTTATTACATCTTAGGTTATACAAGAGCATCTTATCTTTGTTGTCAACAATGAACTCGTGTGCTACCATGCCCTCGTAGTCTAAAATGTAACGAGGCAATTTTTTCTCCTCTTTCTCATGGTGCCTAATTGGTATCTCGAAATGTCTAGCAAGACGTGAAGCATAGATACCTCCAAATATGTGGCCTTCTGTACGATTGAGGCTTAGCCATTTAGCAATGAAGGCACCCATACTAAAACTATTATCTCCAAACAAGGCATGGTGAAGAATGATAATATCAGGAACATTGAAGTTTCCACTATTTCCACGACCAATCAAGCATCTACTAGCGAATATGGCAAGATGTCGTGGGAACGAACACCTATGGGACCGAAGCCCCTTTCGGTCCGGTGGGGGGCGGAGATCGCACGAAGAGCGGATCGAGGCGGAGCACACGAGCGATTTACCCAGCTTCGGAGCTCTCCGGAGAGATAATACTCCTACTGCTGCTTGTCTGATTGTATTTAGTTCTTGCTCGAGAGCGTGAGTGTTTTCTGGTTTCGAATGCTTCGAACCCCCTCTACGTTGCGCATGGGCCTCCTTTTATATGCTCAAGGCGTCACCGACAGGTGGCAACGTAGGCGAGGGCAAAAATGGAAAAGGAGTTGTGGTTGGTACAACTACCTGAACAGTGTATCCTACCTAACCCTGACAGCAGGGGACAAAGGCATTAAATGCCCGTTTGTGTCGCCCAAATAGTGTAGAAAAGGGACCGTCAGGGGCGCCACTGCTCGCCACGATGGCACTCTTGTCAGCGCCGCTTGCCACCTCGCACCGCTGGCTGCACAGCCTCTTGCCACGCGCGCCTGGAAAGGTCCCATGGCGACACGTTGTGGGATCGCTTGGGCGTGGAGTGCAGTGGTGGCTTGCCGCGGCAAGTGCCTTGCCGCGGTCGTTGTCTTGCCGCGGTCGTTGTCTTGCCGCGCCCGGAAGCTTGTCGCTCGCCGGGCCTTGCCGGCACGCATGGCGCGTCGCGGCAAGTTCCTTGAGATGCCTCGGTTGGCCTTCCCGACAAGCTCCTCTTGCCGGGGTCTTGTCTCCTTGTCTTGAACACTTTGTTCTTGAATGGCTCCAAAGGAACCACGGAGGACCTTGGCGGTCACCCGGCAAGCCTTGGCGCGGGGTGCTACGACTGCCCGTGCACAAGTTCGGGATACTAGGGTACCCCTACTCTAGTACACCGACAGGAGCCCCCGGGCCTGGGCCACACATCCGTCAAAGTAGCCAGTCTCAGCTCTAGATCAGCGCTCGAGTCCTTGGCGGCGTTCAGCTCCTTGATCTTCTCGGAGAGCTGAACTTGCAGATCGCCGTGGGCGCGTGCATCCTTCCCGCGATCGCGCTGGAGTGAGGCAAGCTATTCGTCCTTCCTTGTCGCGTTCGCCTCCAGCTGCGTCACCTTCTCCTCTAGCTCCTTCCTGGCGGCTTCAGCAGCCGCAGCGGCATCCTTCGCCTCCTTGAGTGCCCCGCCAAGTGATTGTTCCCGGACGGCGAGCTCCTCGTCATGGCTGTCCAAGTACGCCTTCCTCTGTATCAGCTCACCATCCCGCTTGGACAGCTCCTCGGCGGCGAGCCTCTGCTGCTCCTCGGCTTCAGCCTTCTCCAGGATGAACGCCTTCTTCGCCTCGTCGAGCTGCGCCCTCTCCTCGGCAATGGACCGGAGGGCCTCCTGGTTGCGGCTCTTGAGCTCCTGCGCATGTTTCTCTATATCAACTCCCGCCTGCGCGACAAGCGCTTCCCGGGACTCAAGCTTCGCTTGCCGGGCGCGGTAGAGTGACACCAGCTTTCGGAGCAGCTGCTCCTCCTCGGACTCGCCGCTGCTGCTGCTTGGCACGTTAACCACTTGCCAGCCCAGCGAGAGGCAAGTACTTCCCGTCAAACTCCTCTCCTTCAACCGCGCCACAGGCTCGATGCCGGGGAGCTTAATATATCGCCCTCGGCGGCTTTCAAGTAGCGCCGGGCTGGGGCTCCTCGGAACCAATGCTGCGTCGGTAGCGAAAGGTCGGCGATCGGTGCAGCGCCTCGCGCTCCTGCGTCCTCCGGGTCGTCAGTGCGGTCGCCGGACCCCTCGCCAGCCCCTGTGGCAGCGGCTTTGGTGGCCTCTTCGCCGGCGGGCTCCTCCGCGCCGGCCTCTTCCTCATCAGCGGCGGCATCCCCAGTGTTGCCGCGCCCGCCCTCCTCACCGGTGGCCTCAGCTTCCATCGGGTCCCCAAGGGGAGGATCTGAAGACAGGGAGAGGAAAGGAAAGTCAAGCAAATACCCAAAAGAAAGAAAAGGGAGATCAGCAGAACCTAAGGGAGAGTCCTCGACGAGGACGGTCACCTGTGCTAGGCCCTGTGATCGTGGGCTCCACCACCGGGGGATCACTGGTTCCACCCCTTGCCGGAGAGGGCTCCCATACCGGGGAATCGGCCCTTGGTGGCGTAGTCGAAGCCGACGACACCTCCGGGTCGGCCTCCGACTGCTCCTGGTGGGCCTGTTCTGCTCCTATATACAAAAGAGTCAACAGTCAAGATGTTGGCAGAAGAAGAAGCAACCATGCGCGCCCCACGACAGGAAGTGAATCAAGGCACTTCTGTTGGGGGCTGTCTTTGGGAGCTCTTCTTGAGGGAAGGACGGGTCCGTCAAAGTGGTCTCGGGCGTATCTTCTGCCGCCACAGCAGATCGTCCTCGATGTTAACCACGGGACCTTGGCCCTCTTCGCCGCCCTCTCCGCCAAAGTCTGAGGCGGAGCAGGGGTTTGGAGAAACAGATTAGATACAAGACAAACAACAACAAGGATCAAAAGAAAGAGCGAGTGCAGTATGAAGAAAGCCTTACTCCTCCTCCTCCTCCTCCTCTTCATCATCGCCGGAGCTCAGCGGAGAGGTCGAACTCAGTACCCTCTCGGTAGCGATGTGGTGGAGGTAGGCTCCCTCGCGCTTCCGAGGGCTGCGGCGAGATCAGGCGTGGCGGCCGGAAGACCCGCCTCGATTGCGGCGCGGCACAGGACCCTCCCGCGGCAACGGTACTTGCCACGGTGGAACGTGTCCCACGGCGCCGCAGCTGCTGGACGGCCTGCTCCTCTGCCAGCTCTCCGACTCGACGGAGGCGCCTTCTCGGACGGAATTGGGGCTGCGCTGTGGGCTCCGCCTGCGGCAAGTTGCTCGAAGACGGCTGGCCGCTCGTCCCTCGACGGACTCGCCCGTTCCGGCCTCGACCTCCCCTTCGCCATCGCCTTCTCTGGCAAGTTCTTCCCGCGTGGCAAGGCTTGCCGCCGCAGCTGCATCCGCCTCCGCCAACGTGAAGCCAAACTCGCCCGCTGCGGCGGCTGCCGCCGCCTCTTCGACCCTAGCGATATCGCCACCTCGCCGGCGGTGGTGCGCGGGTGAGAGCTTACGCTTTCGTCGGAGTTGACTGCCACCTCCGACAAGTCGTCGAAGAATTGCTGCACGACCTCGGCAGCGGGCTCTATCCAGTTTGCACTTATCCCATGCGAGTCGCACTCTGGCATCATTAACGCGAATCGATCGCTGGCGGGAGTTATTACACAAGGGGCGGCGCCCACGCCAACCGGAACCATTCGGATGATTGGCGTCATGCTTGAACATCTCCCTCAACATCGCGCCAAGCTCCATGACCGTGAAGTTGATGTTGAGGCACGGGAGCAGCCTCATTAAATCCATTTGGGCGCTAAACAGCCAGCGGGCCTCCCCTCGCTGCGGAGAGGCGTCGATGGCGAAGAAATCGCGCCAACCGCCCTGTTGTGAGTCCGGCATGCTGAGCCGGAGGATTGGGTGGTAGCGATCGTCGACTTGGCATCATCCGCGACGAGCACTCCAGTCGTTGCCACGCACCACCCGGGTCTTGCGCAGCTTGGTGAACGACGGCGGATTGGCATCACAGATCCAGCACCACTCCGCCCTCCACTCGTCCCACTTGCTGCGGAGCTCGCCCGTCAAGTACACCTCCTTCATGCCCATCCGGGAGGTCCAGGCAATTCCGCCAGCCAGTGGCTCCCCTTTCTCGGCCCGAGGGGAGAAATAATGACGGAAAAGAGCCACATTGGGGAGGATACCAACGAAGTTCTTGCAGAGGTGTGCGAAAACCGCCATTGTCAGAACGGCGTTGGGGGTGATATCAAGCAGATGAAACCCGTAGGTGTTCATGATGTCGCAAAAGAAATCGGAAAAAGGTGGGCAGAGCCCGCAATAGAAGAACACAGGGAAGAAGTAGTACCCTTTGGGGCACTTCTCCGATTTGGAGGCCTCCGCGGAAAGCACCGACGTGCGCGGATGCGCCCGCGTTTCCGTCGACCAGAAGAGGTAGATCTCCGCCCGCAACGCCTCCGGAGTGAGCTCGGGGGGGGGGGGGAGGGGGGAAAGCACCTGCTTCTTGCGTAGCGCCTCGAGCTCCAGCGCCTCGGCCGACTTCGCGGCCTTCGAAGCCTTCGCAGCCTTCCCGGCCTTCGGAGCCATGGCGGAGGCAGTGGGGGGGGGGGCGAAGGCGACGGCGGCGACGGTGACGATGGGCGGCGGAACGCTGTTTTCTTCTTGATTCAGGAGACGGAGGAGAGCGGCGGAGCTTTCGGAGGAAGAAACTGTAAGTGGCGAAAGTGGGGGAACGGCCCCTCTTCCTCTGCTTATAAACGAGGATCTGAGCGTTCGCATTTCACGGAGTTAAGTATTGACCACGTTCTCTCCCACGGCGCCGCAATCGGCGCATGCCGTTGCGAGGGCGTGGTGGACCGGAGTTCGATTTTGTGTGGCCCGGGCGTGCGTGCCCGTGCTGCTTTTGGGCCTGCCCAACAACGCTTCGGCACGTGTATGGCCCGAGCTCGGGGGCTCTGCCGGTGTACTAAAGTAGGGGTACCTTAGTACCCGAACTTCGTCTGCAGGCGATCGCGGCACCCAGCTGCAAGGCTTGCGAGCGCCCGCCAAGACCGCCGTCATTGCCTATTACGCCATTCAAGGACAAAGTATCAGCGAGAAGACACAGATCCCGGCAAGAGTAGCTCGCCGGGGAGGACAAAGGCCCCGGCAAGAGGAGCTTGCCGGGAAGGCCAACCAAGGCGTTTCCAGAAGACTTGCCATGGTGCCCCACGCGTCCCGGCAAGGCCCGACGACCGGCAAGCTTGCCGGCACAACAAGAGGAGGACCACGGCAAGGCGCTTGCCGCGGCAAGGCTACCACCCTATAACGCCCCGGATCCGATGCGCCAGGTGTCCGCCAGTTATTCGCCGTCATTGCCATGTCATTTGCTTGCGTGTTGCATTTGCCATGTCATCATTTGCATTTTATCATGTCATCATGTGCATCGCATTTGCATACGTGTCCGTCTCATGCATCCGAGCATTTTCCCCGTTGTCCATTTTGCAATCCGGCACTCCTATGTCCTCCGGTGTTCCCTTCTTCCCTCTTTTCGTGTGCGGGTATTAAACTTTCTCGGAATGGCCCGAGGTTTGCCAAGCGGCCTTGGTATAACACCGTAGAACCGCTTTGTCAAGTTTCGTGCCATTTGGAGTTCATTTGGTACTCCAACGGTTAACCGGGTAACCGTAAAGCCCTCTTTGAGTTGCGCCCAACACCCTTCAAAGTGGCCCAAAACCCACCAAACTCCCCTCCATTCTCTCGGTCGTTCGATCACGATCGCGTGGCAAACCGCTCCTCATTTGGACACTCCTAGCTCCCTCTACCTATATAAACACCTCCCCCTCCGAAATTCGCGGTGCAACTCTAGCCATTTTCATCCTCGCGCCGCCGGACACGTCCGCCCAAGCCGGACATGTCCGCCGGCCACGTCGCTCCGGCCAATCCGGAGCTGCCACGTCGCCCTCCCCGCCTCCTCAGCCAACCACTGCCCGCCACGTCACGCCACTGTCTCCGCGCCGCCGGCCATCGCGCCTTGAGCCCTTGAGGCCGAACCAGAACCAGCCCGGCCCGCCCGCCCGCCTTCTGCGCTCTGCGCCCGCCCGCCGCCGCCCGCCGCCGCCGCGCCGCCTCGGCGCTGCCCTGCCGCCGCCGCGCGTTGCTCCTCGTCGCCCGCTCCGCCCGCGCCGCCCGCCAGGCGCCGTCGCCGCTCTCCGCGCCGTCCCTCGGCGTCGCCCGGCAGCGTCCTGCCGCGCCGCAAGCGCCTCGGCCCGCGCCGCCCGGGCGCCTCTCGCGCCCGAGCCCGCTGTGCCCTTCGCCGTCTCCCGCCCCGCCGCCCGCCGAGCCAGTGCGCCGCCGCCACGCCTCCACGCCTCCCTGCCTAGCGCGCCGCCCGCCATCGCCGCCTCTCGCGCCGGCCCGCCATTGTCATCATGCGCCAAGCCCCTCGCCGGAGTTCGAGAGCCGCCGGAGCTCCGGCCAGATCTGATCCGGGGAGTGGGACGAGATCCACCACTCCCCCGATCCAAACGGCCCCGTCCCTGCCCTGGATCTCCTCGTCCCGCACGCCCCCGTCCCGGTTGACTTTTCGGAGGGTAAAAAAAACCACTAAGTCCCAGATCTGTGTAATTTTCATGCCATGTTCATGCCATCACATCTCCCCATCCGTAGCTCCGTTTCATGCGTATAATATGTCAAATTGTTCGCCTCGACGAGTACATCATTTCGTTCCATTGCATCATTTTCATTTAAGCTCATCTTGATGCCCGAAATGCTGTTGGAAAAGTGCATGTTATTGTTGATCTGCTGAAACTGTTATAACTTGCTGTTTTAACATTTTTGCCATGATTTATGTGTGCATCCTATGAGTATGAGCTCTACATGAATGTTGGACTATGCCATGCCATCTTTCCAGGGGTGTTGACCTTGTATTTTTGTGAGTTGTGTGCTGAGTGCATTGAGCTTGTAAAGTAGGGTAGTTGTTGTTGCTGTTTTCCTGGCAGATTTTGTTATATTTTGTTGCTATGTTAACATGCTTCCACTAATCATTCTATACATAATCTGGGGATGCTCTATAAACATGTTTTGATATACATGTCATGATCTATCCATTAATGCCCTTGGTTGCAATTATAGCCTGCTGGAACATGTTCATGTCTTGCTCCAAAGTTGCTTGAAAATGTTTCCTGACAGATTGTTTGCATGAGATTCAATTTTCACGAGGTTGTTGTAGTTGATCCGTGTATGCTATGACCTTGCTCTTGCCATTCTTAGCTTCATAATCATGCCTTCTTACTGTTGGCTGCCTTGCCATGCCATGTATTGCTCTGTAGTGAGTGGTTCGAGCTCACGAACATGCCTACTTATCGTTGTTCCTGCCATGTTCAAATCTGTAATATAACTTGCCATGTCTACATGGGTGCCATCATATTTTTCGTGCCTTTTTGGCTTATGGTCAGTAAGGGACTATTGATATATGCTTTGAGTAGAATCATTGCATGCCTTTGTTTGCCATGATAAGTTCCTGTAACATGTTGTTTGTTAGCTCTAAACATTGCAACCTGATGTTATTTCTGCTAAAGTCTGAAACTGTTATTACTTGCAATATCTCCATGTCTTTTTGAGCATGTTCTAGTTGTTTCTGGAAATAGCTCAGTGTTCATGTTTTGTTATGCTTTACGTGTACTTCATGCCCATGCCTTTTGTTATTATGTTGGGGTGCTGTAGCATGTTGTTTTGATGCTTGTAAGATGCGTAGAAGCTGTTTTGGACAGATTGTTGCTATGACTTGTATAGTGTGTGTGTGTTGCAACGTTGCTCCGTTTTGAGTGTGCTCTATATGAAACTTGTTTGATTTTGCATGTAGCTTCATATTACCATGTTGCATCCTTGTTTTGGTGTGTTTGCTTGATGTTTGGGTGCATTTTGCATCAATGTCATGTTTAACTTGTTTTGCTCATATCTTCTAGCCCGTAGCTCCGAATCTAATGAACTTTATATGTAACTTGACTAGATTTTCGTGTAGATTCTCTTGGTGCTCTTTAACTTGCTGTTTAACAACTTGAACATAAGGTTTATTCAGTTCTGGACCAACTTCAAAATATGCATATGAGGACTTACCAGAATTGTTATATGTTGTTTCCGGCCTCATTTAAACTTGCCTTGATGTGTTGTTCTTGTTCGCATCTTCTCTTGTCATGAGTAGCTTCATCTAGTTTTGTCATGCATCATGCTTGTTGTGCATCATGTCATGTTCATGTGTGGTGTGTTTACTTTGTTGTGTGCTTCTTCTTGTTAGTTCCTGTTTCGTTGCGATCGTGAGGATTCGTTCGTCTACGTTTGGTTCGGCTTCATCCGTTCATCTTCTTCATGGACTCATTCTTCTTCCTTGCGGGATTTCAGGCAAGATGACCGCTACCCTAGATCTCACTACTATCATTGCTATGCTAGTTGCCTCGTTCTTTCGCTATGCTGCGCTACCTATTACCTGTTTGTCCAGCCATCCCATATTGCCATGAACCCCTAACCTTTGACACCTTCCCTATGCAAACCGTTGTTTGGCTATGTTACCGCTTTGCTTAGCCCCTCTTATAGCGTTGCTAGCTGCAGGTGAAGTTGAAGATTTCTCCATGGTGGACAGGATTTTGGTTGGGATATCACAATATCTCTTATATTATTAATGCATCTATATATTTGGTAAAGGGTGGAAGGCTCGGCCTTATGCCTGGTGTTTTGTTCCACTCTTGCTGCCCTAGTTTCCGTCATACCGGTGTTATGTTCCCGGATTTTGCGTCCCTTACGCGGTCGGGTGATTTATGGGACCCCCCTGACAGTTCGCTTTGAATAAAACTTGTCCAGCAAGGCCCAACATTGACTTTTACCATTTGCCTCACCACCACCTATCTTTTTCGAGGGTCATCTTTATTTTAGCCCCCCCGGGCCAGTGCTTGTCTAAGTGCTGGTTCGAACCGAGTAGACTGCGGGGCCCCCTCGGGGCAACTCGAGGTCTGGTTTTACTCGTAGGATGTCTCATCCGGTGTTGCCCTGAGAATGAGATATGTGCAGCTCCTATCGGGATTGTCGGTGCATCGGGCGGCTTTGCTGGTCTTGTTTTACCATTGTCGAAATGTCTTGATGTACCGGGATTCCGAGACTGATCGGGTCTTCCTGGGTGAAGGTCTATTCCTTCGATGATCGCGAGAGCTTGTCATGGGCTAAGTTGCGACACCCCTGCAGGGTATAAACTTTCGAGAGCCGTGCCTGCGGTTATGTGGTAGATGGGAATTTGTTAATGTCCGGTTGTAGACAACTTGAGACTTGATCCGAATTAAAACGCATCAACCGAGTGTGTAGCCGTGATTGTCTCTTCTCGGCGGAGTCCGGGAAGTGAACACGGTTTCTGTGTTATGTTTGACGTAAGTAGGTGTTCAGGATCACCTCTTGATCATTGCTAGTTCACGACCGTTCCGCTTGTTCTCTTCTCGCTCTTCTTTGCGTATGTTAGCCACCATATCATGCTTAGTCGCTGCTGCAACCTCACCACTTTACCCCCTTCCTTTCCCATTAAGCTTTGCTAGTCTTGATACCCATGGTAATGGGATTCTTTGAGTCCTCGTGGCTCACGGATACTTCAAAACCAGTTTGCGGTGCCTATGTTACCGAAAGGTGGTGACGCACCAAGCTCAAGGAGGAGCTCGATGAAGATCTTGCCCTTTGTGTTGTTTCATTCTAGTTGATCAAGAGTGGAGCCCGGTTGGGGTCGATCGGGGACCTTTATGCATTTGGGGTTCTTCTTTTATTTTGGTTCCGTAGTCGGACCTTGATTGTATCTGGATGATGTAATGCTTTATTCATGTATTTGTGTGAAGTGGCGATTGTAAGCCAACTATGTATCTCTTTCCCTTATGTATAGCATGGATTGTGCGAAGATTACCTCACTTGCGACATTGCTTTCAATGCGGTTATGCCTCTAAGTCGTGCTTCGACACGTGGGAGATATAGCCGCATCGAGGGCGTTACAAGTTGGTAATCAGAGCCTTCCCCGACCTTAGGAGCCCCACTGCTTGATCGTTTTTAGCGGCCGAGTTGTGTCTAGAAAAATGTTTTGAGTCATTTAGGATTATATATAGCGGAGAGTTAGGAATTCTTTTTACTCCTCAGTCCCTTCGACCTTCTGGTGAGGAATCCTGACGTAGAGTTTTGACTCTTCTCTTCTTAAATTTCACTAAAAAAAATTTTAGGATCACGCGGGTATCTTGGAATCGTTCCGATATTCTTATGACGAGAACATTGTCTTGGTTGCCTCCTGACATTTAGGGGTTGTGGCAGTGTCCCGGGAGTTGAGCTCGAGGTGTTGTCGTCATAATTTTATCGTTGCGTTCTGGAATACCCGAGTTTAATACGCCGACATCGAAAATCTCTTTTATGCAGCTTGTTGGTGAGATAACCCCGCTAACCCATCTTGAGGTGAGTACGGGAGTATTGCCATGACTCGTATAACGGATGCTTTTGAAGGTTGAGGTAGACGATTTCGAAGGTTTCTTGGTTATGTGTTGACGGATGGATAGGCTTTGGATGTAGGGATTGTTAGTTTGAGTGAGATATATTGCTCCCTGTATCCCCAACACCGTTGCATAACCGTAAAGTTTCGGAGTTTCATAGGTGGGAATTCAAGTAGCTCTTAGGATATCTTTCCGATGGATGTATGATATGAAATTGGGGTTCGGCGTCTAGTGGTCCGCCTATTCACGGTTGGTTTCTGATGGTCTCGTTGTGTCTTAAAGAGTCCTTGGCTATGCTGACTGGGGGACACTTCGTATGTCATGTGCCTTGCCTTGTACATGATGGTGTTGTCGATTGAGCCGTGTAGGCCCCACCACGAAAACTTGGACGAAATCTCTATCATATGTTTGTTCCGCTTATTCTGCAAGCCAGTCCTTTGTTTTTGTTTTGAGTTGTGGTATTCGAGTTGCTTCAATGTCAAGTGTTGATTCCATACCTTTCCTAAATGGTGTTCTCATACTCCGATGTGAATACCAATCCTTCTCGACAATTGAGATTGTCATGTTAATCCTTTTCAACCGGCGTGTTTCTCTTCAAGTGGATCCGATCACTTCAACATCAGCAAGACCAATTATCATTTCTTCTCAATGGTGTTTGTTTCATCCGTCTCCAAGTTGCCTTTGTTTTTCCCGCCCTCCCACCCTTTTTCTTCAAGGACACAGATTTCTTAATCAAGTATCCATTTATTCATGTGAAGTCACTTCACTCTTTTCAATCAATGTTCTTATCCGGTGTTTTCCCATGAAGATGCTCAACAGTTTCAAGTTCATCATCCTTCATTGTTGTTTCTTCTCCGGTGGATCCTATTCAAGCTTTCGATATTCATCATATTCCTTTCCTCGTTTCTAATGTCTTCTCATACCGGTGCACCTCATTATCATTCTACTTCTTGCTATTTGTTATTCCGGAGTGCTCAAGATATCTCGAAGATTCGTGTTTCCACTCTGCATTCGTTCAAGCTTTTTCGAGATTGTTATCTCATTCAAGCCATTTAATTCAACCGGTGCAATCTCTCTTTAATATCATTCTCAACGGTGTTTTCTTTTGAGTGGGCCCTAACCCACAGGTCTTTTCCCAGGATCTTACTTGACTCTTCTAATTCCCCCAAAGGTATTCTCAATTCTTTTCAAAGTCTGACGTAAGTATGATTTCATCAGTCAGATGCTTTTCTAAAATCGATTTCAAATTCTTTCATAGTTGGCTCAACCTCTTCGCTTTTGATTCTTTCGGTGTGCCTCAATAATTCTTGGCGGTGTTTCTCGTCATCATTCTCAACATTTGAAGACCGAAGAAGAGTTTCTCTTTAATCTTGCTCTATTCTCTTCAAGATTCATGGTGCTAGCTTGTTGCCATCCTCTCATAATTGTTTTCGATTGTGAGAATCTTTTCACCCATCCGGAGATTTTTAGAAGTCCTTTCAGTTTCATTCTTTGAAGGCCATCATTTCTGAATATTACTCATTCTCAGCTTTCAACTCTCGTTCTCTAAATCTTATCGGTGCATCGTTCAAATATCCTCTAATCAGTTCATGATCTCTTCGTTCTCATGTATCTAAATCCTCTCAAATATCTTCATTCGTTTTCCAATTCTTCCCAGCGAACTGTGCCTTTGCTACGTTCATTTTCAATTCTTACGGTGGTTCGTTCAAGATTTCACTTCCTTCGTTATCATAGCAATTCATTCGTTCTTTTCAATCCTACCGGTGGTTCATGAAGACTTCCTCAAGTTTTGCGCTATCTCTATCCTTAATCCCTCAAGAAGAATAAGTAGTATGCCAAATCCATTGCTTGTCATCAATTAAATTTGATGAAGGATAAGCATACAATAAATCTTATTCTTATTTCCTCGAGGTGACTCAATTCTTTTTACGGAGATTATTCATGATGAATAAATTCTTGATTACAAGTGATTCATCTTTCTTTCCGGAGTTGGTCATCATATCAAATTCTCGGTTTCATTTGTTTCATCTTCTCTTTTTCCCGGAGTTCCAAGCTCTAATTATCACGGAGATCCATCTAAATCATTGCAAGGATTCACCTTCTGTTTTCAATTTCTCTTTCTTTTCATTCCTTTTGTTTACCGGAATTCTTCATGAAGTTTCTTCATGGTGGTTCATCAAGGATTCTTTTCAATCTTCAATTGTTCTTCAAGATTTCTCTTGAAGTTATGATCCCCCAAGCTATACTCTAAAATACACATGGTGTTCAACACATGTTTTGTTTTGAGGCGTTCAAGTATTCTTCATCTTGCATTCCGAAGTGCAATTCCTTCTATCTTATCTTTTGAGATGGTGTTATGTCACTCTTGACAATTTCCTTCATGTTTCATGATTCATATTGTTGTCAAGAATGAGGTATTTTAAATCCATCAGTCTCTTCATTGGAGTTATCTTGGGTTATATTTCACCTAAAGCTTTCCCTAAGGATTGTTGCTATTTATGGTGCTTATAAATGACCCAAGTTCTTCTTTATCCTCCCGGTGATATAAGTTTCTCGTCTCCTTGTTGATATCAATTCAATCAATTATTTCCATTAGTGGCTGGCTGTCACCTCATCATTTTGAGATGTTTTCCATAAGCCCACAACAAGCTTGTGCTTCTAGTGGTTGATTTTCCAACAACTCCGTTCGATTCGTCTTTGCAAGGGTGCCTTCCAAGCTCATTCATGGCAGAAGTTTGCTTTTTCTCCTACATTCTGTTTTTCCAATGATCTATCTTCTTTTCGTTATTCCGGAAGCATTGTGGTGTTGTGCTCTTCACCCATCACCTCGTTTTTTTTGAGGATCGTGTTCTTTTCTTGCTTATCCATTTAACCGGAGTGTTGTATCATCTCTTCAATATCTTTTCATCTCATCAAGTTTTCTTCTCTTTTCTACCGGAGTGCTGTCCAAATTCTGAAATTCTTGTTCCTTGGCTATCTCATTATACCGATGTGGTCATATTCTTTTCGTTCGTGAAGCTCTTATTTTCATGTCTTTCAACCTTCAAATTCTCGTAATACTCCTTGTTCATCTTTTTAACGGATTCTTTGCAATCTCGTTCATCTCTGTTATACTCTTTCTTTCAAATTGCTCAACCTCTCAAGGTTCATGGTTTCACTCGTTCGTCAAAGAAGCAACTTAGTTTTACCTCTTCTCTTCCTCTTCCTTTTCCCTCCGGTGCGATCCTAGATCTCGGGACGAGATCCTCTCGTAGTGGTGGAGTGTTGTAACGCCCCGGATCCGATGCGCCAGGTGTCCGCCAGTTATTCGCCGTCATTGCCATGTCATTTGCTTGCGTGTTGCATTTGCCATGTCATCATTTGCATTTTATCATGTCATCATGTGCATCGCATTTGCATACGTGTCCGTCTCATGCATCCGAGCATTTTCCCCGTTGTCCATTTTGCAATCCGGCACTCCTATGTCCTCCGGTGTTCCCTTCTTCCCTCTTTTCGTGTGCGGTTATTAAACTTTTTCGGAATGGCCCGAGGTTCGCCAAGCGGCCTTGGTATAACACCGGTAGACCGCCTGTCAAGTTTCGTGCCATTTGGAGTTCGTTTGGTACTCCAACGGTTAACCGGGTAACCGTAAAGCCCTCTTTGAGTTGCGGCCCAACACCCCTTCCAAAGTGGCCCAAAACCCACCAAACACCCCTCCATGCTCTCGGTTGTTCGATCACGATCGCGTGGCCGAAAACCGCTCCTCATTTGGACACTCCTAGCTCCCTCTACCTATATAAACACCTCCCCCTCCGAAATTCGCGGTGCAACCCTAGCCATTTTCATCCTCGCGCCGCCGGACACGTCCGCCCAAGCCGGACATGTCCGCCGGCCACGTCGCTCCGGCCAATCCGGAGCTGCCACGTCGCCCTCCCCGCCTCCTCAGCCAACCGCTACCCGCCACGTCACCGCCACACTGTCTCGCGCGCCCGGCACATCGCATTGACCCCGGGCCGAACCAAACCAGCCCACGCGCCGCCGCCGCCGCCGCCGCCCGCTGCTTCGCCGCCGCCGCGCCGCCTCGGCGCCGCCACCGCCGCCGGCGAGCGTGCTCCTCGTCGCCCGCTCCGCCCACGCCGCGCCCAGCGGCTGCTGCCGCTCAAGGTTGCCCGTCCCTCCGGCGTCGCCCGGCAGCGTCCTCCTACGCGCCCGCGCGCCTCCGGCCATATTGCCGGGCGCCTCGCGCCCCGCGCCAGCCATGCCCTTCGCCGTCTCCGCCACCGATCATGCCGCCCGCCGCCGCCGGCAGAAGCTGCGCCCGCCACGCCTCACGCCTCCACCTTAGCGCCGCCGCCGCCATCGCCGCCTCTCGCCGGCGCCGCCCCGCTGTCACCGCGCCGGCACCGCCCCTCGCCGGAGTTCGAGAGCCGCCGGAGCTCCGGCCAGATCTGATCCGGGGAGTGGGACGAGATCCACCACTCCCCCGATCCAAACGGCCCCGTCCCTGCCCTGGATCTCCTCGTCCCGTACGCCCCCATCCCGGTTGACTTTTCGGAGGGTAAAAAAAACCACCAAGTCCCAGATCTGTGTAATTTTCATGCCATGTTCATGCCATCACATCTCTGCATCCGTAGCTCCGTTTCATGCGTATAATATGTCAAATTTTTCGCCTCGACGAGTACATCATTTCATTCCATTGCATCATTTTCATTTAAGCTCATATTGATGCCCGCAATGCTGTTGGAAGAGTGCATGTTATTGTTGATCTGCTGAAACTGTTATAACTTGCTGTTTTAACATTTTTGCCATAATTTATGTGTGCATCCTATGAGTATGAGCTCTACATGAATGTTGGACTATGCCATGCCATATTTCCAGGGGTGTTGACCTTGTATTTTTGTGAGTTGTGTGCTGAGTGCATTGAGCTTGTAAAGTAGGGTAGTTCTTTGTTCTTTGTTTTCTGGCAGATTCTGTTATATTTTGTTGCTATGTTAACATGCTTCCACTAATCATTCTATACATAATATGGGGATGCTCTATAAACATGTTTTGATATAAATGTCATGATCTATCCATTCATGCCCTTGGTTGCAATTATAGCCTGCTGGAACATGTTCATTTCTTGCTCCAAAGTTGCTTGAAAATGTTTCCTGACAGATTGTTTGCATGAGATTCAATTTTCACGAGGTTGTTGTAGTTGATCCGTGTATGCTATGACCTTGCTCTTGCCATTCTTAGCTTCATAATCATGCCTTCTTACTGTTGGCTGCCTTGCCATGCCATGTATTGCTCTGTAGTGAGTGGTTCGAGCTCACGAACATGCCTACTTATCGTTGTTCCTGCCATGTTCAAATCTGTAATATAACTTGCCATGTCTACATGGGTGCCATCATATTTTTCGTGCCTTTTTGGCTTATGGTCAGTAACGGACTATTGAATATGCTTTGAGTAGAATCATGCCATGCCTTTGTTTGCCATGATAAGTTCCTGTAACATGTTGTTTGTTAGCTCTAAACATTGCAACCTGATGTTATTTCTGCTAAAGTCTGAAACTGTTATTACTTGCAATATCTCCATGTCTTTTTGAGCATGTTCTAGTTGTTTCTGGAAATAGCTCAGTGTTCATGTTTTGTTATGCTTTACGTGTACTTCATGCCCATGCCTTTTGTTATTATGTTGGGGTGCTGTAGCATGTTGTTTTGATGCTTGTAAGATGCCTAGAAGCTGTTTTGGACAGATTGTTGCTATGACTTGTATAGTGTGTGTGTGTGTTGCACCGTTGCTCCGTTTTGAGTGTGCTCTATATGAAACTTGTTTGATTTTGCATGTAGCTTCATATTACCATGTTGCATCCTTGTTTTGGTGTGTTTGCTTGATGTTTGGGTGCATTTTGCATCAATGCCATGTTTAACTTGTTTTGCTCATATCTTCTAGCCCGTAGCTCCGAATCTAATGAACTTTATATGTAACTTGACTAGATTTTCGTGTAGATTCTCTTGGTGCTCTTTAACTTGCTGTTTAACAACTTGAACATAAGGTTTATTCAGTTCTGGACCAACTTCAAAATATGCATATGAGGACTTACCGGAATTGTTATATGTTGTTTCCGGCCTCATTTAAACTTGCCTTGATGTGTTGTTCTTGTTCGCATCTTCTCTTGTCATGAGTAGCTTCATCTAGTTTTGTCATGCATCATGCTTGTTGTGCATCATGTCATGTTCATGTGTGGTGTGTTTACTTTGTTGTGTGCTTCTTCTTGTTAGTTCCTGTTTCGTTGCGATCGTGAGGATTCGTTCGTCTACGTTTGGTTCGGCTTCATCCGTTCATCTTCTTCATGGACTCGTTCTTCTTCCTTGCGGGATTTCAGGCAAGATGACCGCTACCCTGGATCTCACTACTATCATTGCTATGCTAGTTGCCTCGTTCTTTCGCTATGCTGCGCTACCTATTACCTGTTTGTCCAGCCATCCCATATTGCCATGAACCCCTAACCTTTGACACCTTCCCTATGCAAACCATTGTTTTGCTATGTTACCGCTTTGCTCAGCCCCTCTTATAGCGTTGCTAGCTGCAGGTGAAGTTGAAGATTTCTCCATGGTGGACAGGATTTTGGTTGGGATATCATAATATCTCTTATATTATTAATGCATCTATATATTTGGTAAAGGGTGGAAGGCTCGGCCTTATGCCTGGTGTTTTGTTCCACTCTTGCCGCCCTAGTTTCCGTCATACCGGTGTTATGTTCCCGGATTTTGCGTCCCTTACGCGGTCGGGTGATTTATGGGACCCCCGACAGTTCGCTTTGAATAAAACTTGTCCAAAAAGGCCCAACATTGACTTTTACCATTTGCCTCACCACGACCTATCTTTTTCCCTTGGGAGTCGCTCTCGAGGGTCATCTTTATTTTAGCCCCGGGCGATTGCTTGTCTAAGTCTTTGGTTCGAACCGAGTAGATCTGGGGCCCCTCGGGACAACTCGAGGTCTGGTTTTACTCGTGGGATGTCTCATCCGTGTTGCCTCGAGAATGAGATATGTGCAGCTCCTATCGGGATTGTCGGCGATCGGGCGGCTTTGCTGGTCTTGTTTTACCATTGTCGAAATGTCTTGATGTACCGGATTCCGAGACTGATCGGGTCTTCTGGGTGAAGGTCTATTCGCCGATGATCGCGAGAGCTTGTCATGGGCTAAGTTGGGACACCCCTGCAGGGTATAAACTTTCGAGAGCCGTGCCTGCGGTTATGTGGCGGATGGGAATTTGTTAATGTCCGGTTGTAGACAACTTGACACTTGATCCGAATTAAAACGCATCAACCGAGTGTGTAGCCGTGATGGTCTCTTCTCGGTGGAGTCCGGGAAGTGAACACGGTTTCTGTGTTATGTTTGACGTAAGTAGGTGTTCAGGATCACCTCTTGATCATTGCTAGTTCACGACCGTTCCGCTTGTTCTCTTCTCGCTCTTCTTTGCGTATGTTAGCCACCATATCATGCTTAGTCGCTGCTGCAACCTCACCACTTTACCCCTTCCTTTCCCATTAAGCTTTGCTAGTCTTGATACCCATGGTAATGGGATTGCTGAGTCCTCGTGGCTCACGGATACTTCAAAACCAGTTTGCGGTGCCTATGTTAATGAGTAGGTGGCGCAACCAAGCTCAAGGAGGAGCTCGATGAAGATCTTGCCCTTTGTGTTGTTTCATTCTAGTTGATCGATGAGTGGAGCCCAGTTGGGGTCGATCGGGGACCTTTGTCGCATTTGGGGTTCTTCTTTTATTTTGGTTCCGTAGTCGGACCTTGATTGTATCTGGATGATGTAATGCTTTATTCATGTATTTGTGTGAAGTGGCGATTGTAAGCCAACTATGTATCTCTTTCCCTTATGTATAACATGGATTGTGCGAAGATTACCTCACTTGCGACATTGCTTTCAATGCGGTTATGCCTCTAAGTCGTGCTTCGACACGTGGGAGATATAGCCGCATCGAGGGCGTTACACACCCGCACCCAAACTCCAACACATCCAACAACATGTCACCCCAGGGCCATCCCAGGGGCACCTGGCGAGACACTGCACAGCCATGCGGAGCGAGGTGGCAAGCGGAGCTGACAAGGAGGCCATCGTGGCAACCGGTGGCACACCTAACGGTCGTTTCCTTGCACTGTTGGGCGACCAGACGGGCATTAAATGCCCTTGTCCCCTGCCGTCAGAGTTAGGTAGGGGACACTGTTGGTCACTGTTGTACCAACCTGCGTTTTTACCTTTCTACCCCCTCTTCCTATGCTGCCACCTGTTGGAGCCCCCTTCAGACTATGAAAGGGAGGCCCATGCGCATGTAGAAGGGGTTCGGTTCATTCAACACACGCAACACCACCATACGCTCGCACTCTCGAGCAAGATCAAATACCAACACAAAGCAGCAGTAGGAGTTTTATCTCTCCAGAGAGCTCCGAAGCTGGGTAAAAATCGCCCGTCTCCCCCGCGCGCCTGACCTCGATCTGCTCTGCGCACACCCTCCGCTCCCTTGCCGGACTAGAAGGGGCCCCCTGCCCCATAGGTGCTCGTGGCCATAGAGAGACGCCCCGACAAACACGTGGATAACTTAGTATCTGTAGCAAAGTATTTAGTAGCAAAGTAGTATGATAATAAAGGTAACAGTGGCAAAAGTAAAGATAATACTTTTGTAGTAGTTGTAACAATAGCAACGGAAAAGTAAATAAGCGAAACACAAGATGTGAAAAGCTCGTAGGCATTGGATCAGTGATGGCTAATTATGAAGGATGCGATTCCTCATGTAATAGCTATAACATAGGGTGACACAGAACTAGCTCCAGTTCATCAATGTAATGTAGGCATGTATTCCGAATATAGTCATACGTGCTTATGGAAAAGAACTTGCATGACATCTTTTGTCCTACCCTCCTGTGGCAGCGGGGTCCTAGCGGAAACTAAGGGATATTAAGGCCTCCTTTTAATAGAGAACCAGACCAAAGCATTAACACATAGTGAATACATGAACTCCTCAAACTACGGTCATCACCGAGAAGTATCCCGATTATTATCACTTCGCGGTTGTCGGATCATAACACATAATAGGTGACTATAGACATGCAAGATAGGATCAAGAACACATATATATTCATGAAAACATAATAGGTTCAGATCTGAAATCATGGCACTCGGGCCCTAGAGACAAGCATCAAGCATAGCAAAGTCATAGCAACATCAATCTCAGAACATAGTTGATACTAGGGATCAAACCCTAACAAAACTAACTTGATTGCATGGTAAATCTCATCCAACCATCACCATCCAGTAAGCCTACGATGGAATTACTCATGCACGGCGGTGAGCATCATGAAATTGGTGATGGAGGATGGTTGATGATGACGACGGCGACGAATCCTCCTCTCCAAAGCCCCGAACGGACTTCAGATCAGCCCTCCCAAGAGAGATTAGGGCTTGGCGGCGGATCCGTATCGTAAAATGCGATGAAACTTTCTCCTTGATTTTTTCTCCGCCAAACGGAATTTATGGCGTTGGAGTTGAGGTCGGTGGCACCTCAGGGGGCCCACGAGACAGGGGGGCGCCCCAGGGGGTGTCCGCCCCCTCCACCCTCTTGGACAGGGTGTGGGCTGCCCTACTTTATTCTTTCGCCAGTATTTTTTATATTTTCCAGAATGTGCCTCTGTGGATTTTCAGGTCATTCCGAGAACTTTTGTTTTCTACACATAAAACAATACCATGGCAGTTCTACTGAAAATAACGTCAGTCCGGGTTAGTTTCATTCAAATCATGCAAGTTAGAGCCCAAAACAAGGGCAAAAGTGTCTGGAAAAGTAGATACGTTGGAGACGTATCAAATAGCTATGAGTTATAAAGGTTTACCTTGCGTGCCAACATGCTATTAAAATGATTGTGATGTGGTATGATGGGATGGTATCCTCCTTTGAATGAATTGAGTGACTCGACTTGGCACATTTTCACACATGTAGTTGAAACAAATCAACATAGCCTTCATGATATTTATGTTCATGGTAGATTATATCCTACTCATGCTTGTACTCGGTGTGAATTAATTTTAATGCATGTTCATGATTGTTGTCACTCTCTCAGTTGGTCGCTTCCCAGTCTTTTGCTAGCCTTCACCTGTACTAAGAGGGAATACTGCTTGTGCATCAAAACTCCTTAAACCCAAAGTTGTTCCATATGAGTCCACCTTACCTTCCTATATGCTGTAGTTACCTGTCGTTCCAAGTAAATTTGTATGTGCCAAACTCCAAACCTTCTAATGAAATTCTGTTTTGTATGCTAGAGCAGCTCATGTTTCAACTAGGGTTGTCCGTATCTTCCATGCTAGGTGGGTTATTCTCAAGAGGAGTGGACTCCGCTCCTCATTCATGAGAAAGGGCCGGTAACCAGGATGCCCAATCCCATGATACAAAAAGATCAAGGCAAATCAAAATAATTAAACAAAAATCCCCTAGGGCTATTGTTAGTTGGAGGCACTCGTTGTTTCGAGCAAGCCATGGATTGATGCTTGTTGGTGGTGGGGGAGTATAAGCTTTTACCATTTTGTTTGGCACTTGTTGTCTTCAACGTATCTACTTTTCCAAACACTTTTGTACTTGTTTTGGACTCTAACTTGCATGATTTGAATGAAACTAACCCGGACTGATGCTGTTTTCAGCAGAACTGCATGATGTTGTTTTATGTGTAGAAAACAAAAGTTCTCGGAATGACCTAAAAATCCACGGAGACAAGTTTTGGAAAATATAAAAAATCTCATGAAAGAATCAAGACCAGGGGCCCACACCTGTCCACGAGGGTGGGGCGCGCCCACCTGGCGCGCCCCTGCCTTGTGGGCCCCCTGAGGCTCCACCGACCTCAACTCCAACTCCATATATTCTGTTTCACGGAGAAAAAAAATCAGAGAGAAAGTTTCATCGCGTTTTACGATACAGAGTCGCCGCCAAACCCTAATCTCTCTCAGGAGGGCTGATCTGGATTCCATTCGGGGCTCGTGAGAGGGGGATTCGTCGCCGTCGTCATCATCAACCATCCTCCATCACCAATTTGATGATGCTCACCGCTATGCGTGAGTAATTCCATCGTAGGCTTGCTGGGCGGTGATGGGTTGGATGAGATTTACCATGTAATCAAGTTAGTTTTGTTAGGGTTTGATCCCTAGTATCCACTATGTTCTGAGATTGATGTTGCTATGACTTTGCTATGCTTAATGCTTGTCACTAGGGCCCGAGTGCCATGATTTCAGATCTGAACCTATTGTGTTTTCATGAATACATGTGTGTTCTTGATCCTATATTGCATGTCTATAGTCACCTATTATGTGTTATGATCCGACAACCCCAAAGTGACAATAATCGGGATACTTCTCGGTGAAGACCATAGTTTGAGGAGTTCATGTATTCACAATGTGCTAATGCTTTGTTCCGTTTCTCTATTAAAAGGAAGCCTTAATATAGCTTAGTTTCCGCTAGGACCCCGCTGCGACGGGAGGTTAGGACAAAAGATGTCATGCATGTTCTTTTCCATAAGCACGTATGACTATATTCGGAATACATGCCTACATTATGATACGTCTCCAACGTATCTATAATTTTTAATTGCTCCATGCTACTTTATCTACTGTTTTGGACTATATTGGGCTATATTTTCCACTTTTATATTACTTTTGGGACTAACCTATTAACCGGAGGCCCAGCTCGGAATTGCTGTTTTTTGCCTTTTTCAGTATTTCGAAGAAACAGAAGATCAAACGGTGTCCAAACGAAATGAAACCTTCGGGATCGTGATTTTCGAACCGAACGTGACCCAGGAGACTTGGACCCTACTCCAAGAAGTGCCCGAGGAGGTCATGAGGGTGGAGGGCGCCCCCCTGGGCGCGCCCCCTACCTCGTGGGCCCCCCTCGGAGCTCCATCGATGTACTCCTTCCTCCTATATATACCGACGTATCCTTGAAACATCAGAACATCATCCAAAAACCTGATTCCACCGCCGCAACCTTCTGTATCCACGAGATCCCATCTTGGGGCCTGTTCCGGAGCTCCGCCAGAGGGGGCATCCACCACGGAGGGCTTCTACATCCTCACCATAGCCCCTCCGATGAAGTGTGAGTAGTTTACTTCAGACCTTCGGGTCCATAGCTAGTAACTAGATGGCTTCTTATCTCTTTTTGGATCTCAATACAATGTTCTCCCCCTCTCTCGTGGAGATCTATTCGATGTAATCTTCTTTTTGTGGTGTGTTTCTTGAGACCGATGAATTGTGGGTTTATGATCCAGTATTATCTATGGAAAAAATATTTGATTCTTCTCTGAATTCTTTTATGTATGATTGAGTTATCTTTGCAAGTCTCTTCCATTTATCTTTTTGGTTTGGCCAACTAGATTGGTAGTTCTTGCAATGGGAGAAGTGCTTAGCTTTGGGTTCAATCTTGCAGTGTCCTTACTCAGTGACAGAAAGAGTTGCAAGGCACGTATTGTATTGTTGCCATCGAGGATAACAAGATGGGTTTTTATCATATTGTATGAATTTATCCCTCTACATCATGTCATCTTGCTTACGGCGTTACTCTGTTTTTACTTAATACTCTAGATGCATGCTGGATAGTGGTCGATGTGTGGAGTAATAGTAGTAGATGCAGAATCGTTTCGATCTACTTGTTTTGGACGTGATGCCTATAGACATTATCATTGCCTAGATATACTCATAACTATGCTCAATTATGTCAATTGCTCAACAGTAATTTGTTCACCCACCGTAGAATACTTAAGCTCTTGAGAGAAGCCACTAGTGAAACCTATGGCCCCCGGGTCTATTCTCATTATATCAATCTATATCACTTTATTTACTTGCTTTGTTTTTACTTTGCCTTTACTTTTACTTTGCATCTATCTATGAAAAATACCAAAAATATTATCTCTATCAGATCTCACTCTCGTAAGTGACCGTGAAGGGATTGACAACCCCTAAGCGTTGGTTGCGAGTTGCTATCGTTTTGTGTAGGTACGAGGGACTTGTGCATGGTCTCCTACTGGATTCGTACCTTGGTTCTCAAAAACTGAGGGAAATACTTACGCTACTTTACTGCATCATCCTCTCCTCTTCAGGGAAATCCAACGCAGTGCTCAAGAGGTAGCAAGAAGAATTTCTGGCTCCATTGCCGGGGATACTCACGCAAGCAAGTCAACCATACCAAGTACCCATCGCAATCCCTATCTCTCGCATTACATTATTTGCCATTTGCCTCTCGTTTTCCTCTCCCCCACTTCACCCTTGCTGTTTTATTCGCCCTCTCTTTCCCAATCTCCTCCTCTTTTTCCCATTGCCTTTCTATTTGCTCGTGTGTTAGTTTGCTTGTCATCATGACTAGTTTCATTTCGTCTCCGTTATCTCCCGAGAATGAGGTCTTAAATTTTAAACAAAGCGAGGGAGAAAATCTAAAAGATGCTTGGTGTAGAATTTGGAATGCTCAAAATAAATCTACCAGGAAGCAATCTACCTCAGTTCTTCTTTGCAATTTTTACGTAGGTGCTAATCCTTGGTATAGATATATCCTTGATACCATTACTGGCGGGAATTTTTTGGGTAGCCATACTTTTGATTCTTATAATGCTTTAATAGATATATTTGGCTCACCGCCCCTTTTGATTAATGGAACTACGTTAACTTTGGAGCATGTTATGCAAAGGCTTGAAGCTATTGAAAATAAAGTTGCTACCATTGAATCAATTGAAAACCTTGACAAAAAGATCCACAATCAAATTACCCAATATGGATCTAAGGTAGGAATGACTTTGAAAAATATTAAAGACAAAGAACCCCTTGTTAATGAAAAAATAAATCTAGATTCCAAAAAAATCGATAAACTTGAGGGTATCATTACCAACTTGGGAACAGCTTTTTCTTCCATTCAAAACACTCCAAGTTCTTCTACTAAAAATACTAAGCTTATTTATGTTCCTAAGAATAAGGGTGAATCATCTAGTAAGGAAACTGCGGATCTTAAATCTATAAGTGTTCATCCCAATCTTTTTACCATCATTAAGTTGCTATAGATGAATTCTTTGATCTTTTACCCGAAAATTTGTCAATTACTAGGAAGAAAGAAAATTCTAAAGGAGTTAAATGCCTCATTGAAGAATTGCCTACCAAAGATGGCAATACCTAGATCTATCCTTGCTTTTATGCCTAGCTAAGGGCATTAAACAATAGCGCTTGTTGGGAGGCAACCCAATTTTATTTTGTTTTTTTTGTTTTTGATTCTGTTTAGGTATAAATAATCCATCTACCTTCTGTTTGTATGTGGTTTTATATTTTAATTAGTGTTTGTGCCAAGTAGGACCTATAGGATAACCTACGATGATAGTTGATTTGATTCTGCTGAAAAACAGAAACTTTGCGCACACGAATTTAGTTATGATAAATCACAGGATAGTGATTTTGAGTTCATTCTTTTTGCTGCTCATCAATAAATAAATTTTCCAGCACTTCCTATTTTTGTAGCATTTTTAGAGTTCCATAAGTTTGTGTTAGTTACAGATTTCTACAGACTGTTCTGTTTTTGACAGATTCTGTTTGTCGTGTGTTGTCTGCTTATTTTGATGAATCTATGGCTAGTAAATTATTTTAAAAACCATAAATAAGTTGGAATACAGTAGGTTTAACACCAATATAAATAAATAATGAGTTCATTACAGTACCTTGAAGTAGTCTTTTGTTTTCTTCCTCTAACGGAGCTCCCGAGATTTCTGTTGAGTTTTGTGTTGTGAAGTTTTCAAGTTTTGGGTGAATTCTTTTGATGGATTATGGAACAAGGAGTGGCAAGAGCCTAAGCTTGGGGATGCCCATGGCACCCCCAAGATAATCCAGGGACACCAAAAAGACAAAGCTTGGGGATGCCCTGAAGGCATCCCTCTTTAAATCCACTTCCATCGGTAATTTACTTGGAGCTATATTTTTATTCACCAACATGATATGTGTTTTGCTTGGAGCGTCTTGTATTATTTGTGTCTTTTCTTGTTACTCTACCACAATCATCCTTTCTATACACATATTTTGAGAGAGCCATACATGAATTGGAATTTGTTAGAATACTCTATGTGCTTCACTTATATCTTTTGAGCTTGATAGTTTTGCTCATAGTGCTTCACTTATATCTTTTGAGCGTAATAATTTTTGCTCTAGTACTTCACTTAGATCTTTTAGAGCACGGTGGTGGATTTGTTTTAAAGAAACTATTTGATCTCTCATGCTTCACTTAGATTATTTTGAGAGTCTTTAATAGCATGGTAATTTGCTTAATGTTTCAAGATATGTGAAACTTTCTTTTGAGTGAATTGAATACTAAGATAAGTTTGATGGTTGATAATTGTTTTGAGATATGGAGGTGATAATATCAAAGTTGTGCTAGTTGGGTGATTATGAATTTGATGAATACTTGTGTTGAAGTTTGTGATTCCCGTAGCATGCACGTATGGTGAACCGTTATGTGATCAACGCGGAGCATGATTTATTTATTGATTGTCTTCCTTATGAGTGGCGGTCGGGGACGAGCGATGGTCTTTTCCTACCAATCTATCCCCCTAGGAGCATGCGCGTAATACTTTGTGTTGATAACTTCTAGATTTTTGCAACAAGTATATGAGTTCTTTATGACTAATGTTGAGTCCATGGATTATACGCACTTTTCCCATCCTTCCATTTTTGCTAGCCTCTCTAATACCGCGCTCTTTTCGCCGGTATCATACACCCACCATATACCTTCCTCAAAACAGCCACCATACCTACCTATCATGGCATTTCCATAGCCATTCCGAGATATATTGCCATGCAACTTTCCACCATTCCGTTTATTATGACACGCTCCATCATTGTCATATTGCTAGCATGATCATGTAGTTGACATTGTATTTGTGGCAAAGCCACCGTTCATAATTCTTTCATACATGTCACTCATGATTCATTGCATATCCCGGTACACCGCCGGAGGCATTCATATAGAGTCATATTTTGTTCTAAGTATCGAGTTGTAATTGTTGAGTTGTAAGGAAAATAAAAGTGTGATGATCATCATTATTAGAGCATTGCCCAAAGTGAGGAAAGGAAGATGGAGACTATGATTCCCCCATAAGTCGGGATGAGACTCCGGACTTAAAAAAAAGAGGCCATAAAAAGGAGAAGAGAAAGGCCCAAATAAAAAAATGAGAGAAAAAGAGAGAAGGGACAATGCTACTATCCTTTTACCACACTTGTGCTTCAAAGTAGCACCAAGATTTTCAGGATAGAGAGTCTCTCATTTTATCATTTTCATATAGTAGTGGGAATTTTTCATTATAGAACTTGGCTTGTATATTCCAATGATGGGCTTCCTCAAAATGCCTTAGGTCTTCGTGAGCAAGCAAGTTGATGCACACCCACTTAGTTTCTTTTGTAGAGCTTTCATATACTTATATCTCTAGTGCATCCGTTGCATGGCAATCCCTACACACTCACATTGACATCTATTGATGGGCATCTCCATAGCTCGTTGATACGCCTAGTTGATGTGAGACTATCTTCCCTCTTTTTGTCTTCTCCACAACAAACCTTCTATTCCACCTATAGTGCTATGTCCCTGGCTCACGCTCATGTATTGCGTGAAGATTGAAAAAGTTTTGAGAATGTCATAAGTATGAAACAATTGCTTGGCTTGTCATCAGGGTTGTGCATGATTTAAATATTTTGTGTGGGGAAGATGGAGCATAGCCAGACTATATGATTTTGTAGGGATAACTTTCTTTTGCCATGTTATTTTAAGAAGACATGATTGCTTTGATTAGTATGCTTGAAGTATTATTATTTTTGTGTCAATATGAACTTTTGTCTTGAATCTTTCGGATCTGAATATTCATATCACAATTAAGAAGATTTACATTGAAATTATGCCAAAGTATCACTCCACATCAAAAATTCTTTTTCATCATTTACCTACTCGAGGACAAGCAAGAATTAAGCTTGGGGATGCCTGATATGTCTCCAACGTATCTATAATTTTGATTGCTCCATGCTACTTTATCTACTGTTTTGGACTATATTGGGCTTTATTTTCCACTTTTATATTACTTTTCGGACTAACCTATTAACCGAGGCCCAGCCCAGAATTGTTGTTTTTTGCCTTTTTCTGTATTTCGAAGAAACAGAATATCAAACGTAGTCCAAACAGAATGAAACCTTCGGGATCGTGATTTTCCAACCGAACGTGACCCAGGAGACTTGGACCCTACTCCAAACAGTGCCCGAGGAGGTCACAAGGGTGGAGGGCACCTCCCCCCTGGTCGCGCCCCCTTACCTCGTGGGCCCCTTAGAGCTCCACCGACGTACTCCTTCCTCCTATATATACCTACGTATCCCCAAACGATAAGAACAGGAGCCAAAAACCTAATTCCACTGCCGCAACCTTCTGTATCCACGAGATCCCATCTTGGGGCCTATTCCGGAGCTCTGCCAGAGGGGGCATCCACCATGGAGGGCTTCTACATCATCTCCATAGCCCCTCCGATGAAGTGTGAGTAGTTTACTTCAGACCTTCGGGTCCATAGCTAGTAGCTAGATGGCTTTTTCTCTCTTTTTGGATCTCAATACAATGTTCTCCCCCTCTCTCCTGGAGATCTATTCGATATAATCTTCTTTTTGCGGTGTGTTTCTTGAGACCGATGAATTGTGGGTTTACGATCCAGTATTATCTATGGAAAATATTTGATTCTTCTTTGAATTCTTGTATGTATGATTGAGTTATCTTTGCAAGTCTCTTCGAATTATCTTTTTGGTTTGGCGAACTAGATTGGTAGTTCTTGCAATGGGAGAAGTGCTTAGCTTTGGGCTCAATCTTGCGGTGTCCTTACTCAGTGACAGAAAGAGTTGCAAGGCACGTATTGTATTGTTGCCATCAAGGATAACAAGATGGGGTTTTTATCATATTGCATGAATTTATCCCTCTACATCATGTCATCTTGCTTATGGCATTACTCTATTTTTACTTAATACTCTAGATGCATGCTGGATAGCGGTCGATGTGTGGAATAATAGTAATAGATGCAGAATCGTTTCGATCTACTTGTTTTGGACGTGATGCCTATATACATGATCATTGCCTAGATATACTCATAACTATGCTCAATTCATCAATTGCTCAACAGTAATTTGTTCACCCACCGTAGAATACTTATGCTCTTGAGAGAAGCCACTAGTGAAACCTATGCCCCCCGGGTCTATTCTCATCATATCAATCTATATCACTTTATTTAATTGCTTTGTTTTTACTTTGCTTTTACTTTTACTTTGCATCTATCTATCAAAAATACCAAAAATATTATCTCTATCAGATCTCACTCTCGTAAGTGACCGTGAAGGGATTGACAACCCCTAAGCGTTGGTTGCGAGTTGCTCTTGTTTTGTGTAGGTACAAGGGACTTGTGCGTGGTCTCCTACTGGATTGATACCTCCCCAGCCCACCCGAGCCCGCGGCGCCGCCCAAACCCAAACCCTAGCCGACGCCGTCGCCGTCGCGCCGCCTCCCGTCGCCGCCCGTCCACGCCTACCCTCGCCGAGCCCCGCGCCGCCACCCGCCGTCGCCTCGCCGCCCACCAGACCCGCCTCTGCCCTCGCCGGAGTCGACAAGGTAGCATCCCGCTGACGTGGTTTTCATTAAGAAAACCATTGGTTTTTTAGAAACCATGGTTTTTTATTTATTTAGATCGGTTTATTTTTTTCCAGTTTAGTTATTTAACGAATGCCCGTTCGTTCGTTCGTTTTAACGAATGATTTTCACCGTTTAGCCGCAGACAGCGAATGTTCGTTCGTTAGCCTGTTCGTCAGTTTTTCCTTTTCCACGGATTTTCTGCGATTATTTTTGATCGCGATTTCTGCCCTGATTTTGGTTTTAGTTTATCTTTTCGCACGTTTATCGGAATGAGGCGATTCAAGCGCCTAGAGTTTCATCTCGAAGCCCTCTTTATGTTTAACAACTTAAACAGGTTTTTGCTACTGTAAAATTTGACTTAAGTCCAGATTAGTAAATGGAGCTTGTTTCCTTTGCAGTTTGAGTTTCGTTGCTTCGTCTGATTTTATTCTTTTGGCAAACTGGAGTTCTTAAGATGAACTTTTTGGTTGGAATCTCTCATTTGAGTTTTATCCGTGCTTTTAGTTGAGTTGTTATTGTATGTTTGTTTGTTTGCGATAAACTACCCGGAGTGCGAAGCGTGCTACTACGAGTCTCTAGGTTTCACGGATCATCAGCAAGGCAAGTAACACTTTGATAATACCTCTTTACTACCCAGTTTTATTGCATTAGATCAATCCTAAAACAATTGCATGGTTAGGATCTAATTAACATGTGGTTTTGGGAAGTAGATGAGGTAGTACGTCCTGTTTATTATCAAACCTTTGGGAGTTACTTCTACGTTGCTTATATTGCTATGCTATGCTTGTAGACGTGGATTGGGTGAGATCGATGACAGATGTGAGTATTGTTGATTAATGGTTAACTAAAGGTGGCTACTTCAATACACATGTGGGTGGATTGAGGCACCTGGGGAACCCAGCATTGCCGTTTTTTTCTGGAAATCCCGGGGTACCGTGTGATTCTCCTTTGGACCGCCACCCAGGATCAAAGGGATCATAAGATTATTCATGCTAGAAACTTCCATGGGCAGCCACAAGCTATTATGGGCTCTAGCATAGTTGAGTACGTTGCAAGACCTCTTTCATTGGTGGGCTAGCAGATGTAGGGGAAAATAGGTATAACTGTCCACACAAAGTAAAGATTTATTGTTTCAGAAAGACTGTGTCTCGTTTCTCTGACCATGGATGTATTCGAGTCTTGTGGGGAAAAGTGTGCAAACCACTGCAGAGTGTACAAACTAATCATGGTTAGCCGTGTCCCCGGTTGTGGATGTTCTGAGCATCTAGTTCTTGGATTATCATGTGGATCTCATCACTCTTAATATAATTTGATTGGGTTTATTGATGATGCTTAATTGGGATTGAGTTGGGTGAACCTTCTCAATGTTTAACAACAACCTTGATAGTTAAATAAAATTTATTCCTTTGTTGTAGGGAAAAATTGGCTTTATGCAAAACTGTAACAATAGAGCTTTCCACCAGCCATATATGCATGTAGTGATAGCATTATTCTGTTCATTACTCTCTATGTGTTACATTGCCAGCATATTCCATGTGCTGACCCGTTTTCGTGCTGCAACGTTCATGTTGCAGACTTTTCAGACGATGATTAAGGTGCCTTAGGTCATGATCTTTCACTCAATGATGCCGTTGGAGTTGATGGACTCACTTTATCTTCCAAGCCTTCCGCTGTTATCGTATTTAGATGGCCTTAAGCCATATTTATTGTAATAACTTCTCTTTTGAGACATTTGATGTAATAAGTGTGTGATTGCTAATCAGTTATAAATCCTTCAAGTATTGTGTATGTCAGCATTACCAATCCAGGGATGACACTCATGCATAGAGATCAGACTGTTTGAGGTCTGGTCGCCACACACAATCAGGAGAGGAAGCAGCGATTGGGGAATCACGAGGATAAGGTACTTACTCGTCTATGGCGATGTACTTTTTATGCTTCAACGGTCGGATGTCGTGACCACTGCAACTCGAAGAATATTTCCTCTTGCGGAGCCCGGCGAAGTCCATGCGGAACCGGCCCACGCACTGGACATGGGGGCCAGCGCGGCGCGTGATGGGAGAAGCATGCAGGCGGTCGACCTCAGGAGCGCCAAGCTGGGAAGAGCAATCAGGCTCCGCCTTATGCTGGCTCTCCAAGGCCTCAGGAGCTTTTGCCTCCGGAGCCGCAAGCTGCCTCTCCCCCTCAACAACTGCCTAAGGGCAAGCCTCACGAGTTTCGGAGAATGACACCTCAGGAGCCGCAGGCGGCATTGGTGCCTCGACACCCGAGCCTCCAGCCTCAAGTGATGCTTGCCCCCCTGCGACCACTCTCGGGGCAAGCTCGGTCCTGGCGGCGAGGAGGGGAGCCACGGCGACAGGATTCTCGTGAGGACTCACAAGGCCAACTGGGCGCAGCCCCCACTCGTCAAAGGAAGGCATCTATCCCGCGAACTCGACCCTGTTCAAGCAGAGATACAAGAGACCACCCCCTTGCGACATGTCGCCCGGTGAGGGGTTGCCGGTCAAGACCTCAAGCATCATCCTCTGCGCTTCATGCAAGTGCTCCGACTCCTGAAGCCTCATGCGATCCTGGTCACCGGTCAGGGCCCACATCAGCCAGGAATGGCGCTGGAGAGGGGAAATGCGACACCGGAGGAACTCCTTCACTACCCGGGGCGCGGTCATGCCGAGATCTCAACCTCCTCAACCGGAGCCAAACGAATGAAAGGCGAGGACTCACGAGCCTCTCATGGCCCCAGCTGTGGTTGGGGACAGCGGGCAACGACGAAGGTGAGAGCAAGGGGATGAGCACTCCGACATCCACATGCACCCACCACGTCCGAAATCTGCTTGTGGATGGCGGGAGATCAAAATCAATCCTCGAGGCGGCCGTCTCTGCGACAGCCTGGAAGCATATGCACCCCAAGCACTACGAAGGGTCGGTCAGATGCAGCGAGAAGAATTGGCGCAAGAGGGTGACGGAAGGAGCAATGCCTACCATGGCTTCACAAACAAAAGGCGAAGACAGCGAGAATGGCAACGGATTGGGGATCAAGATGCATGATGTGGATCTGATAATGGGAAAGCACTGTGTTGAAGAAGGCATAGAAAGGGGGAATCAGGCCATCCCACAGGGCGTCGACGAAAATCGAACCTCAATGACTATCCTGTCAATGGATGTGCAGGACGCATGCCAAGCCACCATCTTTCCATACTCGTTGAAGCTGGAAGCGAGCGCAGGGCAGACCTTACCCATGGCCTCCAAGTTGAGCACCAGCAACCGGCCGACGGCGGGCTCGATTTGCGGGGGCGGATTGGCTGAGGACAGAGGCTTCTTCCCCTTTTTCGCACTAGTCAGCGCCATGGCAATGAAGGGGGTAGAGCTCAAGTCGGATTGGGAGCGGAAGCAGGAGCTCGAGGAAGAAGGGGGGATAGGAAGCACGGTACCTGCAAGGAGGAAATAACTGTGTAGGGCATTGTGGCCGCCTAGCCAGGCGGATATTGGGGCAGCGTGGGGAAGCGGAGACGCCCACGTCTAATCAGTTTCCACGTGTCGACCAAGGCCGCAGGCTGTTGGGGCCCGCGGCGTTGCGCACTTGCCCTTTGGCTTCGCCGCTAAGCCAAGTCCGAGCACGCCTTGGGCCCGGGGGCTACTGTCTGCGTTTTGGGAATGAGGGTCCCCAGACTTGCCTGCCTGTCGCCCGCACCGTGGCTACACCTAAGACCCGCGCGGGGGCTACACCAGTGGCCCAGTACAGACCGTCTTCATCAACCAACACTCAAGACCCTCGCGAGGGGCCAAGCCTCGCGGGGCGAACGACACAAGGCCTCCTCGGGAGTGGCCTCACCAGGCAGGCTCGCCAGGAGGCGGAGATATCAAGGCATGGGGTACCTCGCGAGGTCCTCGTGATGCAAGCCATGATGATCAAGACCAGGCAGGCGCCAGCCCGCACAGTGTCCTTGTTTCCTCTTTGGTGCTAAGGGAGCAAGCGCAGGCGCGGAGTACCGAGGCATCAAGCAAAGGTTTCCATATCGGTGCAACAAGACCAAGACCAGCAGGACGGCAGGACGGAGATCACCGTGGAGCCCAAGACGGCATCACCGCCAGTGCCTTTGACATGCGAAGACCACCTTTAGCAAGGAAAGCTTGTACTAGCTGTCCCCTTTCGAAATGGCCGTTGTTGGATCCCTTCCCACTCAATATTTCGGAAGAGGACCAGGGCCTCTATTAATAGGGCTAGCCACCACAGTAGAAGGGGATCGGAACCCATTTCATCTTCACACCACCAAGCACAAGAACACCTCTCCTTGCGAAGCTGTTCTTCCCTTGTACAGTTCATCATCAGCCCAAGAGGCAATCCACCACACCACACACAGGAGTAGGGTATTACACCACAACGGTGGCCCGAACTTGTATAAATCTTGTGTCTCTTGTGTTGTTCAGCCAGTTAGCTAAGAGATCGCGGCGAGGGTAAGGGTGTGCTTCGATAGGGAGAAATCTTCGTGCGCACCCTAGTGTTCGAACCTTAAGGGTTTTGTTGGAACCCGATATCCGACAGCTCTTGGCGATGAAGGCGCGGCAACAGGGCGATGCAGGGGTGCGACAGCGAGCGGGAGGCGAGCGGCTGGGCGTCGAGCCTCCTGGATCCACTCGAGGAGGTGGAAGACGAGGCGCGGGCGAGCTCGTGCTCGAGTGCCTGAAGATGGCGCGGCGGCGAAGCTTGCTACAGTTCTTCCTGGTGCTCGACGGGAAGACGCAGGCAAGGAACATGGTGGAGTTGCAGTTCCCGAGGCAGGGAGGCAGACGCGCTTGTATTGAAAGAAGAGGAGGCCGGTGGGGACGGTGCCATGGAGGGAGGAGCTCGGGCCCGAGCAGGGGATCGAGCCCCTAGCTCTCTCCTGTGGGAGCACGGGTGCTTGTTGGTGGATCGAGGGGATCCAAAGGAGAGCGCTGGTTGGGGAGGTTCAATCACCACTATCCGGTGGCTGAAATCGAGGAGAGGTGGGTGGATCAAGAGGGATCCCGATGGAGAGAATGGGTTGGTGGCGGCGATGGGAGAAGCTCCCGAGGAACCAGGAGGAGTGGGTGGCGGTGGCGGTTGAGGGGATGGAACGGATGGGACTGATCCTAGGACTAGGGTTTATCTGCTTATATATATAGCATAGGAATTAGGGTGGGCTATCTCGTCCCTACGATTATAATTGGACGGCTGAGAAAAATAAAGGCCAGGGGGTCCCAATAAGAAACCGATGATACTTTAGGCATGTTTGACAAAGATCCGGACCCATTGGTCATGACCGAGCAGTTCGGCTTTGGGTAAGTTTCGAACGCGCACATGTGGGGGTCTGAGAGAGGTCAACAAGGATAAGGTGCCTGACAAAATGACAACGGAGGCAAAGAGATCAGGGGCAACTATGAACGATTATGAGTTTTATGAAAACATTCGGATGCAATGCACATGATGCCATGATGAAATGCAAGAAACAAAAATAAATCAGACGGCGAAACTCAGAATAGCTGGAAGTCTTCTAGAGCGTCGGTCTCGGGGCATCACAGGCGGGTGACAACCGTCATCTCGTGGGCTTGGAAGTAGTGGTGCAGTTTCCTTGAGGCCATAAATAGGCCAAAAATCAATTTTTGCACGCTAGAATACCTGGATCTAGCCCCTGCAATTGGGAGCTGACGAAGTATACTAGGGCTGCACCACTTTCTTCCATGTCGTGTCCTTGGGGTTAGCTCCGCTACCATGCTCTTATTTGTCTTGATCCACGTCTGGTATTGCCAGGCTATGCTCACTCTCTCCCAGGGAAGGAACACTGGCTTAGGCTATTGCTTCCTCCACTTTCCGGTGTGCCACAAGTGCTGCACTTACCACGTGATTAGTTGTCGCCAGGTATAGCAGCAACGACTCTTGTGGTTTGGGATTAACCAAAGTGGGCACAGAAGACAAGTAGGTCTTCAAATCTTCCAGTGGTGCGTCTTCTTCCGGATTCCACATCATGGTTCCTGCCTTCTTCAAAATTTTGAAGAACAACAAGGCATGCTCGGCAAACTTGGAGATGAACCTGCTAAGCGCGGCAATGCACCCTGTCAAATGCCTCACATCCTTAACTATATTAGGTGCCTGAATCTGCTTGATAGCCTTGATCTTATCGGGGTTGGCCTCTATTCCGCAATGGGACACAAAGAAACCAAGTATCTTGCCGGAGGTAACGCCAAACACACACTTCTCTGGTCTCAGGTTCAAGTTGATCTTACACAGATTAGCAAATGTCTCTTCTAGGTCCTGGGTGAGGGTCTACCTGTCCTTGGTCTTGACCACAATATCATCCATATAAGCTTCAATGTTCCTATGCAACTGTGATTTAAAACCAATCTGGACTACCCTTGCTAAAGTGGATCTGACACTCTTCAACCCGAAAGGCACTTGCACGAAGTAGTATGTGCCACATGGGGTGATGAATGAGGTCTTCTCTTCGCCTTCCTTGGACATAAAGATTTGATTGTATCCCGAGTATGCATCTAGAAAGGAGAGAAAATCACACCCGGAAGTGGAATCCACAATCTTGTCGATGCATGGCAAGGGGAATGGGTCCTTCGGGCATGCCTTGTTCAGATTCGTGAAATCTATGCAAAGCCTCCATTCCCAATAGCCTTTTGCATGACCATTGGGTTTGCTTACCATGTTGGACGTAGTACTCCTCTGACCAAACTAGCCGCCTCAAGTTTCTTGATTGCCAAGGCATTGAACTTTTGCCGCTCCAAGGCTTGATTTTGGACCTTGTGCTTGACGGGTCGGGCATGTGGGTAGACAACAAGGTGGTGCTCGATTACCTCTCGGGGAACATCGGGGATATTAGATGGTTGCCAGGCAAACACATCAATATTCACCCGCACGAAGGCAATGAGCACACTTTCCTGTTTGTCATCAATGGTGGCACTGATAGTGAAACAACCATCAGCACCAACCAGCCCTGCCAGGACCTTTTTCACATGGGGTGCAGCAGCCCTAGATCTTTTGCTATTGGAACTCTTCGGCAAGTCATCAACAGGCGTATCATACTCTCAAGAGGTACGCTTTCCACATTCCTTGCTGGCGTCCCTGCTAGCCATCTTCTTTCCCTTGATTTCTTTGGTGGGAACTGCGGCTTGAGCGGTCTCTGCCGCGACTATGTCCCGGTACATCTTATCCACGCAAATAATTGCGTCCTTCGCATCTGATGGGATGGAAATGACGCTCACCGGCCCTGACATATTCAAGTTGGTGTAGGCATAGTGGGATGCTGCCATGAATTTGGACATAGCTGGGCATCCAAGGATTTCGTTGTACGACAGGGGGAGGTCGACCACATCAAACACAACCTTCTCAGTCTGGTAATTCAATTCTCCCCCGAATGTCACTAGCAACATGATCTTTCCCTTAGGACAACTCCTGCCAGGGTTGATTCCTTGAAACATTCCCATTACATTGCGCTCTTCCTCTGCTATCTGAAGTTTGTTGATGACCTTTGGGGAAATCAAATGCAACCCAGCCCTACCGTCAACCAACATCTTTGTGACTTTGAGGTTGCGGATTGTTGGTGAGACCAACAACGGCAAGCACCCTACCACGATGGTGTGGTCAGGGTGGTCCTCTTCGTCAAAGATGATGGGTGTGCTTGACCACTTGAGGAGCTTCCGAGATTCTGCCACTGGCTCCATGGCTTTAACTTTACGTGCCCACTGTTTAAGTTGGTGGTGAGAGGAGTGTAGAGATGCCTCCCCGTCAATGCACAGGGCGTTAGTGGGCTTGTAGAATTCCTTCTCACTGGTTTCCTCTTCACCCCCTTCATCA
Source organism: Aegilops speltoides (assembly GCA_021437245.1). Lineage (NCBI taxonomy): Eukaryota > Viridiplantae > Streptophyta > Magnoliopsida > Poales > Poaceae > Aegilops > Aegilops speltoides. The sequence goes on from CM038143.1 coordinate 228,201,243, forward strand.
CTTTCAGCATTGCAATCTTCCTTCTCACTACCCCTGGCGGGGTTTCCTTGGTTCCGAGGAGCATTGCCGGGGCAATTGGCTTCACCTCCTAGGCCCTTCTCGCTAGGGCCATTCTGAACTTTTTCCTTATCACGCTTCTCATACTCATCGCTCTGCTTCATGATGAGCTATTCAACCTGATGGCACTCCTAGAGATTGTGACCCTTGGTCCAATGAATCTTGCAGTATGTCCCATCACCTTTCCCAGCCTTCCCGGTAGCCATAGCCTCCCGGCAATCAGTGCACACGAAAACTTCCTTGCCGGGAGCTTCGGCCTTAGCCTTCCTGCTGGTACTAGGCGTGCCCGATCGCTCAACAGTCATTACTGCCTTATCCTAGCGCTTCTTGTTGCGATTATTGTTCTTCTTCTGACTAGTGGTGTCATCATCCTCTAAATCAATGTCGACGCCACCTTCCTCTTTGGGAGTTTCCTCCCCTCCTCCACCTAAGCGCACTTGTCCACCAAGGTGTAAAATTCCTTCACAAACTTGGGCAACCAAATGTTCATCTTGGAACGTATCCAACGATTGCGCATGTTGGATTGGTACGCCGCTATCGTAGCTGCCTGGTGGATGTGTAGAATATTTCTGTGGACTTGGGTGAAGCTCTGCATGTACTTCCGCAGAGTCTCTCCTTCTTTCTACTTGAGAAGCTACAAGTCGTTGGGCCACCCTGGTTCTTGATGGACACCCATGAAGGCGTCAATAAACTCAGGGCATTGGTCAGGCAAGGTCAAAATGGAGTTCTCTGGCAGGTGCATCAGCCAAGACCTCAAATTTGGCTTTAAGTACCAAAGGGAAGTAGTTGGCGAACACCTTCTCATCTCTTCCCCCGTCAGCTTGAACAGCGATGGTGTAGATGCTCAACACCTCTGCCGAGTTTGGCCACACATCGTACTTGACGTGCCACGGCTCTTGAGTGAAGGTGGGGCACCCAAACTCAAATGGCAGGTACCCACCCCTGCCGAGTGCGAGCTCATTAACGTTGGGACCATCGCACCCCTCGGACTGGCGGAGGGTATCATGGCGTTGCTCAATGGTGACGCACGTGCCTTCCCTCTGCCTGTCCTATGGGGCCCGCCATTGGCCTCGACGCGCTCGAGTGTCGGATCAGGCCATTGAGACATCATCGGGCTCTTGGTTGTGTGGCTCCCGCGCTGGTTGCCGCAGTGGGGATTGCACCATGGGGGTGGCCCCTTCAGTATGGCCGGTAGCGCGGGCCGTTGTCATTGCCTGGGGAGGGCATGATGGGCCAGCTCCCTGTGATCCTCCCGCCTTGGTGAAAATAATCAGGCTTTGGATGGTGGCTCGCCATTCATCCATCTGATTCGCTGTAGGCGGAAATATCAACAGCAGTTGGGCCTGCGCCATGGCCTTTGAGGCGGTGCTTGGCATTGGTGATGACGATGTAGATCGCGGCATCGCTCGGCTCCTAATGGTGTCTGTAGCGACCGCGTCGTGCCTTCGTGGTTGTTAACCAGCCGCTTGGATGGCATGGTGACGAGGTGGGGGCGCTTGAGGTCCAGCGGCTACGTTGGGCACGGCAGCTAGGTCAGCTCGATCCGGGGGTGGTGCATGCCCTACGGTCACGCCCGCAGCAGGAGTAGCCGGAGAGATGCGATTCGCCCCAGAATGAGTGTCGGTGGCAAAACCTGCAGATCTCGGGTAGGGGGCCCAAGCTATGAGTCTAAGGATCCATGGTAACAAGGGACAATGGGGACACGGTGTTTACCCAGGTTCGGGCACTCTTAAAGGAGGTAAAACCCTACGTCCCACTTGATTGTATTTGATGAGTATAGGTGTTACAAGAGTTGATCCACCTCGAGATCGTAATGGCTAAACCCTAGCCGTCTAGCCTATGATTGTTCGGACAGCCTGTCAGGGGGATAAACCCCGGGGAGGCAATGGAACCCGGATCTTTTTCAGAACATCAGCGCCAGCATCGCCCCTCAGTCCTGCTCACGCTCGGCCGGGTCCCGCTACTCGGCCGAACTCGTCAACACGACCAAGATAGCAACCCGGCCCACCTACCCTGCTGACTGAGCCCGGCATGGCTATAGCGCTCCCATCGTCACTGCTGACGACTATAGATGGCAACCAGGCGAAGCGCCACTGTAGCCGACTCGACCCGGCCACTCCGTGACGTCCGACAAGACAGAGAACAGTGCCGCCTGGCACGTGGGGTACTCGCCCGGGGAAGCCGGCGACCCCTGCCACCCGGCGGGTCCCAACACCAGATTCCCAGACAATGACAACCCATCCCAACGGCCCTGTAACTTTATAATTGTAACCCTGGGGGGTTGACCCATAAAACCCCCAAGAGGCCTCCATGTACAGGGGCGACACGATCAATAGAAGACACACCTACACACACACAATCTAGGAAGAGGAAACAACCGAAGTGAAAGTGCAACTATCCCTAGGTGGTTTTGGTAATTCATAACAACATATAGCTCATTGAGTTAATGCTATTCCAAGACAAATATTTCAGGAAAGCTCAATGAATGGCATGGCATGAATGATGAAGTGGATCCCTCAAAGTATTAAGGACAAAGGATTGGCTCAAGCTCAAAAGCTCAAGACTCTACATTTTACATTTTAGTGATCCAAAATCACATTGAGTCTATAGGAAAAGCCAATACTATCAAGGAGGGATGAGGTGTTGCTTAATGAGCCTCTTGCTTCAAGTGCTTAGTGATATGCTCCAGAAACCCTCAACTACTTTCTCACATCACATATGACCTAAACCCAAAGTCAAAATCGGTCCCACTTATTCTTTCTATCCGGCGCCACCGAGTTCAAATGTCATAGCCACTGCGACAAACCCTAGGCAAATCGGTCTTACCGATAGGGATCTCTGTCTCACCGAGATGGGATTGTAATCTCTCTGTTTCCCTTTATAACGTTTCAGTCTAACCGAAGTGAGCGATCGGTCCCACTGAGAATGCAATGTAAACTCTCTGTTTCCCCTTCGTAATGTTTCGGTCCAACCGAGATGAGCGAATCGGTCCCACCGAGTTTACCTGACCAACTCTCTAGTTAGCGAATTACGAAAATCGGTCTCACCGAGTTTGTGTAATCGGTCTCACCGAGATTACGTTATGCCCTAACCCTAACCATATCGGTCCTACCGACTTGCATGTCGGTCCCACCGAAAACCCTATCGGTCACTAGGTTTACTAAATCGGTCCGACCGAGTTTGTTGACTCGGTCCCACCGAGTTTGGTAAATTGTGTGTAACGGTTAGATTTTATGTGGAGGCTATATATACCACTCCACCTCCTCTTCATTCGTGGAGAGTTCCATCAGAACAAACCTACACTTCCAACCTACATTTCTGATAGAGAACCACCTACTCATGTGTTGAGTCCAAGATATTCCATTCCTACCATATGAATCTTGATCTCTAGCCTTCGCCAAGTTGCTTTCCACTCAAATCTTCTTTCCACCAGATCCAAATCCTATGAGAGAGAGTTGAGTGTTGGGGAGACTATCATTTGAAGCACAAGAGCAAGGAGTTCATCATCAACGCACCATTTGTTACTTCTTGGAGAGTGGTGTCTCCTAGATTTGCTAGGTGTAACTTGGGAGCCTCCGACAAGATTGTGGAGTTGAACCAAGGAGTTTGTAAGGGCAAGGAGATCGCCTACTTTGTGAAGATCTACCGCTAGTGAGGCAAGTCCTTCGTGGGTGACGGCCATGGTGGGATAGACAAGGTTGCTTCTTCATGGACCCTTCGTGGGTGGAGCCCTCCGTGGACTCGCGCAACCGTTACCCTTCGTGGCTTGCAGTCTCCATCAATGTGGATGTACGATAGCACCACCTATCGTAACCATGACAAAAACATCCGTATCGCCATCAACGTGGATGTACGATAGCTCTGATATACTCTTTGCATGCTTGCTTGAATTGTGTGAAGATTGCTTGACTTGTCCAAAGATAGCTAAAATCTGCCAAAGTCTAACATTGGGAAAAGGTAAAGTTTTTAATTGGTCAAGTAGTCTAATCACCCCCCCTCTAGACATACTTCAAGGTACTACAAGTGGTATCAGAGCTTTGGTCTCCATTTGCTTTGATTTCCATAGCTTTTGATGTTCATAGCGTTGGTTTCACAACCTAGGAGAGTATGGCGTCTAGCGAGGGAAATTATCACCGTAGAGGTCCTTACTTTGATGGCACTAATTTTGCTAGTTGGAAGCATAAGATGAAAATACATATTCTAAGACATAACCCCGCAGTTTGGGCTATTGTGTGTATTGGCTTGCAAGGTGAATTCTTTGATGGGAGAGAGCCAAACCGTGAAGCTAGCGTGGATGAATTGAAGATGCTGCAATACAACACTCAAGCTTGTGATATCCTCTTCAATGGCTTGTGCCCTGAAGAATTCAACAAAATCTGCCGTCTTGAGAATGCAAAGGAAATTTGGGATACTTGATTGATATGCATGAAGGTACCGACTCCGTCAAGGAATCCAAGTTGGATGTGCTCCAAAGTCAGCTTGACAAGTTCAAAATGAATGATTATGAAGGTGTGGCCAAAATGTACTCTAGGCTTGCTCTTATCAAAAATGAGATTGCCGGATTAGGAAGTGAAGAGATGACCGACAGATTCATCATCAAGAAGATCTTAAGAGCATTGGATGGAAAGTATGATACCGTGTGCACATTGATCCAAATGATGCCAAACTACAAACATCTCAAGCCAACAGAATTCATTGGAAGAATTGTTGCTCATGAGATGTCACTCAAGGATAAGGAGGAACTTCACCACAAGTCAAGTGGTGCTTACAAAGCCTCATGTGAAGCCCCCACATCCTCAAGTGAGAAACAAACCTTCAATGAAGCAAGGAAAGAAGCTCTAAGTCAAGGTCCTACAATGACAAAAGATCTTCTAGTCGAGAGCGCAATTGCTACAATTGTGGGTGACCCGGACACTATTCCAATCAGTGTACGACACCCTACAAAAGAAGAGAAGATTCTCCAAAAAGAAGAAGTAGAAGAGAAGAATCACCATCAAGAGAGAGAAGGAGTAAAGATGATCGTTATGAACGAAGACCCTCACGGAGATGGAAGGATTCGGAAAGAAAGGACAATTCATCAAAGAGCTACACAAAACAAAGACATCAAGCTCATGTTGGTGAATGGGCATCCGGCTCTGACTCCGACAATCACTCCAAGAGAAGCTATCACTCTGACTCCGAATATACTCAAGATGAAGGTGTTGCCGGTCTAGCACTTGTGTCAACCAACTCCTACAACATATTTGATTCACCAAATGAAGGAATTGGAAGATGCTTCATGGCCAAAGGACCTAAGGTAACACACCCCGAGTATGTTGATTTTAATAGTGATGAAGATGACTTGCTAGGTGATGATGATTTACTTGTTGACAACTCTAGTGATGAATACTATGATGAAATGTCAATTAAACATGCTAATCACGATAAAACGAATGACAATGATAAGGAGAAGATTGAGCTTCTAACTAAAGAACTAAACACTCTTAAGTTAGCTCATCAAACTATCTTCGAAGATCATCGAGACCTTTTAAGGGCTCATGAGAGTTACGCTTTGAAAAGCTCAATCTTGAGCAACATCATGAGTTCTTAAAGGTAATCAATGATGATCTCCGTAAGAAAAGTTCTTCTTACATTGCCAAGCGTTTACTCTTATCTACTTACATGCCTCAAGTCAAGTCTAGCAACAAGTACAAGAAAGATTCTTCCTCTAGTAGTAACAATAATAATGCCAAATCCAATATTGTTGCTTATAGTAGTTCTCTTGATTCCACTAGTGATTCTCTTAGCCAAGTTACACTTGAGTAAGAAAATAGCTTATTGAGGGAATTATAGAGGTGTATACAAGATGCTTGCCGGGAATAAGCAATTCGAGGAAATTGTACGCAAGCAAGGAAGACACCGAAAGAATCAAGGTGTTGGTTTTGAACAAAAGTTCAATGCCAATGGAGTTGAGTAGGAAGAAGATCAATACCCCAAGACGAAGTTTGTTCCTCAACAAGAGAAGTATGAACGTACTTCCTTCAAGGGAACACAAGCACAAGATGATCTTCCACCACAAGACCACAAGAACAAAGGCAAGGACAAGCTTCAAGAGGAGATTGATGCATTTGAAGAAGCACCTAAGGCCTTGGTAAAGTGGGTTCCCAAGACTATGTCAAGTTCTAGTTCATCAAGTACAACTACAACTCCAAGGATTCCCATCAAGATGATGTGGATCCCGAAGAAGAAGAACTAGAGAGTTCTTGAGGGTGACTCCGCCAACATTCTTCACTCATATCATTATGGCAAGGACAAGTGCAATCAACTTCCATATCTTGCACTAGTTCAAGGAGTCACAAACCCTCATGTTGGTAAGGCAAGGGACAAGGTAACCTAATGTTTTCATGGACATCATCTTGTGTGTGCATCACTCTATGTCTATGGATATTCTTGTTTGTTCCTTGTGGGACTAACCCATGTAGGTATTGAAAGTGCAACTCACTCCAAAGGATTGCTCCAAATGATCTACATCAACATTGAGCATCCACATCTTCAACACCTACATGAAGTCATCATCGACAAAACCCAAGGTTAGTTCATCCCTCTAAAGGGGGGATCTCACATCTAGGGGGAGCTTAACTCTAAAAATTGAGTCAAAGCAACTCTAATGATGTGAACACATCAATGCATTATGTAAAAGTGGTAACCCCACTTGAGCTTAAACGATGAGTATGACCTATGATCAAATGTTCTCATTTGACTCCTAAGTCAGTATACTCATATATAGATGACCTAGTCATCGCCAATTGTTTGATAGATGGTAGAATTGGTTGTGCATGTCTTGCCACATATTTCATTTGCCATTTTATTGTGTGAGCTTGTTGGTTGCATATTTTACTCATTCGAGGACATCCACTTGTTGTTTGGTTGATTGGTTTCTTTTTCTTTGCCAAGTGGATGGACAAGAATGCCTAAGAACCTCCTCTAGCTATCTATGATTTTCTCGTCTCAAACTCTATTCATGCTACATCACAAAATTTGATCAAGTCCGATTCGAACCACTCTGTGTGAGGAGCACTCAGAGTCCCCGATTCCTCATAGACTTAAACTTCCAAAACTTCTTTGTGATTTTTGGTCTGACCAATTCTTCCATTTCGGTCATACCGAGATCACTAAGTTGATCTAGGTTTTCCATCTCGGTGCAACCAATTTGAACTTTTGGGTCACACCGAGTTGCTGTAACTGTCAACGGTTATGCATGTCGGTGCCACCGAGTCGTTCCACTCGGTCACACCGACAGTGACGGGCTATATATTCACACGGGCAAAAATTTGGAAAACTTTCTCCAAACCTCTTCGCCCGCGCATAGCTCGCTCTGCCTCCTAGGTCTCTGGATCGTCGACTTCGTCGCCAGCCGCCTCCTGTCGCTGGTCTCCACCACCGTCAACGGATTTCATCTCCGCCGTTGCCGCCGTAGAGAGTTCATCGCAAAACTAGGGTATGAGCTCGATCACAGTGCTATCCTCGTCTGATTCTCAGCACATTTTGTTCATTATGATTTTTGCCACGATTGAAACACCTCTATCCAGTCAAAACAAACCTTAGAATAGATGCGATTTGAAAATTTAGGGTTAGGTTTCCGCCGAAATCATCTCGGACCCACCGACTTGAAAAACTGGGTCCCACCGATTTGGCTAACGCCATTGCACTAGTAACTCTCGGTCTGACCGAGAATTGCTAATCGGTGTGACCGATTTTAGAACTTCGTGAAATCCTAGCAGTCTCGGTGCCACCAAACTGTGACTCGGTCTGACCGAGTTCACTAGTTTAGGTTCCAAAACTGCTTCGGTATCACCGAGTTTGAAAATCAGTTGATCCGAAATGCTTTCTATGGAAAACTAAAACTAAGTTTTTGAATCATTTTTCTTGCAAAAATCTCTGCATTTTGTGATGCACATCCACTCTATCTCATCTATAACTATTCAGAGGGTCAGCAGTCAGTGTTTGCAGCATGTCAGACCAAAGTGATAGCCAGAACAAGTCAAAAGAGCAGATTCACATGAGTGAGGGCACTAGTCCCTCTAGCACTTTAGATGATGGCAGCAGGAGCATCCCAAGCAATCTGCCTAGAGCTGTCACCAGGACCAGAAAGAAGAAAACCTCAGAATCTGAGGAGGAGGACTATGTGGCAGTTGAAGATGAGGCCACTTCCAAGAAGAAGGTGGTCAAGAAAGAATATGGATCAGCTGCAGCCACTAAGCCAGTTGTGCAGAAGAAGGCACCTGCAAGAAGGATTCCCACTTCCAAACCCAGGAAGGTTGCCACTAGAGAAACCATGAAGTTTATTATTGAGTCAGAAGATGAAGCTGCTGGTCAAGACAAAAAGACGAAGGGGGTCAGAACCACCACTGCCAAAGTTCTTGGCAATCCCTCTATGAGGAGAGACTCTGAAGAATAGGAAGAAGAGGTTGCTGCACTAGCACCCAAGGCACAAAAGCTGATGGGTGATGCTATTAAGTTAGGGGCTACATCATCAAAGCCCAAAGAAGCACCCAAAGCTGCCCCAAGCCCAAGAATGCACCAAAGAGGAATACCAGGAGTATACCAGCTGCTGAGAAGAACAAGGCCCCATTAGGTCTCAAGTTGTCACGAGGAAGATGATGAAGGACAAGTCCTGAGGAAGGTGAAGCCAAAGATTCCAGACCACAATGATGCTCATCCTGTGGCTGATAACATGCAGCTAAGAAAGGATGCAGGACTCAGACAGTGGAGGTTGTCTGATCCCTATGCTATCAGGAGAAGGACTGTTGTTGATTACAGGTTCCACACTAAGGAACAACAGGATTTCTATGAGACTGTGTTGTTGGACAAGAAGCCTATAGTGTGTGACATGAGGTGGGTCGACTGGACCTACATGAAGGAGAATGAGGAACACTATCCTGGAGTGCAAGATAGTTTCATTACTTGTGGAGTTGTAGACTTTGTTGGGCAGAAGCTCACAAAGTGGAATGATGAGCTCATTATGCAATTCTTCTCCACAACACATTTCTATCCAGATGGCAGGATAGTTTGGATGTTTGAAGGTACAAGGAACCAATCAACCATTGAGGAATGGGCCAATTTGATCAATGCACCCAAGGAGCAGGAAGATGACTTGGATGTCTATGCCAAGAAGAAGATGGATCACAATTCCATGGCACATATGTACAAGGAGATCCCAGATGCTGCAGTTGAGACACATAAGTTTGGGTCAGTCCATTTTCTTCTGTCAGGGCTGCCAACGATCAACTGGATCCTAAGGCATACTCTATTGCCCAAGTCAGGTGACCACAACATGATAAGAGGCCATGCTATAAACTTGCTACACTTGTTTGATGTGCCACAGAAATTCAATGTCATGAGCCTCATGGTTGAGACTATCAAGAGGACAGTATGACACCAAAAGAGAAGTTGTGGATATGCCCCACAAATTCAGGAGTTGATTAACTCAAAGATGGGAACAGGCACATACTTGCCGGACAAGGAACATTTTGCTATCTATCCAGAATTTGAGGACAATCAAGTTGTGATGAATGAGAATGAACCATCATCAGTACAAGCTCAAGAGAAGAAGGAGAAAGCAAAGAAAGAGAAGGCTGCCAAGATGCCAACACAAGAAGAGGCATCTGAGTACTTTTTGAAGAACAAGCAGGAGCAGCTTGGTTACTTGATAGCATAAACTCTGAGCATTGAGAAGGGGTTGGCCGCCCTAACTCAAAAATAGGAGAGCCTGGAAAGAATCATGGAACATAAATTCTATGATTTAGATGTCAAAGTAACTGAGATTCAGTCAGTTGTGGAGCAACTACAGGATGACATGCAGGAGAGGAAGGGCAAGACAACCACTGATGCATTTGCCAAAGTGCCTAGAGCTCAGAGATCAGCTGCAGTGCGTGTGACAGACACCAGAGCCACTTCATCTGCACCAGCTACAGCTCCTACAGCTCCAGTGCAACCAGCTCTAGCACCAACTACTTCAGCTCCATCCACATCAACTGAAGCCTTCGTCCAAGGAGCCATCTCTACACCACCACCTGAAGACCAAGCCTGAGAGTCGATCTAGTACTATGCATTTTTTATGAACTTTTTGGTAACTTGTTGCCAAAGGGGGTGAAAAATGTATAGATCATAGGCTTCGAGAGAGAGAGAGAGAGAGAGAGAGAGAGTTGCTTTTTGTTCTCTCTTGCTTTGGTGGTTAAACTTTGTTTGCTTTTGATTGCTTGAGATACTATGCTATTATCTGTGAGACATTGATGATCATGTGTTTGATCATAAGCTACACTTATGCTTGTTAGATGATATTATCTTACTTATCCTTATATGATCATTCACTTTGCTTGGTGATGAGTGCATGTATTCAATCTTTATTATTTTGAGCGCTCCACCAAGATATATGTGACATGGAAGAGTAACCCATGAGCCTAATTCCTTGTGCATTTGTAGTCCAAAGCAAATCTTATACTATGCACAAATTTAGGGGGAGCTCTTTCTTATCACATACTTCTCAAAGCGAAGATGTTTTTCAATCTTATTATCATTTGTCGAAGCTTTGATCTATATGTTGTCATCAACTACCAAAAAGGGGGAGATTGAAAGTGCAACTATCCCTAGGTGGTTTTGGTAATTCATAACAACATATAGCTCACTGAGCTAATGCTATTCAAAGACAAATATTCCAGGAAAGCTCAATGAATGGCATGGCATGGATGATGAAAGTGGATCCCTCAAAATATTAAGGACAAAGAATTGGCTCAAGCTCAAAAGCTCAAGACTCTACATTTTACATTTTAGTGATCCAAGATCACATTGAGTCTATAGGAAAAGCCAATACTATAAAGGAGGGATGAGGTGTTGCTTAATGAGCCTCTTGCTTCAAGTGCTCAGTGATATGCTCCAAAAACCCTCAACTACTTTCTCACATCCACATATGACCTAAACGGAAAGTCAAAATCGGTCCCACCGATTCTTTCTGTCCGGCGCCATCGAGTTCAAATGTCATAGACACTGCCACAAACCATAGGCAAATCGGTCTTCCCGATAGGGATCTCGGTCTCACCGAGATGGGATTGTAATCTCTCTGTTTCCCTTGGTAACGTTTCGGTCTAACTAAAGTGAGCGATCGGTCCCACCGAGATTGCAATGTAAACTCTCTATTTCCTCTTCGTAACGTTTTGGTCCAACCGAGATGAGAGAATCGGTCCCACCGAGTTTACCTAACCAACTCTCTGGTTAGCTAATTACCAAAACCGGTCTCACCGAGTTTGTGTAATCGGTCTCACCGAGATTACGTTATGCCCTAACCCTAACCATATCGGTCCTACCGAGTTACATGTCGGTCCCACCAAAAACCCTAACGATCACTAGGTTTACTAAATCGGTCTGACCGATTTTGTTGATTCGATCCCACCGAGTTTGGTAAATTGTGTGTAACGGTTAGATTTTGTGTGGAGTCTATATATACCCCTCCACCTGCTCTTCATTCATGGAGAGAGCCATCAGAACAAACCTACACTTCCAACCTACATTTCTGAGAGAGAACCACCTACTCATGTGTTGAGGCCAAGATATTCCATTCCTACCATATGAATCTTGATCTCTAGCCTTCCCCAAGTTGCTTTCCACTCAAATCTTCTTTCCACCAGATCCAAATCCTATGAGAGATAGTTGAGTGTTGGGGAGACTATCATTTGAAGCACAAGAGCAAGGAGTTCATCATCAACGCACCATTTGTTACTTCTTGGAGAGTGGTGTCTCCTAGATTGGCTAGGTGTCACTTGGGAGCCTCCGACAAGATTGTGGAGTTGAACCAAGGAGTTTGTAAGGGCAAGGCGATCGACTACTTCGTGAAGATCTACCGCTAGTGAGGCAAGTCCTTCGTGGGCGATGGCCATGGTGGGATAGACAAGGTTGCTTCTTCGTGGACCCTTCGTGGGTGGAGCCCTCCGTGGACTCGCGCAACCGTTACCCTTCATGGGTTGAAGTCTCCATCAACGTGGATGTACGATAGCACCACCTATCGGAACCACGACAAAAACATCCGTGTCTCCAATTGCGTTTGAATCCTCCATACCCTTCCCTTTACATTATTGCAAGTTGCATGCTTTAATTTCCGCTGCTCATATACTCTTTGCATGCTTGCTTGAATTGTGTGAAGATTGCTTGACTTGTCCAAAGATAGCTAAAATTTGCCAAAGTCGAAAATTGGGAAAGGTTAAGTTTTTAATTGGTCAAGTAGTCTAATCACCCCCCCTCTAGACATACTTCAAGGTCCTACACTAAGCCTTGGCATGTCTTCCTCCTTCGTCCAAACAGCTCCGGGAGCAAGTTTGTACAATATCATATAAACCAACCTCGGCAGGACTAGGGGTGTTATCTCTCCGGAGAGCCCCAAACCTGGGTATGTCTTGCGTCCCACGCTCGCTCATGCCGACATCACCTCTGGAGACCACCAGTGCCCTCGAGCCACCTCCTCTCTTTATCCATCCTTTGGCATCTGCCGTGTGCCTACGACGACATTTGCGCCCACTGTGGGGTAGCTCGAGGTCCAGGCCAGAGGCACGTTGCAGACGGGGCTCCCCTCCGACAACGACGAGCCAGTCTTGCTGGCGGACGACATCACCGACATGCTCGCCGCCTCATTCGCAGCGCTGCGCATCTCCGATGAGCCCACGGTTGGCGAGTAACCTAGCGGGGTGCTCGACATCTCCGACTCCCCCATCTCCCTAGGCAACGGTGCTTCCGTCGGGGCTATACCTCTGCGTTCGGGTGGAAGTGTTCGCCACCAACGCTAGTGCCTCTTCTTCGTCCAGCGCAGCAAGGAAGGCCACCAAAGCTAGGGCCGCTACGGATCGTGCTAGCGAGGCCAACCCGCTGCGTGCCGGGATGCGGAGCCTCCGCATCCTCAATACCACCGACATCGAAGCCTCCAACAATGTTGAGGTCCAGGCCGACTGGAGCAGGATCGCCAGCGCCAGCTGGTTCTGACTGAGATGCTCGCGGCCATGCAGCGCCGTCTAGACTCCGCCCAGCGGGAGTGCGACGCCACCTACAGACTCACGCCTACCGCCGCCGAGCCAAGCTTGGTTGCCAACATGCGGGCCCCGGGCGGCGCCATCGCTCGCACCCTTGGCATAATCCCTCCTGACTATGAAACCCCCATGAAGAACATGCGTGCCGCCCAGGTGGTCATAGTCGACCTGGACTAGCTCCAGGGCGAGGAACTGAAGGACCGCCTGAAGCGGGTGAATGACCTCCTTGACGCGGCAAACGCACAGAAGGACCGCCTCAACCAGCTCAACAAGCCCGCGAGATCCGGCTCGCGTCGCGCCAATGACCCCGAAGACCAGTGGAACACGACATTTTTGCCACCCGACGAAGCCCATTCCGGCTGCACCCGGACTAGGTGCAACCGCGCTCCTACAACCATCGACGGCTTGGCCGACGAGCCGGCTCCAGAAGATGGCCGCCAACACGACCCTGCCCCGTGACCCTACCGTCGTTCGGCTTTGGCCGACCCGCCCCCCGCAGCATGGTCGCTAGCCGGCTGGGCCCACGCGCCATTGACGACCCCAACGCTTGCCACCGCCTCGACCGACTCGCTCTCTCCTTGGGGCTAGAGGAGAACAACTGAATTGGGCCAGCTTGTTTTGGCACACACATTCGAGGTGAGCCTTTCCAAAAATGGTTCACGCTTTCCCGCGACACCCCCAAGTACAATGACACCGTCAAGCCGGAGGACTGGCTCATCGATTACACCACCTCCATCGACATTGCGGGCGGCAATCGCCGCCTAGTTGTATGCTATGCCCCGCTCGTCCTCCAGGGCTCGGCCCACACACGGTTGAACAGCCTGTCGACTGGCAGCATCAATACGTGGATCTACTTCGAGCAGGGCTTCGTGCGCAACTTCGCCGACACCTAGAAGCGACCCGGTTGCCCTAGCCAGCTCGCCATGTGCGAGCAAGGGCCGACGGAAAACCGGCCGCGAGTACCTCTCCCGCTGGACTGAGCTCTGGAACAGCTGTGAGGGCGTCCACGAGGTCCAAGCCAAACAGTACTTCGTCAGCGGGTGCCGGGACGCAACCTCCTTAAGCACAAGCTCTTGCGCTTCGACCCGGCCATCATGGCCGCGCTTATGGTGACAGCGGACAAGTACGCCAACACCGACTCCACCATGAAGTTCCAGGTGGCATTGGATGAAGCCGGCAAGGACAAGTCGGTTCCCCATCCCAAGCCGGCCAGCGAGAGCAGCCGGCAGCAGCACAACCAGCAGATCAACAGGCGCAAGGCCGAGCAGGCGGCCCAGCGCTATGACAACTCCCTTGTCGCGGCCACCGAGCAAGCACTCGCGGCCGAGCCGGCCGCCAAGCACTGGCAAACCAGAAAGATGACATGGCAGCCTACCAGAGCTTCGAGGAGATGCTCGATGCTCCCTGCAATACAACAGCGGTGCGAGGTCATCCATGCACAAGCTCCGAAACTGCGCCATCACCAAGCGCATCATGAGGGGCAACATCCCGCCTCCTCCAGATCCGGCTCCCGGGGAGGTGCCCCCTCCTCCTCCACCTCCGGCCAACGGCGCGATGCACGGCAACGTCTACCCCTCCCACCTACGTCGTCTTCACAAGCCTTGGTGACGACAAACATATCGGGCGCCTGCTCTGGCAGGAAGTGAACACTGTCGTCCCGGCAAATCTGGAGTACATGCATTCGTCGGATTGCCCGATCACCTGGGGCCGGGAGGACCACCCTGCCATCATGTCGAACCCAGGCGTAACGCCCTCGATGCGGCTATATCTCCCACGTGTCGAAGCACGACTTAGAGGCATAACCGCATTGAAAGCAATGTCGCAAGTGAGGTAATCTTCGCACGATCCATGTAATACATAAGGGAAAAGGTACATAGTTGGCTTCGATGCCACTTCACACAATTACATGAATAAAGCATTACATCATCCAGATCGGTCAAGGTCCGACTACGGAACCAAAATAAAAGAAGAAAACCCACATGCAACACAGATCCCCGATCGCTAACTGGCTCCACTACTAATCGTCCGGAAAGGAAACATAGTATCGACCAAGGGCCTCATCAGATTCCCACTTCAGCTCAATTTGCGCCATCAGTATTGGCATCACCGATACCTGCATCTGTTTTGGTAGAATCTGTGAGCCACGGGGACTCGACAATCGACACCGCGAGATCAAGACTATTTAAGCTTAAGGGAAGGCTGGTGTCAAAAAGGAGGGCTGCTGCTGTTTACTAGCATATATGGTGGCTACATCGCAAAAGAGAGCGAGAAGAGAAGCAAGGCGGTCGTGAAGCTATTAGCGATCAAGAAGTGATCCTGCCTACTTTACGTCAAGCATAACTCCAACACCAGTGTTCACTTCCGGACTCCGAGAAGAGACCATCACGGTTACATACACGGTTGAAGTATTTTAATTAAGGTCAACTTCGGTTTTCTACAACGGACATTAACAAATTCCCATCTGCCTCATAACCATGCAGCACGGCTTTGAAAGATAATACCTGCGGGGGTGTCCCAACAAGCCCATAACAAGCTCTCACGGTCAACGAAGGAATAAACCTTCACCCAAGACACTCCGATCAGACTCGGTATCCCAGTACATCAAGACATTTCGACAATGGTAAAACTAAACCAGCAAGACCTCCCGCTGTGCCGACAAATCCCGATAGGAGCTGCACATATCTCGTTCTCGGGGCACACCGGATGAACACTACGTCTGGCAACCGAAGATACCCCAAGTTGCCTCGGTATGCACCGCAAGTGGCTCTAGTTTGGACCAACACTCGAAGGAGCACCGGTCCGGGGCTAAAATAAAGATGACCCTCGGGCTCGCGAAACCCAAGGGAAAAAGGGTATAGGTGGCAAATGGTAAAACCAAGGTTGGGCCTTGCTGGAGGAGTTTTATTCAAAGCGAACTGTCTAGGGGGTCCCATAAATCACCCGACCGCGTAAGGAACGCAAAATCAAGGAACATAACACCGGTATGACGGAAAACTAGGGTGGCAAGAGTGGAACAAAACACCGGGCATAAGGCCGAGCCTTCCACCCTTTACCAAGTATATAGATGCATTAATTAAAACAATAGATATTGTGATATCCCAAAATATCCGTGTTCCAACAAGGAACAAACTTCATCTTCACCTGCAACTAACAACGCTATAAGAGGGGCTGAGCAAAGCGGTAACATAGCCAATCAACGGTTTGCTAGGACATGGATGGTTAAAGGTTGACATGGCAATATGGGTGGCATGATATAGAAAGTGGTAGGTATCGCAGCATAGGCATAGCAAAAGAGCGAGCATCTAGCAAGCAAAGATAGAAGTGATATCGAAGGTATGGTCATCTTGCCTGTAAGGTTCTCAGAGTTGTCGAAGGCTGGATCCTCGTAGGCGTCCTCAACAGGCTCCTCGTTCACGTACTCGTCTCCCGGCTCTACCCAAAGCAAGAACACAAGCAACGGAACCACAATCAAACAAGGAACAATGCACAAGCAATATGATGCAAAACATGACATGCGATGCGAGATGTGATATGCAATGCATATGTATGCTCCGGAAGGAAAATGATGAACCGGGCATCAACTTGGCAAACCAAGTATGCCACTGGAAATATGGGATGATTTCGGTTGAAATCGATATAAAGATCACCGGAATCGGATGCATGGTTTGCAAATGACAAGCAAAACAAGAATGACGCAAAACTGCGTTTAACAGCCCGATGCTACTTAGCACGCAACACGAAACTGTGCTACAGCACCCCAACATACAAACAAAGCATATGGCAACGAACTACAGGAGATGCTTAACAAAATAGGAACACTGAGCTACGGCTAAATCACATCATAACATGTTCAAACAAGCATGGTGAAAGTGCTCAAAATATCAGGTTCACAGACTTAGTGAAAATACTAACATGCCAGGAATTAACATCAGGAAGGCATGTTTAGAGCAAGCAAACAACATGCTACAGGAACTTATAATAGCAACGCAAGGCATGAAATGATTCTACTCAAAGCATATTTCAATAGTCCCTTACTGACCATAAGCCAAAAAGGATTCTAAGAAATGATGGCACCCATGTAAACATTGCAAGTTTTATTACAGATTTCAGACTTGGTGAAATATCAGGACATGGCAAAAACAGATTCAACATGGCATGTTCGTGAGCTCGATGCACTCACTACAGAGCACCTCATGATAAACTAAGCATACACCCATTAAGAAGACATGGCATAGGAGCTATACATGGCAAGAACAACATCATAGCATACACGGATCAACTACAACGACCTCGTGAAAATTGAATCTCATGCAAACGATCAATCAGAAACATTTTCAAGCAAAAGTAGAGCACGAAAATGACATGCTAGACTACTCCATAAATGCCAACAAAGGCATGGATGGATAGAGCACATCCATATTTCCAAAAGGGCATAGATCTCTCTGAAACAACATGAACATATGGCATAAAATTAACAGCAGGACAAGACTTAGTGAAATCACTAAGTTCCTAAAATCAGCAACATCATCATCCCTACTTTGCATGCTTGTTCTAGTCAACACATAGCTCACAAAAATACATGGCAAACACCCCTGGAAAGGTGGCATGGCAATGTTCAACTCACATGTAGGACTCAAGTTCATAGGGTGCACACATAATTCATGGCAAAAATGACAAAAGAGCTCGAACTGATAAGATTCTGAAACTAACGATCTGAAGCTATCTTCCAGCAGCATTTCGGACATCAAGATGAGCTCAAATGCAAATGATGCAATGGTATGAAATGATGTAATCTTCGAGACGAACAATTTGACATATTATACGCCCAAAACGGAGCAACGGTTGCGGAGATGTGATGCTATGAAAAATGCACGAAATAATCACAGATTATGACTTAGTGGTTTCGGGGGGGAGAAGAAAGTCAACCCTTAGGGAAACTCAGATCGGATCCAGATCGGATCGGGCCGGCCTTCTGCACGAGGATGGCGGCGGAGGAGGAGGTCGCCAGTCCGGCGGCGGTGGACGACGGCGGGGCCGGCGTGGCGTGGCGGCGACGGCGGTGAGGCGGCGGGCAGCGGCGGCACCGACGGAGGCGGGCGGCGAGGCGAAGCGCCTGACGGCGGCGGCGGTCGGCGCCGAGCGGGCGGCGAAGTCCGGCGGCGGGTCGCGGACGCGGGCGAGGCGGAGGCGGTCGGCGGCGGCGGCGGCGCAGCCAGGCGCGGCGGGCGAGCGGCGCGGGCGGCGGCGGCGCGCGCGGGCGGCGTGGGCGGAGGGTTTCGCCTGGGCCAGCGGACAGGCGGCGCGGGCGCGGCGGAGGCCACGTGGCGAGGCCGGACTGGCCGCGCCGGGCGCGGACGTGTCCGCGCGACGCGACGTGTCCGTGTGGCGCGATCTGGGGTTTGCTAGGGTTTTGCCCGTGAATTCGGGGAAGGGGTCTATTTATAGGCATAGAGGGAGCTAGGAGAGTCCAAATGGGGTGTAGTTTTTGCCCACACGATCGTGATCGAACGACCGAGGGCATGGAGGGGAGTTAGATGGGTTATTGGGCTGTTTTGGAGGGTTTTTGGGCTGCAACTCAAAAGAGGCCTTTGCGAGAGCGCGGTTAACCGTTGGAGTACCAAACGAACTCCAAATGACCCGAAACTTGACAGTGGTCTACGGTGCTATACCAGGCCACTTGGCAAGGCTCGATCCATTCGAGAATGTTCAACACCCGCACGGAAAAAGAACAAGAGGGGCGCCGGGGAACATAGGAGTGCGGATTGCAAAAGCGGACAACGGGAATATGTTCGGAATCATGAGACGAACGCGTATGCAAATGAGATGCACATGATGACATGATATGAGATGCATGACATGGACAAAATGCAAAACGAAAACAAAACCCAACCACGGAGGGAATATCATAGCACATATCCGAAAATGGCAAGAGTTGGAGTTACAAATATGGAAAGATACATCCGGGGTGTTACACCAGGTGGCTACGCCCTCGTCCTTGAACCCACCATCGTCGCGCCCCAGCATACATGCAAGTTCTCTCGGATCCTCATCGATGGCGGCAGCAGGATCAACATCCTTTACCACGACACCATGACCAAGCTTAGCCTCAAGGCCAAAGACTTAGAGCTGACCCGGGCGCTCTTTCACGGCATCGTGCCCGACCTCTCCTGCTCCCCGATCGGTCGGATCCGACTCGACGTCCTGTTCGGCACCCACGACCAGTTTCGACGTGAGCCGCTCTGGTTCGAGGTAGTGGACATGTCCATTGCGTATCACGCGCTGCTGGGCCAGTCCGTGCTTGCCAAGTTCATGGCGGTCCCCCACTACGCGCTCCAGATCCACTTCGCCGCCTCCAACAACGCTGCCGAGTATGAAGCCCTTGTGCATGGCCTCCGGCTTGCCAAGGAACTCGGTATCCGATGCATCCTGTGCTATGGTGACTCAGACCTGGTGGTGGAGCAGTGTTCCAGAGAGTGGGACGCTCGCGACGCCAACATGGCCAGCTACCACTTCCTTGTCTAGCTGCTGTCTGGCTATGTCGCTGGCTGCGAATTCTTCCATGTACCATGAGCAGAAAACAAAGGTGCCGACACGCTAGCCAAGATCAGCTCATTCAGCAGGCCATACCGGCCGGCGTCTCCCTTGAGCACCAGCATAAGCCGTCAGTCAAGCCGTCTCCGGACTCAGAATCCATCATCATCCCAAACGACCCGATCGCGCATTGACCCATCATGGGGACTGCTAAACCCGGCCCGGGGGCTACTGAACCTGGCCTGGGGGCTGCTGAACCAGGCCTGGGGGATGCTGAACCCGGCCCGAGGGCTACCACGACCGACCAGACAGATGTCGACTCCAACCCGGCACCGGGGCGCTGAGCCCGGCCTAAAGGTTGCCCCACCCTACCCGTCCGCCATCGTCCCCAAACCGGGGGCTGCCACCTGTAGCTCGGGGGCAGCCACCCCGGAACCCGCACTCGTGGACGTCTTCTCCATAGTGACGGCTCCATCATGGGCCCTGCACATCTCGGAGTTCCTGGAGAACAGGGTTCTTCGCATGGACGAGACCGAGGCCCCGCAGATCCAACACCGAGCATCCACCTACAGCATCATCAACAACGGGCTCGTCAAGCGCAGCACAATAGGCGTTTTCGAGCGCTGCATTGAGCAAGACAAGGGGATAGAGATCCTCCTCGACATACATCAGGGCGAGTGTGGGCACAATGCCGCCTTGAGGTCCCTGGTGGCCAAGGCTTTCCGCCATGGTTTCTACTGGCCCACGCCCTCCAAGATGATGAGGACGAGCGCGTTGCCGCAGCGCGCCGGCATGCGCCCCGGCAACCTCCACCCTGCTTGCCCACGTCCCTGACGCCTTGGATGCCACCAATAGCGCCACGCAGCCCCCTGGACCCCCCTCGACCTCTCTCCCGTGCTCATCCCCCTCCTCTGCTCTCCCTCCCTCTCATGGCCGAGCGACTCCCAGCACCACCAACGACCACCGCAGCCACCGGCCACCCCATGCCTCGCCGACGCGCCAAGAAGATCCGCCACGATGCCCTCTTCCTCCTCGAGGAGCTACACTTCACCGGGAGCTCTGCATCACGGTCCCGCCATCGTTTTCCTCCTTGGATCACCGGAGATCTTCTCCGCCGTTCCGCCTGCACCGGACCTTTCATGAGCCGCTGAGACCTCCGACGACCTCTCTATGAGCTCCTCCACCTCTTCCCCTCGCTCCTGTGCTTAGCTTCTCACCGTAGCCGTCATTTTGATGATGATTGAATCACGCAGCCGCCTAAGCTCCTCACCGTCGTGGCCACGGTCACCGTAGCCTCCAACCGAGTTCACCCACGTGCTTGCTGTGCCGTGTAGGTGCCGTGGGAGCCAAGCACACAACACCACGACCACCGTAGCCTTGTCCCTGAGCTCGGCCGAGCTCCGGCTGCCGCTGCCGTTGCCACCGCCATCGTCTTATACCACCCCGGCCCAAGCTAACCCCACCAGTCGATGCGCGCGAGCTCCAGCTCCTCGTAGATGGGCTTAGCCACCGATTTAGTCGCCGGAGGTCAAATCCTGAGCCCCTCTGCCGTCTCGGGCTCCACCGGCAACGAGCCGTGGACCAAGTCTGGTGATTTTGACTCGTTTAACCTAGGGTTTGACCCCTGCAGGGTCACTGACGCGTGGGCCCGCCCATGTGATTTCTTAGTTAGGTTTAGGTTAGTGCTAATTAACCCTGATGATTAGTCTAGATGCTGACATGTGGGCCCAGGCCCTATTTAACCAAGATTAGTGCTTAACCTAACACTAACTAACTCTGTTAGTTACTCCCTCCGTTCCTAAATATTTGTCTTTTTAGAGATTTCAACAAGTGAGTACATACGGAGCAAAATGAGTGAATCTACACTCTAAAATATGTCTACATACATCCGTATGTGGTAGTTCATTTGAAATGTCTAGAAAGGCAAATATTTAGGAATGGAGGGAGTAGTTTTTACATGGACCTTTGGGCCCCACTGGTCAGGATTGACCTAGACCAGCCTGTTGACCTGCTGACGTCACTCATACGTCATGCTGACGCGGTAAATATTTTCTATGATTCAAAATAACTCGGAAATGATTTATTTATTTCAGAAAATATCCAAAAATTCTAAAATTCATAGAAATTCAACCATAACTCCAAATGAAATAATTTATATATGAAAAATCCAATCTATCCATCTGTACTGGTTTTATGCATGTTTAAACAACTTCACCTTGCTATTAGATCAAAACATGATAATGCACTATTTGAATTCATAGTTTGAGTTTGGAGTTGAACCTTGGTTCAAAATGACTCAAGCCCATCTGGTTGTAGTTGCATTAGCTCAAATCACAGCATATTTCCATGTCATGATCATGCATCATATTTTGCATTGCATTGATGGAGTTCTTCCTTGTTTGCCGGTATTTGTCCCCTCTCAGTAGACGTGTTCCGACGATGAGTTCGATGACACCGATGAAGAGCTATACTATCTTCAGAAGTGCCAGGCAAGCAAAAACCCCTTGTTAATTCAGATACAATCCCACACTCTCTCTCCTCCTCTCTCTTACTGCATTAGGACAACATCCTTTCAACTGTTACATGCTGCGGTAGTTGAACCCCTTCTCCTCTGCATGACCTGCCATTGCCACAGTAAATAGATGAAACCCACTAGCATTAGTAGGAGTTGTTTGAGCCCTGATGTGCCTACTCATTCATGTTTTTTTGTCATGCCTACTACTTCTTAGAGTTGGGTCAGGTCTGATTCATCGGGAATGAATTGGAATGTTGTGAACATGTCCTAATGTTGAGAGTTGAGTGTGTGAACACGATTTGGTAAAGGTAGCGGTGAGAGGCCATGTAGGAGTACATGGTGGGTTGCCTCATTGAAGCCATCCTCAGGAACTGAGTTCTGTGTTTGTGATCCATGAAGAGTTGCTACCACACATTGGGCTCGGGGCACTCCAAGCTCCCTCGACTTATTAATCAACCTGATCTCTATCTAGGAGTTGCAACTAGTTTTTGGTGTTTGTAGGTAGTGCTTGTAGTCTACAAAGTGGCACCCGGTATAGGTGGGCTTGGGACAGACTAGGTGCAGTGGCACAGTGTACCAAGTGGCACCCGGATGGTGGGCTTGGGAACCCTGCTTACATCGTTTGGGGCCATGAGCGACACCCCGACCAGATCTCCTTGTGGATGGAACCCGAATAGGCGATAAACCTGGACTAGAGACTTGTGTGGTTAGTCACGTCGTGGCCGACACCCTCGCCAGGCATCCGCTTGCAGGTTGCCGAGATACAAGATGTGTACATGGCGGTAAGTGGCGAGAGCGTGTGTGAAGAAGTACACCCCTGCAGGGCTAACATGATCTATTCGAAGAGGCGCGTCCGCGGTGAAGAACCTTTGGGTTGCCTATATAGTTCATAGACAAGTGAAAGTGGATACTCTAAAATACGCAAGATAAGCATGAGTGCTATGGATGGCGTTCTCGTAGGGAGACGGGAGTGGATCCATAGTGGTGTATTGGTATGGTGAATTTGTGGACTCGTGTACGCCACCTCAAAAGAGTTACTTGTAGTTGTAGTTTAGGATAGCCATCGAGTCAAAGCTGGCTTGCTGCAGTCAAACTCCACCACCCACTTTATTTATACTGATGCATGTGTAGATAGTTCTGATGTAAGTCTTGTTGGGTACATTTGTACTCACATTTGCTTAATTTATGTTTTTGCAGAGAGATTTCAGTCTTGCTAGTAGTTCCACATGGACTTCGACGTTTAGCTTGTTACCTCAGCTACGATCTTGTGCCCTCAGTGGGATCTTGTAGTTAGTCAGGCTTCTCAGCCCTTTTCATTTATAGTTGTCTGTACTCAGACATGTTAAGCTTTCGCTTGTGCTTTTGGTTTGTATGCTCTGATTGCTGGGTCGTCAGACCCATGTTTGTAATATCTCGCTCCTCGGAGCCTAATGAATAAATACTTTTAGTTGTAGAGTTGTGTTGTGATGCCATCTTGTATTTGCACACATCGGGCATATTGTGTGTATGATTTGAAATGCTTGGTATATGTGGGATCCGACAACCTAGTTGCTTATTCTTTGAAGCCTCTCTTGCCGTGAAATGTCTCCTAGTGCTTCCACTGAGCCATGGTAGCTTGCTACTGCTCCGGAACGCTTAGGCTGGTGGGCATGTATCCTTCTTCGTTCCTGTGTCTGTCCGTTCAGGGAAATGTCACGCGTTGTTCCTTTAAGTCCCTGTAGCTTGCTATGACTTGGGTTTAGACGTTGCTGATTGATACGTTCCTTGCTGGGTCATGTATGCCTGTCCCTGTAAGTTAGTGCCACCTTGGGGTTATGACTAGTCATGTCGGCCCGGGTTCTTTGTCATATGGATGCTAGCGACACTACCATATACGCGAGCCAAAAGGCGCAAACGGTCCCGAGCCTGGTACGGTGGCACCCGTGGGAATACCGTGCATGAGGCCGCAAAGTGAAATGATGTGTTACATGCTAGATTGGTGTGACTTAGGATCGGCGTCCTACCAGGCGACCTCTCTGGCGCCCTCTCCGGCAGGACAGCGAGAGTCCCCTGCGGTGCCACAAACTGCGACGCCCCACCTGTTGGCGCCTGAGGTGCCTCCTCCGGCGCCACCCGTGCCGCCTCCCGAAAGACGGCGTCGCCGCCGCTAGCCTCGGCCTCCGCCCGCTCGACCACGTTGGCCCGTGGCAGGGTGTCCTCCCCGATCACCACGACCTCTCGGTCGAGGTCCACCACCTCCGCGCGGTTGTCGTCACCGCGCTCCCCCTGTGATGGTGGCATGAAGACCGTCGCTGCCAGCATCTCAGGCCACGCCGGCTCCTCGCTGGCTCGCGCCCACGTTGCGGCGGCGCTGGCCCAAGCCCGCGAAGAATCTGCCTCCAGCTCCACCACGACCCGGTTCCGGTCCCGCCAGGCCAAGCCCTCGGCGTCAACCGGGTCCACGCCGAGGTCCAGATTGGCGTCCTCCTCCTCCCGCTCAATGACGCTGGACCGGGTCTTCCAGAACAAAGCGCCACCAAGGGACGCAGCCTCCGACGCCGCCACCATAAGCTATACCGGTGACCTGAAGCACAACAAAGTGAAAAAGCAATAATCAAGCGATGCCGCTCGGCTTCTCGACAGAATTCACTAGAAGAAAACTAATCCGGGTATCACGTGAACCGGTGGCCTTTCCGGCGCCGCCTACGGGCCGCGCCGCCTCTTCTTGGCAGGCTGCTTCATGCCGGCTGCCAGATCCGCCTTACGCTTCGCGGCCGGATTCCGGGGCGCCACGTCCCCCTTCCCATGCGGTCGGCTAGCCGCCGCTGCTCCGCGAGAGGACCCGGCCGCAACCGCGTCGCCGCCTCCTCCCCTCGCTGCCACTGCATCAACGGTCTTCATTAACACATTTGCCGATGGCGGGCATCTCAACAAGTCAAACGCAAAAATTTCTCACTCGCGTGGCACTTCGTTCCAGCGTCGGCGTCATCTGCCTCCGGCTCCTTGGGCCACCCTGCCGCCTCCTCCGAGCCGGCCCGCGCCATCTGCGTCAGTGCCTGGTCATATGGATGCCGGATGGCTTTCGGTAGCACATCCCTCATCGCGTCGGGGCGAATGAGAAGACGAGAAACAGTAAAATACGAATACCAAGGACTCACCAGCGGAGCCGGGCACGCCTGGCTGTATGGAGTCTTCCCGAACTCCTAGTCCTCCATCAACCAGGCCTTGGAGATGTCGTTGACCCGGTGGGCGACCTGATTCACCCCCAGGCACAAGTTTGACATCCTGGTGGAGTCTTGGAGGCCCATCATCAAGCCGATGTTGTGTGAGCGGTGCTGCAGCGGCAGCACCTGGCGCGTGATGAAGGCGGCGATGAGATCTATGCCGCTGAGCCCCTCCCACTCATTCATTTCCACCACCCGCTAGCACAGGTTGAGCACCTCCTGCAGCGGGTGCTTGGGGAAGTAGGTCCAGTTCCCTTCTCCTGTGGCATCACGTCGGCAAAAGGCGGGAGGTTGATCCGGTGCACGCTGAGGTTGCGGACGTAGAAGAAGCAGTTCTGCCATTTCTTGGTAGAATCCTCCAGCGGCTTCTTAGGGCACCACCCACGCTCCCCGCACGCCCGCCTCGAGATGATGGCGGCCCCGCAAGAATACATTTTGTCGGTGTACTAAAGTAGGGGTACCTTAGTATCCCGAACTTGTGCACGGGCAGTCGTAGCGTCCCGCGGCAAGGCTTGCCGGGCGTCCGCCAAGATCCTCTGCCATTCCTATTGATGCCATTCAAGAACAAAGTGTTTAACTGAGAAGACAAAGCCCCGGCAAGACCCTGGTGGCGCCCCTAACGGTCGTTTCTTGCACTATTTGGGCGACCGGACGGGCATTAAATGCCCTTGTCCCCTGCCGTCAGAGTTAGGTAGGGGGGACTATAGATAGCGGTTGTACCAACCCCTCTTTTTTACTTTTTTTACCCCTTTCTCTACGTTGCCACCTGTCGGTGACCCCTTTAGCCTATAAAAAGGAGGCCCATGCGCACGTAGAGGGGGTTCGACTCATTCGAAACTACAACACACCCACACTCTCGAGCAAGAACAGAATATAAACACAAAGCAGCAGTAGGAGTTTTGTCTCTCCGGAGAGCTCCGAAGCTGGGTAAAATCTCTCGCGTGCTTCGCCTCGATCTGCTCTTCGTGCGCCCTCCGCTCCCTTGCCGGACTGAAAGGGGCCCTGCCCCATAGGTGTTCGTTTCCCACAACATCTTTGGCGCGCCAGGTAGGGGTGCGTTGAGGTTGTGCGAACCTGATCCGGTGTTCGTGCGCGCTACATAAACATCTTCATCGATATGCCACCGAAGAAGAAGGCTTCGGAGGTGGCCGCTCCATCCACATCGATCCTACCGCCACTGGAGCAAACTGGCGGTGGGGTAGACGCCGGCGGAGGAGCGGGCGCCGACGGGGGGACTCACGTCGTCACCAGGTCCAAGGACAAGGCCCCGCAAGCTTCGGCGTCTATACATACACCGCACCCCTCCCAGGAGGTGCAGGATGGGCAACGCCATGGTGCTCCTAGCACCGTACTCGCGTTGGAACAAGGCCAAGCTGGTGGGTCGCGGGACGCTCAAGGCCAACATGTGAGTCAACACACTGGCACGAGCGCAGTACGGTCGCCTGGACGAGATGTTGCTCCTTCTAACACTGTTAGAAGTTTGAGCATATCCCGCTCCTCGCGTCGTTCGCCACCGCCGCCCAAGACTCCAGAGGAAGTGCTGGCCCGAGCCCAGCTGCTTCTAGATTACCCTCCAGCGCCAGACAAGATCGACGACTGGAGGGCCACCATTCAGAGCCTCATCGGCTTCGCTAACGGCGACAAGCCCCGGCAACCGAGCACATCGAAGCCCCGGCAAGACGCCCAGGTGCAAGCCGACGCCGACAAGACCGCTGGGGGTGCCACCACCGTGCACTCCCCGCCCCGAAGGCCAAGATCGCCGACTCGCCGGGCTAACCTCGACACCGATTCCACCGCGTCGTCGGACCCGCGAGCTCGTCACGATCAGCGCCAAGTTCTCCAATAACGACGACACGAAGACGCTCGTACTCGCATCGAGCGCCCACTGTTGATATGCATGCGCCAGGGGAACCAGGCGACTTGTCGTACGCGGTAGGTTGCCCTGCGTTCACCCGTGAGCTGCGGCAGGTCCAGTGGCCTAGTACCAAGAACTTCAAGCCAGACGTACCCGAGAAGTACGATGGCAGGATACATCCGTCGGAGTTCCTCAGCGTCTACACCATCGCGGTGCAGGCTGCCGGGGGACGCAACGAGAAGATCCTCGCCAACTACTTCCCGCTAATGCTCAAGCCCAACGTTAGATCTTGGCTCATGCACTTGCCGGACAAATCCATCTCTTCGTGGGCGGACATGTGCCATCAGTTTGTCGGCGCCTTCACAGGCGGCCACAAACCCCATGGCCAGGAGAGCAATCTTCATCTGCTCGCCCAGAAAGAAGGAGAACCCCTGCGCAAGTGTCACACCCTGCATTTTGTAACATTTCATTTTCATTAATAAAGCATGAAAATTTGGACAAACAAAAACATTTTGCATTATTTGGCTTTTATTTGGAGTTGGTTTTCTCTTTGTGTTTCTTTTCAAGTGCTCCTTATAGTCAACTACTCTACCCTCTATATTTCATCTCCTTACCCCAAGATCCTGACCAATGACCATGCCATGTGTATAGTGCTATATGGAATTTTCTTACAAAAATATTTGGCCAGAAAGTATTTTCTAAATTTAGTTTTCCAAAAACCCCTGAATTGAGGGTTGCACTGCAAGTACTTAATTAAGGGCAGTAAAAATCTTTCCAAAAATATATTTGACTCATATTAGATATAGGATTCCCAGAAACCACAAAAATATAATTTTAAAAGTTGTTTTACTATTTTATTTAAAAGCTTTTTCTTAAGGCCAGAAATGGTCTTTAATAGGGAAAAATTATTTTGTTGTTTTAAAAATATTTGACAAAAATCTGGGAGACTCAGTGGACATATATTTTCCATATATATGAGTTTCAACACATGGTCATGTTAAAAATATTGGTCAAATCCCTCTAAAACCCTTCCTGGATATTTCAAGCTTTTGAAATATTTACAAAGGAAATATTCTCCAAAAATTCCAGGAAAATTCTATCGTGTCACATATGACATATTAGATGATCTTGCCAAGTCTCATGACTTGGAGAACAAGATAACATCATCAAAACCCCTCAAAACCATTTCTGTCCATTCTGAAGTTTGATCAACTTTACATTGCCAAATGTGTCCAAATGTGCTCAAACTTGGTGAACATGCTTCATTGGTCCAATGATGCATCTAGACCAAATGGCACAGGTTGGAGAAGAGGAAATCTTGGTCAAAGTGCCTCAAAACTCTCTCTGACCAGAATCAAGTTTGAACTACTTTGCACTACCAACTTCTTCTCCAAGACCCCAACTTTGGTGAGCCTGATCATATGACCAAATAAGGCCACCACACCAAGTGGTGCAT
Organism: Aegilops speltoides; assembly: GCA_021437245.1. Classification (NCBI taxonomy): domain Eukaryota; kingdom Viridiplantae; phylum Streptophyta; class Magnoliopsida; order Poales; family Poaceae; genus Aegilops; species Aegilops speltoides. The sequence continues at coordinate 228,229,906 of CM038143.1, forward strand.
CAAGGAGAAATGATCTACTCCACTGGATCTACACAAATTCATTTCTGCCCATTTCTAGGGTTTGCAAGAGTTACATTGGCAACCTTGTCCAAATAAGCTCTAAATGGGTGGAAGGCCCTAAATATATGTGACATTTCACCCCATGGAGTATCTTGGCCAGTGGAAGTCATTAGCTTATCCAAAACTCCATCAAACACCTTCTGGCAAATAACTAAAATGCCTATTTTGGCCACTTTCACTAATCTCCTTGAGTTCATCTTTTTACCACAACCCCTCCTCGTTCCTCTCTGTCACTTAGATGCTTTTCTACCCGAGGAAGAAATGAGAAAGAAGGAGGGAACCTCATTTTGTCCTTTCTGGACAACATCTTCCTCTCTCTCTCACAGCCTCTCTCTCTCCCCTTTGCACACCGGAGCATCCAAGGCTCTTTCCTGGTTTTGCTCACTCCCACTGTAGCTCTCAGACACGAGTGGACGCGCACGCGACGCGGGAAAGCCGCGGATGCCGGCCAAAGTCGCGCTCTGGAGCACGTCACTGCGCTCCCGACCGTTGACGCCGCGTCCCCGACCACCTCGTGCTACCCCCGCGCGCCAGTCGATGCCCCTCGGCGTCCGTGACACGCCACCGTGCAGGCCCCCTTATCTCTCCCTCTCTCTCTCCCCTCCTGCAGCGCGTGCCTGACGCCGCCCGGCTCGGCCAATGCTCGTCCTCACACGCACGAGCTCCAGTGTCTCTCCCAGCTCTCTCTTCTTCTGCCTGGCGCCCTACTCCACCCCCACGAACGCCGTGGACAGCCCCATGCCTTCTCCAACGGCCTCCAGAGCCGATCCCGCGGGCGCCCGTAGGCCACGCCTATGGTGAACCGCGGCCAGCCTATATAAGGCAGCCCCGAGTCTCTCTCTTCCTCCCTGTCGCCCCTCCACACTCCCAATCAGCCTCCCGCACCACTCACTTCTCTCCAGAGCCGCCCGAGCTCGAGATCGAGCTCGAGCTCCGCCGCCTCGGGTCGCCGTCGATCTGCGGGTACAGGCCTCCTCCGCCCCTTTTCTCTCTCGATCTGGACCCCCCTCGCCTCACTGATCATTTCCCCCTCCTTTTCCCTCCTTGTAGCTGCCGGAAACGGCCGGAGTCGCCACCTCCCGAAGCACCTCCGCCGCGGACCTCGTCGCTGGCGAACCAGGCTGCACCGGCAACCGCCTCCACCTCCACCCGAACGGCGACTCGTCCCTGAGTTCAACGGTACCTTCCACGCCACCTCCCGTGCCTCTATCGCTGCCGGCGAAGCCGCCGTCGCCTCTGTCCGAGAGGTTGGCGACGACGGCATGGCCAGCTTGTCACCTCACGCCCGACGGGCGGGACCCGCCCGTCGAGTTTAAGCGCCAAGCTGCTGCTGCTCGATCGCCGGGCCGGCCGCTGGCTTGGCCTCTTCTTCTGCCGTGGCCTCTCGCCCCGATGGCACACAGTTTTTTTTTTTCTTTTACATCTTATTTCCAAAAATTCCACAGACAGAATATTTATCCAAATGAATTGATTCCAATTTCTAAATTCCTAGAATATTGCAACCTATTTAATGGTGCAACTTTCATTCAAATCCAACAACCTTTTCTTCTCTCAGATATTTAAATGTGATTTTAGCATTTAAATAAGCCTTTGAAAATCCATATCTCCTATTCTGCTACTCCAGAACCAAAACCAAGACTTGTCCCCTTCCTAGCTTTCCTCCTAGTATTTTACAAAAATAAGTTGACATTTTTCTGAGCACTTTGACTTTTCTGTTTTTATTATTGTCTTATTTTTCCGTTGTTTTCTTGCGACGTTAGATCCCGTGTTTGACGAGGTAGCTGAGTAAGAAGGAGGAGTAGGGCCTGAAGACTTTGAAGATCAAGCCAACCAAGGCAAGCAGCCCTTTGACCATGACTATGAAGTCCCTTTACATGCATGTCATATATAGCTCTTATTCTTGTTGCATCGGAATCATGATGGGTGGGTGAACCACGTGGGTTGGTTGCCTCCGTTATTTTCTCGTTGATACTTCCATTGTGCATGGCCCTACCATCTTATGAGGGTTATGCCGGTGGGAGTAGATAGGATGCTAAGTAATGCTACGCAAAAGGGACGGGGATATGCATGGTGGTGGAGACCAAAATACTTTCAAAACGACTTTTGAAAACCCCATCGGGTGCCACTTATGCCCGAGGGAGATGATGAGAGGGTAACCACTTGATGACGAAGTGGTGTACCGGGGCAAGTGTGTGTTGTTTTCGAAAACGGATTAGATTTAAGATTTGATGACTGTCCCAACCTTACATGCGCGACCACTCTACCCTTATATGGGATAGGGCATTATTGAGTACTTAGACCGATACTAGCTTGGAGCCCGCATTACTAGTGACGGGGGAGAGTTGGTGCTCTCTCTTGGGACGGGGTCGTGCCAGGTAGGGCGGCCATGACTGTTTTCACAGGGCACCGGACACACCGTTGGTACCCCGTGCTTGTGGTATGTGATGAATATGGGAGCAAGGCTCCACAACTTTATGATGTGAAATGTTTGGCACGGGGGTTGCTACCAATCGAGTGGACTCCATGTTAGTGTCGTCTAGGGAAAGGTAGTGATCGGGTGCTTACCCCGGGTACTTGAGGTACCGCGGGTCGTGGATGACACGGAAGTTCCCCGGATCTAGTGGGTAAAGTGTGCAACCTCTGCAGAGTGTAAAACTATTCGAATAGCCGTGTCCACGGTCAAGGACGGTTGGGCGGTGCTGCTGAAACTATGTCCAGAGTTTTCAACCTAGTGTGTGCGATGATGGAGATGACTTGGGTCAAGTCAAAGGACTTGACACGATTGAGATGGGTTGGTGCCCACTCTGTTTATGATAAATGGGTTGGTGCCCATTCTATTTATGTTGATATCTGTGACCAGTTCTCATGGTTACTTGAATTCTCTTGATGCATGCCTTATAGGATGTTGAACATGTCAATGCACTCAAAACTAGCTTTATGCAAAATTTACCTATGTCATGCATTGTTGTACCTTGAACCAAAACATGGGTTGCTTGCGAGTACATTCAAAGTACTCATTGGCTTGCCACCGGTTATTTAATTGACCGTGCATGGAAGAACCGAGTTCAAGAAGAGTTCTTTGGAGACGATCATGCGAACTAGGACGTTTCCCAGTCAGAATGCCTGTAGGGTTAAGGCAGATGGCATGGGTTCTACTTATCGATGACGATTTCCGCTGCTTATGTTTCATTTGATGTTGAGCCCTTAAGGCTTTATCGATGTAAGACTTGACCATAATGGTCACAATTTGTGTAAGACGGTATGTATGGATGTAAGACTCTTGTTATTCAGCTTCTGTGTGTTCAGTGAGCATTGATCTCTGGGATCACTGTACACGTGCATCGGTGATCACGACTTATGAGTCGGGGTCCCCACAGAGCTGGTATTAGAGCCATCCTGACTGTAGGAAGCCTTAGTTAGCATGGACGTTAGTTAGAGCAAGACTATCCCCTAGATTACCCATATACCTATGCTTTATGTTAGTATCCCCAAACATAGGTCACATTCCTTTATTGACCCTTCCCTTTCCACTTTTGTAGATGGCCGCCGTACCCGAGGACTTCCTGACCACTGGGTTTCCCGTGCTTCTTGAGGATAGCCTCGGGAAGTGCCAGCTTCACTCGAGTCCCCACCTTCTCCTACCACGAGCACTGGGTCGACAAAGACCAAGAAGGAGTATCACGTGGAGGTAGTCGTGAGGGCGAACGACTCCCGACGAGCTGGTTCTTTGAGGGACCCCAGATGGCGACACTGCTCCTCGCCGTGGAGATCGCTGCCCTTAAGGCGCCGACTTCGCCTCCGGGATCTCCTGCGGAGATGGAAAGTGAGCCAGCCACTCGATACCTGCCTTATCGTAAGGAAGGTGATGACGAGAGCAGTGCACCAGCACCACCCTTGGACGAGGGACTTTCTCTCCGCTTCTAGACCTACTTCAGCTTGTGTGCCGCAGCCCGCACAACACAGCCTCGGGTCGACGGAGCTTCGGAAGGAACTCCACGAGACCAAGGAGCTCCTCCGCATAGTTCAGATGAAGGCGGACAGGATCAAGAAGGATGGAGCACCCCCTGGATAGCCCGTAGTAGCTTATCGAGGCGGACGACCCCCACAGGTCGCACATGCCAAGGGATCACCTCAGCCACGCCGTATGACGGCAAAGGAGTACCGCAACCTCTTCACGACGCCACCGGCAAAGCAGCGCCGTGTTCAGCTCCTCCACTCCCCCGCTTCCTCAAGCGACGAAGAGACCAAGACCGATGAAGATGAGGAGGAAGACCCAGAGGAGCCAGAATACCCGACCGAGCATTCCACCACTTAGACTCCGTTCAGGACTAGGATAGGCTAGCTCGTAGCCTATGGTAGGATAGGTCGTGTACCCCTTTTGCGAAGTCGAGTCCTTGTAATGGTTCTTATGAAACCATGTTATGTTGTGTTTGCTTTCAACTTGCTTTGATGAAGTCGTACTTTCCCTTCAAGGAACTTGTAAACGACTACTTTTCCCATTTGGTTTTAATGCATGAGTTTGGCCCTTCCGGCCCTTGTTAACTTAAATTTTGTCACACCACCCCCTTACTAGGCATCCCATCTATATTGCTTTCCCTCATTTTATCTTCTCGATCATGAGACCTTGACCGCTCCAACAGGATGCCTGTTGTAACACGTACTGGTACCTCTACCCAGCCGCAAGAAGCCGGAGGTTCTGCTGAGGCGAGCCAGCCAGACCAAGCCCAAGGACGACTCCACCACCACCACCTCCTCCGAGCATGGACATGGCTCAGCTTCTCCAAGCCTTCCGGGAGGAGCGCCAAGCCAACACTGCAGTATTCTAGATGATTGCTCAAGCTGTCAATCGCCAGCCGGCGGACACGGCCATGGACGCTCCACACGGGTGGAGTTCAAGAAGCATGCACCACCCACTTTCATCGAGATCTGCTGAACCCTGGATGCAGCGATCGGGTCCGCACCATTGAGGATCTGCTGGCACTAGTCGGATGCACCGAGGACCGTGATAAAGTGGCGATGCCGCCTTGTCTCGGGGGACTGCCAGAGCTTGGTGGGATGGATTCAAGGATATGCATGTTGAGCAAGACATCACTTGGGACACCTTCAAGACAGAATTCCATAAGGCCCACATTACCTCTGGAATCATGGCCATCAAGAAGCGTGAGTTCCAAGCCCAAGCAAGGTAGTAGCACTTGTCAAGGAGTACATGCGAAGTTCGGTGTTTTCTCAAGGTATGCCCGAGGATGTCAAGACCGATCTTTGCCAAAAGGAGCGCTTCATGGAAGGCCTTAACCGGACTCTGCGACTACGCTTGTTGTGTGTGACCGCCCAACCTTTCTGATCTAGTGAACAAGGCACTCATGCTTGAGGACAAGCGGCGTGCCTTGGATGACACTCGAAGCGCAAGATGATCGCCAAGGGTAGCTCCAAGAAACGAAGCCTCGTCCGTGGCAGCCAGCTCGGTCAAGCCAACCTATCGGCAGCCAAGAGCTCTCTGCACCCGCACCAACTATCCACCCAGCGAAGATGCCAACCCCTGTGCCAGCTTACAACAACCCCAATAACAATGCTGGCAAAGGTGTCATCCCCAACCAAGTCATTTGTTTCGGATGTGGACAGCCAGGGCATTACTCCAAGAATTTCCCCAACAAGAAGCCCGACGCCCCACGCCCCAATGCGCAGAACCCAGGACAAGGCCGTGGAATGCCACCAAGGAACCAAGCTCCCCGCAACTTTCCCAACAACGGCAGGGTCGTGTGAATCATGTCATCATGAAGAAGCCCAGAAGACCGGACGTCGTCTTTGGTAATGTTCTTAGTCAATTCAGCACCAAGAATCGTTTTGTTTGATTCTGGAGCCACGCATTCTTTTGTCACCCAAAGTTTTGCATTAAAAAGTGGCATGACCCCTACACCCCTGAATAACCCTATGGTGGTACAAACCCCCGGAGCGGAGATGAGAGCCAAGATAGGATGTAAAGGAGTCGGGATTACCATTAACGGGGTAGAATTCCTAGCAGACCTTATCATCCTGAAATCACAAGGCTTGGATGTGATCTTGGGAATGGATTGGCTCAGCAAGCACCAAGGCTTGATTGATTGCGCCAACCGGACTGTCACTATGACCAATGGCCGAGGAGTCGAAGTTAAGTTTGCCTCCAACCCCTCCTCTGCTCAAGCCAACCAAGTCAACTGTCTGATGAAGTTGGATTGGAACAAGTGCCGTAGTATCTGAGTATTCCGATGTTTTCCTGATGAGCTACCAGGAATGCCTCCTGACCGAGACATTGAGTTCATCATCGAGCTCATACCCGGAGCAGGACCCATCTATAAGAAGCCTTATAGAATGGGATCGGAGGAGTTAGCAGAATTGAAGAAGCAGCTGGAAGAGCAGCTGAGGAAGGGATTTATCCGCCCTAGTGCCTCCCCTTGGGGATCACCTGTTCTGTTTGTGGTGAAGAAGGACGGTACCATCCGCCTATGCATTGACTACCGCTCCCTCAATGAAGTTACAATCAAGAACAAGTACCCACTTCCCAAGATTGAAGATCTATTTGATCAACTCAATGGGGCCAAGGTGTTCTCCAAGATCGACCTCAGATCTGGGTACTACCAACTGAAGATCAGACCCCAAGATATTCAAGACGGCATTCAGAACAGATATGGCTGTATGAATGCACGGTCATGTCCTTTGGATTGACCAATGCCCCAGCTTACTTCATGTATCTCATGAATAAGGTCTTCATGGAATATTTGGACAAGTTTGTCATTGTCTTCATTGATGACATCCTTGTCTTCTCGAAGTCGGAAGAAGAGCACGAGCAACACTTGAGGATGGTCCTAGACAAGCTTCGAGAGCACCAACTATATGCCAAGTTCAGCAAGTGTGATTCTGGCTGCGTGAAGTTGGATTCTGGGTCATGTTTTAATCGAAGAGGATTGTCGATCGACCTGCTAAGATTGAAGCCGTGGTGAATGGCAATCCCGAGCAATGTGAAGGAAGTCGGCTTCCTCGGACTCATGGGATATTACCGCAAGTTCGTTGAAGGATTCTCAAGCATTGCCCGACCCATGACTCAGCTCTTGAAGAAGGACAAGAAGTTCAATGGACGCCAAAGTGCGAAGAGAGCTTCCAGAGTGAAGAAGAGGCTGACCATCGCCCGAGCTCGCCACGCCCGAGATATACACAAGGAGTTTGTGATATATTGTGATGCGCCAAGAACCGGATGGAGGTGTTCGATGCAAGAAGGCAGAGTCGTAGCCTACCTTTCAAGGCAACTACAACCTCACGAAGAGAACTACGCTACTCATGACCTTGAGCTAGCAGTAGTGGTTCATGCCACAAGACTTGGCGACATTACCTCTTGGGGAAGCGATGTGAGATATACACGGATCACAAAAGTCTGAAGTATATTTTCACCAAAGGGAATTGAACATGAGGCGAGAGAAGATGGCTGGAGTTGATAAAGGATTATGACCTCGGTGTTCAATACCACCCTAGAAAGGCTAATGTGGTAGCAGATCGTTGAGCAGAAGGCTTGCTCCTTGAATGCTATGCTAAAGCACAAGCTACCCGCCTTGTATGAAGAACTTGAAAGCTTGGGTTGGAACTGGTTGCACCAGGATTCTTGGCCAACCTCAAAGTTGCCTACCTTGATGGATGATATCAAGAAAGCTCGAAGGGCATGAGAGTATTGAAGGCATCAAGAGGAAGATCAAGGCAGGCAAAGCCTCAGGATTCTCAGAGGATGAGGAAGGAATTGTGTGGTTTGGGAACCGCATCTGCGTGCCCAACAAGGTTGAGCTCAAGAACCTGATCTTGCAAGAAGCTCATGACAGCCCATATTCCATCCACCCTGGAGGCACCAAGATGTATCAAGACCTGAAGGAAAGATTTTGGTGGCACGGGATGAAAAGGGAGATTGCCACCTATGTTGCAAAATGTGACATATGCCAGAGGGTCAAAGCTGAACATCAGCGACCTGCTGGATTACTCCAACCACTCAAGGTTCTCGAGTGGAAATGGGATAAAGTCGGGATGGATTTCATCACTGGACAACCTAGGTCAAACAAGGGACATGACTCCATCTGGGTCATAGTCGATCATTTGACCAAAGTGGCCCATTTCATTCCTGTTAAGACTACCCACGATGGCAACCAGTTGGCAACTCTCTACATCAACCGAATCGTGAGCCTTCATGGTGTTCCCAAGGAGATTGTGTCGGATCGAGGAACCCGGTTCACCTCAAGGTTTTGGAAGAAATTCCAGGAGGCCATGGGGACCAAGTTGTCCTTCAAAGACGCTTCCACCCACAGACGAGAGGTCAGACCGAGCGAGTGAATCAAATACTCGAAGACATGCTCCGAGCCTGTGTCTTAGCATATGGAGCTAAGTGGGAAGATTGCCTTCCTTTCGCCGAGTTCTCTTACAACAACAGTTATCAGGCAAGCCTTCAGATGGCACCATTTGAAGTGTTATACGGGCGGAAGTGCCGTACACCTCTCAATTGGTCAGAGACCGGAGAAGGACTTGTCTTTGGGCCGGATATCCTTCGTGAAGCAGAAGAGAGAGTCCAGCTTGTCAGAGAGCGTCTAAAGTCTGCCAAGTCAAGACAGAAGAGCTACGCTGACTCACGTCATAGGGACATAAGCTTCCCAGTTGGATACCATGTCTATCTCCGGGTCACCCCTCTCAAAGGAGCCCAGCGCTTCCATGTCAAAGGAAAGCTCGCTCCGAGATACATTGGCCCCTTCAAGATCATGGAACGACGAGGAGGAGTGGCTTATCAGTTGGAACTTCCACCTGAACTTTCCGATGTGCATAACGTGTTCCACGTGTCACAACTCCGAAAGTGCCTCCAAGTTCCAGACAAGCCTGACCTCTACAAAGACGTCAATCACCAAGCCATTGATCTTCAACCTGATTTGACTTATCGTGAGAGGCCCATCTGCATTCTGGATGAGGCTGAATGACGCACTCGAAGCCGCACCATCAAGTACTTCAAGGTCCAATGGAGCAACCACACTGAAGCAGAAGCAACTTGGGAGCGTGAAGACTACCTTAGATCCGAGTTTCCGTATCTCTTCAAAGCCTAGTTTAGGAATCTCGGGGACGAGATTCTTGTAAGGGGGTAGGTCTGTCACACCCTGCATTTTGTAACATTTCATTTTCATTAATAAAGCATGAAAATTTGGACCAACAAAAACTTTTTGCATTATTTGGCTTTTATTTGGAGTTGGTTTTCTCTCTGTGTTTCTTTTCAAGTGCTCCTTATAGTCAACTACTCTACCCTCTATATTTCATCTCCTTACCCCAAGCTCCCCGACCAATGACCATGCCATGTGTATAGTGCTATATGGAATTTTCTTACAAAAATATTTGGCCGAGAAAGTATTTTCTAAATTTAGTTTTCCAAAACCCACGAATTGAGGTTTGCAACTTTGCAAGTACTTAATTAAGGGCAGTAAAATCTTTCCAAAAATATATTTGACTCCTATTAGATATAGGATGCCCGAAACCACAAAAATATAATTTTAAAAGTTGTTTTACTATTTTATTTAAAAGCTTTTTCTTAAGGCCGAAATGGTCTTTAATAGGAAAAATTATTTTATTGTTTTAAAAATATTTGACAAAAATCTGGGAGACTCATGGACATATATTTTCCATATATATGAGTTTCAACACATGGTCATGTTCAAAATATTGGTCAAATCCCTCTAAAACCCTTCCTGGATATTTCAAGCTTTTGAAATATTTACAAAGGAAATATTCTCCAAAATTCCAGGAAAATTCTATCATGTCACATATGACATATTAGATGATCTTGCCAAGTCTCATGACTTGGAGAACAAGATAACATCATCAAAACCCTCAAAACCATTTCTGTCCATTACGAAGTTTGATCAACTTCACATTGCCAAATGTGTCCAAATGTGCTCAAACTTGGTGAACATGCTTCATTGGTCCAATGATGCATCTAGACCAAATGGCACAGGTTGGAGAAGAGGAAATCTTGGTCAAAGTGCCTCAAAACCCTCTCTGACCAGAATGAAGTTTGAACTACTTTGCACTACCAACTTCTTCTCCAAGACCCCAACTTTGGTGAGCCTGATCATATGACCAAATAAGGCCACCACACCAAGTGGTGCATCAAGGAGAAATGATCTACTCCACTGGATCTACACAAATTCATTTCTGCCCATTTCTAGGGTTTGCAAGAGTTACATTGGCAACCTTGTCCAAATAAGCTATAAATGGGTGGAAGGCCCTAAATATATGTGACATTTCACCCCATGGAGTATCTTGGCCAGTGGAAGTCATTAGCTTATCCAAAACTCCATCAAACACCTTCTGGCAAATAACTAAAATGCCTATTTTGGCCACTTTCACTAATCTCCTTGAGTTCATCTTTTTACCACAACCCCTCCTCGTTCCCCTCTGTCACTTAGATGCTTTTCTACCGAGGAAGAAATGAGAAAGAAGGAGGAACCTCATTTGTCCTTCTGGACAACATCTTCCTCTCTCTCACAGCCTCTCTCTCTCCCCTCTCGCACACCAGTGAGCATCCAAGGCTCTTTCCTGGTTTTGCTCACTCCCACTTTGTAGCTCTCGGACACGAGTGGACGCCTTGTGACGCTGGAAAGCCATGGATGCCGGCCAAAGTCGTGCTCTGGAGCACGCCATCTGCGCCCCGACCGTTGACGCCAGCATCCCGACCACCTCGTGCTACCCCAGCGCCCGCCGATGCCCCTCGGCGTCCGTGACACGCCACCGTGCAGGCCCCTTGTCTCTCCTCTCTCTCCCCTCCTGCGGCAGCGTGCGACGCCGCCTGGCTCGGCCAATGCCCGTCCTCACACGCGCGAGCGCCAGTGTCTCTCCCAGCTCTCTCTCCTTCTCCCTGGCGCCCTACTCCACCCCCACGAACGTCGTGGACAGCCCCGTGCCTTCTCCAATGGCCTCTAGAGCCGATCCCGCGGGCACCCGTAGGCCACGCCTACGGTGAACCGCGGCCAGCCTATAAAGCAGCCCAGTCTCTCTCTTCCACCTGCCGCCTCCACACTCCCAATCAGCCTCCCTTTCTCACCTCTCTCTTCTCCAGAGCCGCCCGAGCTCGAGATCGAGCTCGAGCTCCGCCGCCTCGGGTCGCCGTCGATCTGCGGGTACAGGCCTCCTCCGCCCCTTTTCTCTCATGATCTGGACCCCCCTCGCCTCACTGATCATTTCCCCCTCCTTTTCCCTCTCTGTAGCTGCCGGAAATGGCCGGAGTTGCCACCTCCCGAAGCACCTCCGCCGCGGACCTCGTCGTCGGCGAACCAGGCTGCACCGGCGACCGCCTCCACCTCCACCCGAACGGCGACTCGTCCCTGAGTTCAACGGTACCTTCCACGCCACCTCCCGTGCCCTATATCGCCACCGGCGAGCCCGCCGTCGCCTCTGTCCAGAGGTTGACGACGATGGCCGCAGGCCAGGCTTGTCAGCCTCACGCCCCGACGGGCGGGACCCGCCCGTCAGGTTTAAACGCCAAGCGCGACGCTTGCCTTGCTGCTCAGCTCGGGCCGGGCCATTGGCCGGGCCTCCTTTGCTGTGGGCCTCTCTGGCCCAGTGGCACATCGCCGTTTTTCTTTTTCTTTTTCTGTCTTATTTCCAAAAATTCCACAGGAAAGAATATTTATCCAAATGAATTGATTCCAATTTCTAAATTCCTAGAATATTGCAACCTATTTAATGGTGCAACTTTCATTCAAATCCAACAACCTTTTCTTCTCTGTAGATATTTAAATGTGATTTTTAGCATTTAGATAAGCCTTTGAAAATCCATGTCTCCTATTCTGCTACTCCAGAACCAAAACCAAGACTTGTCCCCTTCCTAGCTTTCCTCCTAGTATTTTACAAAAATAAGTTGACATTTTTCTGAGCACTTTGACATTTCTGTTTTAATTATTGTCTATTTTTCCGTTGTTTTCTTGCGACGTTAGATCCCGTGTTTGACGAGGTAGCTGAGGAAGAAGGAGGGGCAGGGCCTGAAGACTTTGAAGATCAAGCCAACCAAGGCAAGCAGCCCTTTGACCATGACTATGAAGTCCCTTTACATGCATGTCATATATAGCTCTTATTCTTGTTGCATCGGAATCATGATGGGTGGGTGAACCACGTGGGTTGGTTGCCTCCGTTATTTTCTCGTTGATACTTGCATTGTGCATGGCCCTACCATCTTATGAGGGTAATGCCGGTGGGAGTAGATAGGATGCTAAGTAGTGCTACGGAAAAGGGACGGGGATATGCATGGTGGTGGAGACCAAAATACTTTCAAAACGACTTTTGAAAACCCCATCGGGTGCCACTTATGCCCAAGGGAGATGATGAGAGGGTAACCACTTGATGACGAAGTGGTGTACCGGGGCAAGTGTGTGTTGTTTTCGAAAACGGATTAGATTTAAGATTTGATGACTGTCCCAACCTTACATGCGCGACCACTCTACCCTTATATGGGAAAGGGCATTATTGAGTACTTAGACCGATACTAGCTTGGAGCCTGCATTACTAGTGATGGGGGAGAGTTGGTGCTCTCTCTTGGGACGGGGTCGTGCCAGGTAGGGCGGCCATGTCTGTTTTCACAGGGCACTGGACACACCGTTGGTACCCCGTGCTTGTGGTATGTGATGAATATGGGAGCAAGGCTCCACAACTTTATGATGTGAAATGTTTGGCACGGGGGTTCCTACCAATCGAGTGGACTCCATGTTAGTGTCGTCTAGGGAAAGGTAGTGATCGGGTGCTTACCCCGGGTACTTGAGGTACCGCGGGTCGTGGATGACACGGAAGTTCCCCGGATCTAGTGGGTAAAGTGTGCAACCTCTGCAGAGTGTAAAACTATTCGAATAGCCGTGTCCACGGTCAAGGACGGTTGGGCGGTGCTGCTTAAACTATGTCCAGAGTTTTCAACCTAGTGTGTGTGATGATGGAGATGACTTGGGTCAAGTCAAAGGACTTGACACGATTGAGATGGGTTGGTGCCCACTGCTTATGATAAATGGGTTGGTGCCCATTCTATTTATGTTGATATCTGTGACCAGTTCTCATGGTTACTTGAATTCTCTTGATGCATGCCTTATAGGATGTTGAACATGTCAATGCACTCAAAACTAGCTTTATGCAAAATTTACCTATGTCATGCATTGTTGTACCTTGAACCAAAACATGGGTTGCTTGCGAGTACATTCAAAGTACTCATTGGCTTGCCACGGTTATTTAATTGACGGGCATGGAAGAACCGAGTTCAAGAAGAGTTCTTTGGAGACGATCATGCGAACTAGGACGTTTCCCAGTCAGAATGCCTGTAGGGTTAAGGCAGATGGCATGGGTTCTACTTATCGATGACGATTTCCGCTACTTATGTTTCATTTGATGTTCAGCCCTTAAGGCTTTATCGATGTAAGACTTGACCATAATGGTCACAATTTGTGTAAGACGGTATGTATGGATGTAAGACTCTTGTTATTCAGCTTCTGTGTGGTCGGTGAGCATTGATCTCTGGGATCACTATACACGTGCATCGGTGATCACGACTTATGAGTCGGGGTCCCCACAGCAAGTACATACAGAGATTCAGCCAGGTGCAGCGCAACATCCTAGACGTCCACCCTGTCGCGGTTATCAGCGCGTTTCATCAGAACGTACGTATCCGCAGGATGAGGGAGGAGATGGCGATGTGCAAAATCAGACATGTCAGCGAGCTATATGCTCTGGCCGACAAGTGTGCACGTGCTGAGGAGGGGAGGAAACTCCCCGGAGAGAACGCAGGAGCAGAATGGTCTGACAGTGAGGATGCCGCCCCGGCAAAGAAGAACCGGAGGCGGAATAATAGGAAGAGGAAAGCTAAGGATGTGCTAGTTGTCGAGCAGTCCGGCAACGGAGGTGGCGCCGAGAAGGCCAAGGCTAGTGACTTAGGCGAGGCTGTGGTAGCCGCCGACAAGCAGGACGGCTCCGGCAAGCAGTACTGCAAGATCCACCGCACCAAGGGCCATGACCTCCAGGCCTGCAAGAAGGTTGAGCAGGTTGTAGAACTACAGAAAGCTGAGTACGAGCGCCGCGACAAGGAGAAGGCCCAGGAAGGTGGGGGAGGATCCGGCAAGAAGCGTCCCGCCCGGGGAGGGCGCCGCGGCAAGGCCAAGCAGCGGCAAGGAGACAGGCCTCCCCGCGGCCGCGACAAGGACGAGGATGAGGACGAAGATGAAGAAATGGATGAGGATGAGGCCGATGAGCAGGAGTTTCAGAAGGCAACGGAGGTTTTGTGCGTCGACGGTGGTGCCTCTCTGCATACCTCGCACCGCCAACTCAAACAGTGGGTGCGGGAAGTAAATGCAGCGGAACCGTCTGTTGAGTCGCGCAAGCCCCTGAAGTGGTCCAGCACGCCCATCATCTTTGATGTTGAGGATCACCCTGATCGCATAACTGCGGTCGGGTGCTTGCCGATGTTGGTTTCACCAACAATCCGCAACCTCAAGGTCACGAAGATGCTGGTTGACGGTGGGGCCGGCCTGAATATGATCTCTTCCGCGGTGCTCAAGAAGCTCCAGATCCCCGACAGTGAGCTCGAAGAGACCGGCACTTTTCAAGGAATTAACCCGGGAAGGAGCAAGCCGAAGGGGAAGATCACGCTGCCAGTAACGTTTGGCAGCGAGCTGAACTTTAGGACAGAGAGAGTCACCTTTGACGTGGCTGATTTCCCATTGCCATACAATGGGATACTTGGCCGTCCAGCGCTTGCCAAGTTCATGGCAGCCTCTCACTACGCCTATAACGTGCTCAAGATGCCTGGTCCGATAAGTGTTATTTCTGTCCCTGGCGACAAGAAAGATGCACTTATCTGTACCGACAAGATCTACCGGGGAAGCGGCAGCCGCAGCGAACACAAACCACTTGCGCTGAAGCTCCGGGGAAGAAGAAGACCAAGTCCGGCAAGAGTAGCTCTGATGCCCACTCCGGCAAGCGCACCTCTTAGGAGTGCTGCGCTACCATCGAGGACGCACCATCGAGCTCCACCGGCAAGTGCAAGAAGGCAAAGACAGCTTCACAAGAGACCAAGAAAGTGGCCGCCAAGGAGGGCGGCAGATCGGTGGTACCTTCACCATCGATTGCCACGCTTGACCCTAAATAAGAAAGCGCGCACGTTGCTTTCCTGCGGGCGAATGTCGATGTGTTTGCATGGCAACCATTTGACATCCCCGGTGTTCCCAGGAAAGTAATTGAGCACCACCTTGCCGTCTACCCTCACGCGCGGCCCGTCAAGCAGAGAGTCAGGAAGCAAGCGGTGGAACGTCAAGAATTCATTGCAGAAGAGATCAAGAAATTGGAAGCAGCAGGCCTGGTCCGAGGAGTACTCCATCCAACGTGGTTAGCCAATCCAGTAGTCGTGGGCAAAGCGAACGGGAAGTGGAGGCTTTGTATTGACTTCACTGATGTTAATAAAGCTTATCCCAAGGATCCATTTCCCTTGCCGCACATTGACCAGATTGTCGACTCCACGGCAGGATGTGATCTGCTTTCATTCCTTGATGCATACTCAGGATATCATCAGATTTTCATGGCAGAAGAGGATGAAGAGAAAACCGCATTCATTACTCCATGTGGCACGTACTGCTTTGTACGGATGCCTTTCAGACTAAAGAATGCTGGTTCGACATTTGCAAGAGTAGTCAGTCATGCTTTTGACCCACAGTTGCACAGGAATGTAGAAGCTTACATGGATGACATAGTGGTCAAGAGCAAGGACAGAGAAACGTTGATCCAAGATTTGGACGAAACCTTCACAAATCTGCGCAAGATCAATCTCAAGTTGAACCCCGAGAAGTGCGTGTTCGGAGTTCCTTCCGGCAAACTTCTCGGGTTCTTTGTATCCCAGAGGGGGATTGAAGCTAATCCCGACAAGATCAAGGCCATTGAGCAGATCGAAGCACCGAAGCGCGTCAAGGATGTACGAAGGCTTGCCGGCTGCGTTGCTACTCTCAGCAGGTTCATTTCCAAGTCTGTTGAACGGGCCCTGCCGTTTTTCAAAATTTTGAAAAAGGCAGGTCCAATGAAATGGACTCCAGAAGCGGAGGCTGCGCTGCAAGACTTGAAGAAATATTTGTCCTCCATTCCAATACTTTTCGCACCTAAGCCACAAGAGAAGTTGCTGCTATACCTAGCGGCAACCAATCAAGTGGTTAGTGCTGCGTTAATGGCGAGAGGAGGCGGATGATGAGCCAGCGGCAAGGCAAGCACATCCAGCGACAAGCGGGGCTTCCCGACAAGCTCAGTCCCGACAAGGATAGGTGCATGCAGCGGAGGAAGAGAAACAAAAGAAGATGGTGCAGCGCCCGGTGTATTTTGTCGGTTCCCTTCTGCAGGGGCTAGATCAAGGTACTACGGAGTGTAGAAGTTGCTTCGGCCTTCTCATGGCCTCGAGGAAGCTGCGCCATTACTTTCAAGCACATGAGATCACAGGTTGTCACTCGCTTTACGTTGAAGAGGATCTTGCAAAATCTAGAAGCAATAGGCGGGATTGTCGGTGGGCCTTTGGAATTGTCAAGCTTTGGCCTCAAGTTTGAGAGTACCTCAACTATCGAGCCGAGCATTGGCAGAATTCATAGCAGAATGGGCGCCAACACCGATGAACAAACTCCGAGGCGAGCATCCCCATCAAGGAAGCGAGCAAAGAATGGATCATGTACTTTGATGGCGCCTTCTCGCTGCAAGGCGCCCGATCTTGCGCGTGCTACTTGTCGCACCCACCGGAGAGCACCTCAAGTCGTGGTCGGATGCACTTTCCCAAGGAGCAAGCAACAAACAATACTGCAGAGTATGAAGGCTTGCTTGCCGGACTCAGGATCGCCCCGGACCTTGGGATCAAGAAGCTTATTGTCAGGGGTGACTCGCAGCTTGTCGTCCGTCAAGTGAACAAAGATTATCAAAGTCCGTTGATGGAAGCCTACATTGATGAAGTGAGGAAGCTAGAAGAACATTTTGATGGCCTGCAGATGGAACATGTTCCGAGAGCTCAGAACGACATTGCAGACGACCATCAAAGTCGCCACACTCAAGTTACACATGGAACCAGGAATTTTTGTGCTCAAGCTGACTCAACCATCAGTAACACCATCAAGCTGAATGAGCAAGAAGAGGAAGTTGATTCTTGGCGACTACTTTCGGTAGAGCTCCCGAAGCCGCCGTCAAGAAGGTCCCCAAGATCAACACAAAGAGTGTTGAGGGGCAGTCTGCTCCGACAAGCCCTAGGGTTTGTTTCGTTGAAGCAGACGCTCCCGACAAGTTGTCTCCCGACACGCTTGCCGTGGAGCATCACGCTCCGGCTGAATCGTAGCAGATCATCCATTTCCTTCAAACAG
Source organism: Aegilops speltoides (assembly GCA_021437245.1). Taxonomy (NCBI): domain Eukaryota; kingdom Viridiplantae; phylum Streptophyta; class Magnoliopsida; order Poales; family Poaceae; genus Aegilops; species Aegilops speltoides. Next base: position 228,247,350 of record CM038143.1, read on the forward strand.
GAGAACTTCCCGAAGAACAAGAAGAAGCGGAGAGAGTAGCCCGGCAATCAAGTATGTACCAGTTTGTTGATGACATACTATACAGAAGAAGATTCAACGGAGTGAAATTGAAGTGCATTTCGGGGAAGAAGGACAGAGCTGTTGGCGGAGATACACGGAGGCATATGTGGTCACCACATTGGCGCAAGAGCACTTGCCGGCAAAGCCTTCCGGCAAGGTTTCTTTTGGCCGACAGCCCTCCAGGATGCAACTGCACAAGTAACCAAGTGTGAAGCATGCCAGTTCCACTCCAAGCAGATACATCAATCAGCTCAAGCTCTGCAGACGATCCCTTTATCCTGGCCATTTTCGGTCTAGGGGCTCGACATCCTCGGCCCCTTTCCCCGAGCTGTCGGGGGATTTGAGTACTTGTACGTAGCAATCGACAAGTTCACAAAGTGGCCGGAAGTGGAAGCGATGAGGAAGGTGACAAAGACAATCGGCGATCAAGTTCTTGGTCGATTGTTTGCGTTTTGGAGTCCCTAACAGGATCATCACCGACAATGGCACGCAATTCATGAGCCGCACCTTCATGCGATGCGTCCAAGATCTTGGCACCAAGATCTGCCGCTCTGTTGCTCATCAGAAGCAACGGTCAAGCGGAGAGGGCAACGCTGAAGTGCTCGCGGACTCAAGACCGGGACTTTCGACAGGCTGCACAAGTGTGGAAGAAACTGGATCCAGAGCTGCCGATGGTTCTTTGGTCGTCGGGGCGACGCCAAATCGAGCCATCGGCGGACACCTTTTGCTCTAGTCTCACGGAGGCAGGCAGTTCTCCCCATTTAACTTCGTATACGGATCGCCTCGAGTGCTCGCTACGATGAGCTTGAGCAAGAGCAGCTGCGGCAAGAGGACGCTGCTCCTCGAGGAAGATCGTCTTCGAGCTCTTTGTCACGAGCTGCTCGCTACCCGAAAGCTTTAAATCGCTACAATAACCGCAAAGTTAATGCGAAAGCTTCGAGGAAGGCGACCTTGTTCTTGGCGCATTCAATCCGCCAAGAATTCCAACAAGTTGGCGCCAAAGTGGGAAGGCCCTTATCGGGTGAAACGAGTCACTAGGCTGGCGCTGTCCGCTTTGAGACCGAAGATGGCTTTCGGTGAGCAATTCTGGAACATAGAGCATCTTCGTAAGTTTTACCCCTAAAGGCGCGATTGCGGAACCCGTTCCGCAACCACCTTTATACAAGCCTTGCCGCTGTTGCATGTAACCCTTTGTACAAAGCCGGGCGCGGATCCGTGCATAAATAAAGTTCATGTGCCGCACATCTTGTCAAATTTCATGCATTCTTTCTTTTTTGCATGCTTTATCGACACTTTGTGCGGCACTCATGATAAGCAATAACGAGCCTTAAGGCCCCATATCATTATTTTCTCTTCTTTCTTTTTTCTCAAAAGGAAGGTTCCTTCGCCCACAAGTTCACGGGGGGGGGGGGGAGGAGAGGATAAAGGTGTGGACCGGGCGTCGTTCAAAGAAGTATAACCTTGCCGGGACACAGACGACAGAAAAGCTAAGTTGCCAAAGTTTGAGCATGATCAGTTTTTAAAATTTTAAGTTATCTTCCTTGAACGACCGTGCTTTTTATGGAAAACCTGTGCGTGTAGGAACCTCCTCGTACCTAGTTGCGCCCTTACTTTGTTTCGAGTCCGCTCAACAACTTAAGTGTGCTGCAACTAGTTCTTGACAAGAGTTTCTTGCGGAGCCAAGCACCGCTTGATGAGCTGCTTGATGTTTCGCACTCAGCACTTGCGGCAAGCGTGCCCGCCCCGGCAAGTTCCCTAAAAGCGTAGGGTAAAAACATACAAAGAAAGGAATTAAGTAAAGGAGATAGCATAGCAAGCATTGCCCAGAATAAAGTTATATTACAAAAGTAACTTGTTGCGGCACTAACTAAATTGTTCTCATAACTTAAATAACAGCGACAAGGAAAGGAGAAGAAGAGTGGCCTAATCCACGCGCTCGCCGTCGATCCTCCTGACTTCATTCACCTTGTCCACAATGGGTGCGACAATGGCTTTGAGCTCTTCAAGATCAGCACCCGCCGGCAGCTTCTTGAGGACGCGGGTGAGGTCGAGGCCCGGATTGCGGAAGAGTATCTTCACCAACACCTTCTCCAAGACCTTGGTGCAGATCGCGCGCGACTCGTCAGCCAGCTTCTTTGGGATCCTTTCCCGGAGCTGCTGGAGAGCCGTCACCACACCCTTGAAGAAAAGAGTAAGCTTGGCGCTGGGCTGGAGATTCTCGTCGGAAGTGTACCCGAAGCCCGCCAAGTCCAGTTCCGCCAGCTCCTCGTCGATGGTTGCGGCAATGTTGACGAGGCTCTCTGTCCAGAGCTCCACCGTGGCCCTGAAGGTGTTTTGAGTCTCGACAGCCCTCGTCAGCAGATCCTCGTTGCCCTTGATCTCTTTCTTCAAGTCATCCTCGCGCTTCTTGGCGCCGTCCAGCGTCTCTGTCAGTGTGGCCAGCTTCAGCTCCAGATCAGCGCTCGATTCCTTGGCGGCGTTCAGTTCCTTGACCTTGTCGGCAAGTTGAACTTGCAGATCGCCATGGGCAAGGGCATCCTTCTCATGTTCGCGCTGAAGTGCGGCAAGCTCCTCATTCTTCCCTTTCATGTCAGCCTCCAGCTGCGTCACCTTTGCTTCCAATTCCCTCTTGGCGGCCTCGGCAGCTGCGGCAGCATCCTTCACTTCCTTAAGCGCCCCGCCAAGTGATTGTTCCCGGGAAGCGAGATCCTCCTCGTGGCTGTCCAAGTTAACCTTTTTCTGCGTCAATTCACCTTCCCGCCTGGACAACTCCTCGGCGGCGAGCCTCTGCTGCTCTTCGGCTTCAGCCTTTTCAAGGATGAACGCCTTCTTCGCCTCGACAAGCTCGCCCTTTCCTCGGCAATGGACCGGAGGGCCTCACAGTTCTTGATTGAGCTCCTCCATGCTTCTCTATGTCAATTCCGCTTGCGCGACAAAGCGCTTCCGGGACTCAACCCGCTTGCGGCGCGGTAGAGTGACACCAACCTCCGGAGCAACTGCTCCTCCTCGGACTCGCCGCTCGCTGCTTGGCGTGTCAACCATCGCCAGCCCAATGAGAGGCGTACTTCCCGTCAAACTCCTCTCCTTGACCGGCGCCACGAGCTCGGCGCCCGAGGAAGCTTGATGTAGACCCTCGCCCGGCCTTCAAGTAAGGCGCCAGACTGTTGGGCTCCTCGGGCCTGGCATGCATCAGCAGATGGGTCGGCGGTCGGTGTAGCGCTTGCGCTCCTGCACCCTCGGGATCGTCAGTGCGATTGCCGGACCCCTCGCCAGCTCCTGCGCCAGGCAGCCTTGGCGGCTTCTTCGTCGGCGGGTTCATCCGCGCCTCCTCTTCCTCGTCGGGCGGCGTCTTGATGATGCAGCGTCGTCTTTCCTCGCCGGTGGCATCGGTCTCCATCGGATTACGTGATAGGGGATCGAGGACAAGAAGAGGAAGAAAAAGTCAAGCAAAGATCCAAAAAGAAGATCAGAAGAAGAACCCAAGGGAAGATTTCCGACAAGAAGGGTTACTTGTGCTGGGCTCTGTGACCATGGGCTCCACCACCGAAGGCTCACTGGTTCCGTCCCTTGCCGGGGACCTCTCCCTTGCCGGGGAGCGCTCCCTTGTCGGGGAATCGCCCCTTGGCGGCGAGTCAAGCGTACGGCACCTCCGGCGACTTCGCTTGCTCCTGATGGGCCTGTTCTGCTCCTACACAAATAAGTCAACAATCAGGATGTCAGCTAAAGAAAAAGCACCCATGCGCGCCCCACAACCGGAAGTGAACCAAACACTCACGCTGGGGGCTGTGCTGGGGGCTGCTTCGAGGAGATGGTATCGGGTCCGTCAAGGTAGTCTCGGACGTGTCCTCTGCCATCACAGCAGGATCGTCCTCGATGACAACCACGGGGACCTTAGCCCTCCTCGCCGCTCTCTCGGCCAGAGTCCTGAAATGGAACGAGATTCAGAGGGAAGTGGGTCAGATGAAAGACAAGAAACAACAAAAATTGAAGAAATACAAGTACAGCAAGGAAAAAGTCTTACTCCTCCTCCTTCTCTTCCTCCTCGTCGGAGCTCAGCGTGGAGAGGTCGAAGTCTGGTACCCTTTCTGCGGGGTGTGGCGGAGGAGTAGGCTCCCTCGGACGTTTGTCGGGGGCTGCGGCAGGATCAGGCGTGGCGGCTCGAGAAGACCCAGCCCTCAGCCGCGGCCGGCAGCATGAGAGGCTCCTGCAACGGTACTTTCCGCCGTGGAGCATGCCCTGGCGCGCTGCGCGGCTGCTGGCCCGTCTGCTCGCCTGTTGTGTCTCCGCCCTGCGAAGACGCCTCCTTGTTTGAACGGGGGCTGCGCCGAGGGCCCGTCTGCATGCAAGCTGCTTGAAGATGGTTGTCCACTTGCGCCCCGCAAGCTCGCTTGCCTCGCTCGCCTCGCCAATGATTTCCCCGCCAGCGTCCTTTGCCGGCAAGGCTTGCCGCCGCCGCCTCTACCTCCTCCAACGTGAAGCCAAACCGCTCACAAGCGGGCGTGTCGCCGCCGCTTCGCCCGTGGCGGCGTACCGCATCTCGCTGCCGGTGGTGTCGCTGGTGAGGAGCTCGATCGCCGGGCGCGACTGCTACCTCCGCCGTTGCCAAAGAATTGCCGCACGACATCGCCGGGCGTGGCTCCATCTGTTGGGATAATCCTGCGGCGAAGTCGCACTGACATCATTGCACGGATGCGTATCACGCCGAGTTGTTACACGCTGGGATGACGCCGCGGCATCCTAAACCACCCGGATGGTTGGCGTCGGTTGAACAGCTTCCTTGAGCATCCCGTCAAGCTCCGTAACTGTGAAGTTGAAGTTAAGGCCGGACGTAGCCTCATGATATCCGCTGGCCGCCAAACAGCCAGCGGGCTCTCTCCTCTCCCGCAGAGGGCGGCGCGACGGCGAAGAAATCCACGCCAACGGCCTCTACCAGGAGCTCGGCAAGCTCGAGCCGCAGGATTCGGTGGTGGCGATTCACTTGGTGTCATCCGCGACAGCATCGCTTCCAGCCGCCGCCAAGACTACCCGGTCTGGGCGCAAGTTGTTGAATGGCTGCGGATTGGTGTCAACAATCCAGCACCACTCCGCTCCACCACTCATCTCACTTGCTGCGAGCTCGCCTCCGTGATACACCTCCTTCATGCCGACTCATGAGATCCGTGTGATCCCGCCAGCCAAGGGCTCTCTTTTCGGCTCGGGGATGAAATAGTGGCGAAAAGAGCAACATTTGGTGGATGCTAACGGTTCTCGCAGAGAGGTAGTAAAACCGCCATTGTTAGAATGGCGTTGGTGGTGAAGTCAAGAAGATGAAACCCAGAGGTATTCATGATATCGCATAAGAAATCAGAAAAAGGTGGGCAGAGCCCGCAGTAGAAGAACACTGGAAAGAAATGGTACCTTTTGGCCACCGCTGAAGTAGAAGCTCGGCGAGAGCACCGCGCGCGTGGATGCGCCCTGCCTCCGTGGGACCAAAAGAGGTAGAACTCTCCCGAGCGCCTCAGGTGAGCTCGGGAGCACTCGCCCTGCGCAGCGCCTCAAGCCGCAACGCCGCCGACTTCGTTTTTGCCAGTTTTCGAGCCATGGCGAAGCGGCGGGGAGCGCGAAGCGTTAGGGGCGACGGCGGTGACGGGCGGCGGAGCGCCGCTTCTTTCGCTTGGGAATCGGAGGGGAGCGGTGAGCCGAGGAAGAAACCGCAGTGGCGAAGGTGGGGAACGCCCCCTGTTCTCCTCGCTTATAAAGGGAGAGGCGAACGCACGCCTTTTTTGATTTAAGAATTGCCCACGACTCTTCCCACGACGCCGCTTGACGCAGGCTGCTACAGGAGGGCGCGGGCGGATACGGAGTTAGATTTGGTGTGGACCCAGGCACGGTGCCCGCAGTTCTGCTTTGGGCCCGCCCAACAGCCGCACCATGTATGGCCCAGTTCGGGGCTCTTGCGTTGTACTAAAGTAGGGGTACCTTAGTATCCCAAACTTGTGCATCGGCAGTCAGAAGGCCCCGCGGCAAGCCTGCCAAGCGTCCGCCAAGATCATCTACCATTCCTATTGATGCCATTCAAGAACAAAGTGTTTAATCGAGAAGACAGAGCTCGACAAGAGGAGCTTGCCGAAGGACAAGACCCCGCAGGGAGGAGCTTGCCGGAAGGCCAACCAAGGCATTTCAAGAGACTTGTTGCCGACGCGCACCGCAAGATCCCAAAGAAGACTTCGGCGAAGGCAAGCTTATGGGTGCGATAAGACAGCGATCATGCGCAAGGCGCTTGTCATGCGGTTACCACTCTACCACGCTGCAGCACGTCCGACGACGTGTCGCCATAGGATCGTTCCTGGTGCACGTGGCGAGTAGCTGTGCAGCCAAGCGGTGCGAGGTGGCAAGTGGAGATGATGAGAAGGCCATCGTGGCGATCGGTGGCACCCCTAACGGTCGTTTCTTGCACTCTTTGGGCGACCGGACGGGCATTAAATGCCCTTGTCCCCTGCCCTCAGAGTTAGGTAGGGTGGACTGTAGATAGCGGTTGTACTAACCCCTCTTTTTACTTTTTTACCCCTCTCTCTACATTGCCACCTGTCGGTGACCCCTTTAGCCTATAAAAAGGAGGCCCATGCGCACGTAGAGGGGGTTCGACTCATTCGAAACTACAACACACCCACACTCTCGAGCAAGAACAGAATATAAACACAAAGCAGTAGTAGGAGTTTTGTCTCTCCGGAGAGCTCCGACGCTGGGTAAAATCCCTCGCGTGCTTCGCCTCGATCTGCTCTTCATGCGCCCTCCGCTCCCTTGCCGGACCGAAAGGGGCCCTGCCCCATAGGTGTTCGTTTCCCACAACACATTTCCTCGACGGTCGGCCGCTACTACTTTAAGAAGACAAGGCGCACCCAAGGGTCAATCGTGGGCTCGACCCCTAGTTACCCGTCGCATAGGGTGACGAAGCCAGAAAGTTGGAGGATCGCATTCGCGTCGAGATGATGCGGTTGGAGCCCGAAGAACTCCAAGAAAGTGCGAAAGAAGTTGCTTGCGGGAAGACTAAACCCGCACTTGAAGTGCATGAAGAAGACCACGCCGGTCCCTCCTCGCCGCTGCTCTGCTTTCGCCCTCCCAAGAGTCGGACAAGGACATCCGCTCTCGATCGTACCGTATCATGTAGGTACTTGATATACGCGGCGGCGGTGGTGCAGCCCACCCACGAACCTGACGGCAACGCCATCACCGGTTCGAGGCAGAGCAGTGAGAGTGAGAAAAGGATTGATGGAGAAGTCTAGCTTGAAGAGCAGCAGAGCATCGTAGCGCCCGGCAGTCGCAGGAGCATAGGAGGAAGAAGATTGGGAGAACGAGCAAGAATAATATCTGTGGCCCCATCCCCACAATTTATAAGCCATGTCTCACATGTGGGGAACTGGGATCGTTTGCGCTCGCCCCTCCCACTACCCCACAATAAGTGTGCACGTACCGCATACCATAACTGCATCGGGAACACCAACCGACTTGCGGACGACGCAATAAATCCACGAACGTGGGCCGAGGGTGCAAAGTGGTGGGCCCCAGCTCATCGCCCATCCCATCGCGTGCATGGCCTGACAAGCCCCTTCTGCTCCCGAACGCCATGTGGCGCCCACGCGAAGCACAAAAGATTGTTTCAAGATTCGACGGACTGCTCGGCTCCCGCCCATGCTAGGATGCCGCAGTCCGGCACACGATGGGTGTTACCGGACACGTCGTCTTAAGCTTCGTCAACAAATGTCCGTTCAGAGGGGAAACTGTGAAGTCCCACCCACTCGAAGCCAAGAGGACCTTCACAGATTCGGGGACTACTATCGTGGGGATGAACCCCGAGCAGGAAACGGAACCCCAATCTTTTTCAAAACATTGGGGCCAGAATAGCCCCTTAGTCTAGCACGCGCTCGGCCGGGTCCCGCGACCCGGCCAAGTCCCCCAACCCGGCCGAACTCTTCGACATGACCAAGACAACAACCCGGCCCTGGAGGCTGGCGCAAGGCGGCACAACCCAATTTATCAAGGCTTCCCGAACAAGCTAGCTGCCCCGTGGCGTATTCCTCCACCTAGCCACGGGTCAGCGCCCGTCCCATCCCAGACATACGATGGGACTAGTCTTCGTTTAGAGATGAGCGAGGCAACAGTGCCCCACCAACTCCTCTGACCGGCAAAGGCATGGCAATAGTGCCCCACCTACCCTGCTGACAGAGGCCGGCATGGCTACATCGCTCACTTCATCACTGCTGACGACAGCTGACGGCGACGAGGCGGAGAGCCACTGTAACCGACTCGACCCGACCACTCTGTGACGTCCGACAAGACAGAGAACAGTGCCTCCTGGCATGTGGGGTCCTCGCCCGGGGAACCCGGCGAGCCCTCACACCCGGTGGCTCCCAGCACTGGCTTCCGGGAGGATGACAACCCTTCCCTAGGGCCCTGTAACTTTACCCCTGGGGGTTGACCTATAAAACCCCAAGGAGGCCTCCATGTATGGGGGCGAGACAATCAGTATAACACACACCTACACACACAATCTAGGGAAAGGGAACAACATAGGCCTTGGCCTGTCTTCCTCCTTCCCCCAAACCGCTCCACAAGCAACTTTATACCATATAATATAAATCAACCTCGGCTGGACTAGGGGTGTTATCTCTCCTGAGATCCCCGAACCTTGGTATGTCTTGCATCCCACGCTCGCGCATGCCGACCTCGCCTCTGCAGCCCACCGGTGCCCTCGAGCCACCTCCTCTCTTTAGCCATCCTTTGGCATCTGTCGTGCAGCCACCACGACATAGCCTCCACGGATTAAACCCTCTGGTTTATAATCACACCGGAGGGGCCTAGGGTTGTACATAATCGGTTTACAGAAGAAGGAAACAGTACATCCGGGCACCAAACTTGCCGTCAACACATATAGGAGTCCTACCCGGACATGGGGGATAGTCTTCTGCTTTATCTTCATGGCCCATTAGTTAGGCACATATCGAAAAGACCGGATACCTGAGGACCCTCGAATCTAGGACTCCGTCAGTAGCCCCCGAACTTGCCTTCCATGATGATTTAGTATCCGTCTTATGTCTTTGGCTTTGCAAGGCGAGTTCTTCATCATACTCCGGATGAACAACAATTCAGTTTTGGCCTTCATGTTCTGCCTTTTTGATTCCTCCATGTCGTCGCCTCGATTTCCACGTCGGGGGAATGTGAACGGTCCATAATAATATATTTTTTACAAATAAACCCCTTACAATGTAAGGGTGGCATCTATATAAGGAGGTCAGATCTCCCAGTGCCATCTAATATCGTGCAAAGAGCATCAAAGCAAACCATGAAAAACTTCAAAACATGGCGAGCACTCCTGGCTCTTCCTCGCGCTCTCATGGCCCTCAAGCAGGTGATTGGCAAAGTTGCTTAGTGTTTGTCCTCTAAATGAATCGACTTCAGACATAGGGATATCTCCCTCCCGCAGATCTAGTCTCCGTGCGACTGGGATTGGCCACAATTGGCGATGATGTGCTAGCAGAGAATTTCGTCACCCAACAAGGAGGAGAGAGTGTGCTTCATCTCTTTTATTCTAAGGGGTAGAGGATTCCCGATCCACCACTTCCTCAGGGGTCTGTTAGAATTCTATGGGATCCAGCTGCACAACCTCACACCAGGTTCTATCCTACACATTTTGGATTTTTTCTGTCTCTACGAACTATTCTTAGGCTGCGAGGCTCATTTCGCACTATGGAGAAAGTTCTTTTGCCTCGTCCCTTGCCATCAAGGTGGTTCTATATTTGAAGTGCGCGGTGCAAGTTTGGCGCATAGCCGGATCAGGCTACCCTGTCGGGACACCCAAGAAGGAATCCGAAGAATGGGCCTTGGAATGGTTTTATACTGAGGACATTCCTCTTCCGGACTCAATTCAGCGTGGACTTCCCAAATTCTCTAGTGCTCCTTTGAAAAAACGACACAACTGGCGCCCCCGGAGCCCCAGGCAAGAAGATAGTGCAAAAGTAATGAGGTTAGTAAGCAAGGTCGGATTACTTGCCCACTCCGGACTCTCGATAATCAAAGTTATGGCCATCGGGATAAAGAGATGCATCCATCCCCTTTAGGCCAGAAAGACCCCTTTATGGTGTTACAATGGGGAGGATGACGCATCTCTCTATAGGTGCGAGGGCCTGGATACCACAGCCGCTCTGGCTGCCATTCTGGAAGATCTTTATAAGGGAAAAAAGAAGAATTCATCCGTTTAAATTCTCGGGAAGGTTTTTCCAGATATAACCCCATTGATTGCATAAACATTGCCCAACCTCGTAATCAAGATGCGCTAATCAAATTATCATGGTCGTCTTAAAGCAGACATGTAGGAAGGTAGTCGAAAATGTCCATTGCCCCTCCCCACAGCCAGAGAACCATGCTCACAAAGAAGACCCCTGCTCCGCGAGTATTTAGATATTTTATAGAGTTTGACGATGGAGTATTTTATCAAGCGGGCCTTGACGGCTCGGAAGTGGCTATTATGGCCGACTACCCTGGCCTTCTCCCTTTCTCCAAAGTAAGTATTCGGAAATCATCCATAAAAAGAGAAACCCCCACTCGCATGTCACCCATCACACTGAATTGTGCTTTATAGGATCGGCACCTAGCGAGCCGTACCCAAATGAGGATGGCCCCTAGGAAGGTAGCATCTACGCAGGGTGAGCCTTCAAAATAAAAAGAAAACCTGGAGCACCGTCGAACCCCCTCTATCATCAAAGAGGTATAACCTTCAATACGTGCCTAGGTATAAGGCTAGATTGTCATACTTGTCTTGTAATCTTATTCCAGGAGGAGCACACGGCGAACCGTGTCCAAAGTCCCAGCTAGCCGATCATCAGCTAATCCGGTACCGGGCTCATCAACTAAGACGATAGTCGATACGGATACATCGCCAACTCATCCACCTCCAGAGGATTCGTATAGCGTTTATGTCACCAATTCCGAACTGGAGAGAGTGATGAATCATTGACGATTGAAAGAGACCATGCAGGCTCTAGTTTTTACTAAGTAGGAATTTACTGGCCTCAACACCGTAGATGCATATATCCGAGCCGCCCGGGATTTACTTACAGGAGTTGCTCACCGGTTTTCAAAAGATATGTAGGTAACAATTTGTGTAAATTTAATAGATATATGCCAATAGCCCCTGAGACTTGAAGTGGTTTAGACCAACTGATTTAAGGATCGTTATGACCGCGTGTTCTCAAAGAAAAGAACAACATGCTGTCCTAGGAGCATGAAATGAGACGGACAAAGCTAAATACAGCCACCTTAGAGCTAGAGGAAATGAAGAAAGTCACAATGACCAGTGACCTAAAGAACAAACTGGAGGAGGAAAAGGATAAGCAAGCCGAAGAGATAAAGAGCTTAAATTCTCAACTATCGGATGCACAAGAAGAGAATAAAGAGTTGAAAGGCGGCATATTGGGTATGAGCTTTGAACCATCCAGGGGACTCATATAATCCCATAATTTCCAGTGTTATAATGTTGTTCTTACAGGTCTGTTAACTGGACGTCCTCAAGAAGAAATATCCGAATTCCGAGGCATCGTTCTAAAAGAGTTGTCTATAGTGCATGAGCGGGCCCGGAAAGCCATGAAGAGTATGGTCAGAGCCTTATGGCCATCCGATGCACCTCTAGAAATTATGGATGGATTGGCGAACCTGTTCAAAGGTACTCGGCGCCGTTTTGAGCTATGGAAGTTGTCAACATGCTGGGAAGGTGCATGAGAGGGATGGGCGATGGTGAAAACGCGCTCCACCGGGCTTGATCCGAATCATATGGCCCGTGTTGGACCTCAGGGACCAGACGGAAAAGAGATTCCCGTGAACCTGGTATATGACCAAGTGATGATAGCTGTAAAATATTCGCAAGAAGACTGTAGCCTAAAAAGTCTTATAGGTGACATAGATAAAGAGTAGACGTTCGATTCCATGTATCAATGTACTTTATCATCGAACTTATCTCCAACCGAACATGTCAAAATTTGTCATTGCAGGCCTTCGGCTTCAACCTCCGAACCAAGATGCTGGAGTATTTCCGGATACCATGTTGGAAGGTAATAAACATTCAGTATGTCCGGAAACCAGGCAATCTGGTTATATTGCTCAGATAGACAAAATGTGTCCATTGAGGTATGTTATATTACTATTTAACATACGAAACATCTTCTATGGAAAATAGTTCCGTTAAGGGTTCCTTTCCTTGGGTCGGCATGCTTAATTATGCATGCCTAGGCTTTGATCCGAATTATGGGCAGCCTATCCCGTATTTGTTAGAAGAATTACATAAACATAAACAATCCATCATTTGTCGCCGACCAATTAGTCCCTTAAGAACACTAGCTTTCATCTTCACCTGTCTGTAGTACAAATCCGGATTACCCGGTTGTAACAATCGTAGAGGTAGTCCCTTTACACCCTAGCCGAACAATCAGGAACATAGGGTATAAACACAGGGGTAAGGCAACCCAGCTTGGCAAAAACTCAAGTCATAGAGGTGCATATAATGGCAAAAGATGTATAGAAAAAATGACGGAAAAAATGGAGGCAACAAGCCATTAATAATAAGCTTCATCAAAGAAGCCCTGAGTTATAGTTGGGTGTATACATTTAAAGATGTATACCCCTAACAGCTCAGTAGATCCGAACATACCCTGGGATATAAAAAGGAGAATATAAGAAGGAGAGGATAAAGAGGAACCTAGTTATAGTAAAAATAAAAAGAGTGTGACTGAACTATCCGTAGAATCATCGGAGTCGAGCAGCATTCCATGGATTCGGCACAAAGCGATTATCCGATGCATTACAAAGGCGATATGCTCCTCATGTGAGAACTTCATCTATGATGAAGGGGCCCTCCCATTTTGTTTTGAGCTTATCCTTCTTTTTCTCTGGGAGATGCAAGACGAGGACGCCGACGTTATATGTCTTAGCCCACACTTCTCTACTTTGGTATCACTCTGCCTGTTGTTGATAAAATGCGGAATGAGCTTGTGCAATATCGCGCTCCCCTTCAAGGCCGTCTAGGTCATCCTACCGGTCGAGCTCGGCTTCTTGCTCTTCGCACATGCGCACTCGAGGTGAGTCATGAATAATGTCACAGGGCATGACAGCTTCTACGCCATACACCATGAAGAAAGATGTGTATCCGATCATTCGATTAGGCGTAGTCCGCAGCCCCCAGAGCACGGAACCGAGTTCCTCGACCCAGTGCTTATCGGACTCATGTAAGGAGCGCACCAATCTAGGTTTAATGTCGCTCATTATCAAGCCATTGTCCCATTCAACCTACTGTTTGTTTGAGGGTGGTCAACGGATGCATAGTTGAATTTAATGCCCAAGTTAGCACACCAGTTGTTCACCTCATCAGCTGTAAAATTGTAGCCATTATCAGTGATGATGTTGTGCGGGACATCATAGCAGTGTACCACACCGGATATAAAGTCAATCACTAGCCTTGCTTCAACTGTTTTTACTGGTTTGGCCTCTATCCACTTTGTAAATTTATCCACCATAACCAGTAAATATTTCTTTTTGTGGCTTCTCCCTTTAAGGGGTCTGACCCTAGCGAGCCCCCAAACCGCAAAGGGCCAAGTGATGGGGATTGTTCTTAAGGTAGTGGGAGGCATATGACTTTGATTGGCGGAAAGCTGACAGCCCAAACAACGTTGGACAAGGGCTTGTGCGTCTGCGCTGGCCGTTTGGCCATAAGAAACTTGTCCGGAAGGCTTTGCTTACAGGGGCCCGAGCTGTGGCGTGATGGCCACCCAGACCAGCATGTATTTTTGCCAAGATTTGTTACCTCTCCTCTTCGGGGATGTACCTTTGGTGAACTCCGATAGTGCTTTTCTTGTATAGTTCACCTTCGAGAACTTTGTAGCCTTTAGAATGATGATCATCAGGAAGCTCCTGCATATTATGGTAGGCCAGGAAAGGTTCGTTCCATGGAGCAATAACAGCCACGATCTCATGAGCAGAGGGTCTTATTTCGGCATCTGAACCCCCGATGATATCTGTATTGTGCTCGGCTGCTGGGGGTGTGACCAGGTCAATAGTGTCGTCTCCGCTCTCGTCATGCCATACCACGGATGGCTTAAAGAGCCTTTCCACAAAGGTATTAGGAGGGACGGGGTCGCGCTTGGCGCCCATGCAAGCGAGGATGTCGGCTGCCTGGTTACTGTCTCGAGCGACATGATGAAATTCAAGCCCCCCGAACCGAGCGGATATTTTTAATACGACATTCCGATATGCCGCCATTTTTGGATCTTTTGCATCGAACTCTCTATTTACCTAAGATATTGCGAGGTTAAGTCGCCGCACACCTCTAGGCGTTGTATACCCATGGAGACAGCCATGCGGAGACCATGTAGAAGCGCCTCGTATTCGACTGCATTATTGGAGTCCGTATGCATGATTTGTAACACATAGCGGATTGTGTCCCCCGTAGGGGATGTCAAGATGACGCAAGCCCCCAGTCCGGCTAGCATTTTAGAATTGTCGAAGTGCATGATCCAGTTGGAGTATGAACTGTACTCTCTAGGGAGCTCGGCTTCCGTCCACTCGGCGATGAAGTCGGATAGCACCACAGATTTAATAGCTCGGCATGGCTTGTATGTTATTTCGAACGGTAAGAGCTCAATGGCCCATTTAGCTATGCGGACGGTGGCATCGCTATTATTTATAATGTCGTTAAGTGGTACTTCGGATGCCACCGTGATCGAACACTCTTGAAAATAGTGTCGGAGTTCTTGGTATGCCATAAAGACCGTGTAAGCTATGTTTTGGTAGTGAGGGTATCGGGATTTAATTTACATGGTGTGAGGACCACCGATACGTAATAGACTAGCTTTTGGATGGGGATTTTATGTCCCTCTTCCCCTTGCTCGACGATGAGTACAACGCTTACTACCTGGTGAGTTGCAGAGATAGAACACAACATAGGCTCGCCAATACATGGGGAAGCTAGGATTGGGTTGCCTGGTAGTAAGGTTTTTATTTCTTCCAATCCGGCTGTGGCTGCTTCTGTCCATTCAAAGTTGTCGGTGTGTCTAAGCAGTCTATAGAGTTGTAATGCTTATTCTCCTAATTTGGAGATAAAGCGGCTCAAAGCCGCCATGCACCCTGCTAGCTTTTGGACATGTTTTAGGCCTATTGGTGTAGCCAAATGCGACAAGGCTCGGATCTTAGCTGGAATGCTTCAATTTCTCTATGGGAAACAATGAACCCTAGTAGCTTTCCGGCTGGGGCGCCGAAGCCGCATTTTTCCGGATTGAGCCGTATGTCGTATGTTCGGAGGTTGTCAAATGTGAGGCAGAGATCATCCACTAATGATTCTACGTGCTTAGTTTTGATGACCACATCGTCTACATATGCTTCAACTATCTTTTCGATTTGTTTTTCCAAGCATGTTTGAATCATGCATTGGTAAATTGGCACCTGTGTTTTTAAGCCCAAAAGGCATAGTGTTGAAACAGAAAGGCCCATACATAGTGATGAACGTTGTTACGGCCTGGTCGGACTCCTTCATTTTAATCTGATGGTATACGGAGTAAGCATCAAGGAAACACAATCAGTCATGTCCTGCAGTCGCATCAATGATTTAGTCAATGAGGGGCAACGTGAAGGGTCTTTAGGGCAAGCCTTATTGAGATCTTGAAATCGACACAAAGGTGCCAGGATTTATCCTTCTTCGGCACCATGACCAAGTTGGCTAACCAATCCGGGTGTTTGATTTCTCTGATGAACCCGGCCTCGAGCAGTTTGGCTAGCTCCTACCCCATAGCTTGTCGTTTGGTTTCAGAAAATCACTGCAACATTTGCTTCACTAGTTTGAACCCTTTGATTATGTTGTGGCTATGTTCGGCCAGTCTGCGTGGGATCCCGGGCATGTCCGAATTGTGCCAGGTGAAGATATCCCAATTTTCACGTAGGAACGCGCATAAGGCGACGTCTACCGTCGGATCCAGTTGTGCTCTGATGGATGCTGTGTTATTAGGGTCCGTCGGGCGCACTTCAAATTTTACTATTTCATCTGCCGGCTAAAAAGAGGTGGATTGAGATTTCTTATCGAGGATCACATCATCCTTGTCCACCGTGGATCGTAGATTGGTTAGTTCTTCGACCGCGAAGGCTTTGGATAGTGCCTCAAGGGCCAAGGATGCAGTTTTGTTTTCAGCACAGAGTGCTTTATCTGGATCACCCGAAATGGTGATTATTCCATTGGGCCCAAGCATTTTGAGCTTCATGTACCCGTAATGGGGTATAGGTTGGAAGCGTGAGAAAGCGTCCCGCCCGATAATGGCGTGACATCCGCTATTGAGGGGAACCACTTGGAAGAGCAACTCTTCGGACCTGTAATTTTCCGGTGTGCCGAATACTACATCAAATTTAATTCTCCTCAAGCGTTGTTCTTCTCGACTAGGGATAATGCCTTGAAAGGTGGTACTACTTTTCTTGATGCGTGTTCTATCAACTTGCATTTTGTCGAGCGTGTCCTCGTAGATGAGGTTAAGCCCACTTCCGGCATCCATGAGCACCTTGGTGAGTCAAAAGCCGTCCACAATGGGGTTTAGTACTAAAGCGGCGGGTGATCAGACTGATCGGGCCTTTGGTTCATCGTCAATGGTGAAGGTTATTGCCGCGTCGTTCCAAGGGCTTGTTGTGCTGACCTGGTGGACTTCGGCATGGTCACGAAGTGCCCTTTTACTCTGGTTATTTGAATAGAAAGTCTCGAAGACCGTGAGGACGTTAAACAGGTCCTCCTTCGAAGAATGTTTCTCTGGAGTGGCGGTGGTTAGGATGGCCTCCCCACTTTTAGCTACCTGCTGGAGTACCCAATATGCCCGGAGGCTATGAGTTGAGTCTGTGCTTGGAGTCGCATGTATTGGACAGGGCTTGTCGGGGAGTTTGTTGAATGGACATGTATCCCGTAAAGGGTTTGTTTTTTCCGCCCACGGACTTATGGTCGGATGCCTTGTAAGGGTGTATCCGTCTAGCCCGGGTAGTACACTGGTTAAAGGCAGCTGGTTCCAGTTGGGTTTTCTGGGCCTTCCATGTGCTTTCCATCGCGCAGTACTTACATACTACACGCGATAGTTTCGTGAAACTCTGTATGTGACGGCGGTCGAGGGCATTCCAGATTATCTCATCGGTACAATTGCGATGAAAGACCGAGATTGCATCGTCATCATAGCAATCTGGACCAAAAGTGATGGACCGTTCCTGAGGTTGCTGCCGTACATACATCAGGTCACATATGTATGGAGGGCCTGAATTACTTGGAGAGCATTGGTTGAGGTGGGTGGGTGGTGAGTGATCGGCAGAGATTGATTCCCCTTTGGTCAGGTTTAAGCCCGATCCGATCATAGTCCATTGTAAGCCCCAGGGCGGCGATTTGATCTAGCAGCTCGTTTAAGGATGACATGTCCGCCGGATCCATCTTTTCAGAGTATTCGAGACCGATGTGGGGGTGGTGTTTGGTGATCATTGGGGACGCTGCTGGCTTAATGTCCATGCAGGCACCCATGGTGAAATCGCCGTGCTGGAGGATCTGTCCTGAAGTTAGTCTCCTTCCAGAAGTGATGTCGTTGTTGATGACAAGGCGAGCCATAGATCGCTTTTTGTGACTACACAGCAGAGCTCTCAATGAAAGCACCACTGTCGGTGTCAAAACCAGTAGATCTTGGGTAGGGGGGCCCAAGCTGTGAGTCTAAGGATCAATGGTAATAAGGAACAATGGGGACACAATGTTTACCCACGTTCGGGCCCTCTTAAAGGAGGTAAAACCCTATGTCCTGCTTGATTATATTCGACGAGTATAGGGGTTACAAGAGTTGATCTACCTCGAGATCGTAATGGCTAAACCCTAGCTGTATAGCTTATGATTGTTCTGATAGCCTCTACTGATTAAACTCTCCGGTTTATATACACACCGGAGGGGCCTAGGGTTGTACAGAGTCGGTTTACAAAAGAAGGAAACAGTAGATCCGGGCACCAAACTTGCCGCATATAGGAGTCCTACCTGAACACGGGGGATAGTCTTCTGCTTTATCTTCACGGCCCATCAGTCCGGCCCATATCGAATAGACCAGACACTTGAGGACCCCCGAATCCAGGACTCGCTCAACGAGCATCACCACTTCGGATGTGCCATTCGGCTGGGTAGAGGGGTGCAGATGGAATAATCTCCCCACCAGTACCTCGTGGAGTGTGGCTGCTGGGATGTTGTTGATGTTGTCCTTCCCTGGCGCCTCCCGCTCCTCCTCCGGCCGCGGGGGATGCGGTAACAATGCCGCCTGTGGCGACCACGTCTCCCGAAGCATCCACATCTCCATGCGTCTCCATGGTCTCCGCGACATCGTTGGTCAATGGTGGCGGGGCTTTCAAGGTGGACGGGTGAGCTTCGGCACCGGGCTTATTCTTGGGCACCATAGTTGATGGAGCCATCGATGATGTAAATGGTGTTGAAGAGGACGCACTGCTCACGCTCTCTAGGTTCGTGCAAGTGATCCCCCTACCTGGCACACCAAAGATGTCCTGGGAAACCACGGCCCCCTATGGGGCCATGAGCCCCTTTTGGTTTGGCAGGGGATGGGCACGTTGAACAATGAGTGCAGAAGTGTAACACAGCACGACAAAGATCACAGGGGCAGTTTCACCCAGGTTCGGGCCACCACGAGGAATAAAACCCTACTCTTGCTTTGGTGGATTGATGGTGGATAATGGTGGAAAATGTGGCGCTCTTGCCCGATAGGGTTTCCTCGGGGCGGGAGTGGCTACTCCCGTATGAATGTGCCTGGGTCTGAATCCTTTCTACAGTTGCCAGCGGTCTCCTTATATAGATAAAGGGGTCTCCATACTGGCAAATCAGTCAGTACTAATGATTAGATAGCAAACAGTGCTTTCATACCTAACTCTGCAGACGGACAGAGCACATTAAATGTGTCGCTTAGTGTCACATCACAGCGTGCCCGGTAATCCTTGCAAGGCTGATTTGCCAGCTTCGTGCCTTCTTGCTTGAGACGTCTCATGACATGTGTCATCTGGGGGTGTTTTCTGTAAGAAGTGGCTGCCTTGTTGCAGGAAGCAGCCACTTGGAGGCTTGACACTGCACTGTTCGATGACTTTCTTCGCTGTGAGGTGGTGCGGTGGAGTGGTTTGCCTCCGCAAGCCCCGGCAGGCTTGCCGGGACTATCTCGAGGCTTGCTTCCAGCATAACCCAAACCTCGCCAGGCTCGCTTGCCCGGCATGGAAGGTTTTTCCCTTAGTGATATCTTGCCTCTCTAGCTTGACTTGATCTTCTCGGCCAGCCCTCCCATTCTTCAAAAGAGCTGATCCCTTCGTGCTTGATCTGATCTTGGTGCTGCAATCTTGTTCTTGGGCCTGTGCACAGTCTGGGCAATGGATCGAGGGTTTGTTGCACCGACAAAGATGCATGTGTGATATGTTTGCATAAGACACACATGCTTTTTCTCTACTTTATCTATGTTGTCCATGTCTCTTTCACACACGCACACACACTTTTTTCACTATTTATATTTCACTCTCTCTATCTCTAGTTACGTACTCTCTCACATAAAAAGTTTGACCGAGTATATGTGGAGAAAAACATTTACATCTGGAACGATCATTAAAATCATCGCAACATTTACTTACTTCATACTATCATTTACCTTTGGTATTGTAGATATAAGTAATTTTTTATAGACTTGTTCAAAGTTTCAAAAGTTTGACTTCAAAAAAATATAGGTACTACATTATAGAACGGAGGGCATAGCTCTCTCTCTCTCTACTATCTCTCACGGGCCTCCTTCTCACTTGATCTCTCTATGCCGAGGGATTATATGGTCACTGTGTCAGCGTATAGCTCCGTATATTGTTTAGTTCACCGGTCAACCAGTCCACATGATTCCTTTTCAGCTCGTGTTCTCTATCTTCGTCTGATGTCCCATGTGGCAGTGGGTGAAAAATAAGTAAACTAGAGGCCCATCTGACACGTGGTGAAGTAAACGTAGTTGAAACCACTCGCGGTAGCACCCCCCACGCTAGTAAATTGAGGGCACACTTCTTCCGTGTGAAGGACGCACTCGCACACACTTCTCCACAACGCACCGTCATGCACACAAGTACGCACTCATGCACACCCAACACACAGTACCTATGTGATGCCCCGAGACCGACGATCCAGAGGACTTCCATATTTTTGTGACCTCCATGTGTTTTTCATTTGTGCTTGCTCTATTTATTTTTGCATTGCATCATGTCATCATGCCAGCATGTCATTTAATTTTTAAAACCTCAACTAAATAAATTGCATAGATCTTTTTATCTATTTAAATCGAGGGAATTCACAATGGTGATTCCTCTTTATAACATATCCTCCCAATATTAGGGAGCTATTATATTGAAATATTCCATTAGTTTGGAACCACCCACAAACACACTTGCAGTTTAAATTATATGCCTTTCATAATTTCCTTTTCAACATTCTCCTAACCCTATGCCCAATTCTTTCCCTAACCTTTGCTCTTCTCTCTTTTTCTCCTTCCTTTTTTTGTGTAATAGAAGAGAAGTAGGGAGAGAGAGAGAGAACCAGGCCAGCCCATCCCCGTAGGCCCAGCCGTTGGCCTCCAGCAGCCCAGTCATCCCCATATTAACCCTAGCCTCCTCCCGATCCCCTCGCTCTCTCCCTCGATGCCCCTTCCAGCGCCACCAGGAGCCCTGATCCCCATCTCCCTCCGCTCGATCTCCTCCTCACCCTCTCTATCTCCTAGCGCGTGCCCCCTTCGCCTGCCTGCTCCCTCCTGCTTCTTCGACCCCACCTCGCCCCGCGACCCTGCCACCGCTGCGGCCGGCGAGCCCATGCTCCGACGCCGCCGTCCGCGTGCTGCAACCCTGCCGGCAAGCCCTGCCTCTGTCTCCTCCTTCCCCGCACGTGAGATGCTCTCCTCCGCTAGCCACCTCCCGCTCGCCTCCTTCTTTTCTTCCTCGTGCGCCCGCGACCATGGCTGCCTCATCATCAAGCTCGCCTTCGTCTCCTCGGTGGTCGACTGTCTCGACCTCCTCTGCAAGGACAAGCCAGTGCTGCTGCGACCACCACCACCTTGCTCCGTCGCTCGCCTCCCTCACGACCCTGCGTCACCCTGCTGCCCGAGCCATCCTCTCCGCGCTCCTGCTGTGTCGCACACACACGCCCCGCGCCTCGCCTCCATTGCCTTCTGCCCGAGCCACCACGACCACGTGCGCCTCCTTCATGGTTGTCGTCTTTGTCGGTATTTCATCACCTCATCCTCACTCTTGGGTGCCTCGCGATGATGCTGATGTCCTCATGAGCTGCTCTATTCGATAAGGCTCCCCTCCAAGGCAGCTGTCCGCCTTCTGCTTGCCCGTTAGCTTGCCTTTGTAGTAGCTAAGTCATCCTTGAACGCCGAGTCCATCTTTGGTTGCACACCAAGTCGGCCATGCCTTGCTGCCTCCTGTACGCTGTTGGTCAATAGTTGATGCACGCCAAGTACTTCGAATACAGTCGATGCCCCGAGGACACCGAGCACGACTGCACACAGCGATGCGTCAAGTTCCACTACCGTCGAACCCATGGACCGCCAAGTTCCTCTACCGAGGGCACGATCGTCTTCAAACGTGTACAACTACCGTCGCCAAGCCCGCGAGTGCCACTACTTCCCACGACGACCCGTGAACGTCTACTTCCACTACCGTCACGAGTACGACTACTTCCACTACGACTCGTGTACCACTACTTCCTTCGACAAACTCGATCCGCCCCAAAACGCACGCTTCAAAGGTATAATGACGAGATGACCCCCGTGTACGAATGCATGTTGTCTGAGATGAACCATATGTTTGCACCGTGCCCGTTTGCTTCATGCACGTTCCTCCTTGTTTGCCACGCCACCGACCCGTGGGAACCTGGTAACCAGGATCACCCCACCATATTTTGCATGTTCCGCACATCGCACACTTGCTCTTTTGCACCGGTATCTCAATGAGTTGTCAGATCATCGAAATGTTGCCCTGGCACCATTTCCGTTGTAGTTGCCGTGGCACCCCTTTCGTTCTGCCACGGTGAAAAATGCTTCATAACATGCTCATGTGAACGTTTTCATAAAATTCCATATTACTTGCATATGTCATCTGCATCATGGTAACAACAATTAAAATGTTTAAAATTGTTGTTTGTGTTAGATTGCTAAATAACATATGGGGATATCCGGAAATGTTGTTTGTTCTTTCCGGCCTCACTTAAACTTGCCTAGATAGGTAGTTTAGTTATGTTTCACATCTTGCCATGTTTACAACAACATTTAATATTGTTGTGTTCCTGAACGAGAGAGAACTAAATAATTGATCTGGTGTTTCGTCAATATGCAACTCGTTGCATATTGAGCTCCACTTAACTTCTAGTGTTGTTTGTGCATATTGCCATGCCATGCCTCATGAAACCGGACATGCATCATACTTGTTTGTGCATCATGACATGTTTATGCTTGTGTGTTTACCATGTTGTTTGCTTCTTTCTGGGTTTGCTTCTCTCGTTAACCGGTTTAGATTACGGGTTGTGAGGCTTCGTTCGACTACGCCCGTTTGTCTTCTTCATGGACTCGTTCTTCTTCCTTGCGGGATTTCAGGCAAGATGACCATTACCCTCTATATCACTTCTATCTTTGCTTGCTAGTTGCTTCGTTCTATCGCTATGCTGCGCTACCTATCACTTGTTTACCATGCCTCCCATATTGCCATGTCAGCCTCTAACCATTTCACCCTTCCTAGCAAACCGTTGATTGGCTATGTTACCGCTTTTGCTCAGCCCATCTTATAGCATTGTTAGTTGCAGGTGAAGTTGAAGATTGCTCCATGATGGACATCATTATGTTGGAATATCACAATATCTCTTATTTAATTAATGCATATACATACTTGGTTAAGGGTGGAAGGCTCGGCCTTATGCCTAGTGTTTTGTTCCACTCTTGCCGCCCTAGTTTCCGTCATACCGGTGTTATGTTTCTTGATTTCGTGTTCCTTACGCGGTTGGGTGATTTATGGGACCCCCTTGACAGTTCGCTTTGAATAAAACTCCTCCAGCAAGTCCCAACCTTGGTTTTAACATTTGCCACCTAAGCCTTTTTCCCTTGAGTTCTGCAGACTCAAGGGTCATCTTTATTATAACCCCGGGGCAGTGCTCCTCTGAGTGTTGGTCCAAACTAGAATACTGTCAAAGGCTGCCCCTCAAAGGAAACTTGAGGTCTGGTTTTAGTTGTACAGATTGCTCATCCGGTGTGCCCTGAGAACGAGATATGTGCAGCTCCTATCAAGATTTGTCGGCACATTCAGGCGACTTTGCTGGTCTTGTTTTACCATTGTCGAAATGTCTTGTAAGCCGGATTCCGAGACTGATCGGGTCTTCACGGGAGAAAGAATATCATCGTTGGCCGTGAGAGCTTGTGATGGGCTAAGTTGGGACACCCCTGCAGGGTATAAACTTTTGAGAGCCGTGCCTGCGGTTATGTGGCAGATGGGAATTTGTTAATATCTGGTTGTAGAGAACTTGACACCAGATTTGAATTAAAATGCATCAACCGCGTGTGTAGACGTGATGGTCTCGTTTCGGCGGAGTCCGGGAAGTGAACACGGTTTTGGGTTATGTTTGACGTAAGTATGAGTTCAGTATCACTTCTTGATCACTTCTAGCTTCTCGACCGTTCTGTTGCTTCTCTTCTCGCTCTTATTTGCGTATGTTAGCCACCATATTGGCTTAGTTCTTGCTACAACTCCACCTCATTACCACTTCCTACCCATAAGCATAAATAGTCTTGATCTCGTGGGTTTTCAGATTGCTGAGTCCTCGTGACTCACCAGATACTATCAAAACAGTTGCAGGAGCCGATGATACCAGTGTAGGTGAAGCAACCGAGCTCAGATGGGAGCTCAACGAAGATATTGGTCGTTGCTATGTTTCGTTTCATGTTGATCGAGTGGAGCCGATTGGGGCGATCGAGGATCTAGCGGTTGGGTTATGTTCTTTTCTTTTGGCTTCGTCCGTAGTCAGACTATGTGTGTACTCTGAATGATGTATGAATTATATGCTCATTGTGTGGAGTGGCGATTGTGAGCCAACTCTTTATCCCATTCTTGTTCATTACATAGGATTGTGTGAAGATGACCCTTCTTGCGACAAAACAACAATGCGGTTATTCCTCTAAGTCGTGCTTCGACACGTGGGAGATATATCCGCATCGTGGGCGTTACAACATACCAAGCACACATGTACACCGGCATTGCTGTCGGTAGAGATGGACGGCGAGGCAACCAACAAGAGGGGGTGGCTCGAGCCAAAACCACATCTGGCGAGCCTGGAATTCATCAACAGCCTCCCCGACTACATGCGGCCTCCACCCCACCAAATCTGTCGTGCGGGCCACCCTGCTCTCCCGGCGGTGGCGTCCCCTCTAGCGCCGCATCACCCTCAACCTCACCGTCAACAGCTGCCTCTGCGACGGGGCAAACACATGGCCACAGTCTCCAAGATCCTTTCATCATACCCTGGGCCAGCCAGACGCCCTGACATCTGCATTTTTAGTACTCGCTGCAAGTTCCAAGCCAAGTTCGACGAGTGGTTCTTATCCCCAGCCCTAGATCAGCTCAGGTTTGAAGCTGGACGATGTCGATCTCTGCCGCCGTCCGCGCTCCGCCTCAGGCAAACGCTGCGCCGCGCTGTTGAGCCCATCAGTCTTTATCTTTTTCTAACCATTTTTAATCTTTTACCATAGGTGACTATATTTGCTGAGAAGTCCTTTAACCAAGGCAAGCCCGGTCTGAGCGTCTGACGGGGAGGTCCAAATGTGCCGGTGTTAAGGAGCGAGGGTCCCCAGACTTGCACACTGTGGCCTGCGTCATGTCTCAAAGGGGCCCATACGGCCCATCTTCATCAACACATGCCCAAGACCTCGCGAGGCCAAGCCTCACGGGCGGGCGACAAGGAGCTTCCTCGAGCCGCGGCCTCATCAGGTGGCTCACGAGGAGGCGAGATCAAGGCGGGGTACCTCATGAGGTGCCCATGCGCGCAAGCCATGACGACCAAGGCGCCCGGCCGGGTGCCAGCCCAGCAGTGTCCTCCTTTCCTCTTTGGTGCACAGGGAGCAAGCGCAGGCTAGAGCATCAAGCAAAGGCATCCATTTCGGTGCAACAAGACCAAGACCAGCCCAGCGGCAGAAGTCATTGTGGAGCCCAAGCGGCGTCACCACGAGCCTTTGACAAAGCGAGGACCAACTTTAGTCAAGATAAGTGTACCCGATGTTCCCCTTCAAAATGGCCAATTGTTGGCGTCCTTCCCGCTCAATATTTGGGAAGAGGCCCAGGGCCATCGCCTATAAATAGGACTAGCCACCCCCAGGGTAGAGGCATCTAGAATAGACAAGATCCTCACCAAGAAACCAGTAGAGAGAGCGACTGAACTCCCCCTAGTAGTTCATCGCACTAGCCAAGGATAGACCCTCGCGAGGCTGTTCTTCCTTGTATTGTTCATCATCAGCCCAAGAGGCAATCCACCACACCACACACTTTGGAGTAGTGTATTACACATAATGGTGGCTTTGAACGATATAAACCTTGTGTCTCTTGTGTTGTTCCTTTCGTAGTTTAGATGCTAGGGAGTCGGTGAGGAGCAGGTAGGTAGAGGGCGAAATCTCCACGCGCACCCTAGTGTTCGAACCTCAAGGGTCTGCCGGAACCCGAAATCTGACATTTGGCGCGCCAGGTAGGGGTGCGCCGGAATTCGTCTTCCGTCGCCCTGTTCTTCTCGGACCATCGCATCCATGTCTGACGCTCATCGGGCCCGCGTCGGATGCCGATCCGCCCTCGCTTCCCGTGTCGCCCAGACGGCTCCCGTCGGCGGGCGCCCACGTCGTTCCCCGTCACCTGCCGTCATCGCTGCCACCAGCCCGGCGAGGAACGAGCAGCAAGAATCGTCCCAGCATCCCTCTGTGGCCTCTTGGGAAGAGCTGCGCGGCCTCTTCCTCGCCCACCACGCCGCGCCGGCCTCCCCGGTCGTCTCGGCCCTCCTAGGCGACTCGCAGGCGCCGCCCTCCATCACCACGTCAAGCCATTCGTCATTGGTCAGGTCACGCCTCACGTGGTAGGGGCTCCCGGACGGTCGAACCCACAGCCGCTGGCCTTCAGCTCGGAGGACCACCCTCCAACTCGGCCTGCTCGGTGCGCTCCCCCATGCAGTGCACCCCACCATCTGCAGTGGGCATCACCAGACTCTCATCGACGGGCGGCGGGCCTCGGCGTGCTCTCGGTTGAGGCCTTCAACCTCCTGCATACCCCGGCAGCGGCTGCAGGCCAGCCGGCTCTTCTCGGGCCTCGGGGGCGGGTCATCCAGCTCCTTGGGACAGATCCGGCTCCCAGTAACTTTCGGCACCTACGACAATTTCCGCACGGAGCTGGTCGATTTTGATATCGCCCCCATTGGTCTCCCCTACAACGCCATCCTCGGCTATCCAGCACTGGCCCAATTCATGGCCGCGACTCACCCGACGTACAACCTTATGAAGATGCCCGAGAGTAGCGGTGTCCTCACCGTGCCTGGGGACGCCGGGGATGCACTGCGAGTGCTCAGCTTCGCCTTCAAGGCAGCGGCGTCGGCCAAGACTGCCGATCACGAGACCCTCGAGCCCAAGGGCTGCGCCCGACCAGAAAGAAATAGTTGTTCACCCAAGACAAGGCGAGACCAAGCAGATACCGTCAGCGACGGGACGGGTCCACTGGCGCCACTTTCACCATCGGCGCCAACCTCGAGCCCGAGCAGGAGGAAGCCCTCGTCAAGTTCCTGCGCACAAACAAGAAGGTATTCGCCTGGGAGCCTGATCAGTTGGTAGGGATCCCACGGGGCGTAATCGAGCATCACCTCAACGTGTGCCCCAACGTGCGCCCCGTGAAGCAAAAAGCGAGGCGGCAGTCCGCTTAAAAGCAGGCCTTCATCGTCGAGGAGACCCGCAAGCTAGAAGCCGCGGGGGTCATTCGCGAGGTTCGATATCCAGATTGGTTGGCCAACCCTATGGTTGTGCCAAAGAAGGGAGGGAAGGAGCGCATGTGTGTTGACTTCACCAACCTCAACAAAGCATGCCCGCAAGATCCGTTCCCGCTCCCTCACATCGATCAGATTGTCGATTCCACCGCCGAGTGCGACCTGTTATGCTTCTTGGATGCCTTCTTCGGGTATCACCAGATGAAGATGGCGGTGGAAGACGTGGAGAAGACGGCCTTCCTGACCCCTTGTGGGGTGTATTGCTATACATGCATGCCGTTCGGACTGCGCAACACGGGGGCATCCTTTCAGCGGCTCATGCACATCACCTTGGGCCCACAGCTCGGGAAGAATGTGGAAGTTTACGTCGACGACATTGTGGTGAAGTCTCGCGAGGCCAAGACCCTGATACAAGACCTGGAGGAAACCTTCGCAAACCTCAACGAAGTGAACCTGCGGCTCAACCCGGAGAAGTGTGTGTTTGGAGTCCCCTCGGGCAAGCTCTTGGGCTTCCTCGTGTCCCACCGAGGCATCGAGGCCAACCCAGAAAAGGTCAAGGCGGTCGAGGACATGAGCCCACCAAAGACCCTCAGAGAAATGCAGAAGCTCATTGGGCGTGTGACTGCGTTGGGGCGCTTCATCTCCAAGTTGGGGGAGCGAGCGCTGCCTTTCTTCCAGCTGATGAAGAAAAAGGGGCCCTTTGAATGGACTGAAGAGGCCGACAAGACGTTCCAAGATCTCAAGAGATACCTAACCAGCCCTCCGGTGATGGTGGCCCCGTGCCCTCAAGAGCCCTTGGTGCTCTACCTTGCCACCACTCCCTACTCCGCCAGCGCAGCTCTAGTGGCAGTTAGGGAGGAGCGTCGGACCAAAGCCGCGGCAGCTACCGTGTCAAGGCAAAGCAGGACCAAGAAGGACTTGCAGAGATCACTACCACAACTGAGAAGGGTCAGCCGCCGCAGGGGAGCGCACTGGGAACGGAAGAGGCTCCACCGCCTCAGGAGGTGCCACGGTCTCCGGAGGATGCCACCAGCACCGGCGCTCCAAGCCTCGTCGAGCACCCAGTGTACTTCGTCAGCAAGGTGTTGCGGGATGTGAGGGCATGGTACCCCATGCCTCAGAAGCTCCTCCTCGCGCTACTGGTGGCCTTGCGCAAGCTGCGACACTACTTTCAGGGTCACCCTATCAAGGTTGTCTTGGCATACCCATTGGAAAGGGTGCTCAGGAGCCCAAACTCAGCCGGAAGGGTCGCCGAGTGGAACATTGAACTGCAAGTGTTTCAGCTCGAATTCAGCACGACCAGAGTCATCAAGGGGGCCATGCTAGCGGTTTTCGTGGCCGAATGGACGGAGGCACCGGGCCCCAAGGCCGGCGAGGATCGATCCCTCTCCCCGGGAAGCGAGGCGCCAGAAGGCTGGGTCATGTACTTCGACGGGGCGTTCTCTAGGCATGGCGCTGGGGCTGAGGCGGTGCTCATGTCTCCCACTCAGGACAAGCTCTATTACGCCGTGCAGCTCTTTTTCCATCAAAGCGAAAAGGTCTCCAACAACATAGCGGAGTATGAAGGTCTGGTAGCAGTCTTGAAGGCCGCGGCTGCCCTAGGGGTAAAGCGCCTTCCTATCAAGGGCAATTCGCAGCTCCTTGTCAATTTCTCCAACAAAGTGTACAAGCCAAAAGATGAGCACATGGAGGCCTACCTTGCGGAGGTCCGCGGGATGGAAAAGTAGTTCTGGGGGTTGGAGTTGCAGCATGTGCCCCATGGCACCAATCAGGAGGCCGATGACATCGCCAAACAAGCATCTAGGCGGTTACCTCAGGAGCCTGGCATCTTCGAGGAGCGGCTCTTCAAGCCCTCGGCCATGCCATCACTATCAAACATGGTGCAGCCTCGGGAGGAGCTCCCCCAGCCACCTGCCTCGGGAGCTCCGATCTGTGGCCTAGCCTCAGGAGCGCGCCTGCTCTTGACGATGGAGCCTCAGGAGGGGTGCTGGATCACAGAGCTCCGGAGTTACTTAATGCAAGGGACCTTGCCGGAGAAGGAGGTGGAAGCGGAGCGTGTGGCGCGGCAAGCCACAACGTACTGTATCAGGGGTGGAGAACTCTACCGGAAGCGACCAAATGATGTGTCCCTATGCTGCATATCCAGGGAGCAAGGGAGAGAGCTGCTGGCGGATATAAATGGTGGAGACTGTGGGCACCACTCGTCATCACGGACGCTCGTGGGCAAGGCATTCCGCACCGGCTTCTATTGGCCTATTGCGCTCAATGACGCTGTCAAACTAGTGAAGGCTTGTGAAGCCTACCAATTCCATGCCAAGCAGACCATTAGCCGGTAGGGGGTTTGCAGACTATACTCCTCTCGTGGCCATTCGCAGTCTGGGGCCTGGATATCCTTGGCCCGTTCCCTCGGGCGCCGGGGGGCTATCGCTACCTCT
Organism: Aegilops speltoides; assembly: GCA_021437245.1. Taxonomy (NCBI): domain Eukaryota; kingdom Viridiplantae; phylum Streptophyta; class Magnoliopsida; order Poales; family Poaceae; genus Aegilops; species Aegilops speltoides. The sequence continues at coordinate 228,276,909 of CM038143.1, forward strand.
ACGTCGCCGTGGACAAGTTCACCAAGTGGGCCGAAGTGGAAGCCATCCGCACCATCCCTGCGGGTTCAGCGGTCAAGTTCATCAAGGGCATCGTGAGCCGGTTCGGGGTGCCGAATCGCATCATCACCGACAATGGTTCGCAGTTCACCAGTAACCTCTTAAAAACGTACTGTGCTAACCTTGGAACGCAGATATGCTACGCTTCGGTGGCGCACCCCCGAAGCAACGGCCAGGCCGAGCGGGCCAATGCGGAGGTCCTGAGGGGCCTCAAGACCAGAACATTCAAGAAGAAGCTGGAAGCCTGCGGCAGAGGGTGGTACGATGAGCTTCAGTCCGTGTTGTGGTCCATCCGCACGACCACAACCAAGCCGACTGGAGAGACCCCGTTCTTCCTGGTCTATGGAGCCGAAGTGGTCCTCCCTCACGAGGTCAAACGTCGTTCCGCACGGGTCCTGGCGTTCGACGAGGCGCAGCAGTACGCCATGTGGGGGATGGACCTCGTGCTGGGGGAGGAGCGTCGCCGAGAAGCCGCGTTGCGACCGGCGAGATACCAACAAGCACTGCGGCGATACCACTGCCGCAACATCCTCCCCAGAACTCTTGAGGTAGGGGACCTCGTGCTCAGGCGGGTTCTCTCCAGGGAGGCACTGCATAAGCTCTCTCCCATGTGGGAGGTCCCGTTCAAGGTTGTTCATGTTTCCAGGCCCGGCTCCGCGCGCTTAGAGACTCAGGAGGGGGTGCCAGTCCAGAATGCGTGGAACATCCAGCACCTCCGGAGGTTTTACCCTTAAAAGGCCCAGAGCCTATGAAGAATGCGAATGCCTGTGAAGATTATCTTTTTGGAAAAGGCCCAGAGCCTATGAAGAAGGCGAATGCCTGTGAAGATTATCTTTTTGGAAAAGGCCCAGAGCCTCTGAAGATTATCTTTTTGAAAAAGGCCCAGAGCCTGTGAAGAAGGCGAATGCCTGTGAAGACTATCGTTTTGGAAAAGGCCCAGAGCCTGTGAAGAAGGCAAGTGCCTGTGAAGCTGTCGCGTTTTGGAAAAGTCCCGGAGCCTGTGAAGAGGGCTAATGCCCATGAAGCTTGCTTCCCCCAAGAAAGGCCCGGAGCATGTGAATAAGGCCAACGCCTGTGAAGCTCGCCGCCCGTGACACTCTCACGTAATAATGAGTTGGGGCTGTACACGCCCCGGAGTCTCAGGAGCGCCGGCCTCAGGCCCTGGGTCTCCCTCCCATGCCCAGTGGCAGCACTTAGCTCCGCGTTGGTGAGAAGACGTCGAAGACTAGACTAGGTGCCGGACGCGGCTTTTTCATTTGCTTTCTGCAGTTGGCTAGTTCATTCTCATTTGAACTTTTATTGAAACTGTCGCCATCTTTTGACTTTTGGCTCTTCGACTTTTCGCCCTCCTGCCTCGATTTCTCTTGTGCAAGGTCTCGCGAGGGGGCAGCCCGAACGCCCTTGCGAGTGTTTCTGTCCTTATTGTTCAAGGTTTCATAACCCGAGTCCACTACAGGAGCACCCCTCCAGTCCGTGCCTCACGGGCACCGCGGCACGAATACATGACCTGGGTCGGTTGCCCCCACGGCAGAGGCTGGGAGCTACCTACGCGCGGGCATGCGGCCGGAAGGCACAATACCAAAATAACGGAAATAGTGCGATGATTAACAGCGGTGACCCAAACACGCCCCCTCGGGGTCCCACACTACTGTCTTTTTACGCAGGAAAAAGGAAAAGAAAGGACAAATCAGGCGCGGCTCGCCCTACCCCAGCCCTCAGGGAAGACTCGAGCCTCCTCCGGGGCTCAGGAGGACTCCCTCTCGCACTTCACCGAGGCACGACAGCATGGAGGCTGACCACGGCCGCTGCTAGAAGAGTCGCTGCCAGAAGAAGGACCAGTGAAGCTTGAGGAACCCTCGGCGCCGCCAACCACGCACGCACTGTCCTCTCCATCCTCGCCGGGGCCGGGTCCACATCCACGGTCGTCGTCTTCAGGGCAGCACCCTGCGCGGCGACCATCTTCCCCAATCACCCTCCCGTAGAGGGTGGCATCGCCGTCGAACTTGAAGTGCAGGGTGCACCACCGGCTCAGGCCACGCGCGGGGGTCAAGGCCAGGCTCCCGGCTGCGGAGACCTCCAGCAAAGCCCACGAGGCCCGGCTGCAGCAGCCGTCTGCCTGGAGCCAGAGGCCGCCCGGGGCGCCATCCGGGAGCTCGCCTAGGAGGAAGCGAGGGAGCTGAAGCCGAGCGCTAGTCGGCTCCGCCGACCACACAATGAACTCCGGCAGCACCTCCGCAGCATGAAAGCGCGGCCTAGGGGTCGCCGCGGCACGCCGCCCCTGCGCGGCCACCACGTAACGGCGTGGGAAGTCACCTCATGACGTGAGGAGTCGCCGTGGAGGCCATGAGGTGTTGCAGGCGGCCTCGACCGTGCTTGGGCGGGGGAGAGGCTGGCTCAACCTGGCGAGCCTTTCCTTTCTCTGCGGCCGAGAACTTCCTTGACGGAGCCATGAAGAAGAAGGAGAAGCAAGAGGGGATAGGCTGGAAGGGCACGCGCCGTGCCGTACTTAAAGCCAGAGGAGGCCAACCACCGACCTCCACGATCGCAGGTAGTCATGACCCTCTTTGCAGGCAGGGACTTATCGATTCGTGTAGTTGCCGAGGCGTCATGAGGAAGTGGAGACGCCCGCGTCCAATCAACCGCCACGCGGTGCCCAAGGCCGCAGGCTGTTAGGGCCCGCGGCGCTTCGCACTTGCCCTTTCGCCTCTCTGCTCGGCCAAATCCGGGCGCGCCTTGGGCCCGGGGGCTACTGTTGGTGTTCTGGGAACGGGGGTCCCCACACTTGCCTGCCTGCGGCCTGCCGGCATGGCTCAAAGGGGGCCCAGCACGGCCCATCTTCATCAACACAAGCCCAAGACCCTCGCGAGGGGCCAAGCCTCATGGGATGGGCGACAAGGAGCTTTCTCGCACGGCCTCATCAGGCTGGCTCACGAGGCGGAGAGAGATCAAGGCGGGGTACCTCACGAGGTGCCCATGGCGCAAGCCATGACGACCAAGGGCGCCAAGGCGGTGCCAGCCAGCAGTGTCCTCCTTTCCTCTTTGGTGCAAAGGAGCAAGCGAGCGAGAGCATCAAGCAAAGGCATCCATTTCGTGCCAACAAGACCAAGACCAGCCCAACGGCAGGGAGGAAGTCATTGTGGAGCCCAAGCAGGCGTCACCACTAGAGCATTTGACAGGCGAGGACCAACTTTAGTCAGGATAAGTGTACCCGATGTTCCCCTTCAAAATGGCCAATTGTTGGTGCCCTTCCCGCTCAATATTTGGGAAGAGGCCCAGGGCCTTCGCCTATAAATAGGACTAGCCACCCCCAGGGTAGAGGCATCTGGAATAGACAAGATCCTCACCAAGAAACCAGTAGAGAGAGCGACTGAACTCCCCCTAGAAGTTCATCGCACCAGCCAAGGACAGACCCTCGCGAGGCTGTTCTTCCTTGTATTGTTCATCATCAGCCCAAGAGGCAATCCACCACACCACACACTGGAGTAGGGTATTACACCGCAATGGTGGCCCGAACCAGTATAAACCTTGTGTCTCTTGTGTTGTTCCTTTCGTAGTTCAGATCCTAGCGAGTCGGCGAGGAGCAGGTAGGTAGAGGGCAAAATCTCTGCGCGCACCCCAGTGTTCGAACCTCAAGGGTCTGCCGGAACACGAAATCCGACAAAATGTTTTTGTAGACCATGCTCTTTATTTCAAATCTGTAAAGTGCCCTTTCTCTCAGCTTTCGACCCCCAGCATGTCAAATAGCCTTGGTGGTAGCGTTATAATCTGTAAAGATCGTGCATAACGTATCATTCAGATGCTTGTCAACATAACCCGTATTCAGTATTCGCTTTTCTCAAAGAACTGAATTGTGCTTCTGTGGTTATTTCGCGCACACACCTAGGCATATATTGCCAGGGGCTCGATATGACAACACATAAGTTGCCGTGACAAGTCCGAACAACTTTATAGCACACTTCAGCGTCACGAGTTTGGCCTTATATGCATCAGCTCCAAATCATGTCTTTGATCAATAGTTGGGTTGCCCAGCCCCTGTGCTTACTACCTTATGTTCCGCTCTATCGGCTAGGGTAGTAAAGAGAGAACTACAGTGATTGTGTCCTGGTTTGTCCGGATGAGCACCTCAGTAGAGAAAGTCGAAAACTGACTGTCATGATGTGGCGAGATGTGGTCAATCACACGATGACTCATCAAAAACTTCGAGATTCCTTCCGTATTACACGAAGGACCGTTCTTCTGGTCACGTATGTAAACGCATCATATTCGACTAACCGTGTACATACCAGGGGCTTTATCGTAGACCCACCATCAAACTCCTATGGCTAAGCGAAAGTGTTATGGCCCCATAGTCCGATTGCCTGGTTTGTCGCATTGACACCTCCTTAATGGACCAAGACGTTGGGTCAATAGTGATCAAGTGCTCTTCCGAACACCCTCGCGTTACACGCGAGGGGGCCGAAGCCGACGATTAGTAAACTTTCAGATTATACAAAAATGGTGGCACAGGAGGCACCAAAAACTTTTTAGGCAAAAAGTATAAAAACATAGCCCTAATATATCATAATATTGTTTTTACAATTTCGATACATTTTCACTCGAACATAATATCTTTCGAGCACTGACCCTCTGTCAAGCGGGCACCCTCTAGGACATCCTCAAAATAATGCTCTGGCGTGTGATGGTCCTTGCCCTTGGGTGGACTTTTCGCTGCAATATCGGTGGCCTTCATCTTTGCCCAGTACGTCTTGACGCAGGCAAAGGCCATCCGTGCACCTTTTATGCATGTTGACCGCTTGACAGCGTCGATACGCGGCGCTGCATCAACAAGTCGCTACACCAAACCGAAATAACTATTCGGAATTGGCTCAGTCAGCCACATGCGGACCATGACGTCCTTCATAGCAGATCCCGATATCTTGTGGAGCTCGGCCCACTGGGCCATCTGTTTGTTCAGCAATAGCGGACGCTTTGCCAAGCTGAATTGCGACCATAAAAGCTTTTCCGTCGCATGTCCCTCTTATGCTTGGAAAAACTACGTCGCATCGGAGACACTCTTCGGCAAGTCCAAATACGCGTCTGGAGAACTCCACATTTTATTAAGCGGGGCATACTTCGGATTGCCGAATTTAGTTTGTAATAAGAAGGGCTTACCAGCCGTGATCTCCCGAGCCACTCTAGACTCTAATCGTGCTTCCCTCGCCTCTTGTAAGGCCTTGTGAAGATCAACCGCTTTGGTTTTGTTATCTTTCTCGAGAAATTCGCATCGGCTAGTGGCATCCTTTAGCTCAAGCGCCATAATAGATATTCTCTCCTCGCACTGGTGCCGAGCAGCCTGTTCGGCTCTTAATTCAGCAGTTGCTTTTTCGGCAGCCGCATTACTCATCCTGGCTTGCTCCTTGGCCCGGGAAAGCTCAGCCCGAAGGGTCTCAACTGCGGTGGCACTATCTGTAGTTATGCATATGTCAGTACAGAATCCTCAGCGTCATGCTCATATTATAGTACTTGCATATACTGACTGTGCCAAAAACATACCTTGCGCCTCGTCGAGCCGCTTGTTAATAAGCATGATGTCATCATCCGCAACATCAAGTTTCTGCTTCAGATCTGCAACCTCTGTAGCTTGGGCAGTCGCCAGGGAGGTAACAGCCTGTGTTCCAATTAGTCAGATTATTTCCTGGGCATATCTTTCTTGACCCTCTGATCGCCTCCCTTTGGACGCCAGCCATATCAAGGATCATTTCAAGGCGGGTTCCATCTCCATATACCCCAAAGCATATCAAGGATCATGTCCGGCTTTGTGAAATAATTTCCGCACACCACTGTAGAGATCATTACACTTTACAAATCTAATCTGCTGACAATATTTCACGGTGTTCCCTCATGCCGCGGCCTGGCTTAATACGAATTGGTTTTTCTTGGCCTGCCACGACACGCATTGCAAGGCGGTTCTATTGGCACACCTCGTCGAAGCAGAGATCGTGTTCCCCTTATTGCGGGATTCCCATCAATACGGGAGCGGGCAACCCCACTACGCCTGTTTGTATGACTCCGTGTTTTTAGGCAAGTCCCAGACGGTCACGCTGGGGACGCTTGATATTCACCCCCTTTATAGAGGGACCGAGGCATATCCCTCTTTCCTACCATGCTTGCGCCTCTCCGCATCTCGAGTTCCAACACCCGAAGCCCAAGCTTAGGCACTTCGGATCCTCAATTATGTCCGGATCCAACCTTCAAGGCCGGTGGATGGCCGCCTCTGTCACGGAGGAGGACATTGCGAAGCTTAGGGAGGCCAGATATCTGACCGCCGACATCAAGCACAGGCTTCTTGCTCCAGGGTAGGTCATCCCTACTCCCGAGCCCAGCGAGAGCGTCGTATTTGTTTTTCACTTCCTCCATGGCTTAGGTTTCACCCTCGGTCCTTTCGTGAGAGGGCTCATGTTCTATTACGGGCTAGATTTTCATGATCTGGCTCCGGACTCCATCCTCCACATATCGTCATTTATCGTTGTGTGCGAAGCCTTCCTCCACATCACCCCGCACTTCGGCTTATGGCTCAAGACCTTCAATGTAAAGCCGAAGGTGATTGAGGGGCGACACGCGGAGTGCGGAGGCGCTGCAATAAGCAGAAACGTCGATGCCCCATGGCCAGAGGGCTTCTTCCCGGAGGTATCTGATCTATGGCAGCGGAGGTGGTTCTACTTCACGGCTCCCAGAGGCACAAAGTGGGTGGATGCCCCCGACTTCCGCTCGGGACCTCCGCCTCAACTGGCGTCATGGGCCAACGTGGGACTGGATTGGGGGCCTGCTAACGACGTACCGACATTGCAGAGCTGCATTCGGGCGCTTCTTGAGAGGGACATCAGTCTTGTCAGCGTAATTCATGTAATGCTAGTCCGACAGATCTTGCCGTGCAAACGTCGGCCTCTCCGGATGTAGGAGTTCAACCCGAAAGGTCCGCGAACTATTCAGCATTCTTCGGCATGACGCTCAAAGGGATGTGTAAATTATCCTTTGGAAAACAAGTAAATTGGCCGAACATCACCGAGGATGCAGGCCTGAGCTGCAACCGCCCGGATACCCAAGTAAGTAACCTAGAAACCAAACACTTCATTTATATTTATCATAACATTATTCTCAAAACCATCCGTGGCCAGGATTGGCTTAGCAAGGTGGAGAGAATCAGGTGTCCGGCACCGCTTCCCGAAGGCTCGCCTAGTCCTGCCATAGCCAGGATGCTTAGTTGTGTGCTAAGTCAAGTGCCTTCGGGGAAAGACAAAGGGAAGAACAGAGAAGCAGAGCTTCACATATTGCACATCCAAACCGGGGGAATTACTATCTCCATGAAGGAGGATAGTCGGGGAGGGGAATCTACGGTCTCCTCCCCCCGTGGGAATAAGAGGGCCGCCTCCGAAGACTCGGAGACGGAGATGCCTAGACAAGGGAAGAAAACTTCACCAGGGGGCCCTGCCCCGGAGGGCATCCTCACCGCGCCATGCCCGCAAACATGCCAGCCCTCAGCCGAGCGGTAAGTTAATCGTAAATACAAAGCTACTGCTTCCTCCTCCGAGAACAATAACCAGGATCCATTCTTTGCAGTCCGGCTAGCAGCTCTTCTCAACAGAGTTCGTCTTCGGGTGATCTTCTTCCGGAGATTATGGAGAGTGAAACCCCACCTGCCTCTCCGCCTCATGGGGCGGGCGACCCCGAGGTGTCATCACGGAGGAGTCGAGATTTACCGAGGTCGGAAGCTAATACTTCGGTTGCCCTGAGCCCGGAGTGTTTGGCTCCCACGGGGGGGCAATAAGAAGGGTCCGGCACAGTCCGGCGACCGGCCAGACATGCTGATGGGCCTTCTAGAGCGAGCTGCTCTCTCGGAGGATCACCGTTTGTTAATGGGCATGGTGCTTGAGAAGATTTCATCTGCCACAAGCGGGTTGAATGAAGCTTTTATGAGCATGCTCAAAGGTTTTAAGGCACATAATTAAATACGTAATTTTTTGGTTGTACCGCACACGGTAGGTGTGCTCCGTATAGATAGTAGCCCCTGACACTCTGGTTGCTAGCCCTAGGCGGTAAACGGAGGATCACACTCTTAAGTAATGATCGCATTGCATTCATGCGCAGGTGTCTAAGGGTCCAGCAGTAGACCGGACCGATAAAGTCACCGAACTGAGGCGCCGACATCACGCTTGTGAACGAGCGGCTTAACGAGTCACAAAGTGTGTGTTTTTCTTTCCTTGTTTTTATAGGAAATATTAAGGGGAGCATAATGTTAATGTGATATGCTTCGACTGCAGGCGGAGCTGCTGCTGTGGAGGCCCTGAGGGCGGAGCTTGCCCTAGCCAAGGAGCAAGCCTGGGCTAGCAATGTGGCTGCCCTAAAGGCGGCCGAAGAGTTGAGAGACGAACAGGCTGCTCATCGCCAAAGTGAAGATAAAAATAGCCGAGATGGCAGTGGAGCTGAAAAGTGCCGCCGGCCGGTATGAGGTCATTGAAAAGGAGAATCAGTCGAAGTCGGCTGACCTGAAGAAGGCCCTTGATGCGGCCAAGGAGGCGCGTTCCGAAATTAGGGATGCACGGGAGGAGCTTCGACAGGCTGGGGAAATTGCGGCTGGAAGCCCCTATTTGTTGCGGAGGAAGTTCTTAGATCCAAAGTACGCTCCTCTGGATCGGTGCTAGAGCCCTGTAAATGCGTATATGGATCTGGCAAAGAGTACGGCTGATGTGGCCAAGTTTTTCGAGGATCAAAAAGATAGTGAAGTGGAAAGGCTGTTCTGGTCGTAATTCAGTGCTCCAACGCGCCTGTTGCCATTGAGTGAAAGGATGGCCGCTGTGGCCGACCTCCATAGGTTGTCCGATCTTGCAATGAGGTCTATAATAGACCATCTATGGCCGAAGGGGCTGAAGCCGGACAGTTATTTTGGTTTAGTGCAACAGTTCCTTGGTGCCGTATCACGAATCGATGCCATGAAGAGGTCGGCGTGCATAGAGGGTGCACGGATGGCTCTTGCCCATGTTAAAACATATTGGGCGGATATGGAGGCCACCATCATTGCAACCCAGAATCCGGCGGGAAGCCAGGATCCAGCCGAGCACTACTTGGAGTAGGTAACAGAAGGTGCTCATTTAATAGAGGCTCTGTGCTCGGAGAGCGTCATGTTCGAGTGACAAATCTTTCTGTTGTAAAAGCGATTGTATTTTAATTATAGAGGCTATGTTTATACTTTCGCCCGAAAGTGTTATTGTGCCTCTTGTGCGGCCGTTTGATGTATATATAACCTGAAAGTTAGCAGTTGTTGGCTTCAGACCCCAGGCATACAATGCGGGGTTGTTCGCAAAAATATGCGTAATCACACTTTGTGAGGACCAGATTTTTGGGATATTAATTTCCAGAAAATGGTCCTTGTGCTCACCAGCCCCAGGATTACTGTTAGCTGATGAGGCACTGACTTGATACAGAAACTCCAAGCAAAATACATAATATGTAGTACAAGACCATTCTGGCCTATGAGTACAACACAAGGTTTCTAGTGGTTGGTGGCGGAAGCGTTTTGTGGTTCGTCAGTGGCCATGGGACTCCATTTCCCACAGGAATAGCTGACCAGGTTAACTCCTATCTTCACGAGGCTGTTGTCACCATTGTGCGGGTTTCGGGGCTGACATTGCAACATTCTTCTCTAACCAAGAAATCTGGCCAAGACAATAGCCAGGGACAAGCCAGTGAGAACTTTGAATGTACTCGCAAACATTATGAACATGGGTATAATATAACGAATGATATTCATGCTTTGAAATATTCTATGACCACAATGTTAGTCATAAAATAAAATCCATGGTGCACGTAAACAAGTTATTCATACAAAGCATGACTATGCAATCAGTGAGTAGAAATAGAATGCACCGATCGGGTGTCTGAAGCGACGCCTCGAAAGGACAATAACATAAAGCATGCCTCAGTCGGGCGTCTGAGCGACACCACGTAAAGGGCTTATAAGTGACATAAGTAACAAACATGCCACAGTCGGGCATCTGTGCGACACCACATAAAGGGCTTATAAAGTAACAAGTATGCCACAGTCGGGTGTCTCAGCGACACCACATAAAGGGCTTATAGAGTAAAGTAACAAGTATGCCACAGTCGTGCGTCTCAGCGACACCACATAAAGGGCTTATAAGAAAATAATCACAGTGAATATCCAGGAGGTAGAACCGTCCCAGGGATACTCAATAATTCAAATAACGTAAATGGTTAGTCCAAAATAATAATAATCATAATCATCATAAGTCACAAGTCATGATCCATGTTCTGGTTTAATAGTTTTTCCTCCGAAGACCGACACTAAGACCGACCCTTGACCCAACCCAGACTGTAGTCCTTAACCATGGACACGACTATTCTAATAGATATAATCTCTGCAGAGGATGTACTCTTTACCCACGGGTAACGGATTCCTTTAGTCCATCGGGACTAATTCTGTCTACGGTCTTTTAATTGAAAACACACCTAACCGCACACACCAGCCTGACTTATCGGTGTCTGGACTCACCCACGACACTCATTAAGCAAAACTCTAAGTGGGGAGGCTACAACCTCGAGTAGCATGGGATCACAAAATTTATAACGCGCGCAAACTAGGGAAGCTACCCCCTCGGCTACAACCGGAAACACCCATTCCCCCGGACCAGGTGGCATGCCTACCGGATGCAGCCGGTATCTTCCACCATGGCCTCTTTGTACGGTGTGTGCTAGAAAGGGGTTGACAACTTACTGAACTGTACCCTACCGATGGCAGGGACAAGTGGTAGTACGAAACAAGTATGGGGGTTACTGGAACAAGACTCGATCTACGGTCGACTCAGGAGGGTTCAAGTTTTCCCTGCATGATTAGCATAACAAATATATTTTAATCAACAGACAGAATCACCACTCATCATACCTTACTATGCCATACCGAACACAACCATCTCGACGAATGCCGGAGACAAGCTCGTGTCTATCCAAGATAGAGGCTTTCCCGGAATCCTCCCGATAGGCATGAAAGGCTTACAAGGGTGTTTGCTATCACAACGTATTAAATTCCAATAGCACGGAATCATCAATATGCACTTATGAGTATGTTCATATCATCACATAAAATAACGAAAGCTCCGAGACAAGGGGTATCGTAACCGTATCAAACAACACACGACAATATTATGCCAGGGTTTAGAATGCTCGCCTTCAAGTTGTGTAGAGGCAGGGTGCATCCTAAAACTTTTGAAAGTTTTCTTCTTCTTCAAAATCCTATTTTTGGAAATATTCAAATTAACCCATAGTTTCAAAATAGACAAAAAAGTTATCTGAATTTTTTTCAAATAAATATGAAAATAAACTAGACAAAATTTGGGGAAGGTAGGAAGAAGAATCAACTCATTTGGAGTTATATTTAAAAAGTTATAGCCAGTCAAAGTTTCAGTCAAATTCTGTTTTTAATAAATAAATAAAAGAAACTGAAAAAAAGAAAAACGGTTCGGGGGGGGGGGGAGCATACTCGAGACTTTACGCTTTCACTTATCCAGCATGGACTGGCGCGTGGGTCACTGACAGTGGGTCCCTTGGGCCCACTGGTCAGGTTTGACCAGTCGCCCGCCTTCTTCCTCCTCTGCCCGAGTGAAGGCGGGGACTCCGGCGATCAACGCCGGCGAACGGCGGCTTCTCGCAGGGTTCTGAGGGAGGGGATGGATCCGCGGGTCCAGTGCAGTCCTCCCGGTGGTCGAACGGCTGACGAGGGTGAAGGGAGTCGCCGGCGGCGAGCTTTGTGGCGGACGGTGGCTTCGGGGGAATTGGGGATTTGGGCTACGGTGGCTCCCGATCGTTTTTGAGATGTTGGGCGGCTCCGCAAGGCCATGGGAAGTCGAACGGTGGTGCTGGAAGGGTGGGGGAGACTCTATTTGCGACGGACAGGACCGGAGGGCGGCGGCGGCCGAATCGGCCGGAGACGAGGAAGAAGGCTTCCCGCCGTCGATGGCTAGCCATGGGGGCTCTGGAGGAGTGGCCTGAGGTTGCCTGAGGACTCGGTTGAGCTCGGGGGTCCTTTTATATGCGGCCAGGGTCGCTCCGCGGCTGCCGTGGATAAGCTCGACGGCGAACCGCCGTTCTGTTGCTGCAGGGGGATGTGGCGGCGACGAGCGCTTGCAGACGAGCTTGTGGATGAGCTCGGACTGCCCCAGAGGGCTGCTAGTGCACGCGGGTGGCTCGGGCGGCGCCGTCCATGGTAGAGGCTACTACGGCCGCCCGCTTGTTGCCATGGCCGACCTGACGGCAGCGTTGTAGGGCGCCAGGAGGGGGCCAGGGCGGCTCTGCGGTGAGGGAGGGGTCGGGCGTGCTGGCTGTGCGAGGGGAGTGGCCAGAACGAGCGCGGGGAGGCGACAGTGGGATGTGGCGACTCGGTGCTCGCGCATGCAAAACATGCGCTCTGGGTGCGCCCAGCGCACGCACGTCAGGTGTTCGACGAAATGCCAGCGTGCTCTATGCCCCTCTGTTGCCTCTACAACCAAATAGGACTAGGCTAAAGATCATATGGGAGCTAATAGACATGCTGGTAAGGCCATTAGGGCAATTTCATAATGCAAGTCCAAAAGTATGCCAAAACTTGCCATGCTCCTATCTTGCTCGATGAAATGCCAAGGGCATCTAGGTATTTCTTGGGGTGGCCAAAATCTCCAGATCACTGTCTCATTAGGTGTAGGTGATGGTGGCAAGGTTAGTTAGTCAAGACCAGAAACTTGTTAGTGTATGTTTTTGAGAAAACCAGATCTGGACAGAAACTAAAGGCTATCATTTTATGGACCAAAAATACTCCCATGGGGCCACTCTCCTGGACTTAAGGGTTTTGTAGGGTGGTTTATAAGCGGGAAAAAGATCATGGGCATTAGAGTAAAATAAAATAGGGTTGCAGTAGAAAATGCCAATCTGGTCCAGAGAGCAAAAGAGGATGATTTGCTCAAATCTTGCAAAGAACATTCATGGGTTTTTGCATAAAAATGAATTATATGCATCTACTGTCATCTCCAAATACTTTATAAATTTTTTAAGAATTATTTAAAGGGGTTTTAGTGCAAAGGTACCAACTAGACTAGTTCTGAAACTTTGGGGTAGAGCTCTACATCTCCAATTAGAAAAAAATATTTTTGCACAAAAGTGATTTAGGAACATCATATGTCATCCCCAAAATTTGGTGAAAAATTTATATGCATTTATCAAATAGTTGTAGTGCAAAAGAGGCCCTAAAACTTATGAAAAATCATTTTAAAAGAATAAAGCTCAAGAAAAACAATTATGCAAAGAAACCTAATGATAAAAGATTTGTTTTTCTTGAGAGGATATACAAGTCCAATGATAATTTTGGAAAGTTTTTTACTTGGGGTAAAAACTCCACAATATCAAAGAAAAGAGGGGTTCTGAAATCAAAAGAAAAACTATAAAGTAAATTTTTTAATCTCCTAGCAAAATTTTAATAACCAAAACATGGTCAAATTTTTGGGGTGTTACACACTTGATCCAACGTCTTGGTCCATTAAGGAGGTGATCGCATGGCGAACTAGGCAACCGGACTATAGAGCTTTAACACATTCACTTAGCCATAGGTGTTTGATGGTGGGGCTACTATGTAGCCCCTGGTACCTTCGCGTGCATCCGGATACGGCGCGTGTGTACACGACCGGGGAACGGCCCTTCGTTAATGCGATGGAATCCTAAAGATTCCGATCAGTCCTCGAGTGGTTGACCAGTCTCTCGCTATATCATGACAGTCAGTTTTCGGCTTTCTCTACTGAGGTCCTCATCCGGAATAACCAGGGCACAATCGCAGTAGTTCTCCTTTGGCCGCCTTAGCCGATAGAAACAGAACGTAAGGCAGCAAACCCAGGAGCCGGGCAAACCCAACATTTGACCTAAGACATGATTCGGAGCTGATGCATATAAGGCCAAACTCGCGACGCCAAACACTCCCGAGGGTATTCGGACTTTATAACATATACTGGGCTGAGTAGCGCCCTTGATTATGAACCCTGTATTTCCAGGTACGTGCGGTAATCTGTCATGGCGAAATGCCAATCACGCCAGTATCCGCTGTGGGTGTATAGAATACCCACGGGATGTCAAGTAACAAGTGACAACAAAGAAGGTTTACACAGCGGCTTAACCTAAAGAGAAACCTTTGAGAGGGGCCTTGCTGCACGTCTGTGCCTTTGTCTCCGTTGTGCCGTGTCCTGGTAGGTGTCGCACGAATGGTGTCTGTAAAGAGGAAAACTCATGTAAAATAGTATGACGCAATCGTGCGAAGAGTTGATTATTATCAATGGATAGTAGGGGTGTAAGACATTGGCCTGTTAGTAAGTTCAAGCAAAGAGGTGGCCTTTATTGCATGTTTGCAGTCCCTGATGCCCTTTATGGGGTTACATGTATAGCATCCAACTCAGTTTTATCTGGGCTGTTACCGAGGGTGGTGTGTCGGACTCGTCTAACCATGTCCGTGGTCTTAACGGCCGATCATGCCTTCTGATAGGAGAGGCCACTTTGTGTCCGGCTGCTAGAGCCGCCGCATACTCTTCCGCATGTAAGGAACGCTCTGTATTTCCGCTGATGGTGATGACGCCACGTAGACCGGGCATCTTGAGTTTAAGGTAGGCGTAGTGCGGTACTGCATTGAAGCGAGCGAATGTTGTTCTTCCGAGCAATGCATGTTAGCCACTTCGGATGGGAGCGGTGGCGAAGAGTAATTCTTCGCTTCTGAAGTTGTCTGGAGAACCAAATGTCACCTCTAATACGAGGGAGCCCCTGTAGCAGGCCTTGACGCCTGGTATCACCCCTTTAAAGGTGGTGTTACTTTGGCTGATTCAGGATGGGTCTATCCCCATCCTGCGGACAGTGTCCTGATATATTAGATTGACCTACTACCGCCGTCCATGAGGACACGAGTGAGATGGCATCCGTCGATTATTGGGTCGAGCACCAAGGTAGCCGATCCTCCATGTCGCATACCAGTCGGGTGGTCCTTGTGATCAAAGGTGATCGGGCAGGCTGACCAGGGGTTGAGTTTGGGGGCGACGGGCTCTATAGCGTATGCGTCTCTGAGCGCACGTTTGTGCCTTCTCTTTGGTATGTGAGTCGCGTAGATCATATTTACTGTTTTTACCTCTGGTGGGAATTTTTTCTGTCCCCCAGTGTTCGGCTAGCGTGGCTCGTCCTCGTCTTCACTTGGTGTTTCCCTTCCCTTGTATTTGGCATTTAACTTGCCGGCATGCTTAAAGATCCAACATTCTCTGTGAGTGTGGTTCGCAGGTTTTTCGGGGATGCCATGAATTTGGCACAGTCTGTCCAGGACTTTGTTCAGGCCGGACAGTCCCTCTTTGCTGCCTTTAAATGGCTTCTTTTGTTGACCGGGTCGAGAGCCCCTGAATCCGGCGTTGAACGTCGTGTTGTCCGGACTTTCTTCCTTGTTACGACACTTGTTTTTATTGCGCCGTGGCTTCCCGTTGCCATCCCTGATTTTGGATGTGCCCTGGTCGCTGGTGCGTCTGCGCGCCAACCAGCTGTCTTCACCCGCGCAGAAGCAGGTCATAAGGCTTGCTAAGGCTGCCATTTTCCTCAGCTTTTCTTGGCCGAGGTGTCTGGCAAGCCACTCGTCTCGGATACTGTGCTTGAAGGCCACTAGGGCTTCGGCATCCGGACAATCAACAATTTGATTCTTCTTAGTGAGGAATCTATTCCAAGGCTTGCGGGCGGACTCTCCGGGCTGTTGTATTATGTGACTTAAATCGTCAGCGTCCGGAGGTCGGACATAGGTCCCTTGAAAGTTGGCCCTGAAAGCGTCCTCAAGTTCCTCCCAACTTCTGATCGAAATTTCGGGGAGACTTTTCAACCAGTGCCGAGCTGGTCCCTTCAACCGAGGGGAAGGTATTTGATGGCGTGGAGGTCGTCCCCACGAGCCATGTGGATATGAAGTATAAAATCCTCAATCCAGACCCCGGGGTCTGTCGTTCCGTCGTATACCTCTATGTTCACGGGTTTGAATCCCTGTGTAAATTCGTGATCCAGTACCTCTTCGGTGAAGCACAGAGGGTGCACAGCCCCTCTGTATCTGGACATGTTGTGGCATGTTGTCGACTGTTCCTGTGTCCGGTGTTGATTCCGAACTAGTATTCGATCAGTCTGATCGTTTTGGTGACCATAATCCTGCGCCGGAGCATGTCCTCTAGATCCATAGATGGACCTGGTCGCTCTGGCCTTTTTGTCCAGGAGCTCATGTAAACATGTGCGGCGTTAGTAGCTGCTCTGTTGCGGTTATGGAGTGGTTGGTCCGGCCTACTGGCAGTATTGTTCTTTGGCGAAATGGCCTCATCGTCGAATTCTGGTAGCAGCTTGTGCTTCGGGTAGCTCTTCGTGTGGCGATCGTCGCCATATCTTTCTTCAGTGTCTAGCACTTTATTCTTTCTGCGATTGAGTGTTTCCTGCGCGGCCTTAAGCCTTTGCTTCTGCTTCTTTAGGCTTCTTGCAGTGGCCATAAGCCTTCTGTGGAGGTTATCTCGTTCCAGATGTTTTTCTGGGATGATGAATGCATCGTCGTCCGGACTGTCCTCTTCTCCCGAGGCAGGTTGATGAGTTCGGCCCTCGGGATCGCTGTGATCGGGCGTCTGCTCCGGACTGTGTTTGGCGTGACTTGGCTCTTCCTGCTCCATCGCTGGGTCAATATGGTCGTTGTTGCCTTTGGAGTTGACTAGGGTATCAATTTTTCTAGCGTTGTTATCGCTATTTTTACTGTGGCCGGACTTAGAGCAGCGTCTGCACCGTCGTTTTGGCTTTTGTCCGGGGGTTTTATCCTCCGTTGTGTCCTTTTTGTCACCACTGTCCTCCTTAGGCGTGTCCACCATGTATATATCATATGATGAGGTGGCCGTCCAGCGCCCCGTGGGTGGTGGTTCCAAATCGTCCCCTGCGCCGATGTCCATACCATCGGAGTCAAAGTCAAGCATATCTGTTACGTCATCGACAGTGGCTATGAAATGGGTGGTGGGTGGGCAACTAATTTCTTCGTCGCCTGCTTCCCACTAGAGCCGTACATAGTTCGGCCAAGAGTCTCTTGACAAAGAGAGAGACTTTAATGAATTCAGCAGGTCGCTAAAAGGCGAGTGCTGGAAGATATCCGCAGCGGTGAACTCCCTTACCGGGGCCCAACTAGATTCAGCGGGCTCAAGGGTGCGCGGTCTGGAACCTACAGCCAGATACAAGTCCAGGGGTCTAGTGACACAGACTTCCTTGGGGATGGAGTCCGTGTTCGGCTCTACCGCCGATGAGTATGCCGCCTCCGGGGTGGGGTCCATCCACCCGTCCTCGGACGACGCGATGTGCCCCGGATTTAGGTCCGGAGCTCTTGCAGGTGCGACATCTCGAGTATTGTCCGATAGCAGGTCTAAACCGTGCTCGTCGTGACGGTTCGGCACTCCTGGCGTAGGCCCGAATCCGTCGAAGATCAAGTCTCCGCGGATATTGGCCGTGTAGTTCAAGTTTCCGAACCTGACCTGATGGCAAGGGGCGTAGCTGTCGATCTGCTCTAGATGGCCAAGCGAACTGGCCCGCAGTGCGAAGCCGCCGAACACGAAGATCTGTCCGGGAAGAACAGTCTAACCCTGGACCATGTTGTTGTTGATGATTGAAGGAGCCAACGACCCTTCCAGCAACGACACAGAGGAACTCACAATGAAAGCACCAATGTCGGTGTCAAACCGGCGGATCTCGTGTAGGGGGTCCCGAACTGAGTGTCTAATGCTAATGGTAATAGGAGGCAGGGGACATGATGTTTTACCCAGATTTGGGCCCTCTCAATGGAGGTAATACCTACTTCCTGCTTGATTGATCTTGATGATATGAGTATTACAAGAGTAGATCTACCACAAGATCGTAGAGGCTAAACCCTAGAAGCTAGCCTATGATTATGATTGTCCTTGTCCTATGGACTAAACCCTCCGGTTTATATAGACACCTGAGGAGGCTAGGGTCACACAGAGTCGATTACAACGAAGGAGTTCTAACATCTGGATCGCCAAGCTTGTCTTCCACGCAAAGGAGAGTCCCATCCGGACACGGTACGAAGTCTTGAGTCTTGTATCTTCACGGTCCAATAGTCCGGCCAAAGTATATAGTCCAGCTGTCTGGATACCCCCTTATCCAGGACTCCCTCACCCGGCTCCTTTGCTTACAACCTTACGTTCCGCTCTAACGACTACGGTAGTAAAGAGAGAACTACTTCGATTTTGTCCTGGTTTGTCCGGATGAGCACCTTAGTAGAGAAAGCCAAAAGCTGACTGTCATGATGCGGCGAGAGCTGTGTCATCGGAATCTCGACCAGTTGTCGTATCATCGTAACGTTTCCGTGGCACCATTTTTACTGTCGTTGCTGTGGCACCCCTTTCGTTCCACCACGGTAACAAAAGCTTCATAACATGCTGATGTCAACATTTTCATAAAGTTGCATAAACTTGTATATGTCATCCGCATCGTGATAACAACATTTAAAATGTTTAAAGTTGTTGTTTGCTTTAAAATTGCTAAATGACACATGAGGATTTACCAGAGTTGTTGTTTGATGTTTCCGGCCTCATTTAAATTGCCTAAAATGTGTAGTTTACTTATGCCTCACTTTTTGCCATGTTAACCAACATTTTAATATTGTTGAGTACATAAACGAGAGTTAACTTAATAATTAAATGTAGTGTTTTGTCAATATGCAACTCGTTGCATATTGGGCTCTACTTAATTTGTAGTGTTGTTTGTTGCACTTTCTAATTCCATGCCAAATTAAACCGGACATGCATCATACTTGGTTGTGCATCGTGCCATGTTTATGTGATGGTTGTTTACCATGTTGTTTGCTTCATTCCGGTTGTGCTTCTTCTCGATAGTTCCTATTTTGTCGCAATTGTGAGGATTCGTTCGACATCGTGGGTTCGTCTTCTTCATGGACTCGTTCTTCTTCCTTGCGGGATTTCAGGCAAGATGACCGTCACCTTGAATCTCAGTACTATCATTGCTATGCTAGTTGCTTCGTTCTTTTGCTTTGCTGCGCTACCTATCAATTGCTCTCCAAGCCTCCCAAATTGCCATGTCAGCCTCTAGCCTTTTCACCCTTCCTAGCAAACCATTGCTTGGCTATGTTACCGCTTTGCTCAGCCCCTCTGATAGCGTTGTTAGTTGCAAGTGAAGTTGAAGATTGCTCCATGATGGACAGGATTATGTTGGGATATCGCAATATCTCTTATTTAATTAACGCATCAATATACTTGGTAAAGGGTGGAAGACTCGGCCTTATGTCTGGTGTTTTGTTCCACTCTTGCCACCCTAGTTTCCGTCATACCGGTGTTATGTTCCTTGATTTTGCGTTCCTTACGCGGTTGGCTGATTTATGGGACCCCCTTGACAGTTCGCTTTGAATAAAACTCCTCCAGCAAGGCCCAACCTTGGTTTTATCATTTGCCTACCTAAGCCTTTTTCCCTTGGTTTTCCGGAGCCCGAGGGTCATCTTTATTTAACCCCCCTGGGCCAGTGCTCCTTCAAGTGTTGGTCCGAACCGAGCAGCCTGCGGGGCCACCTCAGGGAAACTTGAGGGCTGGTTTTACTCGTATCTTGACTTATCCGGTGTGCCCTGAGAACGAGGTACGTGCGACTCCTATCGGGATTTGTTGGCACATCGGGCGGCTTTGCTGGTCTTGTTTTACCATTGTCGAATTGTCTTGTAAACCGAGATTTCGAGACTGATCGGGTCTTCCTGGGAGAAGGAATATACTTCGTTGATCGTGAGAGCTTGTGATGGGCTAAGTTGGGAGACCCCTACAGGGTATAAACTTCCGAGAGCCGTGCCCGCGGTTATGTGGCAGATGGGAATTTGTTGATGTCCGGTTGTAGAAATTTGACACCAGATTCGAATTAAAACGCATCAACCGCGTGTGTAGCCGTGATGGTCTCTTTTCAGCGGAGTACGGGAAGTGAACACCGCTTTTGGGTTATGTTTGACGTAAGTAGGAGTTCAGGATCACTTCTTGATCATTGCTAGCTTCACGACCGTTCCATTTGCTTCTCTTCTCGCTCTTATTTGCGTATGTTAGTCGCTACTGCAACCTCCCCACTTTACCCCTTCCTTACCCGTTAAGCTTTGCTAGTCTTGATACCCATGGTAATGGGATTGCTGAGTCCTCGTGGCTCACAGATTACTACAACAACAGTTGCAGGTACAGGTTATGCGATGATCTTGACGCGAGAGCGATGTTACTTGTTTTGGAGTTCTTCTTCTGCTTCTTCTTTGATCAGGGGATAGGTTCCAGGTCGGCAGCCTGGGCTAGCAGGGTGGATATTGTTTGAGTTTATGTTTGTGTTCCATCCGTAGTCGGATGTTGAGATATATTGCTTCCCCTGTATCACCAACACCAGATTGCATAACCAGAATGTTTCGGGAGTTTATAGGTGGGAATTCAAGTAGCTCCTAGAATATCTTTCCGACAGATGCTTGATATGGGATTGGTAAATCTCTATCATATGTATTTGTTCTGTCTTATTATGTAAGCCAAATACTTTGTTTTGTTTTATTTTAGGTATTCGAGTTGCTTCGATGTCAAGTGTTGATCCATACCTTCCCTGAACGGTGTTCTCATATTGCTATGTGAATACTAATCCTTCTTGATCATCGAGGTCATCATGTTAATTCTTTTCCAACTGGCGTGCTTCTCTTCAAGTGGATCTGATCATTTCAACACTTGCGAGAACAATTCTTAGTTTTCTCAACGGTGGTTGTTTCATCCGTCCCAAGTTGTCTTTGTTTTCCCGCCCTCCCACCCTTTTCTTCAAGGACTAATATATTTTAATCAACTATCCATTTATTCTTGTGAAGTCTCTTCACTCTTTTCAATCAATGTTCTTATCCGGTGATTCTCAGGAAGATACTAACGGAGCTTCAAGTTTATTATTCTTCATCTATTTTTCTTTTCCGGTGGAAGGTCTTTTTTGAAGGAAATATGCCCTAGAGGCAATAATAAAGTTATTATTTCTTTCCTTATTTCATGATAAATGTTTATTATTCATGCTAGAATTGTATTAACCGGAAACATAATACATGTGTGAATACATAGACAAACTTAATGTCACTAGTATGCCTCTACTTGACTAGCTCATTAATCAAAGATGGTTATGTTTCCTAACCATAGACATGAGTTGTCATTTGATTAACGGGATCACATCATTTGTAGAATGATGTGATTGACCTAACCCATTCTGTTAGCTTAGCACTTGATCGTTTAGTATGTTGCTATTGCTTTCTTCATGACTTATACATGTTCCTATGAATATGAGATTATGCAACTCCCGTTTACCGGAGGAACACTTTGTGTGCTACCAAACGTCGCAACGTAACTTGGTGATTATAAAGGAGCTCTACAGGTGTCTCCAAAGGTACATGTTGAGTTGGCGTATTTTGAGATTAGGATTTGTCACTCCGATTGTCGGAGAGGTATCTCTGGGCCCTCTCGGTAATGCACATCACTATCCTTGCAAGCAATGTAGCTAATGAGTTAGTTATGGAATGATGCATTACGTAATGAGTAAAGAGACTTGCCAGTAACGAGATTGAACTAGGTATTGGATACCGACAATCGAATCTCGGGCAAGTAACATACCGATGACAAAGGGAACAACGTATGTTGTTATGCAGTTTGACCGATAAAGATCTTCGTAGAATATGTAGGAGCCAATATGAGCATCCAGGTTCCGCTATTGGTTATTGACCGGAAATAGTTCTAGGTCATGTCTACATAGTTCTTGAAGCCGTAGGGACACCACACTTAACGTTACGATGACAGTTTTATTATGAGTTTATGAGTTTTGATGTACCGAAGGACTTCGGAGTCCCGGATGAGATCGGGGATATGACGAGGAGTCTCGAAATGGTCGATACGTAAAGATATATATATTGGACGACTATATTCGGACATCGAAAAGGTTCCGAGTAATTCGGGTATTTTTCGGAGTACCAGGGAGTTACGGGAATACGGGGAAGAGTATTGGGCCTTAATGGGCCTTAGTGGGAAGGAGCCTGGAGGTGGCGCGCGCCCCTCCCAAGCCCAGTCCGAATTGGACAAGGGGTTTGGA
This sequence comes from Aegilops speltoides, assembly GCA_021437245.1. Classification (NCBI taxonomy): domain Eukaryota; kingdom Viridiplantae; phylum Streptophyta; class Magnoliopsida; order Poales; family Poaceae; genus Aegilops; species Aegilops speltoides. Next base: position 228,299,136 of record CM038143.1, read on the forward strand.
GCGCGGCCCCCTCTCCCTTCCTTCTCCACTTCCCTCCTTTCCCCCTTCTCCTAGTTGGACTAGGAAAGAAGGTGTCCTACTCCCGGTGGGAGTAGGACTCCCCTTGGCGAGCCCTCCTCCAAGGGCCGGCCTCCTCCTCCCTTGCTCCTTTATATACGGGGGTAGGGGGGCACCCCATGACACACAAGTTGATGTTCTTGATCGTTCCTTAGCCATGTGCGGTGCCCCCCTCCACCATATTCCACCTCGATCATATTGTAGCGGTGCTTAGGTGAAGCCCTGCGTCGGTAGAACATCATCATCGTCACCATGCCGTCGTGCTGACGGAACTCATCCCCAAAACCCTGCTGGATCGGAGTCCGGGGATCGTCATCAAGCTGAACGTGTGCTAAACTCGGAGGTGCCGTACATTTGGTACTTGGATCGGTCAGATCGTGAAGACGTACGACTACATCAACTGCGTTGTCATAATGCTTCCGCTTACGGTGACAACACTCTCCACTCTCGTTGCTATGCATCACCATGATCTTGCGTGTGTGTAGGAATTTTTTTGAAATTACTGCATTCCCCAACAGTGGCATCCGAGCCTGGTTTTATGCTTAGATCTTATATGCACGAGTAGAACACAAGTGAGTTGTGGGCGATACAAGTCATACTGCTTACCAGCATGTCATACTTTGGTTCGGTGGTATTGTTGGATGAAGCGGCCCGTACCGACATTACGCGTACGCTTACGCGAGACTGGTTCTACCGACGTGCTTTGCACACAGGTGGCTGGCAGGTGTCTGTTTCTCCAACTTTAGTTGAACCGAGTGTGCCTACGCCCGGTCCTTGCGAAGGTTAAAACAACACTAACTTGACGAACTATCGTTGTGGTTTTGATGCATAGGTAAGAACGGTTCTTGCTCAGCCCATAGCAGCCACGTAAAATTTGCAACAACAAAGTAGAGGACGTCTAACTTGTTTTTGCAGGGCATGTTGTGATGTGATATGGTCAAGACGTGATGCTATATTTTATTGTATGAGATGATCATGTTTTGTAACAGAAGTTATCGGCAACTGGCAGGAGCCATATGGTTGTCGCTTTATTGTATGAAATGCAAACGCCCTGTAATTGCTTTACTTTATCACTAAGTGGTAGCGATAGTCGTAGAAGCAATAGATGGCGTAAATGACAATGATGCTATGATGGAGATCAAGGTGTTGCGCCGGTGACAATGGTGATCACGACGGTGCTTCGGAGATAGAGATCACAAGCACAAGATAATGATGGCCATATCATATCACTTATATTGATTGCATGTGACGTTTATCCTTTATGCATCTTATCTTGCTTTGATTGACGGTAGCATCTTAAGATGATCTCTCACTAAATTATCAAGAAGTGTTCTCCCTGAGTATGCACCGTTGCGAAAGTTCTTCGTGCTGAGACACCACGTGATGATCGGGTGTGATAGGCTCTACGTTCAAATACAACGGGTGCAAAACAGTTGCACACGCAGAATACTCATGTTAAACTTGACTAGCCTAGCATATACAGATATGGCCTCGGAACACGGAGACTGAAAGGTCGAACGTGAATCATATAGTAGATATGATCAACATAGTGATGTTCACCATTGAAAACTACTCCATCTCACGTGATGATCGGATATGGTTTAGTTGATTTGGATCACGTGATCACTTAGATGACTAGAGAGATGTCTGTCTAAGTGGGAGTTCTTAAGTAATATGATTAATTGAACTTAAATTTATCATGAACTTAGTCCTGGTAGTATTTTGCAAATTATGTTGTAGATCAATAGCTCGCGTTGTTGCTTTCATATGTTTATTTTGATATGTTCCTAGAGAAAATTGTGTTGAAATATGTTAGTAGCAATGATGCGGATTGGATCCGTGATCTGAGGTTTATCCTCATTGCTGCATAGAAGAATTATATCCTTAATGCACCACTAGGTGACAGACCTATTGCAGGAGCAGATACAGACGTTATGAACGTTTGGCTAGCTCAATATGATGACTACTTGATAGTTTAGTGCACCATGCTTAACAGCTTAGAATCGGGACTTCAAAGACCTTTTGAACGTCATGGACCATATGAGATGTTCCATGAATTGAAGTTAATATTTCAAGCAAATACCCGAGTTGAGAGATATGAAGTCTCCAACAAGTTCTATAGCTAAAAGATGGAGGAGAATCGCTCAACTAGTGAGCATGTGCTCAGATTGTCTGGGTACTTCAATCGCTTGAATCAAGTGGGAGTTAATCTTCCAGATAAGATAGTGATTGACAGAATTCTCTAGTCACCATCACTAAGTTACTAGAACTTCGTGATGAACTATAGTATGCAAGGGATGATGAAAATTATTCCCGAGCTCTTCGTGATGTTGAAATCGACGAAGGTAGAAATCAAGAAAGAGCATCAAGTGTTGATGATTGACAAGACCACTAGTTTCAAGAAAAGGGCAAAGGGAAAGAAAGGGAAACTTCAAGTAGAATGGCAAACAAGTTGTCACTCCCGTGAAGAAGACCAAAGCTGGACCAAAGATTGAAACTGAGTACTTACACTACAAAGCAAATGGTCACTGGAAGCGGAAATGCCCTGAACATTTGGTGGATAAGAAGGATGGCATAGTGAACAAGGGTATATTTGATATACATGTTATTGATGTGTGCCTTACTAGTGTTTATAGTAGCCCCTCAGTATTTGATACTTGTTCGGTTGCTAAGATTAGTAACTCGAAACAGGAGTTACAGAATAAACAGAGAATAGTTGAAGGGGAAGTGACGATGAGTGTTGGAAATAGTTCCAAGATTGATATAATCATCATCGCACACTCCCTATACTTTCGGGATTAGTGTTAAACTTAAATAAATGTTATTTGGCGTTTGCGTTGAGCATGAATATGATTTGATCATGTTTATTGCAATACGGTTTATTCATTTAAAGTCAGAAAATAATTGTTGTTCTATTTACATGAATAAAACCTTCAAATGGTCATACACCCAATGAAAATAGTTTGCTGGATCTCGATCTTAGTGATACACATATTCATAATATTGATGCCAAAAGATGCAAAGTTAATAATGATAGTGCAACTTATTAGTGGCACTGCCGTTTGGGTCATATCGGTGTAAAGCGCATGAAGAAACTCCATAAAGATGGATTTTCGGAATCACTTGGTTATGAATCATTTGATGCTTGCGAACCGTGCATTTTGGGAAAGATGACTAAAACTCCGTTCTCCAGAACAATGGAACGAGCTACTGACTTATTGGAAATAATACATACCGATGTATGCGATCCGATGAGTGTTATGGCTCACGGCGGGTATTGTTATTTTCTGACCTTCACAGATGATTTGAGCAGATATGGGTATATCTACTTAATGAAACATAAGTCTGAAATAGTTGAAAGGTTCAAAGAATTTCAGAGTGAAGTGGAAAAATCATCGTAACAAGAAAATAAAGTTTCTATGATCTGATCATAGAGATGAATATTTGAGCTACGAGTTTGGCCTTCATTTTAAACAATGTGGAATAGTTTCACAGTTCACGCCACATGGAACACCACAGCGTAATGGTGTGTCCGAACATCGTAACCGCACTTTATTGGATATGGTGCGATCTATGATGTATCTTACTGATTTACCACTATTGTTTGGGGTTATGCATTAGAGATAGCTGCATTCACTTTAAATAGGGCACCATCAAAATCCGTTGAGACGACGCCTTATGAACTGTGGTTTGGCAAGAAACCAAAGTTGTCATTTCCTAAAGTTTGGGGCTGCGATGCTTAGGTGAATAAACTTCAACCAGATAAGCTCGAACCCAAATCGGATAAATGTGTCTTCATAGGATACCCAAAAGAGACTGTTGGGTACACCTTCTATCACAGATCTGAGGGCAAGATTTTCGTTGCTAAATTCGGATCCTTCCTAGAGAAGGAGTTTCTCTCGAAAGAAGTGAGTGGGAGGAAAGTAGAACTTGATGAGGTAACTGTACCGGCTCCCTTATTGGAGAGTAGCTCATCATAAGAACTGGTTCCTGTGACAGCTACACCAATAAGTGAGGAAGCTAATGATATTGATCATGAAACTTCGGATCAAGTTTCTACTGAACCTCGTAGGTCTACCAGAGTAAGACCCGCACCAGAGTGGTACGGTAATCCTGTTCTGGAAGTCATGTTACTTGACCATGACGAACCTACGAACTATGAGGAAGCGATGATGAGCCTGGATTTCGCAAAATGGCTTGAAGCCATGAAATCTGAGATGGGATCCATGTATGAGAACAAAGTATGGACTTTGGTTGACTTACCCAATGATCGGCAAGCCATTGAGAATAAATGGATCTTTAAGAAGACTGACGCTGATGGTAATGTAACTGTCTACAAAGCTCGACTTGTTGCAAAAGGTTTTCGACAAGTTCAAGGGGATGACTACGATGAGACTTTCTCACCCGTAGCGATGATTAAGTCTGTCCAAATCATGTTAGCAATTGCCTCATCTTATGATTATGAAATTTTGGAAATGGATGTCAAAACTGCATTCCTGAACGGATTTATGGAAGAAGAGTTGTAAATGATGCAACCAGAAGGTTTTGTCGATCCAAAAGGTGCTAACAAAGTATGCAAGCTCAAGCGATCCATCTATGGATTGGTGCAAGCATCTCGGAGTTGGAATAAACGCTTTGATAGTGTGATCAAAGCATATGGTTTTATACAGACTTTTGGAGAAGCCTGTATTTACAAGAAAGTGAGTGGGACCTCTGTAGCATTTCTAAAACTATATGTAGTTGACATATTGTTGATTGGAAATGATATAGAATTTCTGGATAGCATAAAGGGATACATGAATAAAAGTTTTTCAATTAAAGACCTCGGTGAAGCTACTTACATATTGAGCATCAAAATCTATTGAGATAGATCAAGACGCTTGATAAATTTTTTCAATAAGTACATACCTTGTCAAGATTTTGAAGTAGTTCAAAATGGAACAGTTAAAGAAAGAGTTCTTGCCTGTGTTGCAAAGGTGTGAAATTGAGTAAGACTCAAATCCCGACCATGACAGAAAATAGAAAAGAGAATGAAAGTCATTCCCTATGCCTTAGTCATAGGTTCTATAAAGTATGCTATGCAATGTACCAGACCTATTGTATACCTTGTTCTGAATTTGGTAAGGGAATACAATAGTGATCTAGGAGTAGATCACTGGACTTTGGTCAAGAATATCCTTAGTGAGGACTAAGGAAATATTTTCTCAATTATGGAGGTGATAAAAGAACCCGTCGTAAAGAGTTACATCGGTGCAAGCTTTTACACCGATCCAGATGACTCTAAGTCTCAATCTGGATACATATTGAAAGTGGGAGCAATTAGCTAGAGTAGCTCCGTGCAGAGCATTATAGACATAGAATATTTGCAAAACACATACAGCTCTGAATGTGACAGATCCATTGACTAAGCTTCTCTCACGAGCAAAACATGATCACACCTCAGTACTCTTTGGGTGTTAATCACATAGCTATGTGAACTAGATTAATGATTCTAGTAAACCCTTTGGGTGTTGGTCACATGACGATGTGAACTATGGGTGTTAATCATATACAGATATGATTATTGGTGTTAAATCACATGGCAATGTGAACTAGATTATTGACTCTAGTGCAAGTGGGAGACTGAAGAAAATATGCCCTAGAGGCAATAATAAAGTTATTATTTATTTCCTTATTTCATGATAAATGTTTATTATTCATGCTAGAATTGTATTAACCGGAAACATAATACATGTGTGAATACATAGACAAACTTAATGTCACTAGTATGCCTCTACTTGACTAGCTCATTAATCAAAGATGGTTATGTTTCCTAACCATAGACATGAGTTGTCATTTGATTAACGGGATCACATAATTAGTAGAATGATGTGATTGACTTGACCCATTCCGTTAGCTTAGCACTTGATCATTTAGTATGTTGCTATTGCTTTCTTCATGACTTATACATGTTCCTATGACTATGAGATTATGCAACTCCCGTTTACGGGAGGAACACTTTGTGTGCTACCAAACGTCACAATGTAACTGGGTGATTAAAAAGGAGATCTACAGGTGTCTCCAAAGGTACATGTTGAGTTGGCGTATTTCAAGATTAGGATTTGTCACTCCGATTGTCGGAGAGGTAACTCTGGGCCCTCTCGGTAATGCACATCATTATAAGCCTTGCAAGCAATGTAGCTAATGAGTTAGTTACAGAATGATGCATTGCGTAACGAGTAAAGAGACCTTCCGGTAATGATATTGAACTAGGTATTGGATACCGACAATCGAATCTCGGGCAAGTAACATACCGATGACAAAGGGAACAACGTATGTTGTTATGCGGTTTGACCGATAAAGATCTTCGTAGAATATGTAGGAGCTCATATGAGCATCCAGGTTCCGCTATTGGTTATTGACTGGAAACAGTTCTAGGTCATGTCTACATAGTTCTCGAACCCGTAGGATCTGCACGCTTAACGTTACGATGATAGCTTTATCATGAGTTTATGAGTTTTGATGTACCGAAGGAGTTCGGAGTCCTAGATGAGATCGGGGACATGACGAGGAGTGTCGAAATGGTCGAGATGTAAAGATCGATATATTGGACGACTATATTCGGACATCGAAAAGGTTCCGAGTGATTCGGGTATTTTTCGGAGTACCGGGGAGTTACGGGAACACGGGGAAGAGTATTGGGCCTTAATGGGCCTTAGTGGGAAGGAGCCAGGAGGTGGCGCGCGCCCCTCCCAAGCCCATTCCGAATTGGACAAGGGGTTTGGGGCGCGGCCCCCCTCTCCCTTCCTTCTCCACTTCCCTCATTTCCCCCCTTCTCCTAGTTGGACTAGGAAAGAAGGAGTCCTAATCCCGGTGGGAGTAGGACTTCCCTTGGCGTGCCCTCCTCCTAGGGCCGGCCTCCTCCTCACTTGCTCCTTTATATACGGGGGTAGGGGGGCACCCCATGACGCACAAGTTGATCTTCGTGATCGTTCCTTAGCCGTGTGCGGTGCCGCCCTCCACCATATTCCACCTCAGTCATATCGTAGCGGTGCTTAGGTGAAGCCCTGCGTCGGTAGAACATCATCATCGTCACCACGCCGTCGTGCTGACGGAACTCATCCCCGAAACCCTGCTGGATCGGAGTCCGGGGATCGTCATCGAGCTGAACGTGTGCTGAACTCGGAGGTGCCGTACGTTCGGTACCTGGATCGGTCAGATCGTGAAGACGTACGACTACATCATTTGCATTGTCATAACGCTTCCGCTTACGGTCTACGAGGGTGCGTGGACAACACTCTCCCCTCTCGTTGCTATGCATCACCATGATCTTGCGTGTGCGTAGGAATTTTTTTTAAATTACTGCGTTCCCCAACATTTTTTCGGCTTGATCAAATTCTTTTCCCTCGGCTCAAGTGTTTTCCCTGCTCGTTCTCCTCTCGCCAGTTTAGCCTTCCGGAGTGCTCAAGACATCTTAGGAGATTCGTCTGTGTTCCAATTAATTCTAGGTTGTCACCTCATTCAAATATTTCAATTGTTCCGGTGCTTCATCTATCTCTTCAACAATACTTTGCAACAGTGGTTTCTTTAGTGGGCCCTAACCCACGGGTCTTTTCCCAGGACCTTACCTGACTCTTCTAATTATTCTGGAGCCATTCCTAATTCTTTTCAAGTGTGACGTAATAATGGATCCCATCAGTCTCATGCCTTCTCCAAGATCGATTTCAAATCATTTCATTGTTGGCTCATCCTCTTTGCTTTTCATTGTCCCGGAGTATCTCAGTAATTTTGGTGATGTTTCTCGTCGTCTTTTGAAGACCGAAGAAGAGTTCCTCTTAAATCCTTACCCGTTCTTCCAAAGATGCGTAGTTCAAGCTTGATGCTTTCCTTTCATAATTGTTTTCGATTGTGAGAACTCTTTTCTTACCATCCGGAGCATTTCATGAGTTGTTTCCATTTCTTTCCTCCGAAGGCCATCATGTCATAATTATTCATTCTCAGCTTTCAACTCTCATTGTCGAATTCTTCCGGTGCATCGTTCAAATATCCTCTAATCATTCCATGATCTCTTCCTTCTCCTGTATCCAAATCCCCTCAAGTATCTTCATTCATTTTCCAATTCTTCCCGGTGAATTATGCCTTTGCTATTTTCATTTTCAATTCTTACGGTGGTTCGTTCTAGATTTCACTTCCTTTGTTATCATATCAATTCATTCGTTGTTTCCAAATCCCACCGGTGGTTCCATCAATACCTTCTCAAGTTTACGCTCTATCCCTCTTAATCCTTTCTACGAGAATAAGTAGTATGCCAAATCCGTTGCTTGTCATCAATTTCAATTGGTGAAGGATACGCATAACGTAATTCTTATTATTGTTTCATCCAAGTGATCTAGTTTCATCTTTCCATCGTTGTTCACCATGTCACATTTCTCGGTTCGAGATGCTCCATCTTTTCTTTTCTGGAGTTCCAAGTTTTCTGCATTATCTCGTCGCGAAGCTCCATCTAAATCATCGCAAGGCTTCACCTTGTGTTTTCAACTTCTCTTTCTTTCTATCATCCTTTTATTACTAGAGTTCTTCATGGAGGCTCTACATGGTGGTTCATCAAGGATTCCTTTTTCATTCTTCAATTGTTCTTCAAGATTTTCTTGGAGTTATGATCCGCCAAGCTATACTCAAAATTAAACATGGTGCTCAACACATGTTTTGTTTTGAGGCGTTCAAGTATTCTTCATCTTGCATTCCAAAGTGCAATTCTTTCTACCTTATCTTTTGAGGTGGTGTTATGTCACTCTTGACAATTCCCTTCATGTTTCATGATTCATATTGTTGTCAAGAATGAGGTATTTTAAATCCATCAATCCCTTTGTTGGAGTTATCTTGTGTCATATTTCACCTAAAGCCTTCTGTAAGGAATGTTGCTATTTGTGGTGCGTATCTATGATCCAATTTTCTCCTTCTCATCTCAGTGAAGAAGTTTTTCATCTTTTGGTGCTCTCAATCAAATCAATGGTTTCCATTAGTGGCCGGTTGTCACCTCATAGTTTTGAGATGTTTTCCATAAACCCACTACAAGCTTATTCGTTTCATTGTTGGTTTTCCAACAACTCCGTTCAATTCTTCTTTGCAAGGATGCTTTTCAAGCTCATTTGTGGCAGAAGTTGGCTTTTTCTTCTCCATTCTTTTATTTCAATGATCTATCTTCTATTCTTCCTTCCGGAGGCATTGTGATGTTGCTCTTTTCACTCATCATCTCGAATTGTGAGGATTGTGTTCTTTTCGTGCTTATCCATTTAACCGGAGTTTTGTGTCATCTCTTCAAGTTCTTTTCATCTTATCAAGTCATGCGTCTCTTTTCAACCGGAGTGCTGCCCGAATTCTTTATTCTTATTCCTTGTCCAGCTAATTTTAAATGGAGTGGTTTCGAATTCTATCTTGTCCATTAAACTCTTGATTCATGTCTTTGCAACCTTCAAGTTATCGTAATGTTCCTCGTTCCTCTTTTCTAACTGATTGTTTGCAATCTCGTTCATCTCTGTTGTACTCTTTCTTTTAAATTGCTCAACCTCTCAAGGTTCGTGGTTTCACTCGTTCGTCAAAGAAGCAACTTAGTTTTACCTCTTCTCTTCCTCTTTCGTTTCTCTCCGGTGCCATCCTAGATCTCGGGACGAGATCCTCTTGTAGTGGTGGACTATTGTAACGCCCCGAGCCCGGCACTCCAGAAGACTTCCAGCTATTCCGAGCTTTGTCGTGTGTTTTATTGGTTTGTTGCATTGCATCATGTCATCATGCCATCATGTCATTTAATTTTTGCAACTCATCTAAATAAATTGTTTGGATCCTTGGTCCATTTATATTGAGGGAATTCACATGGTGATTTCTCTTTGTAACATATCCTCCCAATATTTAGGGAGATACTATAAAATATTCCATTAGCTTGGAATTATCTGTAACACATTTGCGAAATTCCCATGCCCTTTCTACTTCAAGTTTGGTCCCCAAACTTTGCCAACAATTGTTATCTCTTTTATCGAGGCTCCTCCTAAAGCCTCAACATTTTGGGACCTCCCTAGCACCTACTTCCTATGCAAGACCATTTGAATTAAATTCAAATGAGTTCGAATTCTAACCTCTCACACATGCACACTCCTATTTTCTTGGGTCACGCTCGTTTTTGCGAGTCCAAGAAAATTTCCCTCCTGCCAAAGCTCCACCCCTAACCTCTCTCTCTTATTTCTTCTCTCTGTTTTTTTATTTAGAAGAGAAGGGAGAGAGCCAGCCCAGCTGGGCATCCCAGCTACCGCAGCTCGGCCTCCTCCCAGCGCCAGCCCACCTCATCCCCGCAGCCCACCAGTTTCTCTAACACTAGGCCCGACCCCTCTTCTCTCCCTCGTCCCCTCATCCCGCGGCCACTCCATCTCGATCCCCTCATCCTCGCGTCGCCGCCAGGGCATCTCGCCCGACCCTGCGCCACCTCGTCCTGCCGCCAACTCTCCTCACCGGAGGAGCACCAGGAGGAGTGGGGCACCACCTTCGTCGCCTCCGCCCTGCGACAGCAGCCGCCACCCACGTCCCCTCTGCTCCGCCCCGCACCTCGCCCTTGCCTCCCTTTGCCACGGCCATCTGTCCCTTCTACTCATTGCCGCGACCTTCGCCCGCCTCCACCACACTCCTGCCTTGCGCATGGCCTCCTTCCTCTCCCTCCCACATGCACACCCTGCGAGCCGTCGTTCCCGCTGCATCGGCCTCCACTTTGATCTCTGTTGTCACACCTCCGCAGTTTGCATTTGCCCTCTGCCTCGAGTCCGTGTTCGAGCCCTGCCCTCACCTCCTGCTACCGGCGCGCCGGCGTACCTCCGCCGCCGGTGACCACCAGGAGCTCCGTCGCGCCTCGAGCTCCATCCTGCGAGCAGCAGCTCCAGTTGAACTTGCTCCTGTCGGTCCTGCCTTCCCATGGCCCTGAACCCCCACTGCTACTGCGGGCACCATGTCCGCAAGCCCCGCTGCCGTCGCATGCGACCAGTTCGTTCTGTCCTTTTGAACACTGTCAACCGAGGCCTTTTGTGTTGTTCTGGATCTCGCCAAGACCCCCTTGGATTTTGGCAAGTAGCATGAGGACCGAGGACTCGGAGCAACCAGTCTGTCAAGTTTCTCGAAGACCGCATGGACGCCAAGTGCCACGACATTGACGACCCTTCAAGTTCGACTACCGTTGCCGTGTACCACTACCGTCGCAAGAACCGAGACCGGCAAGTCCGAAGACCCCAAGTACCACAACTACCCTCGAGGACGTTTACTCCGTCAAGTTCGACTACAACTCATGTACGACTACCGTCGCCGTGTACCACTACTTACACTACCATTGCCCCGAAGACATTGGATTCGTCAAGTACCTCTCCGAAACGAATGTGTACAACTACTTCCCCTACACCGCATCGAACCCGGTCGGCTCTAAAAACGCATGCTTCAAAGGTATAACCCAGAGACGACCGCCCGTGAACGAATGTATGAGTGATGTTTGAGATGCCTGTGTTTGCACCATGTCCGAATTGATCCTTGCACGTTCCTCCTCGTTTGCCATGCCGTCGACCCGTGGGAACCCGGTAACCGGGATCACCCCACCATCCTTGCATGAACCATTCATCCACACTTTCTTTTGCACCGACATCTCGACGAGTTGTCGGATCATCGGAATGTTGCTGTGGCACCATTTTCGTTGTCGTTGCCGTGGCACCCCTTTCGTTCCACCACGGTAACAAAAGCTTCATTACATGCTCATGTCAACATTTTCATAAAGTTGCATAAACTTGTATATGTCATCCGCATCATGATAACAACATTTAAAATGTTTAAAATTGTTGTTTTCTTTAAAATTGCAAAATGACACATGAGGATTTACCGGAGTTGTTGTTTGATATTTCCGGCCTCATTTAAATTGCCTAAAATGTGTAGTTTACTTATGCCTCACTTTTTGCCATGTTAACCAATATTTAATATTGTTGAGTACATAAACGAGAGTTAACTTAATAATTAAATGTAGTGTTTTGTCAATATGCAACTTGTTGCATATTGAGCTCCACTTAATTTGTAGTGTTGTTTGTTGCACTTTCTCATGCCATGCCTCATTAAACCGGACATGCATCATACTTGGTTGTGCATCGTGCCATGTTTATGTGATGGTTGTTTACCATGTTGTTTGCTTCATTCCGGTTGTGCTTCTTCTCGATAGTTCCTATTTTGTCGCAATTGTGAGGATTCGTTCGACTACGTGGGTTCGTCTTCTTCATGGACTCGTTCTTCTTCCTTGTGGGATTTCAGGCAAGATGACCGTCACCTTGAATCTCACTACTATCATTGCTATGCTAGTTGCTTCGTTCTATTGCTTTGCTGCGCTACCTATCAATTGCTCTCCAAGCCTCCCAAATTGCCATGTCAGCCTCTAACCTTTTCACCCTTCCTAGCAAACCGTTGCTTGGCTATATTACCGCTTTGCTCAGCCCCTCTTATAGCGTTGTTAGTTGCAGGTGAAGTTGAAGATTGCTCCATGATGGACAGGATTATGTTGGGATATCACAATATCTCTTATTTAATTAACGCATCTATATACTTGGTAAAGGGTGGAAGACTCGGCCTTATGCCTGATGTTTTGTTCCACTCTTGCCTCCCTAGTTTCCGTCATACCGGTGTTATGTTCCTTGATTTTGCGTTCGTTACGCGGTTGGGTGATTTATGGGACCCCCTTGACAGTTCGCTTTGAATAAAACTCCTCCAGCAAGTCCCAACCTTGGTTTACCATTTGCCTACATAAGCCTTTTTCCCTTGGGTTTCCAGAGCCTGAGGGTCATCTTTATTTAACCCCCCGGGTGATAGAGGCGGGGGTGTCCCGATCTTTTGATGAGATGATAACTATCGATTTGGTGGAGACGACTTTGACGATCCGACTACAAACGTGCACGACGTTGCGCCTTAGCAATCGCTAAACCAACTCCGAGAGGTTATTGACCACGCCGGAGCACAATCAACCTGACCACGAAGGTCTATTCCTGCAAGCAATCGAAGAACAAGCAAGAATATGATAAAAGCAATCTGAATATTGCGAGTATGTATGAAGTATTGATAAAGGTGGGGATCCGTGGCGGTCTTGGTCTGGTCGTTGGACACAAACGAAGTACAAGTTGCAATGGCTAACTTTTAACTAAACAAATCCCAAGGGAAAAGCTACTAGATGGATCTACTTATATAGGAGCAAGGGGTGGCGGCCAAGGAGGTGGGAGGACGTCCCAAGGCAGCCTAAAACTAACCCTAGGTCGTACAAGGCCAATGGGCCCAAGTGGAGGTGACGTAACACCTTTGGACTTGTAGTTTGACTCGGATTCTGGTGCAGCGTCAGATTGTTTTGTCCACAACTCAACCCTCCGGACGGATTTTAAGGTGATTCCAATTTTGCTGGAAAGAGCATGAAGTCTACTTTCCAACAAAAAAAGAATCACCCAATTCGTAGTCCGTATGAAAAAGTTGTTGGCGTTTTGAGTCAGGTATGTCTGTTCAGTCCGAATCTGAATCCAGAACGTGAGAGACTTGGACTCTATCTTCTCTTGGGCCAAAAGTGACGTGAGAGGACTTTTTGAACAGCAAATAAACATCTCTTTCTTCCTTATCTGCATATGTGGATTGTACAAATGTCCCATACACCTGCAATTAGACAAAACACAAAAGTGTGTGAAGTATTTTTGTTCTGGATAACATAAATAGATTATTGAATAGTTTGCACTAGAAATCACCTGACAAATATGCATGTATACAATATTTTTGGTCATATACAAGGTACTCATGTCCTCATCACCGGGCTAGTGCTCCTTCGAGTGTTGGTCCGAACCGAGCAGCCTATGGGGTCACCTCGGGGAAATTTGAGGGCTGGTTTTACTCGTAGCTTGACTTATCCGGTGTGCCCTGAGAACGGGGTACGTGCGACTCCTATCAGGATTTGTCGGCACATCAGGCAGCTTTGCTGGTCTTGTTTTACCATTGTCGAATTGTCTATCAAACCGGGATTCCGAGACTGATCGAGTCTTCCTGGGAGAAGGAATATCCTTCGTTGACCGTGAGAGTCTGTGATGGGCTAAGTTGGGGCACCCCTGCAGGGTATAAACTTTTGAGAGCCGTGCCCGCAGTTATGTGGCAGATGGGAATTTGTTAATGTCCGGTTGTAGATAACTTGACACCAGATTCGAATTAAAACACATCAACCGCATGTGTAGCCGTGATGGTATCTTTTCGGCGGATTCTGGGAAGTGAACACGGCTTTTGGGTTATGTTTGACGTAAGTAGGAGTTCATAATCACTTCTTGATCATTGCTAGCTTCACGACCGTTCCATTTGCTTCTCTTCTCGCTCTTATTTGCATATGTTAGCCACCATATCATGCTTAGTCGCTGCTGCAACCTCACCACTTTACCCCTTCCTTACCCGTTAAGCTTTGCTAGTCTGGATACCCATGGTAATGGGATTGCTGAGTCCTCGTGGCTCACAGATTACTACAACAACAGTTGCAGGTACAGGTTATGCGATGATCCTGACGCGAGAGCGATGTTACTTGTTTTGGAGTTCTTCTTCTGCTTCTTCTTCGATTAGGGGATAGGTTCCAGGTCGGCAGCCTGGGCTAGCAGGGTGGATATTCTTTAAGTTTCTGTTTGTGTTCCATCCGTAGTCGGATGTTGATCTCTTATATGATGTTGGTGTATTCTTGGGCGTTTGTGCCTTATGTATGTATCCCCAACTATTATGTAATGGTTTGATGTAATGATATCCACCTTGCAAAAGAGTCTTCAAGATGCGCTTCTATCCTTGGTGGGACCTTCGAGTTCCTTTAGGGTAGGGTCGCATCTTGGGCGTGACACGCTGGTCAACCACTCGATGACTCTCTGGAATCTTCGTGATTCCTTCAATATTACACGAACGACCGTTCTTCTGGTCATGTATGTAAACGCACCGTATTCAAAGAACCGCGTACATACTAGGGGCTATATAATAGACCCACCGTTAAACTCCTATGGCTAAGTGAAAGTGTTAAAGCCCTATAGTCCGATTGCCTGGTTCGCTGCACTGGCACCTCCTTAATGGACCAAGATGTTGGGTCAAGAGTGATCAAGTGCTTTTCCGAACACCCCCGCGTTATACGCGAGGGGGCCGAGGCCGACGACTGGTAAACTTTCAGATTATACAAAAAGAGGCCGCATAGGAGGCACCATAAACTTTTAGGCAAAAGTATAAAACATAGCCCTAATATATCATAATATTGATTTTACAATTTCGGTACATTTCACTTGAATAGAATATCTTTTGAGCACTGACCCTCTATCAAGCGGGCACCCTCTAGGACATTCTCAAAATAATGCTCCGACGGGTGATGGTCCTTGCCCATGGTTGGACTTTTCGCTGCAATATCGGTGGCCTTCATATTCACCCAGTACGTCCTGACGCGGGCAAAAGCCATCCATGCGCCTTCTATGCACATTGACCGCTTCACAGCGTCGATACGCAGCACTGCATCAACAAGTCGCTACACCAAATCGAAATAACTATTCGGAATTGGCTCAGTTGGCCATAGCCGGACCACGACGTCCTTCATGGCAGATCCGAATATCTTGTGGAGCTCGGCCCACTGGGCCATATGTTCGCTCAACAACAACGGACGCTTTGGCATGCTGAATTGCGACCAGACAAGCCTTTCCATCGCATGTCCTTCTTGCGCTTGGAAAAACTGCATCGCATTGGAGACACTCTTTGCAAGTCCAAAACACGTCTCGAGAACTCCACATTTGATTAAGCAGGGCATACTTCGGATCGCCGAATTTAGTTTGTAATAAGAAGGGCTTACCAGCCGGATCTCCTCCCGAGCCGCTCTAGACTCTGACCGTGCTTCCCTCGCCTCTTGTAAGGCCTTGTCAAGATTGGCCGCTCTGGTTTTGTTCTCTTTCCCGAGAAACCCGCGTCGGCTAGTGGCATCCTTTAGCTCAAGCGCCATAGTAGATATTCTCTCCTCGCACTGGCGCCGAACAGCCTGTTCGGCCTTTAATTCAGCAGCTGCCTTTTCGGCAGCCGCATTATTCACCCTGGCTTGCTCCTTGGCCCAAGCAAGCTCAGCCTGAAGGGTCTCAACTGCGGCGGCATTATCTGCAGTTATCTATATCTCAGTATACATTTCTCAGCGTCATGCTCATATTATAGTACTTGCATATACTGACTACCCCAAAAACATACCTTGCGCCTTGTCAAGCCGCCTATTAATAAGCGTGATGTCATTATCTGCCACGTCATGTTTCTGCTTCAGATCTGCAACCTCTGTAGCTTGGGCAGTCGCCAGGGATGTAATATCCTGTGTTCCAATTAGTCAGACTATTTCCTGGGCATATCTTTCTCGATCCTCTGATCGCCTCCCTTCGGACGCCAACCAGAGTCTCTGGGGCTACTTTCTATACAGAGGTGCATTTTACGTTTATAGAACAATTGAAAATATTACATTACGTACCTCGAAGCCTCTTAGTAGGCCCGTAAAGGCTTCATTCAATCCGCATTTCATGGACAGAACCTTCTCAACTATCGTACCCATCAAGGTACGATGTTCCTCTGAGATGGGCACATGTTGTAATGTGTCCGTCAATGTATCGGGCACCTCCGGATCCCTGGAAGCAGCTAAAGGGGTACAGACTCCCTTCAAAGGAATAAGTTTACTCGACCTTAGAGTCGTCTCTGGCTGTAAATTAGATAGTCCGGGGCCTTCATTGTTGGTCCCCGTAGGGGCCGCACACCCCGGACCCTGGACGGCCGAAGTGTCACCTTCGGGCCCAGTCTTCATTATCACTCGCACCGCTTGTTGATCGAGAGAGATCCTCCGCGTCGGTGGGAAACAACACCTATGGGATCACAAGAATCCCTACTATGGTTGCGGGCCGCGGAGTTGTGAGAAGAGCAGGATTAGTAATCGGCACAACGATGGTTTACCCAGGTTCAGGCCGCGAGGATGCGTAAAACCCTAGTCCTGCTTGGTGAATGTATTGAGTGTTTTTGAGCTCTCAAACTAGCTATGGGTGCTGCGTGGTTCGAAAGAGCCGAATCCTTTTCCAGTACGCCATGGGCCTCCTTTTATAGGCGAAAGGGGCTGCCACATTGGCACACAGGAGGTGGAAAGGCCTACAGTGCTGCGAGCTTATAGCTTGTATTACAGGACAAGACGCATTTAATGTGTGGCTTAGGTGTCCCTTCACTTTATCGTGGACGGGGGCGAGGCCCGTCCCGTCCGTCACCGCTCCTCCTCGCTTCGACACGCGCCCTGGCCAGCGATGCATGCGGTGCCATGTAGGCAGGGAAGCAGCCGAGGTGTCGCGGTTGTGGAGCCTCCACGAAGATCTACATGCCGCCACGCAGGTGTGTGCTGAGTTGGCCTGGATGCTGCATGTTGCCACACAGGTGCCTGCCTAGCTGGTTGGGCTGGCAGGTGCATGTAAACGGCGGTGGGGATCTGATTGGTGCGGGCTTGGCAGCGGCTCCGCTGTCGCCTTCGGCAAGGGTCTTGCCGTGGCGCGCTGTCATCCCCGGCAAGAGTCTTGCCGGGGGTCTTGTGGGTTTTCCTCGGTAAGAATCTTGACGAGGATGGTTGCCCTCCAATCCTTATCTGATCTTGAGTATTCTTTGTCTTCACAAAGATCTGCATGCCACCATGGAGGTGCCTCCCGAGCCCTGGCCCAACGTGGTTGTTGGCGTTGGAGACCGTGGGCTTGAAGGTGTCTTGCTCCGCTGGTGTTGGCGAGCTGCCCCGTCAAGGGGCTTGCCGGGGCTGTTGAGGCTGCCCCGGCAAGGGTCTTGCGGGGAAACCTGCTTCGTCCCCCTGATTTCTATGGCCTTGGTCCTTGACGTTGCTTTGTTTGTCTCGTGCCTTCGGCTTCTCTCCGGCTTCCCTCCTTTGCCTTGCCATGTGCGGCCATGGTGCGTGGCTTTGACTGCCCGTGCACAAGTAAAGGGGTCAAAAGTAGAGCCCCTACTTTTGTACATGGACAGGAGCCCCCGGGCCTGGGCCACACATAAGCGCGACACGTTGTTGGGCCAGGACCAAAATGGTGCGCGGGCAGGCGGGGCAGATTTTACCGCGGTAACTGTTCCATCCGCTGCGCTTCCCCACGACCCGTGTTGAAGGCGTGACGTGGGGGTCGCGCGTGCATGCGTGATCGAAGCACGCTGGCATCATCTTGCGGTGGATAGTAAAGAGGTGGCTTGCATGTCCTTTCGAGACCGCAGGGCCGCTGCTCATTTACTGCCCTTACTCAAGAACCGTCACTCCACGCGTCCCATTGCGCCCATCCTTCGCGCCACATTCACTGCATGCATGATGCAGAGCGAATGACAGGTGCACGAGATACAGGAAGTCGCGCGCGTGCGGGCCGATTCCCACGCGCCTACAATTGAGCGGGGAGGGCGATCGACAGCCCCTCCCGTTGTCACTTCAACGGGCCTGATTGGCTGAGAGGGGCAGCCGAGCCTCGCCCCCACCCCTTATAAAGAGGATTGCGGGAGGAACAGCGCCTCTCAATCCTTCGTCACCTGCTTCTCCCCATTCCTGCTTCCTCCTTCTTCTGTCAAGGCGAGGGGGCGTGGCGACGCTTCATCGGTGGCGGCGAGGGTCTCGGCTAGGCAACGCATCACTCCTCCCCAAGAGCTCGTAGCGGCGGAGCCGGCCGTTAGAGGGAGGGAGAGGGGGCGAGGCCGAGGCCGTCACGGCGCTCGGGCGAGAGGAGGACGGGGCGGTAGATCGGCTTCGGCTCCGCCAGCAGCCCTTCCCCCAGTAGAAGGCCACGTCAGGGACAACCCTTACGAGTTCTTCATCAGGCTGCGCCAGCCGCCGCGCCATCGTCTTCGTCTTCCGACTCCATCTACCGCAGGCATTGCGGCTGCATATGAGGGGTTGTGGGAACAGCGGCACATGGGCCGATGTCGAGTTCCCCGCCCCTGACGTCATGTATCTTCACTGAGGGTGGAAGACTTATGCCCGCATACATAGCTTTACAGAGAGGCTCACTCTCCATTTCAAATTAATGGAGAGTGGCCTCCTCTCCGTCAAGATCTTCGGGCACTTCAGGACCCGCGTAAGGTGCTGCGTGGAGAGCTCCTCTGACGATGAAGATTCCTCCTCGAGCGAGAGTGGCGAAGAGGACAGTGGCAGCGACGACGAGGGTAGCAGGCGGCAGGATGACGGGTCCGACTAAGCATCGGGTGCCGCTCCGGGTGGCACCGGCGACCCCATCATCCTTGTCGTCGGCTCCTTAAACTTCTCGAGGTTGTCTCCTTGGGCGGCTGGCGTTGGGAGGCTGCAGGAGAGGAAGAGGGCGGGAGGCAAGGCCGTCAAGTCGGAGTACGCGGGCACCGACGCCTTCGTCGCGTATTGACGTCTTGCCGCCTCGTCTTCGAGCTCTTCCCCCGGCGCCGTCATCACCATCCAGCCTTCGGACGGCCACCGAGATGTCCTCTTGGTGCTTTCTGCTGCTCATAGCTCACCTAGGCACCTCTTTTACCCTTTTTCGCTTCCTTGACCTGCCTCCTGGGGAGAGGGACAAGAAAGGGATTATGGGCATCTTATCTCTTTTTAGTCTTATAAGCCTTCGGGCCTTCGTTAAATTTAGAACTTGTAATCCCCTTGCTCATGTTTTTCATTTCGTATGAACTGTACCTGTACGGGATGTTTTTAATGAAAAAGGGACATTTGCCAGGTTTTTCATTCGTGGGTGAACCCGCGACAAGGAGCGAATCCTCGCTACTTTTTTAAGATAAATGTTTTTCACCCAGCAACAGGCCTTGCCGTCCCCCCACTTCTTTCGACCTTCCTCACACCCTTGGCGGATGCAGGGATGAGGTGGGCTGAGGCTCCCCATTCCATTTCCTTGCTGCCGCGACTACGACCAAATCCGGACCCAGGAGATAATCCTTGGGTACGGAGAAAGGGGAGCACACTAGCCTAGAAATAAAGCGAGGCTTCACATATCCCAGTCCATAACAAAATGCAGCATAGAGGATAAAAAAATTATCTGGATCTGAAGCCCCTGGTAACCTTGGCTTCCCGTGGATGGATCCTTGTACCTGCAGACCCCAACGACTTTGGCTTGCCGGGGGCGGGACGCCGGTCCGTTTCCTTTCTTCCAAATAGCTCGGCAGAAGTGCTTATGTGTCCCGCGAACCAAAGAGGACAGAAAAGAATAGAGAGACGCGCACTCGACCTCTAAGCTAGTGGTTAGCCTCCGCTAAGCACTATCAACCCTAACCGAGGAGGAAACTCAACCTAGCATGCATGCTATAACTTAGGGCGCCAGCGCTTCGTTTATTTATGCTCAGGGTCTGCGCCTGGCTTTGTACAAAGGGTTACATGCCTTGCCGGCAAGGCTTGTACAAAAGGTGGCTTGCCGGGAGGCCCGACAGCCACGCCTTATTGGTAAAACTTGCGAAGATGCTCGTTGTTCCAGGAGTTGCTCACTGGAATGGCATCTTCGGTCTCCAGGCGGACTGCGCCGGGCCTGGTGACTCGTGTTACCCGGTAAGGGCCTTCCCACTTTGGCGTCAACTTGTTGGAATTCTTGGCCGACTGAACGTGCCAAAGAACAAGGTCGCCTTCCTCAAAGCTCCGGGCATGATTCTTGCAGCTATGGTAGTGGTGCAAGGCTTGCAGGTAGCGTGCTACTCTCAGATCCACCAGGAGACGATCTTCCTCAAGGATCGTTACGTCTTCTTGCCGCAATCGCTCTTGCTCAAGCTCATCAGAAGCGAGCACCCGTATATGAGTTCCATGGGGAGAACTACTGCTGTCCCGTAGATCAGGGCAAAGGGCATCTGGCTGGTGGCTCGATTTGGCATCGTTCTAATCGACCAAAGAACCGCCGGTAACTCGTCAATCCAGCGCTTTCCACTCTTGCGTAGCCTGTCAAAAGTCTTCGTTCTTAAAGCTCGCAGAACTTAAGCATTTGCTCTCTCTGCTTGGCCGTTGCTCCGTGGGTGTGCCACGACAGCAAAGCAGACCTTGCTCCCGAGATCCTCAATGTATTGCATGAAGGCATGGCTTGTGAACTGTGTGTCGTTGTCGGTAATAATACTGCTGGGTACCCCAAAACGGCAAACTAGTCCCTTGAAGAACTTGATGGCTGATTGCGCTATCACCTTCCGCACCACCTCCACCTCTGGCCACTTTGTGAACTTGTCGATTGCAACGTACAAGTACACAAAGCCCCCGATGGCACCCCAGACCGAGAAGGGCCAGGAGAGAGGAATGGTTTGAAGGGCTTGAGCTGGTTGATGAAGCTTCTTCGAATGGAACTGTCAAGCTTCACACTTGGTTACTAGTGTCGTTGCATCCTGGAGGGCGGTGGGCAAGAGAAACCTTGCCAGAAAGCCTTGCCGGCAAGGTCCCTCGACCCTATGTGGGAGCCACATATGCCTCCATGTATCTCTTCCAACAGCTCTAGTCCTTTCTCTCGAGAGATGCACTTCAATTTCACCCCATTCGGTCTTTTTATGTACTATACATTGTCAATGAATTGGTACAGAGCAGACCGGTGGGCTACTCTTTCTGCCTCTTCCTACTCCTCAGGAAGCTCTCCTTTTTGGAGGAATCAGACAGTGTGTTGCGCCCATGCCGGAGCCTGTGGCTCGACGACAAGGACCAAAGGCATCTCTTCTGCCACGGAAGCAGCCGTCTATACGGCCATGGCCTGAGGCCCTGCCGGAGTCGGTTGACCCGCGGCAGGATCAGCATTCACGGCAGCATCTTCGCCAGCAGCTCTGGGGAGCTTGGTGGGGAAGTACTTGCCGGAGCCTAGCTTCCTCCGCTTGTTCTTCCCGGTTGACAGTTCGACGGATGGTTGAGTTAACTGAAGCACAAAACTACCTGGTTCCACAGGTAGCTTGAGGGCAGCGCGCTTTGACAGGTAGTCGGCAATGTCGTTCTCCGTCTGAGGGACGTGCTCCGCTTGTATATCGTTAAAGCGCTCCTCTAGTTTCCTCACTTCATCCATGTCAGCTTCCATCAACAGACTTTGGTAATCTTTGTTGATTTGCCTGACAACGAGCTGCGAGTTGCCCCTGATGATGAGCTTTTTGACTCCGAGGTCCGCCACGATCCTGAGACCGGCAATCAAACCCTTGTACTCAGCGGTGTTGTTGGTTGACATCTACCGGGGAAAGTGCATTTGGATGACATACTTGAGGTGCTCTCCGGTGGGTGCGACAAGCAGCACACCAGTGCCGACGCCTTCTAGTCCTAGCTATGGGTGCTGCATGGTTCGAAAGAGCCGAATCCTTTTCCAGTATGCCATGGGACTCTTTTTGTAAGTGAAAGTGGCTGCCACAGTGGCACACAAGAGGTGGAAAGGCCTGCAGTGCTGTGAACTTATCGCTCGTATTACAGGACAAGATGCATTTAATGTGTGGCTTACATGTCCCTTCACTTTATCGGGGACGGGGGCGAGGCCCGTCCCGTCCGTCGCGGCTCCTCCTTGCTTCACACCCGCCCTGACCAGCGATGCATGTGGTGCAATGTAGGAAGGCAAGCAGCTGACGTGGTGCGGTGGTGGAGCCTCCACGAAGATCTGCATGCCGCCACACACGTGTGTGCTGAGTTGGCCTAGTAGCTTCATGTTGCCACGCAGGTACCTGCCCAGCTGGTTGGGCTGGCAGCTGCATGTGAATGGCGGTGGGTATCTGGTTGGTGCAGGCCTGGCAGCGGCCCCGCTGTCACCTTCGGCAAGGGTTTTGTTGGGTGGCCCGGAAAGGGTCTTGCCGTGGCGCGCTGACGCCCCTGGCAAAGGTCTTGCCGGGGGTCTTGTGGGTTTTCCTCGGTAAGAATCTTGACAAGGATTGTTGCCCTCCAATCCTTATCTGATCTTGAGTATTCTTTGTCTTCACAAAGATCGGCATGCCACCATGGAGGTGCCTCCCAAGCCCTGGCCTACGTGGTTGTTGGCGTTGGAGACCGTGGGCTCAAAGGTGGCTTGCTCCGCTGGTGTGGGCGAGCTGCCTCGGCAAGGGGCTTGCCGGGGCTGCTGAGGCTGCCCCGGCAAGGGTCTTGCCGGGGAAACCTGCTTCGTCCCCCCGATCTCTGTGGCCTTGGTCCTTGCCGTTGCTTTCTTTGTCACGTGCCTTCGGCTTCTCTCTGGCTTCCCTCCTTTGCCCTGCTATGTGCGGCCATGGTGCGTGGCTTTGACTACCCATGCACAAGTAAAGGGGTCAAAAGGAGAGCCCCTACTCTTGTACACCGGCACTCCACGACGACACCTCGGTGTCGTCTGCCCTATTGGACAGGGAGATCAGTGGAGGCGTCTCGCTCTTCATCATCTCCGGAAGAAGATCACCCGAGGATGAGGACTGTTGAGGAAGGCTGCGTGTCGGACTGCAACCATATATTTTAAATATCACCTTCACAACCAGGAAAGGACGAGATATGTTTGAAACACCCTTGTTCACTTACGATTCAGCTAAAGGCCTGTCCTTGCGGAGGAACTGCGTGTCAACGTCGCGTCCCGAACCAGAACCCCCTAACAAGGATATCTTCCCTCGCTTAGAAGCCTTTATCTTCAGGTCTTCGGAGGCGGTCCTCTTCTTCCCATGGGGAGAAGGGATGTCAATTTCTCCTTCCCTTTCATCTTCAGAAGAGGGAGCTCCAATCTCCCAGGACGAGGTATCTTGTGTACTTCTAGAATGGGGTCGCTTTGGGCCTTCTTGCTCTCCTCCTTGCCTTCCTCCGCCGGCACTTGATATGGTGCCGGAGCCAGCATCCTTGTCAACATCGGATCACCTGAGTCTTCGCGAAGAGGGGTCGAACACCTAATTTTCTCCACCTTATTTATCTATCCCTCGCGGAGTATGGTTTTCTTAGTATATTGTTATGAGAAATTTAACTAAGCTGTGTTCGAGAGTCGAGTGCTTACCGATGTATCCGGATGGTTGCAGTCAAGGCCAATGTCTTCTGTAGTATCCGACCACTGTTTTCGTGTCCCGGAGAATAATTTCCACATTCCTCTGAGCATCATGCCGGAGAAGTGCTGAAGGGTTCGTGGTCCTTCCAGACTGAACTCCCACATGCGGAGAGGCTGTCGCTGGCATGGTAGGACCCGACGTACTAGCATTACCTGGATTACATTGATAAGACGAGTGTCCTTTTCAATAAGGCTCCGAATGCGGCTAGCGTCCGCACTTCATCAATGGATCCCCCGTCCATCCCCTTATTAATCCATGATGCAAGCTGTGGCTGAGGGCCAGATCGAAACGCAGGTGTAGCTGCCCACTTGGTACCACAGGGTTCAGTAATGTAAATACGTTCCCGCTGCCATAGGTCGGAAGTTTCTGTGAAGGAGCCCTTTGGCCAAGGAGTCTTGGTGAGTTTGCTCACTGTAGTACCACCGCACTTTGCCTGTTTCCCGTTGAGTACCTTCGACTTCACATTAAAGGTCTTGAGCTAATAGCCGAAGTGTGGGGGAATACGGAGGAGGGCCTCGCACACGATAATAAACGCCGAGACATGAAGAAAGGAGTCCGGAGCTGGATCGCGAAAATCTAGCCTGTAATAAAACATGAGCCCTCGAATGAAGGTATGAAGAGTGAACCCTAACCCTCAGAGGAAGTAGGAGATGAATACGACTCTCTTGCCGGATCTGGGAGTAGGGATAACCTACCCTTGAGCAGGAACCCCGTGGGGGATTTCCGCGGTCAGGTATCTTGCCTACCGGAGCTTCGCTATATCCTCCTCTTTGACAGATGAAGCCATCCACCGGCCTTGAGAGCTGGGTCCGGGCGTGACTGGAAGCGCGAAGCGATTAACTTGAACCTGGGGTGCTGGAACTAGAGGTGTGAGAGGTTGAGGAAGGAGTTGGCGCGAAAAAGAAGAGACGGCTCTTAGCGCCTTTATAAAGGCAATGAATATCAAACGCCCCCTCCTAGGCTTAAAACCTGCCTATTCCCAAGGAATCTTGCCAACAGAATGGTTGAGTTACCCACGCCCATATTTATGAGAATCCCGCAATAAAGGGACACGATCTCTACTTTGACAAGACGTGCCAATAAAACCACATCTCGAAATATGGAGAGATAGGCTAAAAAATGGTTCGAATAATGGCCGGGTGGCGACATGATGTCACGCTACCAAAAATTTGTCAGCGGATTGGACTCGTGAAATATTATACCCTCTACGGTTTATGTGTGGAATTTTTTTTGCAGAGCCGGACACGATTCTTGTGTTCGAAGACTATTTTGGAGTGTTCGGAGGAGGAACCCGCCTTGCAATCCCGAAGACAATCTCCGCACGGGACACCTCGTCATTGAAGCTTGGTTCAGGGGCTACCGAGGGAGTCCTAGATTAATGGGTCCTCGGGCATCCGGATTATTGACATGGGCCAGACTGATGGGCTGTGAAGATACAAGACCGAAGAATCTGTCCCGTGTCCGGATGGGACTCTCCTTGGCGTGGAAGGCAAGCTTGGCGTTCGGATATGTAGATTCCTTTCCCTGTAACCGACTCTATATAACCCTAGTCCCCTCCGGTGTCTATATAAACCGGATGACTTAGTCCGTAGAAACAATCATAATCATATAGGCTAGACTTCTAGGATTTTAACCATTACGATCTCGTGGTAGATCAACTCTTGTAATACTCATATTCATCAAGATCTATAAGGCAGGAAGTAGGGTATTACCTCCATAGAGAGGGCCCGAACCTGGGTAAACATCATGTCCCCTACCTCCTGTTACCATCAACCTTAGATGCACAGTTCGGGACCCCCTACCCGAGATCGGCCGGTTTTGACACAGACACTTGCACCACTTGTTGATCGGGAGAGATCCTCTGGGACGACACCTCGGGATCGTCTGCCCTATTGGGCGGGGAGACCTATGGAGGCGTCTCGCTCTCCATCATCTCCGGAAGAAGATCCACTGAGGAGGAGGACTGTTGAGGAAGGCTGTGATACGTCTCCAACGTATCTATAATTTATGAAGCATTCACGCTATTTTATTATCTGTTGTGAATGATTACGGGCTTTATTGTACACTTTTATATTACTTTTGGGACTAACCTATTAACCGGAGGCCCAGCCCATATTGCTGTTTTATTGCCTGTTTCAGTATTTTGAAGAAAAGGAATATAAAACGGAGTCAAAACGGAATGAAACCTTCGGCATCATGATTTTCTGGAAGAATATCATCCTGGAGACTAGGAGTCCAAGTCAGAAGATGCTGGAGGAGGCCAGGAGATAGGGGGCACGCCCCCTGTCTCGTGGGCCCCTAGAGCACCTCCCGACCGACTTCTTTCGCCTATATAAGCCTACGTACCCTTAAAAACATCGAATATCAAGATAGATCGGAAGTTCCGCCACCGCAAGCCTCTGTAGCCACCAAAAACCTCTCGGGAGCCCGTTCCGGCAGCCTGCCGGAGGGGGAACCCATCACCGGTGGCCATCTTCATCATCCCGGTGCTATCCATGACGAGGAGGGAGTAGTTCACCCTCGGGGCTGAGGGTTTGTACCAGTAGCTATGTGTTTGATCTCTCTCTCTCTCGTGTTCTCTCTATGGCACGATCTTGATGTATCGCAAGTTTTGTTATTATAGTTGGATCTTATGATGTTTCTCCCCCTCTACTCTCTTGTGATGAATTGAGTTTCCCTCTTGAAGTTATCTTATTGGTTGAGTCTTTATTTGAGAACACTTGATGTATGTCTTGCCGTGTTTATCTGTGGTGACAATGGGATATCACGTGCCAATTGATGTATGTTTTGGTGACCAACTTGCGGGTTCCGCCCATGAACCTATGCACAGGGGTTGGCACACGTTTTCTTGACTCTCCGGTAGAAACTTTGGGGCACTCTTTGAAGTACTTTCTGTTGGTTGGATGAATCTAAGATTGTGTGATGCATATCGTATAATCATGCCAAAGGATACTTGAGGTGACAATGGAGTATCTAGGTGACATTAGGGTTTTGGTTGATTTGTGTATTAAGGTGTTATTCTAGTACAAACTCTTTAATAGATCAATCCGAAAGAAAACTTTGAGGTCGTTTCATACCCTACCATAATCTCTAAGTTTGTTCTCCGCTATTAGTGGCTTTGGAGTGACTCTTTGTGGCATGTTGAGGGATTGTTATATGATCTATCTATGTTATTATTGTTGAGAGAACTTGCACTAATGAAAGTATGAACCCTATGCCTTGTTTCCTATCATTGCAATACCGTTTACGCTCACTTTTATCGTTAGTTACCTTGCTGTTTTTATATTTTCAGATTACAAAAACCTATATCCACTACTGGAATCAGGTACTTTGCCATCCGCCAGCTCTTTGCCGTCAGCTAGCTGACGGCAAAGAAGCTCTTTGCCATCAGCTACCCGAAAGCAGACGGCAAAGAACTGGCTGATGGCAAAGAAAGCCTTTTCCATCAGCCTGTTCTTTGCCGTCCGCTAGCAGACGGCAAAGAATCTTTGCCAACCGCTAGCAGACGGCAAAGAATCTTTGCCGTCCGCTAGCAGACGGCAAAGAGGGAGGGGGCCCCACTGAGGAGCTGGTTAAAAATACTTATCGGCCGCTTTTGCCGTCCGCTAGCGGACGGCAAAGAGCATATTAGCGACGGCAAAGGTGGCGGACGACAAAGATTAAACATATCTAACGGCGCCCGCCCCCACCCCGCCCTCTTTCTGTTTCTCTCCCCTGCTCCCACACGCCGCCGCCCCCACCACTCGCCGCCGCCAGTCGCACCATCGCCCGCCGCCCACCGCCCCCAGCCCGTCGCCGCGCCCCCGCCCGTCGCCCGCCGCCCGCCGTCTCCGGCGCCGCGCTGCTTCCAGCCCCCAGTGCCCGCCCCCGCGCCCCGCCGCCAGCGCACGCGCCCGCCTCCTCCTCCACCGCCCCCGCCATCGTCGCCCACTTGCGCCGCCGCCCCACTGCCCCCCCCCCGCCGCCGCCGCCTGCCATCTCGGCGCCGCCTTTGCCAGCCCCCGCCCACCGTCCTGGGCGGCACCGCCCCCATGCCGCCCGCCCCTCCTCCATCGGTGTCGGGGGAGAGATCTGCCCGCCACGAACACCTATGGGGCCGGGGCCCCTTGTGTGTGCGGTACGAGGGCGGAGGGAGCACAGAGAGCAGATCGAGGCGATGCACGCGGGCGGATTTTTACCCAGCTTCGGGCCGTGATGGACGCGTAAAACCCTACTGCTGCTTTGTGTTGTATTGTGCTCGGGAGCTCGGAGAGCTACAGTAGCAGCTACACCGAGCGTGGGAGTTGCAAAGGATTCGAACCTCCTCTACGTTGTGCATGGGCCTCCTTTTATAGGGCAAGGGGTCACCGACAGGTGTCAACGTAGGAGAAAGGGGTAAAAATGTAAAAGATGTGGTAGTTGGAACAGTGCAGGAACAGTGGAGCTACAGTGCTTGAACAGTGGTTTCTACCTACTTTGACAGTGGGGGACAAAGGCATTTAATGCCCGTCGCCGTCGACCCCAAAAGCTCCCGCCCTTGCGTCTCCGTCTGCCACGGCGATGGATCCATCACCGTGAAATGCCACCGTGTCCCCCAGGCTGCGCAGCCACCGGCCACGCGTCCCTGGAAAAGCCCCCAGGGCGACGCGTGGGCCGATGAGCTGGAGCGCGGGTACACAAGAGCTCTCCGGCAAGTATCTTGCGGGGTCTTGATCTTGCCGACCCGGAGCTTGCGGGCTCTATAACTTGTCGATCCCGGGCCTTTGCCGGGCGCATATAGCGCCGAGGCGTGTCTTCTATGATGTGATCTTCTAGTCTTCCCGGCAAGTTCCTCTTGCGTGGCCTTGCGTGAGTGATGTAACCTTGAGCCTGGAACGGCCCTCCCGGCAAGCTCCTCTTGCCGGGGTCTCGATCTTCGGTCTTGTATACTTTGTTCTTGAGTGGCTTGATATGGAGCAGGAATGGTCTCCGGCAAGCACATGGTAAACCCTGCCGCGGGAAGCTGCAACTGCCCGTGCACAAGTTGGGGTACTGAGGTACCCCTACCTTAGTACACCGACAGGAGCCCCCGGGCCTGGGCCACACACGGTGCCGAGCGCTGTTGGGCCAGGCCCAAAACAGTGCATGGGCACACGAGGCCCATGGCGTGCCGACTCCACTTCCGCATCTGCCGCCTCCCCCCGTAATGGCACGCGTCGATTGCGGCGTCGTGGGAGACGTGGGCGGCGCATGCAGTCATTAAGGCATCCACCCCGTGATCGTGGTGCAGAGCGAGGTCGCTTCACCCGTCGCTCCGGCTCCACTTTTTCGCCACGCGCCCTCATGCACGGGGTCGGGCGGCGAAGGTGGGAGACCGAGCCGTCACGGGCGGAGAAGGCGAGTCGGCCTGCTCCTCTGCCCTCCTCGCTTCCCGATTGGCGGGCAGGCGGTTGAGTCTCACCTCGCCCCTTTAAAAGGCGGAAGGGGAACGAATGGCCTCACACTTCATCTTCTCCTTCGTCTTCATCTTCTTCTTCTTTCCGCCATGGAAGGAGGAAATCCCAGCTTCAACGGTGGCAGCGAGTCGCCTCCAGCAGCGCACTTCTCCCTATCCGCACCCGTGGCGCCGGAGCCGCCACGAGGGGAGAGGGAGAGGGCGTGGCATGACGAGGCCGAGGGCGTGGTCGAGGCGGCCGGGAGAGGCGGTCGTGGCGATGAGCCTCCCGCCTCCTCCGGGCGGCTCCTGTCCTCGAGGCGGTCCACACCGAGACGATCCTCGGGAGTTCTTCATCAAGCTTCGCCGAGCGCCTGTCGCCGCCTCGGCTGCCGGCCCGTTCATGAGCGCAATGGGACCGGATCCGCCCGAGGTGATGGAGTTGCGCATGAGGGGCTGTGGGATCAGCGGCACTCGGGTGAGTGTCGTGTCCCCAGCCCCCGGCGTGATGTTCTTCGACCGAGGGTGGAAGACGTTCGCCCGGATCCATAGCTTGACGGCGGGGTTTACCCTCCATTTTAAGTTAATGGAGGGCGACCTTCTCGCCGTCAAGGTCTTCGGGGACTCCGGGACCCGGGCGAGATGCTGTGTGGACAGCTCCTCCGATAGCGAAGGTCCCTCCTCGAGCGAAAGTGACGAGGAGGGGAGCGACAGCGGCGACGAGGAGGATGGCGGGTCCGACTAGGCGTCGGACGCCGCCCCGCGCGCCACCGGCGACCCCGTCATCCAGGTCGCCGGGCTTCTGAACTCCCCGGGGCCGTCTCCTTGGGCGGCTGGCGTAGGGAGGCTGCGGAAGAGGAAGAGGGGGTGGCGGCAAGGCCGTCAAATCGGAGTACGAGGGCGAGGTGCCCTCGTCAGCGTGCTGACGTCCCACCACCCCGTCTTCAAGCTCTGCCTCCGACGCCTTCGTCTCGCCAAGCTCCTGGCCGGCCCCCGGGAAGTTCTCTTGGCGTCTTCTGGCACCCGTAGCTCTCCTAGGCGCCCCTTTCGCCCTCCCCGGCAAGCTTCTCTTGCCGGGGGCTCCTTGACCTACCTCCTGAACTCCTGAACAGAGAAACAGGAGAAGGATTACGGGCACCTTATCTTTCAATTTGTAAGCCCTCGGGCCTTAGCTGCATTTAAAAACTTGTAATCCTCTCTATCATGTTTTTCATCCTCTATGGACTTGTACTATGCTAGGATGTTTTTAATGAAAAGAGGGGAAAGCTTGTCGGACCGAGTCTTTTACTTGACTTTGTGCCTTGTATGTTCCTACCCTACGCTCCCGGGGAGCTTGCCGGTGCGAACACGCTTGCTGAGTGCGGAACATCAGCAGCCCGCTGGCTGGTGTTGCTTCCGGCAAGCAACCTTGCCGGGCCAGTTGCAGCGCACTTGTGTTTGTTGAGCGTGCTCGAGACGTAACAAGGGCGCGAAGCTGGTCGCAGCTCACTTTTAACTCGTTGAGCGTGCTCGAAAACAAACCAAGGGCGCAACTGGACCACGACTTGGCTCCTCCTGCGCACGGGTTTTACAAGGCACGCTCGTTCAAAGACGCAGCCCCGCTTTCCCCGGTCCATAAGAGGATGCATGACGAGGGATGAAAGACTTATCTGATTCCGCAGCCCCCAGCAACGCTGGCTTGCCGGAGATGAATCTTAGCTTTGCGCAGCCCAAAGAACGCCGGCTTGCGAGGAAGAATCTTGGCACTCGCAGCCCCCGGCGACTCTGGCTTGCCGGGGCCCAGGTGCTGGTGTGCTCTTCTGGTTTCTCCTTGTTGCTGCAATTTCAGCCATGAAAACAGCTGAGATAGATCCGCAACAGCTTCATTATTTACATGTATATGTATATAAATCTTGACTTTGCAATACGATGCCGTGCCTTGCCCTTCGTATGTTTATACTCTACGCTCTCGGGGAGCTTCCCGGCGCGAACACACTTGCTGAGTGCGGAACATCAGCAGCCCGCTGGCGGTGTTGCTTCCGGCAAGCCACCTTGCCGAGCCAGCTGCAGAGCGCTTGTGTTTGTTCAGCGGACTCGGAAACAAACCAAGGATGCAACTGGGTCACGACTTGGCTCCTCTCGTGCACAAGTCTCTCATACGAAGGGCATCTGACGGCAGGGTTTGCCACGTTACACCCTCTACTTTACACCCTTTGTGCGCTTTTACCCTACGCTTCTAGGGAACTTGCCGGTGCTTAACACACTTGTTGAGTACGGAACATCAGCAGCCCGCTGGCTGGCGTTGCTTCCGGCAAGCAACCTTGCCGCGTCTAGTCGCGACGCACTTAACTTGCTGAGCAGACTCGAAAACGAAACAAGGGCGCGAAGCTTGTCGCAGCTCACTTTTAACTCGCTGAGTATGCTCGAAGGAAGATAAGGGTGCGGCTATCCACGGGCAGGCTCCTCCGCGCACAGGTTTTGCGTACAAAGGATGAACGCACGAGGGATATAACATAAAAAAGCATGGAACTAAGGAGTGCTCTGCACAAAGGCTCGAGCGACTTATCTTTTCCATTTCTTGTTTCCTTGCACTTGCCGGTGGAGCTCGATGGCGCGTCCTCGATGGCAGCGCAGCACTCCGGGGAGGTGCGTTTGCCGGAGCGAGCACCAGAGCTGTCCTTGCCGGGCTTAGAGCGCTCCGAGGAGCTACGCTCGCCGGAGTGAGTACCAGAGCCGTCCTTGTCGGACTTGGAGCTCGACGGCGCGTCCTCGACGGCGGCGTAGCGCTCCAGGGAGATGCGCTTGCTGGAGTGGTGGGGGAGCGGGGGCGAGCGGCGCGAGGAACGGGATATGCTCGGACTCCTAATAGCGATAGGAGGAGCAGGATCCTGCCCCGGCACTTTCGCTTTGCTCATGCACGGACGGTGGTCCGGAGCGTCCCGCGAGCCTCCAGCGTGTTCTTGCCCCAGCATGCGAGTACCACCTCCCGTGGTACGGCGCTGCTGGGTTACTGTGCTGAGATGGACGCTGAGCGTCCACGGAGACCGAGGCGCGGTCATCCGCCTTGTCCTTGGATCTGGTGGCGCCGCGAGTGCCCTCGCCGGTGTCCACCCTTCCGCTGGCGTCTCCTCCGCCCACCGTTGGCTCCGGTGGCGGCGGGTGAGATGCAGACGAGTCTGCGACCCTCGAAGCCCTCGTCTTCGGGGCCGGGGCGCAGTTGTCGATGAAGTTGTTGACGAAACTGGAGAGGTTGATGAAGAACGCGCCCGCGCGAACGCCAGATCAGGTCCGCACAACCTCGACGCCCCCTACCTGGCGCGCCAAAGATGTCGGGGGAGAGATCTGCCCGCCACGAACACCTATGGGGTCGGGGCCCCTTGTCTGTGCGGTACGAGGGCGGAGGGAGCACAGAGAGCAGATCGAGGCGATGCACGCGGGCGGATTTTTACCCAGCTTCGGGCCGCGATGGACGCGTAAAACCCTACTGCTGCTTTGTGTTGTATTGTGCTCGGGAGCTCGGAGAGCTACAGTAGCAGCTACACCGAGCGTGGGAGTTGCAAAGGATTCGAACCTCCTCTACGTTGTGCATGGGCCTCCTTTTATAGGGCAAGGGGTCACCGACAGGTGTCAACGTAGGAGAAAGGGGTAAAATCTAAAAGATGTGGTAGTTGGAACAAAGCGGGAACAAAGTGGAGCTACAAATTAGAACAGTGGTTTCTACCTACTTTGACAGTGGGGGACAAAGGCATTTAATGCCCGTCGCCGTCGACCCCAAAAGCTCCCGCCCTTGCGTCTCCGTCTGCCACGGCGATGGATCCATCACCGTGAAATGCCACCGTGTCCCCCAGGCTGCGCAGCCACCGGCCACGCGTCCCTGGAAAAGCCCCCAGGGCGACGCGTGGGCCGATGAGCTGGAGCGCGGGTACACAGCGCAGCTCTCCCGGCAAGTATCTTGCCGGGGTCTTGATCTTGCCGGACCCGGGAGCTTGCCGGGCTCTATAACTTGTCGATCCCCGGGCCTTTGCCGGGGCGCACATAGCGCCGAGGCGTGTCTTCTATGATGTGATCTTCTAGTCTTCCTGGCAAGTTCCTCTTGCCAGGGCCTTGCGTGAGTGATGTAACCTTGAGCCTGGAACGGCCCTCCCGGCAAGCTCCTCTTGCCGGGGTCTCGATCTTCGGTCTTGTATACTTTGTTCTTGAGTGGCTTGATATGGAGCAGGAATGGTCTCCGGCAAGCACATGGTAAACCCTGCCGCGGGAAGCTGCAACTGCCCGTGCACAAGTTGGGGTACTGAGGTACCCCTACCTTAGTACACCGACAACCGGCCACCTCCTCCACCGCCCCAGGTGAGCTCTACTTCTCCTCTATTTTTCCTTTTTTTTCTGTTTTTTAGTTTTAGGTTTATGTTTAGTTTAGATTTAGTTTTCGTTTTAGTTTTAGGTTTAGTTTTAAGTTTAGTTTTAGGTTTAGGTTTAGTTTTAGGTTTATATTTAGTTTTTTTCCTTTTTTTTCTGTTTTTTTAGTTTTAGGTTTATGTTTAGATTAGATTTAGGTTTAGTTTTAGGTTTAGTTCAGTTTTAGGAAAGAAAAACAAGAAGAAAAAAAAACAAGAGAGGAGGAGAAGAAGAAGAGGAAAAAGGAAAGGAAGAAGAAGAAGAGGAGGAGGAGAAGAAAAAAGAACAAGAGGAAGAAGAAGAAGAAAAAAGAGGAGAGGAGGAGTGGAAGAAGAGGAAAAAGGAAAGGAGGAAGAAGAAGAAGAAGAAGAAGGAATAAAAGGAAGAAAAGGAAGAAAAGGAAGAAGAGGAAGAAGAAGAAAAGGAAAAAAGAGGGAAAAACCCCGACCCGACAGGGCACCCCGACCCCGACCCGGCACCCCGACACGACACCCCGACCCCGAGACCCGACCCGACACCCCGACCCGACCCGACATCGACACCCGACCCCGAGCCCGACACGACACCTGACCCGACACCGAGACGGAACCCCGACCCGACCCGCACCCGACCCCGAGACCCCGACCCGACCCGACACCGACACCCGACCCCGAGCCCGACCCGACACCCCGACCCGACACCGACACGGCACCCGACCCGACACCGACACGGCACCCGACCCGACATCGACACCCGACCCGACACCGACACGACACCCGACCCGACCCGGCACTCGACCCGACACCCCGACCCCGACCCGACCCGACCCGATCCGACACCCGACCCGAGCCTGACCCGACACCCCGACCCGACACCGACACGGCACCCGACCCGACCCGGCACCCGACCCGACACCCCCAGACCCCAAGACCCCTACCCCGACCCGACACGGCACCCCGACACCGACACGACACCCCGACCCCCGACACCTCCCGAAAAGGTGTTCTTTGGCCTTCCAGAGGTCGACGGGGTCATATATTTGTGAATTATTAGTTAGGTCATATATTTTTCGATTTTGTGATGAAAAACATCATATATAATTGTGTTGATCGGGTAGTTTTAAATGTGTAGTTGTTTATGTTGTACTTGATGATGGTACACTTAAGTGATATACATATTATTATTCATGTCGGTACTTTTTTTCATGTTGTACTAATTTCGTTTATTCTTTGTCATGGCAGGTGTTGAAAGATGGTGGGCGCTGGTCGGGAGCGCGCCGAGGCCCCTTCTTCGTCGGCGCGTAGTGTGAGGTCTTCCATTCCACACGCACCTCTCCGCCGAGCGTTGCTGGACAGTATGGTGACACCGCGAGCCCTTCTTCGCCGATCATGGTGCCTAGCAGGGACGAGGTAAGAAGAAGAGAGGAGGTGGAGCACGTGGTCGCGGGAGAGGAGGTAGGGTGACTCTTACGGCGCCTTCCTCGCCGCCGCCCCCAGCTGTTTCACCCGAGCACGTGACTGCTAGGGTGGACTCGTCTGAGGAGGAGGCTACACAGACTCCGATCCACGAGCCTCCGGTCCACGGGTCTTCGCCCACGAGCCTCAGTCGACGGCCTTCGCCCACGAGAGTTGGGCCCACGAGACCCGGAGGAGCACACGCCTGGATGGGGTACTTGGTCGGGTCACCTGAGGAGCCGAGTGGCCATGCCGATGATGGCGGGAGCCGAGTGGCTATGCTGATGATGGCGGAGCCGACTGATTTTGAGGAGGAGGGGAGGAGGGGGCAACGCGTCTACCAGCGTGGTGCTACACGGCTCCTGCTCGTGCGGCGACCATAGCGAGAGGTGGTTGATTTTCCCGATGGGGAGAGGTAAGTGCATTTAATCTTTTGTACCTTCTGCATTCACGCTTTCTTCAAATAACTAATGCGTTGGCCTTGTCATGTTTGCAAGGGTTGGGACCACCATGAAAGTGTCCGCCGCCCAACTCCGTCCTTGGAGTTCGATTCGCAAAACTTTCCGGGTTTGTCACGTTGTTCGGTGAGGGTCGGCTTCCAGAGGTTGGATTGAGTTGGGAGCACTACTTGGCTGCCCCGGCCCCGCCGGGTGAGATTATCGACGGTGTGTTATGCAAGACGAGGGCAGACATGGTGATCAGAAAGTTCTGGGTAATTTCTCCTTTACATAATTAAAAATCTTCAACTAGCTAGTTATTAATTGTGCTAATCAATATTGTCTCATTTGATTGCGTACATTCTACAGTGTGAGGAGGGATACGAGGAGCAAAGTGGCAGATGTTATCCACAAGGAGTGCAAGCGCCTACTTCAGAACTTACGGCATGAGGCTCGGGTGCAGGCTGTTCGAGACTACTACGCCGAGCGTGGTATCAAGAAGTCCAAGCAGGAGTGCTGCGATAAGTTCTTGAGTAAGGAGTAGTACATGAAGGTAATTCTTAAGGCCTTGTACTTAATTCCTTCATTTAGTAATTCATGGCCGTAGCGCTGAAGTTTCTATTTGCTAACTTAGGCCCCTCAGAGATGGTGTGCGGATCAGATGGATTGTTGGGAGGTGTTGGTCAATGCGTGGTGCTCAAAAGAATGGCGGGCCACCCACAACGAGGCCAAGGACAAACGTGCCCAAATGGAAGGTGTGCCACACCACCAAGGCAACTCCAACTTATTTATGTACGGGCGGAACTGGGTATGTGGTTTGCTTCATGATTCATGCAATTCATTCATCATGCTAGCTTTAGCCCTTTAATTACTAATTTACTTTGTTTCTCTCTTTCAGGCACGCTACAATAAGGCGGATAAGGTGCCAGAGGTGTACAACCTGTATGCCACGGCCCACACTGGCTCTTACAAGAAAGTCAAGGCATTCTTTGCGTCTGACCTCGATGATCCAAAGAACTTCACCAACATCTCCGCCCACGATAAGCTCATGCAATATAGAGATCAGGGGAAGGCGAGGAAAGGGGAGGACTTTAACCCGAGCCAGGATCCCATTGATACAGAGTTGCTGCTGATATCTGGTGGCGGGAGGTCCCATGGCTCCATAGCCATGGGAGATGGACTTATCCGTTGTCCTAGCACTCTCCCGGAGATCGAGGTGCGCCAGTCGAGCTCCGCTCCTGAGATAAGGCCTCGTGAACGGCCAGTCCAACTCGCCATCAAGGTTAGTTATACGTACTCAGCTATCTTTCTCCATTACATTGTGTGCGCTTCCATCAATGATTACAAATGGTATGTGAGTGGTGTTGCAGGCTGCTATACAGAGTGAGAGAGATAGAACGGAGAAACTTCCGGCGGAGGCGGCGGAGAGGCAGCGGGAGTTGGAGGAGAGGACGACAAAGATGTTGGAGGAGGAGAGGGCACGGAATGACATGCAGGCAAGGGCCATATATGAGCTCCTTGTGTTAAGTTTCTTCTGCAAATTACTTGCTAGTCTTAACATTTGAATCTCATTACTAACTAGTATGACTCTGTTGTGAAAACCAAATGTGCAGTCTGTGTGCGAGAAGTCCGGTCAGACCGCTCTCCGATGCCAGTGATGGCTCCTAGGAGCACGGTGAGTTTAATTTGAATGGACATTACTTGCTAGTCTTAACATTTGAGTGTCATAATGCTAAAGAGACATTGGAAATGATCTTTGGTGCAGCTTAACTCCACAAATGCATCGCACGATCCTTCCCCAGCTACCGGCACGAGCCAGCCCGCTCCTACAACTCCCTGATCACGGTAAGTTTCTCTAGTGTTTTGCTTAACAAATGCATAAAGACCTAGACTTAGCTTTATTTCCTCCAATATGCTTACCATAATGACCTAGAGTTAGCTTCTTTTCCTCCAAAATGACTTAATATGCTTACTGACTTCATAAACCATCCATTCTACCTAAGTTAGCTCTAGAACGATATGTACTTAGGTTACTTATGTCAAAAATTGCATAATTAGCTTAGTTAGCTCATAAACGATCCATTTTACCTAAGTTAGCTCTAATATGACTCATTTTACCTTAGTTAGCTTACAAGTGATCCAATTTATCCAAGATAGCTCTAAAATGACCCATTTTAGTAGATTAGCTCATAAATGATCCATTTTACCTACGTTAGCTTTAAAATGACCCATTTCACATAGGTTAGCTCCAAAATGACCCATTTCACCTAGGTTAGCTCCAAAATGACCATTTCACGTAGGTTAGCTCCAAAATGACCCATTTCACCTAGATTTGCTCCTAAACGATCAATTTCACCTAAGTTAGCTAAAAACGATCCATTTCACCTAAATTAGCTCTCAAATGATCCATTTCACCTAAGTTACGTCATAAACGACCCATTTCAACTAAGTTAGCTCATAAATGATCCATTTCACCTAAGTTAGCTAAAAAATGATACATTTCACCTTACTTAGCTCAATAACGATGCCCTTCACCTTAGTTAGCTCATAAACGATCCATTTCTAACTTTCTTATTTACCATTTTGCAGATTTCATTCACTTCATGGAAGCTAGCTTGCTATGATGGAGTGCTTGCTTTTCCTTTGATGAAACTTTGCATTGTATCTAGCTTGCTATCATGGAACTTGCTTATGTATGAACAATGTGTATGGATGGAACTTGCTTATGTATGAACAATGTGTATGGATGAAGCTGATGTGTGAAACTGATGTGATATGTGATATGAAACTTATGTGCTGGATATGTGATTTATATTTGCTGTCATATATATTTGCTGTGAAAATTGTTGGAGTAAAAAACAGAAAAAAGAGACAATATGCAGGATCTTTGCCGTCTGCCACCGACGGTAAAGAGGTCTTTGCCATCGGCGGACGGCAAAGAGGCCACGTGGCGACAATCAGAGCTTCTGGGAGGTGACCAATTTGGTCGGTTGCCTGATGGTCGACGGCAAAACTTTGCCGTCCACAGCGGACGGCAAAGGCCTACCGTTAACCACCTAACGGAGTAACAACGCATTTATTGCCGTCTGTCTTCTTTGCCGTCCGCTGCTGATGGCAAAGGCCCCTTTGCCGTCAGCTGCCCGAAGCAGATGGCAACGCAGCTCTTAGCCGTCCCCTACTTTGCCGTCACCTTTTGCCGTCCGCGGCTGACGGCAAAGGTCTTTGCCGTACGCCATCCGTGCGTTTTCTGTCCGCCATGGCAGATGGCAAAGTAGCAGATTCCTGTAGTGATCTACTATCTATATTGCACTTGTATCACCATCTCTTCGCCGAACTAGTGCACCTATACAATTTACCATTGTATTGGGTGTGTTGGGGACACCAGAGACTCTTTGTTATTTGGTTGCAGGGTTGTTTGAGAGAGACCATCTTCATCCTACGCCTCCCACGGATTGATAAACCTTAGGTCGTCCACTTGAGGGAAATTTGCTGCTGTCCTAAAAACCTGTGCACTTGCAGGCCCAACAACATCTACAAGAAGAAGGTTGTGTAGTAGACATCAAGCTCTTTTCTGGCGCTGTTGCCGGGGAGGTTAGCGCTTGAAGGTATATCTTTAAATCTTGCAATCGAATCTTTTTGTTTCTTGTTTTATCTCTAGTTTAGTTTATAAAAGAAAACTACAAAAAATGGAGTCAAGTTTGTCTCATACGCTTCATCTTTTTAATATCTTTCGTGAGTTTGATGGAAAGGAAAATTGTGCTCAAGTGCTAGAAGAAGAGTGCATTAAAATGCTTGGTACTAAATCTTTGAATGATGAGCATGATTGCAATGTTGTTAGTATGAACTCCTTGAATATCCATAGTAGTACTGATGATTGCTCTAGTTATGATGAAAATATCTCTTATAAGCATGTCAATTTTTGTGGAGTGCATGTTTGCATCAACACACCAAATAGAGAAGATATATATTGCAAGAGGCATAAGCATTTAGAAACTAAATGGTTGCAAGAAAGGCTAGATGTGAGTGCCGAAAATTTAAAATTCCTTTGCCGTACTTGTGAACTTTGCAATGAACGTGGTCATTCACATCTCCAATGCAAATTGTTTCATGACCGAATCGTGTCCAAAAATTATGATGATTTGATTTCCCTTGCACATTATAATGAACTTAGTTTGCTTTTGGGTTATGACGAGTTGAAACACTTAAGTAAGCCTATTCCAAAATTTAATCTTAAGCATTTCCTTGATATTGATCTAGAAAAGATTTATATGTTTTGTGCGGAGAATTGCATTGAAAATCCTTATTTTGCCAATTACCTAAAGAAAAGAAAGCAAACAGAAGATGATGAGAATAACAATGAAAGGGAAGAGACTTCCCAATATCCTCCTATTATTTCTTATGATGAATCAGGTAACGAGGAGGAGCTTTCTATTCAACCAATCTCATCAATAAGGAGCTCAAAGAGGAAGGTTGAACCCACACATAATGTGAAAAAGAAAAGGAAAAGAAGGGGCAACAAAGGTAAAAAGGTTTCCCTCCCAAATGATGTTGCTCCTACTACTCATTGTGATAATGATAATTGCTATACTATTGGTGCTATCTATACTATTAATGATGAGAGTGATTGTGCTTATGATATGAAAAGGCCCAAGCTTGGGGGAGCTATGTTTGATGAGAATGACATATTTGAGAATATATTTGCTGAAATTAATGTTCCCAAGCTTGGGGATGCTACGTTTAATGAAGATAATACTTTTAGCATCCCAAGTTTTGATATGCAAAGTTGTTATGATGATAGCATGCCTCCTACCTATGATGATTATATTGATGAAAGTGGGTTTGGAAGAGTGTCAACTTTAGGAAGTAGTGATCCCACTATTTTGGAGGATGTTGAATCTTATTGTGATGAACATGAAAGTGGATTTGGAAGAGTGTCAGCTTTATTTAGTGATGATTCCACTATATTGGGAGAGGTTTCAATCGATTATGATGAGAACGAAGTTGCTATTTATGATGATTATTGTGATGAAACATATGCTATAGAAAGTAGTGATGATTATATTTACAAATCCTGTCATGATTATGATTACCCTTTTCTTAACATTACTCTTTTAATGTGGAAACAATTTTTAGTGTTCAAGTCTCTTATGATACTCCCACTATTCCGAATGAGAAGAATTTTGTTTATGTGGAGAGTAGTAAAAATTCTATGCTTGTAGATCATGAAAAGAATGCTTTAGGTGCTGGTTATATTGTTCATGATGCTACTGAAAATTATTATGAGGGAGGAATATATGCTTGTAGGAATTGCAATAATGTCAAGTTTCCTCTCTATGTGTTGAAAATCTTGAAGCTATGCTTATTTTACCTCCCTATGCTAGTTGATTATTGTTCCCATAAGTTTGCTCAGAAAATCCCTATGCATAGGAAGTGGGTTAGGCTTAAATATGCTAGTCATATTCTTCATGATGCTCCCGTTATGTTTCAATTCTTATCTTTTATGTGAGCATCATTGTCATCATCATGCCTAGCTAGAAAGGCATTAAAGAAAAGCGCTTGTTGGGAGACAACCCAATATTTACCCTTACTGTTTGTGTGTGTTAACATGATTATGCTACTGTAGTAATCATTTTTTATAGCTTTTGTTTCAATAAAGTGCCAAGTAAGACCTTGAGGATAACTTACGGTGATAGTTGTGTTGATCCTGCTGAAAATCAGAAACTTTTGCACCTAGTAAATTAGTTTTGTTAATTCCCGGAAACGTGATTATGATCTAATTCTTTTTGCTCTGGATTGGTACACAAAGTGTGTAGGACTTCCTAATTTGGTAGAATGTTTGGAGTTCAAGAAGTATACGTTTGATACAGATTACTACAGACTATTCTGTTTTTGACAGATTCTGTTTTCTATGTGTTATTTGCTTATTTTGATGAATTTATGAGTAGTATCGGAGGGTATGAACCATATATAAGTTGGAGTACAGTAGATATTACACCAATATGAATTTATAGTGAGTTCATTACAGTACCTAAGTGGTGGTTTTATTTTCTTATACTAACGGAGCTTGCGAGTTTTCTGTTGAGTTTTGTGTTGTGAAGTTTTCATGTTTTGGGTAAAGATTCGATGGACTATGGAATAAGGAGTGGCAAGATCCTATGATTGGGGATGCCTAAGGCACCCCAAGGTAATATTCAAGGACAACCAAGAGCCTAAGCTTGGGGATGCCCCGGAAGGCATCCCCTCTTTCATCTTCGTTCATCGGTAACTTTACGTGGCGCTATATTTTTATTCACCACATGATATGTGTTTTGCTTGGAGTGTCATTTTCTCTTGTTAGTTTTTGCTTTATGTTATTTATAATAATATTTTGCATCTTTAGTTTCAATAAAAAAAGTCAACGATAGCCTTTACCATGCTTATACTGCTAGTAACATGTTGCTGTTCGAAAACAGAAAGTTTACCGCTGTTGAAAAAATTCCCTAGAAACGTCAGAGCATGATATAATGTTGAAACGTTTTGCATAATGAGCTCTGATAAATTTACTACAGTTGGAATTTTATTTCATAATTTTTGGAGTTAGGGAAGTATGATGAATCTTGCATTCTTTACAAACTGTACTGTTTTGACATATTGCTGTTATGTTTGCATTGTTTGCATATGTTTGCTTGTTTAATGATTCTATTTGATGATATGAGTATTAAATATGCAGAGGCATTTAGTATGCAATGTTGAATAATAATTTTAGTGATTTGTTACAGTAGAAAATGATAAGGTTTTGCATTGGTTTATACTAACCTATCTCACGAGTTCTTGTTGAGTTCGTTGTGGATGAAGCTTTTGAAAAAAAAAGAAACCATGATATGAGAGTAATTAAGGAGACACAAAAGTTCAAGGTTGGGGATACCCAAGGCACCCCAAGATAATATTTCAAGAAGTCTCAAGCATCTAAGCCTGGGGATGCCCCGGTAGGCATCCCACCTTTCTTCTTCAACAACTATCCTTCACATGAGTTGTGCTATCCTTACAATGTCATTTTATTTTATTTTGCTTGCTGTTTGAATACAATACCAAGATCTGAAGTTCTTAAATGAGAGAGAGTCTTCACATAGTTACATATTTATTTAGCTGCTCATTGTTCTTCACTTATATCTTTTTGGAGTAGTTTTTCATTTACTCGTGTGCTTCACTTATATCCTATGAGTAAATTGTTGAATGAGTTGATTGTCATAAATCTGAAATTATATATGCCTCATTTTCTTATCCCATGGGGAGTAATGACTTCTCATCTAAGAAGTAGAGGTTGTAAATTTATTGAAGGTTAGCAAGCATTGTATTGGTCATTTGAACAATTCATGAAAGAATATTGAAGGAAGAGAGATTTCATATATAAATACACTATCCTAGACATCCTTTATAATTGGGAGCACTCATTAAGTATTACATGCTAAAGAGTTGATGTTGGACAAGGAAGACAATGTAATGGTTTATGTTTTCCGACATCTCAGTTAAAGTATATTGTCATGGATCATTCAAATATGTTGAGCTTGCCTTACCCCCTCATGCTAGCCAAAATTCCTTGCACCAAGAAGAGATACTACTTGTGCTTCCAAATATCCTTAAACCCAGTTTTGCCATGAGATTCCACCATACCTACCTATGGATTGAGTAAGATCCTTCAAGTAAGTTGTCATCGGTGCAAGCAATAAAAATTGCTCTC
Organism: Aegilops speltoides; assembly: GCA_021437245.1. Classification (NCBI taxonomy): domain Eukaryota; kingdom Viridiplantae; phylum Streptophyta; class Magnoliopsida; order Poales; family Poaceae; genus Aegilops; species Aegilops speltoides. The sequence continues at coordinate 228,342,531 of CM038143.1, forward strand.
TAAATATGTATGATCTTTTGGTGTGAAGAAAATAGCTTTATATGATCTTGTTATGGAAGCAATTAAAGCGACGGACTGCATAATAAAGGTCCATATACAAGTGACAATATAAAGTGACGTTCATTTGCATTAAGATTTTGTGCATCCAACCCTAAAAGCGCATGACAACCTCTGCTTCTCTCTGCGAAGGGCCTATCTTTTACTTTATGCAAGAGTCAAGGTGATCTTCACCTTTCCATTCTTCATTTTATCTTTGGCAAGCACTTTGTGTTGGGGTGATCCTTATATATATATATATATCCAATTGGATGTAAGTTAGCATGAACTATTATTGTTGACATCACCCGAAGGTGAATACGTTTGGAGGCAACACTATAAGCCCCTATATTTCTCGGTGTCCGATTGAAACACCATAACCATTAGTATTGCGTGAGTGTTAGCAATTGTAGAAGACTATATGATAGTTGAGTATGTGGAGTTTGCTATTCCTGAAAATAAGATGAATTGCAATTGTTTGATGACTGAGAATGAAGTTCGCTAGTTTTCAAGAAAGTTTATGGTCTATGCTTTGACATGTGAATTGCTTGTTACTTTATCGTGAGAAATTTTATGAGATGAACTACTGTTATGACATTTTATCATGCTAGAAAATGTGACTGAAATTATCATTGATCAAACTTGTGCACCTTCTAGCATTCACACTTCATAAATTCTTTCTTTTATCATTTACCTACTCGAGGACGAGTAGGAATTAAGCTTAGATGCTTGATACGCTCCAACGTATCTATAATTTATGAAGCATTCATGCTATTTTATTATCTGTTTTGAATGATTACGAGCTTTATTATACACTTTTATATTACTTTTGGGACTAACCTATTAACCGGAGGCCCAGCCCATATTGCTGTTTTATTGCCTGTTTCAGTATTTCGAAGAAAGGGAATATCAAACAGAGTCCAAACGGAATGAAACCTTCGGCATCATGATTTTCTGGAAGAATATCATCCTGGAGACTTGGAGTCCAAGTCAGAAGACCCTCGAGGAGGCCAGGAGATAGGGGGCGCTCCCCCTGTCTTGTGGTCCCCTCGAGCACCTCCTGACCGACTTCTTTCGCCTATATAAGCCTACGTACCCTAAAAACATCGAATATAAAGATAGATCGGGAGTTCTGCCGCCGCAAGCCTCTGTAGCCACCAAAAACTTCTCGGGGGCCCGTTCCGGCACCCTGCCAGAGGGGGAACCCATCACCGGTGGCCATCTTTATCATCCCGGCGCTATCCATGACGAGGAGGGAGTAGTTCACCCTTGGGGCTGAGGGTATGTACCAGTAGCTATGTGTTTGATCTCTCTCTCTCTCTCTCTCGTGTTCTCTCCATGGAACGATCTTGATGTATCGCGAGCTTTGTTATTATAGTTGGATCTTATGATGTTTCTCCCCCTCTACTCTCTTGTGATGAATTGAGTTTCCCTCTTGAAGTTATCTTATTGGATTGAGTCTTTAGAGAACACTTGATGTATCTCTTGCCGTGTTTATCTGTGGTGACAATGGGATATCACATGCCACTTGATGTATGTTTTGGTGACCAACTTGCGGGTTCCGCCCATGAACCTATGCATAGGGGTTGTGTTGTGGAATAGTCACGTCAGATGTCCTCGTGAAAGGACTTAGTTGTGGAGCCATCACAACTGGGAAGCTTGAAGGGGTTAAATCGGGACAAGGGACATGAGAGAGTTTATACTAGTTCGGCCCCTTACGGTGAAGGTAAGGCCTACGTCTAGTTGGGTTGGTGTTGATGTTTCGATGACCAGGGAGCAAGATACGCTATGCCCGGCTCTCGATGAGTTATTTCTTGCCCTAAGCCGCCAGCAGGTCATCCCCTTATATACACAGGTTGACGCCCTGTGGCTTACAGAGTCCCGGCCGTCTTATAAACAGTGTCCGGCTCGGTGACTAGTTAAATCTACCTTATGTCACAAGTCATGCCATCATGGCGGTTTACTACAACGGGCCTTAAGCCGCCTGTGGGCCTTAAGCCCTTTATTGAACCGCCATCTTCATGCTTGGTCTTGGGCTTCCTCTGATGAGTCCTCTTTGTGTAACCCGGCCCCTCCTGGGCGGCTTACACAAATAGTCATATCCCCAACATTAGGCCCCAGATTGATTTGAACCTGTTCATGTTAATCTTAAAAATACACTTCTAAAGAATAAATCTTCAGTCTTCTAACTGTACAGAGGGCTTTCTTTTAACCCACCATGACGTCATCTTCTGGATCCGTCTTAACGTAAGCCGCCACACGGGGTGAGTCATGCCGGATGTCACTTGGCAGGACCGCCTCTGCTCTCCTTTCTTTAATTCATTTTCTATTCCGTCGTATCCTTCAATGGATCTCTGCCTTATTAAGTGTTCCGAAACTCGAGGCGTCGGGGCCGCTGGATAGTAATTCTTATCTCCTCGTTTCCCGCGCCGTCTCAGTTATCCTCTCCCTATAAATAGGCGTGACCTTAGGTCTTTCATTACTCTCTTTCCAGTTGTCTTCTTCCTCTCCTCTCTGCCACTCGAGCTCCGCCGTCGCCGCCGTCGACCCCCTCGTCTGCATCGACTCAGGCCGCTGCATCGACCTGACTTTTACCAGAAAACGCCGGCAAATCTCCGCAGCTCGTCTTCAACCATGAGTTCCTCTCCTCCCCTTTGTCAGATCTGCATTGGGACTCTGCTGAGTTCGTCGGCGTTCATCTCTGCCCGACACAGACCCTCGCTAGTTCTCATCTTCAATGCCCCTTTTAGGTCATAAAAATTGTACAGAACAGCCGCGGTAGTTGTTTGTATTGATCTTGCATAGAAATAGATCCCAGTTTCCTTGCTTAGAAACCCTCTTCAAGTGTATGAACTTCTCTGCTCTGTTTCTAGGTCTAGAAAATTTTCCTTTCAGAACAATAATTTGATCCATGATAATATCTGTCATTTGTGAAACTTGTTTCTATCACCCGGAAAGTCTCTTCTGTAAAACTTGCTTTTATCACTACTGTCTAGGCCTCCGGTTTAAATAAGTGATAGCGGCTTAAACTTTACTGCACAATCACCCTTATATCATTGGGCCCCTTGCTTAAGCCGCCACTATGAACAATTTCGATATCTCTCCGGATTAAAGTTGAACCGGAGCTTTCTTATTTTGTCTTAGGCCAATTATTGCCATGGCTCCTAACGTTGCCAAGGCCCCTGTGACTTGTAACTAGGTTCCGTCCACAGTGACCAAAAGCAAACTTGCCGAATTCGTGAAGTATGGCCATCTGCCAAAGAAGAAGGCCATGTCTTATCGTGCCCCTCACCCATCTGAGGAGATACCTCAACGCAAAGATGGGGAGGTAGTAGTTTTCACAGATCATATGAACCGGGGATTTGCCCCTCCCGGCTCAAAATTCTTCAGGGAAGTTTTGAATTTCTTTGACCTGAAGCCTCAAGACAATGGACCCAATTCCGTGTCAAATCTATGTAATTTCCAAGTTTTCTGCGAGGTATACCGAGGAGAAGAGCCAGGTCTGCTGCTGTTCAGAGACCTTTTTTACTTAAACCGGCAAAACGAACGTGCCAACGGGCCTAGCCCCGAGCTTGGGGGCATCTCAATCTAGCGGCAGAGAGATTGCCTTTTTCCTTATGCTGAGCTGCCGAGTCACCCAAAGGACTGGAACTAGACGTGGTTCTACTGTCAAGACACCTCTTCGGCTAATGAGAAGCCTCTGCCCGGCTTTCGTGCCCTGTGTCTTGAGTCCAACCATCATCTGGCGGACAAGTTAACTGCCGTTGAGCGCCTGCCTCTTAATCCCACCATCAGGAAGATCAAAGCCCTTTTAGGCAACGGGTTAAGTGGCATCGATTTGGTCCGGGTCTGGGTCACTTGCGGATACTACCATTAAGCCGCCGCTCTGGCTTAATGTGTACTTACACAGGCGAAAAGGAAGACCCAATGCGTCATAGTCCTGAGGAATTACCAGATGATGTGGTAGATGCTACAGTCGAGTCGCTATTGAAGGAGGGCACTGTAACCAGCAATACCTTCAGTTTACTTCCCTTCTACAAGAAGAACCCGGCTCCTGCGGTAAGTTACTAATCTTCACAAATACTCTTTAATATGTTACCTTCTGGTACTTATGATTCTTTATCTTTTTTCCACAGGCCGATGATAATTTCTGGAAGGTCAAGTATGACCATGAAGCTGCCAAGCAGGCCAGGGCGCCCAAGAAGACTGAAAGAAAAGCCGCCAGGACGGGCACCTCTAAGAAGAAGAAACCCATCGCCTCTAATATGGTTAAATTGGATGACTCTTCTTCGGATGTGGAAGAGGTAATCTTTTTTAACTTTCTTTAACTCCTTTGCCGTTACTTTACTGACATTTGATCCTTTTAGGAGGATACTGGGAACAATCAAGCAGCTGGATAAGAGGTAACTATAATTTCCTCCGACTTAGAGCCTTTGCCAACACAAAAAATCCGGAGGGTGACCCGGAAAGTAAGGTTTTCACACCCCCTCGCTTACCAAGATCCTCAATTTCTTTTGAAGCAACAACAGCTTGAAAATCGGCGCGACTCGGGCCAACCAGACACGAGCTTTCCTCCGCTTACCCGACGTAACCGAGCGTCGGACTGAGGTTATCTCCGATTTACGTTTTGTTTTTCCTTTGACGGGATTGATTCGCCAACCTCTCAATTCATCTGACTCCAACTATCAGGATACCTCCCCTTCTTCTGATGGGTCGATGCAATTGAACATGCCGGCTTTCAAAATGGCTCCCGGGTAATATAACCTTTCTTACTTTAAGTTTTTCCATACTTATACTTTCATGCTTATCCTTCCATCTTGATTGACAGCTTGCAAGTAAAGCCCAGCAAGAGGGCAAAGAAGGATAAGCCATCCCGAGACCCGGTGGTTACTGAACCGGTGCTTGACTCATCCGTTCCTGACAGCTCCACTCATCAGCCACCACCTGAAATGGCTTCTGATATTCTGGTGCCAACTTCTGACCCGCCTACAGATGATGTTATTCTCAACTCGGATGACCCTGAAACTCCTAGCCCGGCCAAGACGACTGACCCAGAGGTTGAAATTGTGAAGAGCCAATATGTTGAACCGGGCTAGCCTACTGCTCTTGCCCAATGCACTGCCAAGGAGGAATTTGCCCAGCGTCGGAAAGCCAAACAAGACATCACTGATTATTCTCACGTAAGTATTGGTGATATAGTCTCGGGCTATCTGAACCAAGTGCACGAGAGTCGTGACACGAAATTGACATGGTGAAGCAAATCAAGATAAATCGAGGTATAATTTAAGCTTTTACTCAACCTTACTTCTGTATCAGCCCCCAAGTCTATTGCTTATGAATGAATATGTCAGAGACTTAATAATCTACTTACTATTAGTTTTGTCTGGTTAAAATTGAATATATTTAACTCGGTGATAGCATGAGACTTTGAATTTGGGTTACACATTAGCCCCCAAGTGTCAAGTGCCTTTACTTGTAAAGTGCTTGAGACTTAATATATATGACTCGGTAAAATAAGTTAAAAAATTCTTTAAGCATACATTAGCCCCCAAGTGCCAAGTATCTTTACTTGTAAAGTGTTTGGGACTTGAATGTGATCTTACCGTTATTACCATAACCTGATGTTGATGCAGGCCACTATAAGTCAATTTGAGGCGGAGATTGCTGATCTGAAGAGCTAGTTGAAAATCCAAGAGCTCGAATCTCAGAAAGCCAACTCCAAGTTTGAACTCGGTGTCTCTGAACAAAAGAAGCTGAAGAAAAAATTTGAATCGGAGAAGAAAATTTGGGTTGATGAGAGGGCTTCACTGGTGACTTGGGCAGAAACAGCAGAGGCATCTCTTGCCAAGGCAACAAATGAGCTGTCCGACTTAAAACGGCAGATATCCCAAATGGTCTCAGCCATCTTCGGTAAGTCGCTCGTAAATATTGTAATCTTTCCAGAGTTATCGTAATAGTTACCTCCGGCTTACTATTATACCTGTGAACATACTGGCCCCAGAAGTACCAATCTGAAGGAAAATATGCTGATCAAGCTTAAGGCGGTGTATACCTTAGTAGAGCAGCTGTACTCCGGGTCACAGCGCACGTTGGCCGTTGTGGCCTTGTCAAATACCACTCCTCGGCTCCTACAAGATGTGTTGAGGCATCTTTCGGTGCTACCTCAACGAATTCAGGACTTAAGGCGGGCATCTGCGAGAACCGGAGCCGTGGCTGCATTGAGTCAGGCAAGAGCATGGGTGCCGAAACTTGACCTTGCTGATCTCTCTCTTGGATATCCAAGCCTTAAGGAGGACGGCACTGCTTTTGATGAACAAGACTTCACTGTCTGTGTTAAAGTCGTACGTCCCCTGGCGACTCTCATTGGCAATGATACTGATCTCACTAAGTATTTGCCGGGTTACGATAGTGAGAACCCGAGAATCCCAAACGTCCCATATGACCAAGTCAGCCTGATCCCTCCAACGCGTAAGCATACCATTGCCCCTGAAGTGGACCCGGCCAGCATAATAGATAATGAGGCTGAATTTGAAGCTTTGAGCGGCATTGACTGGGCCTCGTCCACCTTCCAGGACAAAACAAACGAAGGAGAGGCGGGGAAGGATAACCCGGAGTCATCAAGCCAGCCGGAGGAATGAGCCGCCAGCCGGCTTATAACTTTTGCAAAAAACAATGCTTCACTTGTTTAGACTTGGGGAGTCTTGTAATAGGATAGAGAAAACTCCTTAATGCTTGTCATGCTTTATGGTACTGATTGCTTTTGTTAAACCACCATCACTAAATTCCTCTGGCTTATGTTAATCATGTGTTTCCTTGATATTTTAACTTGCTCTGCTTTATCCTGCAGATAAAAACAGGCAAGGTTTCCTGGGCGGTTTACTGCGCTAGAGGGTTATACAATATTGATAACATCGAATATAAAGATAGATTGGGAGTACCTCCTGACCGACTTCTTTCGCCTATGTAAGCCTACGTACCCTAAAAACATCGAATATAAAGATAGATCGGGATTTCTGCCGCCGCAAGCCTCTGTAGCAACCAAAAACATCTCGGGGGCCCGTTCTGGCACCCTGCCGGAGGGGGAACCCATCACCAGTGGCCATCTTCATCATCCCGGCGCTATCCATGACGAGGAGGGAGTAGTTCACCCTCGGGGCTGAGGGTATGTACCAGTAGCTATGTGTTTGATCTCTCTCTCTCTCTCTCTCTCTCTCTCTCTCTCGTGTTCTCTCCATGGCACAATCTTGATGTATCGCGAGCTTTGTTATTATAGTTGGATCTTATGATGTTTCTCCCCCTCTACTCTCTTGTGGTGAATTGAGGTTCCTTCTTGAAGTTATCTTATTGGATTGAGTCTTTAGAGAACACTTGATGTATGTCTTGCCGTGTTTATCTGTGGTGACAATGGGATATCACATGCCACTTGATGTATGTTTCGGTGACCAACTTGCGGGTTCCGCCCATGAACCTATGCATAGGGGTTGTGTCGTGGAATAGTCACGTCAGATGTCCTCGTGAAAGGACTTAGTTGTGGAGCCATCACAACTAGGAAGCTTGAAGGGGTTAAATCGGGACAAGGGACACGAGAGAGTTTATACTAGTTCGGCCCCTTATGGTGAAGGTAAGGCCTATGTCTAGTTGGGTTGGTATTGATGTTTCGATGACCAGGGAGCAAGATACGCTATGCCCGGCTCTCGATGAGTTATTTCTTGCCCTAAGCCGCCAGTAGGTCGTCCCCTTATATACACGGGTTGACGACACATGGCTTATGAGTCCCGCCGCTTATAAACAAAGGTCCGCTCGGTGACTAGTTAAATCTACCTTATGTCACAAGTCATGCCATCATGGCGGTTTACTACAACGGGCCTTAAGCCGCCCATGGGCCTTAAGCCCTTTATTGAACCGCCATCTTCATGATTGGTCTTGGGCTTCCTCTCATGAGTCCTCTTTGCGTAACCCGGCCCCTCCTGAGCGGCTTACACAAATAGTCATATCCCCAACATTAGGCCCCAGATTGATTTGAACCTGTTCATGTTAATCTTAAAAATACACTTCTAAAGAATAAATCTTCGCCTTCTAACATGCAGTAGGGCTTTTTTTACCCGCCGTGACGTCATCTTCTGGATCCGTCTTAACGTAAGCCACCACACGGGGTGAGTCGTGCCGGATGTCACTTGGCAGGACCGCCTCTGCTCTCCTTTCTTTAATTCATTTTCTATTCCGTCATATCCTTCAACGTATCTCTGCCTTATTAAGTGTTCCGAAAATCGAGGCGTCGGGGCCGCTGGATAGTAATTCTTATCTCCTCGTTTCCCGCGCCGTCTCAGTTATCCTCTCCCTATAAATAGGCGTGACCTCAGGTCTTTCATTCCTCTCTTTCCAGTCGTCTTCTTCCTCTCCTCTCTGCCACTCGAGCTCCGCCGTCGCCACCATCGACCCCTTCGTGCTCAGATTGACTCAGCCACTGCATCGACCGACTTTTACCGAAAACCCAAATAATCTCCGCAGCTCGTCTTCAACCGTGAGTTCCTCTCCTCCCCTTTCTCAGATCTGCATTGGGACACTGCTGAGTTCGTCGGCGTTCATCTCTGCCCGACACAGACCCTCGCTAGTTCTCATCTTCAACGCCCCTTTTAGGTCGTAAAAACTGTACAGAACAGCCGCGGTAGTTGTTTGTATTGATCTTGCATATAAATAGATCCCAGTTTCCTTGCTTAGAAACCCTCTTCAAGTGTATGAACTTCTCTGCTCTGTTTCTAGGTCTAGAAAATTTTCCTTTAAGAACAATAATTTGATCCATGATAATATCTGTCGTTTGTGAAACTTGTTTCTATCACCCGGAAAGTCTCTTCTGTAAAACTTGCTTTTATCACTGCTGTATAGGCGTCCAGTTTAAATAAGTGATAGCGGCTTAAACTTTACTGCATAATCACCCTTATATCATTAGGCCCCTTGCTTAAGCCGCCACTATGAACAATTTAGATATCTCTCCGGATTAAAGTTGAACCGGAGCTTTCTTATTTTGTCTTAGGCCAATTATTGTCATGGCTCCTAAGACGGCCAAGGCCCTTGTGACTTGTAACTGGGTTCCGTCCACAGTGACCAAAAGCAAACTTGCCGAATTCGTGAAGTCTGGCCATCTGCCAAAGAAGGAGGCCATGTCTTATCGTGCCCCTCACCCATCTGAGGAGATACCTCAACCCAAAGATTGGGAGGTAGTAGTTTTCACAGATCATATGAACCGGGGAATTGCCCCTCCCGGCTCAAAATTCTTCAGGGAAGTTTTGGATTTCTTTGACCTGAAGCCTCAAGACATTGGACCCAATTCCGTGTCAAATCTTTGTCATTTCCATGTTTTCTGCGAGGTATACCGAGGAGAAGAGCCAGGCCTGCTGCTGTTCAGAGATCTTTTTTACTTAAACCGGCAGAACGAATGTGCCAAAGGGCCTAGCCTTGAGCTTGGGGGCATCTCAATCCAGCGGCAGAGAGATTGCCTTTTTCCTTATGCTGAGCTGCCGAGTCACCCAAAGGACTGGAACCAGACGTGGTTCTACTCACAAGACACCTCTTCGCTAATGAGAAGCCTCTCGCCGCTTTCCGCCTGCGTCTTGAGTCCAACCATCATCTGGCGGACAAGTTAACTGCCGTTGAGCGCCTGCCTCTTAATCCCACCATCAGGAAGATCAAAGCCCTTTTAGGCAACGGGTTAAGTGGCATCGATTTGGTCCGGGTCTGGGTCACCTGGCGGATACTACTATTAAGCCGCCGCTCCGGCTTAATGTGTACTTACACAGGCGAAAAGGAAGACCCAATGCATCATAGTCCTTGTAATACCTTCAGTTTACTTCCCTTTTGCAAGAATAACCCGGCTCTTGCGGTAAGTTACTAATCTTCACAAATACTCTTTAATATGTTACCTTCTGGTACTTATGATTCTTTATCTTTTTCCACAGGCCGATGATAATTTCTGGAAGGTCAAGTATGACCATGAAGCTGCCAAGCAGGCCAGGGCGGCCAAGAAGACTGAAAGAAAAGCCGCCAGGACGGGCACCTCTAAGAAGAAGAAACCTAGCACCTCTGATATGCTTAAATTGGATGACTCTTCTTCGGATGAGGAAGAGGTAATCTTTTTTAATTTTCTTTAACTGCTTTTCCGTTACTTTACTGACATTTGATCCTTTTAGGAGGATACTGGAAACAGTCAAGCAGCTGGCGAAGAGGTAACTATAATTTCCTCCGACTCAGAGCCTTTGCCAACACAAAAAATCCGAAGGGTGACCCGGAAAGTAAGGTTTTCACACCCTCTCGCTTACCAAGATCCTCAATTTCTTTTGAAGCAACAACAGCTTGAAAATCGGCGGCAGACTCGGGCCAACCAGGACACATAGCTTTCCTCCGGCTTACCGACGTAACCAGGAAGCGTCGGACCGAGGTTATCTCCGATTTATGTTTTGTTTTTCCTTTGACGGGATTGATTCGCCAACCTCTCAATTCATCTGACTCCAACTATCAGGATACCTCCCCTTCTTCTGATGAGTCGATGCAATCAAACATGTCGGCTTTCAAAACGGCTCCTGGGCAATATAACCTTTCTTACTTTAAGTTTTTCCATACATATACTTTCATGCTTATCCTTCCACCTTGATTGACAGCTTGCAAGTAAAGCCCAGCAAGAGGGCAAACAAGGATAAGCCATCCCGAGACCCGGTGGTTACTGAACCGGTGCTTGACTCATCCGTTCCTGACAGCTCCACTCATCAGCCACCACCTGAAACAGCTTCTGATATTCCGGTGCTAACTTCTGACCCACCTGTAGAAGACGTTATTCACAACTCGGATGACCCAGAAACTCCTAGCCCGGCCAAGACGACTGACCCGGAGGTTGAAATTGTGAAGAGCCAATATGTTGAACCGGGCCGGCCTACTGCTCTTGCCCAATGCACTGCCAAGGAGGAGTTTGCCTAGCGTCGGAAAGCCAAACAAGACATCACTAATTATTCTCACCTAAGTATTGGTGATATAGTCTCGGGCTATCTGAACTAAGTGCACAGTAGTCGTGACTTGGAAATTGACATGGTGAAGCAAATACAGCATAAATCTGAGGTATAATTTAAGCTTTTACTCTGAACCTTACTTCCTGTACCAGCCCCCAAGTCTATTGCTTATGAATGAATATGCTGTAGACTTAATAATCTACTTACTATTAGTTTTGTCTAGTTTAAATTGAATATATTTAACTCGGTGATAGCATGAGACTTTGAATTTGGGTTACACATTAGCCCCCAAGTGTCAAGTGCCTTTACTTGTAAAGTGCTTGAGACTTAATATATATGACTCGGTAAAATAAGTTAAAAATTCCTTAAGCATACATTAGCCCCCAAGTGCCAAGTATCTTTACTTGTAAAGTGTTTGGGACTTGAATGTGATCTTACCGTGATTCTTACCATACCCTGATGTTGATGCATGCCACCATAAGTCAATTTGAGGCGGAGATTGCTGATCTGAAGAGCTAGTTGAAAACCCAAGAGCTCGAAGCTTAGAAAGCCAACTCCAAGTTTGAACTCAGTGTCTCTGAACAAGAGAAGCTGAAGAAAAAATTTGAACCGGAGAAGAAAATTTGGGTTGATGAGAGGGCTTCACTGGTGACTCGGGCTGAAACAGCAGAGGCATCTCTTGCCAAGGCAACAAATGAGCTGTCCGACTTAAAACGGCAGATATCCCAAATGGTCTCAGCCATCTTCGGTAAGTCACTCGTAAATATTTTAATCTTTCAAGAGTTATCGTAATAGTTACCTCCGGCTTACTATTATACCTGTGAACATACAGGCCCTAGAAGTACCAATCTGAAGGAAAATATGCTGATCAAGCTTAAGGCGGTGTATACCTTAGTAGAGCAGTCAGACTCGGTCACAAACGTCGTTGGCGTTATGGCCTTGTCAAATACCACTCCTCGGCTCCTACAAGATGTGTTGAGGCATCTTTCGGTGCTACCTCAACGAATTCAGGACTTAAGGCAGGCATCTGCGAGAATCGGAGCCGTGGCTGCATTGAGTCGGGCAAGAGCATGGGTGTCGGAACTTGACCTTGCTGATCTCTCTCTCGGATATCCAAGCCTTAAGGAGGACGGCACTGCGTTTGACGAACAAGACTTCACTGCCTGTGTTAAAGTCGTACGTCCCCTGGCGACTCTCATTGGGAATGATACTGATCTCACTAAGTATTCGCTGGGTTACGATAGTGAGAATCGGAGAATTCCAAACATCCCATATGACTAAGTCAGCCTGATCCCTCCAACGCGTAAGCATACCATTGCCCCTGAAGTGGACCCGGCCAGCTTAATAGATAATGAGGCTGAATTTGAAGCTTTGAGCGGCATTGACTGGGCCTCATCCACCTTCCAGGACAAAACAACCGAAGGAGAGGCGGGGAACGATAACCCGGAGTCATCAAGCCAGCCGGAGGAATGAGCCGCCAGCCGGCTTATAACTTTTGCAAAAAACAATGCTTCACTTGTTTAGACTCGGGGAGTCTTGTAATAGGATAGAGAAAACTCCTTAATGCTTGTCATGATTTATGGTACTGATTGCTTTTGTTAAGCCGCCATCACTAAATTCCCCTGGCTTATGTTAATCATGTGTTTCCTTGATATTTTAACTTGCTCTGCTTTATACTGCACATAAAAACAAGCAAGGTTTCCTGGGCGGTTCACTGCGCTAGAGGGTTATACAATATTGATAACCCGGACATGATCAAAAACCACATGTACAAGCCGGTTCGTTATTAGTTAAAATATAATCATAATAGCATACCTGCGAGCCTTTTAATAGCCTCTCCGGCTCATATAAGTTTTTACCTGGCACTTTTTAGAACCTGAGGTAATCCATATAAAACCGGAAGGATCAAGAACCATCTCCTCAAGAAGGTTTCAATGATAGTTAAAGTAATCATACTTATAGGCAATGTTCCCAGGCTCCTGATTCGAATATGATCAGAGAACCATTCCAAAGGGGTTAAGCTAAGATTCAGATACGATCATATAGCCCCCAGTGGCTTTGGCGATGCCGATCAGGTGGGTATCGACAGCTATGTTCTCTTTGGTTCGAATACGACCTATGTTTGAACAGGAAGCCCCCCAATTGAACATAAGAGTTGTTTAATGATGCTGATTCGAATACGATCCACGTCAGACCCAAAGGGGTTAAGCTGTGATTCAAATATGATCAAGAAGCCCCCAAGTGGGTTTGGGAGTATGCCGATCAAGTGGGTATCGACAGCTATGTTCTCTTTGGTTCGAATACGACCTATGTTTGAAGAGGAAGCCCCTAAGCGACCATGGCTAGATTCAGATATGATCATAAGCCAGACCAAAGGGAAAGCCAGATTCAGATATGATCCGTCCCCTGTTGGCAGTATCCATCACCTGATAAAGAAGACATGAAACATTCTTTATGGGAAAAAAGGACAAAGGTCCTTCTTTATTGCTTTATAGAATATGTACATCGTAAAAGGTATCTTAAGAACTAGTAACTTAAGTATAGTAAGACCGGAGATGAGCTATATTCCATGGCCGGCGGGTCTCGTCCTCCGATTTAAGTGAATCCTTGTGCTCTCGAATATCGATGAGATATACGACCCGTTGTGTAGATTCTTGCTGACCACAAAGGGCCCTTCCCAAGGCGGGGATAGCTTGTGCATGTTAGACTGATCCTGGATGAGCCGGAGCACCAAGTCACCTTCCTGAAAGGTTCTGCTCCTAACTCGGCGGCTATGATAGCGGCGCAAATCTTGCTGGTAAATCGCCGAGCGGGCTATTGCCAAGTCTCGCTCCTCGTCCAACAAGTCAAGTGCATCCTGACGAGCCTTTTCATTATCCGCCTCAACGTAAGCCGCCACACGGGGTGAGTCGTGCCGAATGTCACTTGGCAGGACCGCCTCTGCTCCATAAACCATGAAGAAAGGTGTGTATCCCGTAGATCTGTTAGTCTGTTAGGCGTAGTGTTGATGCTCCATAACACGGAGGGTAACTCCTCCACCCAACAAACCGGAGTCCGCTGTAAGGGGACTAAGAGCCGAGGTTTGATACCTTTCAGATCTCTTGATTAGCTCTCTCGCTGACCATTGGATTGAGGATGAGCAACAGCCGAAACATCAAGCCGGATATGTTCTCTTTGACAGAACTTTTCCATGGCACCCTTAGAGAGATTAGTGCCATTATCAGTTATGATGCTATGTGGAAAACCAAAACGAAAGTTCACATTTTTCATGAACTGAACCGCCGTGGCTGCATCACACTTAGTGACCGGCTCTGTCTCAACCCACTTGGTAAACTTGTCCACTGCCACCAATAGATGTGTCTTTTTGTCTTTAGACCTTTTGAAAGGTCCAACCATGTCAAGCCCCCAGACCGCAAACAGCCAAGTGATTGGGATCATCCTCAATTCTTGAGCCGGCACATGAGCTCATCGTGAGAACTTTTGACAACCATCAAATTTACTGACCAGATCCTCTGCATCAGCATGAGCCGTCAGCCAATAGAAACCATGACGAAACGCCTTGGCTACGAGAGATTTTGACCCGGCATGATGGCCACAATCTCCTTCATGTATCTCACGAAGTATTTCTTGGCCTTCTGTAGGTGACACACAGCGTTGAAACGCCCCCGTGACACTTAGGTGATGTAACTAGCCGTTAACAGTCGTCATGGACTTGGAGCGCCTGATAATTTGTCTTGCCAAGGTCTCATCCTCCGGCAACTCACCCCGGGTCATATAAGCCAAGTAGGGCACTGTTCAATCCGGGATAACATGAAGAGCCGCCACCAGCTGTGCCTCCGGGTCTGGCACTACTATCTCCTCCTCGGTAGGCACCTTGACAGAAGGGTTAAGTAACACCACAACTCTCCCATAGGAGGCCATTCAGGCATTGTGGCTACTTATCAAAGGGTCAAAAAGCTATTTGATTGGCGCCAGGCCAGGAGATTGAAACTTTTCTACATGAGTGTGCAGTAATCGAGAAAGGTATTGGGCGGCACCGGTTTACGTTGGGATCCCAGCCGGCTTAAAGCATCAGCCGCCTCACTCTTCCTTCGATCGATGTACTCCACTTGATAACCCGTGAAGTGACCAGCCACAGCATCTACCTCACGACGATAAGCCGCAATAACGGGGTCCTTGGAATCCCACCTGCCTGACACTTGTTGAGCCACAAGATCTGAGTCGCACAAGCATCGTACCCGGCTTAAGTTCATCTCCTTAGCCATCCGGAGACCATGGAGTAAGGCCTCATATTCAGCTGCATTGTTAGTACATGGAAACATGTCACATCCCTAGCCTTGCTTTGTACCTGGACTAGCTTGGTTGTTGCATGATGTCTAAATTTCTTTTAAACATGAAATGGGGATTGTTCAAACCCTAGCACTAAATCAATCCATCTAGGCTTGATTAAAATCTTTTCCAATAATCCCAAAATGTCCCTAAGAAAAGTTCATGATTTTTGGTTAAGGTGAAAACCTCTCCCAAAAATGATGAATATATTTCTAGGTCATCTTTGGATTTTTGAATTAACACGGAAGTATTTGAATTGGAGACGTTTAAATGCTATATATATTTTAAATGGTCCAAATATTCTTAAGTTATTTGTGGAGCCCTGAAATAATTCAGTTAACCTCCAAAATAATTTTCAGATATATCTGAAATGATTTAGTTCCTAAACTAAATCATAACAAAGAAAATAAAATAGAAAAAGAAAAACAGGAAAAGGAAAAGGCTTACCTGGCCTTACCTGCAGCCCCACCTAGCGCCCCATCTGGCCCAGCACCGCAGCTGGCCGGCCCAGCCAACTGGCCCAGCCCACCACCGCAACCCCTCTGTCGTCTTCCTCCTAGCGCCAGTAGGCAGGGAGTGTGGTCGCCACGCGCGCGCCAGCTCCTGCTTCCACCGCGACGCCCCGACTCTTCTGAGAGCACCACAGAGACGCCCCGAAGCCCCCTGTCCCCTCTCCCCCACTCCCTGCTCCCTCTCCTCCTCTCTAGCTCCTCCCCGAGCTCCGTCCGAGAGCAACCGTCGCCACTGCTCGCGTGCACCCAAGGCCACTGCCACCCCTCGCCTCGCCACGAGCCTAGAAGATCCGCCGCGTCGCCTTTGCCCTCTCCATCGAGCTCACGGGGCGCCGGAGGCCCCGCTTCATCGCATCGCGGTCATCTTCAACCTCGGGCACCCGAGCCCCTCACTGTCGATTCGCGCCGTCAAGGACGTCCCAGAGCCCACTGACCTGCTACGCCGGCTCCCTGTGAGCTCCTGCTCCCAACTCCTCTCTCCCCGCCGTTGAATCCCTCCTCTAGCCCCCCTGGCCACCGCGGCCGAAGATTGCTGCCGCCGTGATTGTCGCCGTTGTCATTACGGAGGGCCAACGCCGCATCCGAGCACCTAGTCGAGTTCCTAGGGACCCTTAGCTTCTGCTTGTGCTCTCCGTTCGCTTGGAATCAAGTTGCAGCCCCGCGCCCGCATCTAGCCGAGCTCCGGCCACCGCCATGGTTGCTGTGGCCATCGTCTCCGGCCACCCCACAGCCTCCAGCGTGATCCCCTGGATGCGCGCGATAATGGGCATCCCTCTGGTGCTTCCAGCGCGTCGAGTCGACCCCTGTAGCGCCGTTCCGAGCAACTCCGACGATCCTCCGCCGTTGGGTTTGGTCGCCGGCGTCCAACTCCGGTGGCTAGTGACGTGGCACCGTCATTAGTGCCTAACTAACCCCCCTAGAGTCACTGACAGTGGGACCCGCATGTTTAACTCAGCGGGCTAATTTTCCTGGTTAAGATTAGTTTATTACCCAACGGGACCCACGTGCCAGAGTTGACCATGCTTACTTGGCAGTTGACCAACCCCACACGTCAGGTTTGACCCGGACTAGCGTCGTTGACCTGCTGACCTCATGGTTATGTCATGCTGACGCAGTAAATAATTTATGTATTTAAAATAATTCAGAAATTCTAGAAATTGATATTAACTTCTAAAATTCATAGAAATTCAACCGTAACTCCAAATGAGATAAATTATATATGAAAAATGATCAGAAAAATCCAATCTATCCGTCCGTACCATTTTCATGCATGTTAGAACAACTTTTGTTCACTGTTTAGGTCAAATCACTTAAATGGCATTTGAACAATCACATATGGGGTTTGAATTTGAATCTTGTATTCAAACCAACTCCATTTAATCTGTTGCTAGTTGCATTAGCTCAAATCACAGCATATTGCCATGTCATGGTCATGCATCATATTGTGCATTGCATTGATTGTGTTCTTCCTTGTTTGCCGGTGTCTGTGCCCTCTCGATAGACGTGGTTCTAACTATGAGATTGATGACACCGATGAAGAGATATACTATCTTCAGAAGTGCCAGGCAAGCAAAACCCCCTTGTTCATTCCGATACAATCCCACTCTCTCGCTCCTGCTTTCTTTTACTGCATTAGGACAACAACGATTCAACTGTTACATGTTGCCGTAGTTGAACCCCTTTCCTCTGCATGACCTTTCATTGCCACGGTAAATAGATGAAACCCACTAGCATGAGTAGGAGTTGTTTGAGCCCTGATGTGCCTACTCATTCACGCTTGTTCGTCATGCCTGCTATTGCTTAGAGTTGTGTCAGGTATGATTCATCGGGGATGAATTGGAGGTGTGTGAACATGTCATACTGTATGAGAGCTAAGTGTGTGAACACGATTTGGTAAAGGTAGCGGTGAGAGGACATGTACGAGTACATGGTGGGTTGTCTCATTGCAGCCGTCCTCAGGAACTGAGTTCGTGTTTGTGATCCATGAACAGCATTACCACACATTGGGTTCCGTAACTCGACCCTCTCGCTTATTAATCAACTCGATCTCTGTCCGTGAGTTGCAACTAGTTTCGTGTTTGTAGGTAGTGTTAGTAGTCTACCAAGTGGCACCCGTGCAGTGGGCTTGGGACAGACTAGGCACCGTGGCATGGTGTACCAAGCGTAGATCCACCCGTCGAGGTGGGCTTGGGAACCCTACACACATCGTTTGGGGCCGTGAGCGACACCCCGGCCGGATCTCCTTGCGGATGGAACCCGAATAGGCGATAAACCTGGACTAGAGACTTGTGTGGTTAGTCAGGTCGTGGCCGACACCCTCGCCAGGCTTCCGCTTGAAGGTTGCCGAGATACATGACGTGTACATGGCGGTAAGTGGCGAGAGCGTGTGTGAAGAAGTACACCCCTGTAGGGTCAACATCATCTATTCGAATAGCCGTGTCTGCGGTAAAGGACTTATGGGTTGCCTGTACAGTTCATAGACAAGTGAAAGTGGATACTCTAAAATAGTCAAGATAAGCGTGAGTGCTATGGATGGCGTTCTCGTAGGGAGATGGGAGCGGATCCATAGTGGTGTATTGATATGGTGAATATGTGGACTTGTGTGCGCCACCTCAAAAGAGTTACGTGCAGTCGTAGTTCAGGATAACCACCGAGTCAAAGCTGGCTTGCTGCAGTTAAACTCCACCACCCCCTTTGTTGATAATGATGCATATGTAGTTAGTTCTGATGTAAGTCTTGCTGGGTACATTTGTACTCACGTTTGCCTATTTTATGTTTTTGCAGAGAGACTTCAGTCTCACTAGTTGTTCCGTGTGGACTTCGAAGTTTAGCTTGTTACCTCAGCTACGATCTTGCGCCTCGGCAGGATCTGGTAGTTAGTCAGGCTTCTCAGCCTTTTTCATTTGTAGTTGTGTGTACTCAGACATGTTAAGCTTCCGCATGTGCTTTGACTTGTATGCTCTGAATGCTGGGTCGAGAGACCATGTTTGTAATATCTCGCTCCTTGGAGCCTATTGAATAAATTACTTCAGTTGTAGAGTCATGTTGTGATGCCATGTTGTACTTGCACATATCGAGCATATTGTGTGTATGTTATTGAAATGTTTGGTATGTGTGGGATCTGACTATCTAGTTGTTTACCCTTAGTAGCCTCTCTTACCGGGAAATGTCTCCTAGTGCTTCCACTGAGCCATGGTAGCTTGCTACTACTCCGAACACTTAGGCTGGCGGCATGTGTCCTTCTTCGCTCATGTGTACATCCTTTGGGAAATGTCACGCGATGAATACCGGAGTCCTGTTAGCCCAGCTGCAGCCCGGTTCACCGGAGTCTGCTAGCCCAAAGCTACAGCCTGGATTCACTCGCCGATGACCGACACGCTTCGATCTTTGGGTCATGGATGCTGTCCTGTAAGTTTGTGCTACTTTGGGTTTACAACTAGCCATGTCAGCCCGGCTCCTTATCATATGGATGCTAGCGACACTATCATATACGTGTGCCAAAAGGCGCAAACGGTCCCGGGCAAAGGTAAGGCGACGCCCGTAGGAATACCGTGCGTGAGGCCGCAAAGTGATATGAGGTGTTACATGCTAGATCGATGTGGCATTGAGTCGGGGTCCTGGCAGTTTTGGTATCAAAGCTTGACTGCCTGTAGGATTACCAAGCCAAACTGGTCGAAGTTGAGTCTAGAAATGCTTTAGTTATATAAGGGAACTGATTGTGGGATGGAACGGAAGGCTCTTTTTACTCCTTTACCTTATGTCCTTCTGATCCGAGTCACCCTCTTCTTCTCTACGGGGTTAAGAACTAGGCCTTCTCTTCTTTCTATCAGGATCACGTGTTACTAATCCGTAGACTTATAGGATTGTTGGTTTCAAGCCTCAGTTAAGTTCCTACTACTTCAGTATGTTAATTGTTGATCTCGAAACCTTGATATTGTGCTTCTGAGTGGCGATGCCACCATTTTTGTAGCATGTCTAAATTCTTTTGAGCATTTACAGCCGTTATGTTGTACGAGTCATCCCAGGATTCTAAATAGTCTGAAGCATTTGCAAAATCCCTTCCTCCCGTTTTGATGTTCCTTTGGGCCAGATTAACCACACTAAACAGTAAGTTGAGGTACTCTGTTGCCTTGACATATATGTTGGAGTTATTATGATGCCCCTAGGTGTCTTAGAGTGCCACCTAGTAATCGAACTATGTTTTGCGTTCCCAGTGTGATGATTCTGGCCATCATTCTCGAAAGCTTCCCGCGATGCCATTTTAATAGAAGGTATTCTACTCCTGGCTTGTTGAACCCGAGATTCACCCTACTTGCTTCATGTTGATAGTGTTTGCTAGCTCCTTCAGGAAATTAGTAACCTTTGCGACAGTCCTCAAGGTCCATGGTGTTTCCTTCTTCCAATACCATGAACTATTTATGGCAGAAGTTCCTCGTTGAACCGAAAGATCACAACCAGAGTGCTCTTGATGAGTTCTCGATTCTATGTTGTTACTCTGCCAGCTCTACCTTTCTACATGGGTTATCCGGAAGAAACCTGTTGAACTTGGTTCGACATGCTAATCCATGCATCCACAACTCAGAAAATCATATGTTCTTTTGAGTTGTCCCATTTTAGTTGTCTTCCGACCCTCGTCTATCAATTGATAGTCAGGAGTAATGGTGCCTTCGTGTTATCGATGCTTATTATTCTTGTGGTCCGTCAAGCCATTCTATTCCAGAATGACTAGGAGAAACAAACTCCAGTACCTCATCCTTATCCAGGATTGGGTCAAAGCAGTTGTATTCCGTAGATCAAAATGCAATCAAGCTTTTGATCCCTTCTACCCTGAAGTGTTACCCTCTTTACGTCAGGGTCGTCATGAGAATTGCACTATCTTGTATGAATTCTTGATACAGTGATATTTCTCGCCATCATTATTCATTTCTCGGTTCTCGTGTTGTTGCAACCGGAATGCTGACAGATTAACTATGATGTGTGAAATCTATACTCCTAGCAACTCCGTTGCTTGGTAGTTAAAGGACAATAATTTCATTCTTAGCGTGTTGGTTCCTGAATCATCATTCTAAGATAGATCGTGCTACCTAGTCCTTATTTCTGGTGCACCTCTCGATCAATGAGTTAGGATTGTGCCAGTCCCTCACTCTTGTGATCATATCGTCTTGCCCTGAAAAGCAAGGTTTTTCTCGAGCTTAGTAACATATCGGTGGTTTGTGACTTTCCGAATATCTTCTCAGAAATATTACCAGGTTGTCACCTGACCTCTATGTTGAGTTCGTGATCAAGTTGGTTTTCTTATAAACCACCCTTTCTCCAAGAGTCTATGTTGGATACCCCTGAGCAGGTTGGTTAAGCTAAACAACAACTTGGAGAGTTGGAAGATAAAAGCTTGCCTCGCTTAGTTCATCACTAGGGGATATCGTGTGTGTGTGTGTGTGTGTTGTGTTGAAGAGAGATGATATCGTCATCGATTGTTCCTCGTGATCGGTTGTTGAATCTATCGTCTTGTCCAAACCTTGATTTGAGTGTGGGCTATCGTCAAATCAAGTTAGAACCAACGATATTCATAATGTTGTCTTACTCGTGGTTGATCCCTCAAGCATACACCATTACATCTTTTGGTCTGACCAATACTATCATCGTGCTCACATGATGGCAGAAGTCCAGTGATATGGAAATTCTGATGAGTTCCTGTTGAGCCCATCAGCAGCATTTTGTCTCCCCCATGACTCATGTTGAACATCAACCTAGTGTTGGAAAATTTTATAAGCATTATCTTCATGTCCCATTCGTGAAGAATATGTTGGATGAAAGAAGTGACTTTCTTTGATTCACGTGCATTTGGTGCAAGTTGCTGCTGTGAGTTCGAGAAAGATTGTTTTTGTTCCCCCTGTACCATCCCAAGTCAGTCATGCATGTGTGAAGTATGCTATGGTTTGAGAGGCTCGCAACCTTCATTCCATATTTATCCCTAGCACACCAAGCCACTGATAGACTTGTTCAAGGAGAAGAAGTTCCTTCTTAAGAGTATACCTTATGTAAGGACTTCCATATCCTCGATGATGGTTCCCCACCTGAACTCGGTAGTGTTTTATTATAAGACTACTATGTGGTCATGCTTGTCTCGGACAACGTGTTCACATGTTGTAGCAGAACCAGCTCATGTTTTGGAGCTTACTGTCGCAGTTCATTCCCCGAGAATCTCGCAACGTCGTCTCGTTGGTTGTGTTGCAAACTTTCATTTTTCTTTCTAGACTCGATGAGTCTGGAATATCCTGACACCAACCAGATCTGAATCTCAGGCAGATATGATGGTTGGAACGTTTCCCAAGAACTAAAATATTGGTCTCTGTGTAACCCGGTAAAGTGGATGTCGTGGCTGACACACCCAGCCGGAAGACCTATTGTTGTAGTATCTTGATTGAAGAAGTTGGCCACCTCCCCATAAGGATTTCATATGATTTACTCCCTAGATGTCCCTTATGGATTTTCGTGTCCCCGAAGTCCGATCTTTTACTTGATGTTCTAGATATCGAACAATTTCTATGAATGGGTTACGCTAGCACATCATGGAGAACATTAGAAGCGGAGTGCTAAATGTCTCTCGGTCGATCATCCAGATTTTGTTTCCTTGGCCCCGCCAAGGTGAAATCTGAGAAAGTGTTATCTTCCTTTGCTTCTGCATCCTCCACCGGTATTCATCGTGGTAGTAAGATGTGTTGCCAGGATCCTTGGCACGGATGTTGGTAAGACCTTGATGAGTATCGAAATGCTTAAGTTTTTGAGGGCACACTCAGTCACTAAGTTATATCCTCGATATCAATTGGAACGTGCCTTCCGTTTGTCGAGTTATCTTATAACTCGAGCTTCCTTTCCAAACTGAGTATGCCATTCTTTCGAATTTGTTCAAACGATCAATTGTGATTTGCCTTAGACTGGCATAAGGAGTTTCAATGATCTAGGTAACAAAAGTAATTCTTTTTTGCCACTTAAGGGAATAATTCTACGAGTCACCTTCTCTAAGGTGCCCCGTTATGGAATCATGGCAATCATTTCATCGCTATCTTGAAACCATTCACCACCCTCTTAAGCATGGAATGGTTGCCTACCAATTTGAACCTCTGTCATCTGTTTCACTCCCTCCCTCTAGATGTGTGCTTCGTGTCTCAGCTCGAGAGATGTTTCAATGTCTCACTCCGTGCGTTGATCCTGAGTTGTTCGACCTTCGATAAGATCGATCCCTCTAGAGTTTTCCTTTTCCTCTCTTTGTCATGTTAGTTGGAGTTCTCAGAGCAAGACGATGAGACAAAGATGGTGATTGAATTAACGCCCCTATGAAGTGCAACCCGGATCGTGAAGATTGTGTTAGTTTGCGTTCCCCCTTCATCTTACCCTACGCTTGAATCTCGGGACGAGAATTTTGCTTAGTGGGGGTGAGTTGTCACATCCCTAGCCTTGCTTTGTACTTGGACTAGCTTGGTTGTTGCATCATGTCCAAATTTCTTTTAAACTTGAAATGGGGATTGTTCAAACCCTAGCACTAAATCAATCCATCTAGGCTTGATTATAATCTTTTCCAATAATCCCAAATGTCCCTAAGAAAAGTTCATGATTTCTGGTTAAGATGAAAACCTCTCCCAAAAATGATGAATATATTTCTAGGTCATCTTTGGATTTTTGAATTAACACGAAAGTATTTGAATTGGAGCCGTTTAAATGCTATATATATTTTAAATGGTCCAAATATTCTGAAGTTATTTGTGGAGCCCTGAAATAATTCAGTTAACCTCCAAAATAATTTTCAGATATATCTAAAATGATTTAGTTCCTAAACTAAATCAGAACAAAGAAAACAAAATAGAAAAAGAAAAACAGGAAAAGGAAAAGGCTTACCTGGCCTTACCTGCATCCCCAACTAGCGCCCCATCTGGCCCAGCATCGCAGCTGGCCGGACCAGCCAACTGGCCCTGCCCACCACTTCAACCCTCTCATCTGCCTTCCTCCTAGCTAGTAGGCGGGGAGTGTGGTTGCAGCCAGCCTCCTGCTTCCACCGCGACGCCCCGACTCTTCTGAGAGCGCCACGTAGATGCCCCGAAGCCCCCAGTCCCCTCTCCCCCACTCGCTGCTCCCTCTCCTCCTCTCTAGCTCCTCCTCGAGCTCTGTCCGAGAGCAACTGCCGCCGCTCGCCGCACCCAAGGCCACCGCCACCCCTCGCCTCGCCGCTTGAGCCTAGAAGATCCGCCGCGTCTGCCTTGCCCTCTCC
This sequence comes from Aegilops speltoides, assembly GCA_021437245.1. Classification (NCBI taxonomy): domain Eukaryota; kingdom Viridiplantae; phylum Streptophyta; class Magnoliopsida; order Poales; family Poaceae; genus Aegilops; species Aegilops speltoides. The sequence continues at coordinate 228,366,665 of CM038143.1, forward strand.
ATCGAGCTACGGGACGCCGGGAGGCCCTGCTTCATCGTCATCGCGGTCATCTCCAACCTCGGGCACCCGAGCCCCTCACTGTCGATTTGCGCCGTCAAGGACATCCCCGAGCCCACTGACCTACTCCGCCGCCTCCCTGTGAGCTCCTGCTCCCAACTCCTCTCTCCCCGCCGTCGAATCCCTCCTCTAGCCCCACAGCCATCAAGCGTCAAGATTGCTGCCGCCGTGATTGTCGCCGTTGTCATTACGGAGGGCCAACGCCGCATCCGAGCACCTAGTCGAGCTCCTAGGGCCCCTTAGTTTCTGCTTGTGCTCTCCGTTCGCTTGGAATCAAGCTCCAGCCCCTTGCCCGCATCTAGCCGAGCTCCGGCCACTGCCATGGTTGCCGTGGCCATCGCCTCCGCCACCCGCAGCCTCCAGCAGGATCCTCGGATGCGCTGGCGATGGGCATCCTCTGGTGCCTCCAGCAGATCGAGCCGACCCACAGTAGCGCTGCTCGAGCAACTCCGGCGATCCTCCGCCGTTGGGTTTGGTCGCCGGTGTCCAACTCCGGTGGCTAGTGACGTGGCACCGTCATTAGCGCCTAACTAACCCCCCTAGAGTCACTGACAGTGGGACCCGCATGTTTAACTCAGTGGGCTAATTTTCCTGGTTAAGATTAGTTTATAACCTAGCGGGACCCACGTGCCAGAGTTGACCGTGCTGACTTGGAAGTTGACCAACCCCACACGACAGGTTTGACCTGGACTAGCGTCGTTGACCTGCTGACCTCATGGTTATGTCATGCTGACGCAGTAAATAATTTCTGTATTTAAAATACTTCAGAAATTCCAGAAATTGATACTAACTTCTAAAATTCATAGAAATTCAACCGTAACTCCAAATGAGATAAATTATATATGAAAAATGATCAGAAAAATCCAGTCTATCCATCTGTACCATTTTCATGCATGTTAGATCAACTTTTGTTCACTGTTTAGGTCAAATCAATTAAATGGCATTTGAATAATCACATATGGAGTTTGAATTTCAATCTTGTATTCAAACCAACTCCATTTAATCTGTTGCTAGCTGCATTAGCTCAAATCACAGCATATTGCCATGTCATGATCATGCATCATATTGTGCATTGCATTGATTGTGTTCTTCCTTGTTTTCCGGTGTTTGTCCCCTCCCGATAGACATGGTTCTGACGATGAGATCGATGACACCGATGAAGAGATATACTATCTTCAGAAGTGCTAGGCAAGCAAAACCCCCTTGTTCATTCCGATACAATCCCAGTCTCTCGCTCCTGCTTTCTTTTACTGCATTAGGACAACAACGATTCAACTGTTACATGTTGCAGTAGTTGAACCCCTTTCCTCTGCATGACCTGTCATTGCCACAGTAAATAGATGAAACCCACTAGCATGAGTAGGAGTTGTTTGAGCCCTGATGTGCCTACTCATTCATGCTTGTTCGTCATGCCTGCTATTGCTTAGAGTTGTGTCGGGTCTGATTCATTGGGGATGAATTGGAGGTGTGTGAACATGTCCTACTGTATGAGAGCTAAGTGTGTGAACACGATTTGGTAAAGGTAGCGGTGAGAGGCCATGTAGGAGTTCATGGTGGGTTGTCTCATTGTAGCCGTCCTCAGGAACTGAGAACTGTGTTTGTGATCCATGAATAGTTACTACCACACATTGGGTTCCGGTAACTCGACCCCTCTCGGCTTATTAATCAACTCGATCTCTGTCCAGGAGTTGCAACTAGTTTCTGGTGTTTGTAGGTAGTGTTAGTAGTCTACCAAGTGGCACCCGGTACAGGTGGGCTTGGGACAGACTAGGCACCGTGGCACGGTGTACCAAGCGTAGATCCACCCGTCGAGGTGGGCTTGGGAAAATTGCACACATCGTTTGGGGCCGTGAGCGACACCCCGGCCGGATCTCCTTGAGGATGGAACACGAATAGGCGATAACCCTGGACTAGAGACTTGTGTGGTTAGTCAGGTCGTGGCCGACACCCTCGCCAGGCTTCCGCTTGAAGGTTGCCGAGATACATGACATGTACATGGCGGTAAGTGGCGAGAGCGTGTGTGAAGAAGTAAACCCCTGCAGGGTTAACATCATCTATTCGAATAGCCGTGTCCGCGGTAAAGTACTTCTGGGTTAACTGTACAGTTCATAGACAAGTGAAAGTAGATACTCTAAAATACACAAGATAAGCATGAGTGCTATGGATGGCGTTCTCGTAGGGAGATGGGAGCGGATCCATAGTGGTGTATTGATATGGTGAATATGTGGACTCGTGTGTGCCACCTCAAAAGAGTTACTTGCAATGTAGTTCAGATAGCTACCGAGTCAAAGCTGGCTTGCTGCAGTTAAACTCCACCACCCCCTTTGTTGATAATGATGCATATGTAGTTAGTTCTGATGTAAGTCTTGATGGGTACATTTGTACTCACGTTTGCCTATTTTATGTTTTTGTAGAGAGACTTTAGTCTCACTAGTTGTTCCGTGTGGACTTCGACGTTTAGCTTGTTACCTCAGCTATGATCTTGCGCCTCGGCAGGATCTGGTAGTTAGTTAGGCTTCTCAGCCTTTTTCATTTTTAGTTGTCTGTACTCAGACAAGTTAAGCTTCCGCATGTGCTTTGACTTGTATGCTCTGAATGCTGGGTCGAGAGACCATGTTTGTAATATGTCGCTCCTCGGAGCCTATTGAATAAATTACTTGAGTTGTAGAGTCATGTTGTGATGCCATGTTGTATTTGCACATATCGAGCATATTGTGTGTATGTTATTGAAATGCTTGGTATGTGTGGGATCTGACTATCTAGTTGTTTATCCTTAGTAGCCTCTCTTACGGGAAATGTCTCCTAGTGCTTCCATCGAGCCATGGTAGCTTGCTACTGCTCCGAACACTTAGGCTGGACGGCATGTGTCCTTCTTCGCTCTCGTGGTTCTCCCTTCGGGAAATGTCACGCGATGAATACCGGAGTCCTGTTAGCCCTCTACAGCCCAGTTCACCGGAGTCCTGCTAGCCCAGTGCTATATCCTGGATTCACTCACTGATGACCGACACGTTCGATGCTGGGTCATGGATGCCTGTCCCTGTAAGTTTGTGCCACTTTGGGTTTACGACTAGCCATGTCAGCCCGGGATCCTTATCATATGGATGCTAGCGACACTATCATATACGTGTGCCAAAAGGCGCAAACGGTCCCGGGCAAAGGTAAGGCGACGCCCGTGGGAATACCGTGCGTGAGGCCGCAAAGTGATATGTGGTGTTACATGCTAGATTGATGTGGCATTGAGTCGGGGTCCTGACAAAACATAAGCTGGAGTACATAACTAAATTTGTCACCTCGAGGGGAAGTTAACACCACTCCAGCCCCCGAGCCTTCTAGCTGCCTGGACCCATCAAAATGAATCGTCAAATACGTGTTATCCGGCTTCTCCTCAGGGGCCTGTAACTCTGTCCAATCATTGATAAAGTCAAGGCCTGTAACTCTGTCCAATCATTGATAAAGTCCACCAAGGCCTGAGACTTAATAGCAGTACGTGGCATGTACTTCAAATCGTGAGGCTCAAGCTCAATGGCCCACTTGGCGACTAGTCCTGTGGCCTCCCTATTCTGAATGATGTCTCCCAAAGGTGCAGAACTTACCACAGTTATAGGGTGGCTTTGAAAGTACTGCTTCAACTTCCGGTTGGCCATGAACACCCCGTAAACAAGCTTCTGCCAATGCGGGTACCTTTGCATGGATTCAATGAGCACCTCACTGATGTAATAAACCGGCCGTTGAACCGGATGCTCCTTACCGGCTTTCATATCGCGGGCGTTCGGGAATGGGGTCCCCAGACTTGCTTGCGCTCATGCGCCTGCGGCGTGGCCCAAAGGGGGCCCAGCGCGGCCCATCTTCATCAACACGAGCTCAAGACCCTCGCGAGGGGCCAAGCCTCGCGGGGCGAACGACAAGGAGCTTCCTCAGGCACGGCCTCATCAGGCTGGCTCACGAGGAGGTGGAGAGTTCAAGGCGGGGTACCTCGTGAGGTGCCCATGACGCAAGCCATGACGACCAAGGGTGCCAGTCGGGCGCCAGCCCGCGCAGTGCCCTCCTTTCCTCTTTGGTGCAAAGTTAGCAAGCGCAGGCGAGAGCATCAAGCAAAGGCATCCATTTCGGTGCAACAAGACCAAGACCAGCCCAACGGCAGGGAGGAAGTCATCGTGGAGCCCAAGCAAAGGCCACCGCCAGAGTTTTGACAAAGCGAGGACCAACTTTAGTCAGGATAAGTGTACCCGTTGTTCCCCTTCAAAATGGCCAATTGTTGGCGCCCTTCCCGCTCAATATTTGGGGAGAGGCCCAGGGCCTTTGCCTATAAATAGGACTAGCCACCCCCAGGGTAGAGGAGAGGGAGTATCTGGCATACATCTAGAATAGAGGGAGAGAGAGAGCGACTGAACTCCTCCTAGCAGTTCATCGCACCAGCCAAGTACAGACCCTCGCGAGGCTGTTCTTCCTTGTATTGTTCATCATCAGCCCAAGAGGCAATCCACCACACCACACACTGGAGTAGGGTATTACACCACAATGGTGGCCTGAGCCAGTATAAACCCTGTGTCCCTTGTGCTGTTCTTTTCGTAGTTTAGGTCCTACTGATTTGGCGAGGAGCAAGTAGGTAGAGGATGAAATCTTCGCGCGCACCCCAGTGTTCGAACCTCAAGGGTCTGCCGGAACCCAAAATCCGACATTTGGCGCGCCAGGTAGGGGTGCGCCGGAACTCGCCTTCCGTCGTCTTGTTCTTCTCCGACTGTCGCATCCATGTCTGACGCTCGTCGGGCTCGCGCCAAGCGCCGAGCCGCCCTCGCTTCGCGCCGCCCACACGGCTCCTGTCGGCGGGCGCCTCGCCGCTCCCGTCACTGCCGTCAACGCCGCCACCGGCCCGGGGAACGAGCAGCAAGCATCGCCCCAAAGATCCATCCATGAGGCGAGACGGCCGCACTTGCTACACCTCGCCACCCTGCTGGTTCTTCGTCCCGCGCGCCCCGCGTGGCCATGGAGGCTCGAGCTGCGCTCATCGCGGCAAATGAGCTCCTGCGCTACCGCCCAATCGACGATGTCTATGAAGAGTGGCTCGAACGAGTCGCCGAGCTCGTCCGCACCGCTGGGGGCTCCCCCACGTCGTCCTTCTTGCTGCACCGCGCCCCACCCTGCGCGGGCAACGAAGCTCCTGGGGCACCTCAGCCGCCTCCCCCTCAAGAAGGCTCCCTGGCCCCAAGGTGCGTGGCCCCTGGGCGAAACCCGCTCCGTCAGGCGCCAGCGTGGCAGGAGCAGAGCTGCCAAGAAGTCCCTCGCCCTCGAGAAGCTGCCCGAGCGCTCCCTACTCCAGCACGTCAAGACCCCGTGCTGCTCCCAGCTGCAGCGCATGGGGACCCACAGGACCAAGATCTTTGTCGCCCAAGGCCTCCTGTGGCCACAGCGGGCTGCCGCGCCTTCACCACCGAGCTACGCAGCGTCGCGTGGCCCGGCAAGTTCAAGCCAGACCAGCCTCCTCACTACGACGGCATGGCTGACCCTGCAGAGTTCCTCCAGCTCTATGAGCTGGGCATCGAGGCTTCCAACGGAGACGAGAAGGTCATGGCGAACTAGTTTCCCATGGTGCTCAAGGACGGGCCCGCACTGCTCCTCTGAATCGCTCTGTGCACGATCTCCTCCTGGGGCGAGATGCGCACCCGCTTCATCGCCAACTTCGAGGTACTCGCAACCGCCACCGCCGTGAGCGACATGCGTCGATCAAGCAAAGAACTGGGAAACGCTGCGGTATACATCCAGCGCTTCAACAATGCGTGCCTCAAGATCCTCAAAGTAACAAAGGAGGCCATCATCTCAGCCTTCTCCGACGGCGTGCATGACGTCAATATGAAGGAGGAGCTGGCAATGCATGAAGACTTGTGCACATCCTTGGAGCTGTTCAACTTGGCGACCAAGTGCGCCAGGGCTGAGGAAGGGCGCCTCTCCCTCCTCGAGCTGCCTGCCACAGACCCAGAAGATAAGAAGCCCAAGACCAAGGACTTGAAGCGCAAGGGGGCTGCCGTGCTCGCGACGGAGCCAGACATCAAGCGGGGCAGAGATTAGCCCGAATCCTCCAAGGGCAGTCGGTATTGCGTGTACCAGGACCTCCACACCCATAACACCAATGAATGCCAAGAGCTCCGGGCCGTGCGTGAAGGAAGGGTCGGACGACGTCCAGACTGCAGCGACCGGGGCTACGGCCAAGGAGGCGGAAGGAACGCAGGACGCTGGGAAGACCGCGGCCCATGCCAATGGTTGCGCGACCAACCTCGCGAGGATCGCTGGCAGGACCCGCCTTGCGAGGGAGGCTGGAGGGATCAGCCTCGCGAGGATCACCCGCAAGGGAACGCAGGCCTCCCTCCGTAACCGCTGCAGCCAAGGAGAAATGAGGACCGTCATCAGGACGAGGGGGCTGGGGGCTTCCAGGAACCACGTGCGATCACCTGCATCCTGGGCGGAGCTCAAGCCCCAGCCTCTCAGCGCATCTTCAAGCAGTTCGCCCACGAAGTAAATGCAGTCCTCCCCAAGCTCGAGGCCACGCGCCCTCTCAGATGGTCGGCATGCGCCATCACGTTCACCTCTGCGGATCAGCTCAAGTGCGCGGCCACAGCTAGAGTCCTCCCGATGCTTTGTTCCCCAATCATCAGCAACGTGCTAGTCACCAGGACCCTCATCGATGGCGGGGCAGGGCTCAACGTCCTGTCCGTGGAAACGTTCAACAATCTCCAAGTGCCCTACAATCAGCTTCAGCCAACCAAGCCCTTCTCCGGAGTCACTGACGGCTCCACAGTCCCAATTGGGCAGGTTCGCCTCCCTGTCACCTTCGGGGCACGCGACAACTACCGCACCGAGCTCATCGACTTCGACATCGCCCAAATTCGCCTGCCGTACAACGCCATCCTCGGGTACCCAGCGCTGGCCAAGTTCATGGCCGTGACCCACCACGGCTACAACGTCCTCAAGATGCCAGGAAGTGGCGGAGTCATCACGGTGCCTGCGAAGAGAGACACAAGCAGTGCCCGGAGCGAGCCTTTCAGCCGCGTCACCGAAGACCGGATCGCGGAAGCGTAAGGCTTCCCGAGGCCGCCCCAAGAAGAAGAAGACATCGTCTGCCCGCCCCTCAGAGGCAGGCCCATCGGGCCCGCGCCTGCCAGGGGGAGCCTCCTTCCATCGCATAGGAGCGCGCCCGGTGCCCCGCCAGCAGGCTCGGGGCTCTCCTCGAGGGCCGCCGACCTCGCCAAGGTCACGAGGGAGGCACTTGGGCACCACGTGGAGGCGTGTTTCGAAGCACGTTTCCCTCAAGAAGGAGCAAGGCAAGAAGGGCCAAACCTCGGGAGTTCGTCGAGAAGGCCATTTAGGAGCTCAGAGTCAAGAGTCATGAGAGGCAGCCGCCGCCACTCACCGTGGCCCCCATCCAGGCGAGGATGGTGGGCTGCGCGTCTGCATCGACATACTAGGGCTCAACCGAGCCGCGTCTCAGGAGCGCCTCTGGCCCTCGCAAGTGGGACGCTGCAAGGGTCCGCCCCACAGCTACGTTCGCATGCCTTATGGCTTGCCGAACGCGGCTGCCGCGTACCAGCGTCTCATGAGGGCCATCCTGGAGGCTCAAGAGGTTAGGCATTCCGCAGCCCTGGTGGAGATGAAGACGGTCCGCGAGGAGCCACCAGTGCCTCCAGAGCCTCCTGAGGCCCCTGGGCCTGGGGGCTCATGAAGATCGGCTCCCGCATCCAATCGAGTCTGCTACACCAACCCCCCTTCGTCCCCAACATCATCAGGTGACATCTTTCAAGTTTCATTTCTAGCCGAGCGCCTCGGGTCGCATTATTCCTGCATCACAGGGTCCGGTCCGTCGCGGCGTATCCTTTTGTTTCATGTTCTTAGCTTACTTTATTGGGGACGCCTCGGCTGCATCATCCCCAAGTCGCCTGGTCGAGCCAAGCGTGTACCCCTCTTATGCTTATCTTAGGGCCATGCTTTCACCCATCATGCTTGTTATTTGGTGCCCGTCTGCGGCACCTTTTCTTCCTAGATGTCGCAAGCTTGTGCGTTAAAGGGGGGTACCTGAGCATCGCGACTCAGGGCTCCTACCGGCTCTCCAGCGCTCACCCTCTGGTCTTGTCCATGGCATCGCGACCTGGCACACCAGCGACAGCTGAGACCAGCTCGAGGGCCGGGACCCGAGGACGTAGAGCACCGACATCTAGCCAAATTTGCAGGAAGACACTCCAAGATAAGGCCCAGTGCCAGGCGCAACCCGCCTTGGGGTAGGGCCCCGTGAGTCCCTCGCTGGCTCACGGGTGCCCCAACACACCTCGCTAGGCCTTTCGTGCCTCGTCGCCTTTCCAGAGCAACTAACGGCTAACTGTCGATTGTCACGGCGAACTCTTGTCCCTTCTGTGATGAGCCTGCAGGGTCCCTCCAACGAGCATCTTCAGGCGAGGCCCTCACGGTGTCTTCTTCACTCTCGTCCGCACAAACTGCTTGCATGTTAAAGGGGGGGGGTACCTGAGCATCGCGACCCAGGGCTCCTACTGGCTCTCCAGCCCTCACCCTCTGGCCTTGTCCACGGCATCGCGACCTGGCATACCAGCGACGACTGAGATTCGCTCGAGGGCCGGGACCCGAGGACGTAGAGCAAAAAGGGGAGCGAAGGCGAGAGGGGAGAAGCACGCGAGGACCTCGTCAAGCAACCCCTCGCCAGCCAAGGCACAAACCTAGCGCTGCACCAGGAAGCGTTTCCTGACCCTCGAGATAAGTCACTCTCCGGGAGCACTAGCTATCGCAGCACCATCCCCACACCTAATGCAATCCCGTGTTAGCAACGTCGCTCTCCTTTCTCACCAAATGATGGCTGCTTGAGCGCTAAGGGGGACCTCCTGAGCATCATGACTCAGGGGCTCTTACCGGACCTCGGGCCACTCACCTCCTGGCCTTGACCACGGCATCGCGACCTAGCATACAAGCGACGGCTGAAGCCGCCTTGGGACTGGGACCTGTCGGCGCAGAGCATCAAGCCCTCACGAGGTCTGAAAGGAAGAAACTAAGCTAAGACGGAATAAGCATCTCGCACTGCTTCACGATGAGGATCCTATTGGCAAACGGAGCTACAAACATCTTACAAGCCCCCACGGGGTATATTCTTGGTTCCTCGCAGGAACAAAAGACGCGAATCCTAAGGAGTCCTAAGTACAACGACCATCGCGGCAGACGCCATCATCAACAATGAGCCGCCCAGCACCGGCGCCAACCCCATCCAGATCAGGGGCGGCGACGGCCTGACAAGCCCGCCCTGCTCCGGGAGCGGCGGAGGCTCGGGGGCTCGTAGCTGTCGTCGCTCGTCTCCGGAGTCGTGAAGAGCTCGGTGGAGTCGCCGGATCCTCCGGCGCCTCCACCGCTTGAGGAGCTGCCAAGGGAGCGGTTGGCCGGCCTCTGTCTCGCCGCAGCAGGGTCTCGACCACCTCTACCGGGGCAGCACTCCAGCCGGCGACCCTCCGCATCAAAGACCTTGAGGGACATCACCGAAACACCATCGTACTCCAGATGGATCGCGAGGGCGCCCCTTGTCCTACAGACCCGGGCGATCTCGCGCCAACCTCGAGTCATGAAGACCTCGCCTGAGGCAACGACCGCGACCTCTGCCCCGGTCGCGAGGGTGCTGCAGCCGGCGTGCTGCAGCCAAAGCCCCAGGGGTTCCCCTTGCGGGATGATGGAGGCGAAGAAAGGGGGAAGGCGAATCCAAGACTTAGGAGGCATGGCGGCATGAAGCACGAGTTCTCGGGGGAGCCTTCGGCATGGACTCCAGGGGGGAAGACGCGCACCTTCGTGACCCGCCGGCGCCGATGGCGGTGCCGCCCGTGGCGTTCAGCGTCGGCTCCTTCAGAGCCCTCGATATGGGCTTACAAGGGAAGTGGGAACCCTGGTGGTGGCCGCTCACACCAGGGCATCGGCACTTCCTGGCGGGTGCCATCACCCAGTTGGCAGAGGGCAAGCCGTTTCTTCGGCGGAAGCGGGTCAGGATCCCCTTGGGGAGCCTTTCCCTTCTCTGCCGCGGAGAACCAGCGGATCGGAGCCATTGCAGCAAGACGGAGCAAGGACAAAGAAGAAGGAGAAGCCTGAGGGGATAGACTGGAAGGCTGCGCCGTTCCGTACTTATAACCGGCGGAGGACAACCGTCGACCTCCATGATCGCAGGTAATCATGACCCGCTCTGCATGCAGGGACTTGTCGAATCCGCGCATTTGCCAAGGCATCGTGGGGAAGCGGAGGCACCCACGTCCAATCAACCGCCACGCGGCGCCCAAGGCCGCAGGCTATTAAGCCCCGCGACGCTTCGCACTTGCCCTTTCGCCTCTCTGCTCCGCCAAGTTCGGGCGTCTTGTGGCCCCGGCTCTTGTCGGCGTTACGGGAATGGGGTCCCAGACTTGCTCGCTCGCGGCCTGCGGCGTGGCTCAAAGGGGCCCAGCGCCCATCTTCATCAACACAAGCTCAAGACCCTCGCGGGGCCAAGATTCGCTGGGCGAACGACAAGGAGCTTCTCGAGCACGGCCTCATCAGGCTGGCTCACGAGGAGGCGGAGAGTTCAAGGTGGGGTACCTCGCGAGGTGCCCATGACGCAAGCCATGAGGACCAAGGGCGCTAGTCGGGCGCCAGCCCGCGTAGTGCCCTCCTTTCCTCTTTGGTGCAAAGGTAGCAAGCGCAGGCGAGAGCATCAAGCAAAGGCATCTATTTCGGTGCAACAAGACCAAGATCAGCCCAACGGCAGGGAGGAAGTCATCGTGGAGCCCAAGCAGGCGTCACCGCCAGAGCCTTTGACAGGCGAGGACCAACTTTAGTCAGGATAAGTGTACCCGTTGTTCCCCTTCAAAATGGACAATTGTTGGCGCCCTTCCCGCTCAATATTTGGGGAGAGGCCCAAGGCCTTTGCCTATAAATAGGACTAGCCACCCCCAGGGTAGAGGAGAGGGAGTATCTGGCATACATCTAGAATAGAGGGAGAGAGAGAGAGCGATTGAACTCCTCCTAGCAGTTCATTGCACCAGCCAAGAACATCCCCTCGCGAGGTTGTTCTTCCTTGTATTGTTCATCATCAGCCCAAGAGGCAATCCACCACACCACACACTGGAGTAGGGTATTACACCACAATGGTGGCCTGAACCAATATAATCCCTGTGTCCCTTGTGCTGTTCTTTTCATAGTTTAGGTCCTAGCGATTCGGTGAGGAGCAAGTAGGTAGAGGGCGAAATCTCCGCGCGCACCCCAGTGTTCGAACCTCAAGGGTCTGCCGTAACCCGAAATCCGACACTTACGCTCCACCACGATGGCAATGCTGACGGCTCATGAATTGGCAGCCACATATAACAGCAAAGGCTCTTTGTCAATCGGAGCCGCGAGAACGGGTGGCCAGACAATTGTCTCTTTAAGTCTTCAAAAGCAGCATCAGCAGCCTCACTCCAGACAAAAGTGTCAGTTTTCTTCATCATCTGATACAAAGGGAGGGCCTTCTCGCCGAGCCGACTTATGAATCGACTTAGGGCGGCAACACGACCCGCCAGTCGCTGAACATCATTGATGCACGCCGGTTTAGCTAGGGAGGTAATCGCCTTAATCTTCTCCGGGTTAGCTTCGATGCCTTTGTTGAACACAAGAAAGCCCTAGAGCTTGCCCACAGGAACGCCAAACACACACTTGGCTGGGTTAAGCATCATCTTGTAAACCCGGAGATTATCAAAGGTCTCTTTTAAGTCAGATATCAAGGTCTCCTTTTCTCTGGACTTCACCACAATGTCATCCACGTAAGCATGAACATTACACCCAATTTGATCGTGCAAACAGTTCTGCACACACCGCTGATAAGTCGCCTGGGCACTCTTGAGCCCAAACGGCATAGATACATAGCAGAAGGCTCCAAACGGAGTGATGAAAGCCGTCTTCTCCTGGTCCTTAACTGCCATTTTAATCTGATGATAACCGGAGTAAGCCTCCAAAAAACTCAAACGCTCACATCCCGCCGTAGCATCAATTATTTGATCAATACGGGGAAGAGCGAAGGGATCAGCCGGACAAGCCTTGTTCAAGTCCGTGTAGTCCACACACATCCGCCAGGTGCCGTTCTTTTTGAGAACAAGCACCGGGTTAGCCAACCACTCCGGGTGAAAAACTTCAATGATAAACCCGGCCGCAAAGAGCCAGGCGACTTCTTCCCCAATAGCTTTCCGTCGCTCTTCGTTAAAACGGTGAAGAAACTGCCTGACCGGCTTATACTTTGGATCAATATTGAGAGTGTGCTCAGCGAGTTCCCTCGGTACACCCGGCATGTCAGAAGGTTTCCATGCAAAGATGTCCCGGTTCTCACGGATGAACTCGATGAGCGCCCTTTCCTATTTGGGATCCAAGTTGCTGTTAATGCTGAATTGTTTAGAACAATCACCCGGGGTAAAGTCAACAAGATTTGTCTCAGCTGCCGACTTAAACTTCAACGCCGGGTTGTGCTCTGTAGTTGGCTTCTTCAGGGATGTCATATCCACCGGGTCAACGTTATCTTGATAAAATTTGAGCTCTTCTGCTGCACAGGCCGACTCAGCATAAGCCGCGTCACCTTCTTTACACTCCAGTGCTACCTTCCGACTGCCATGTACAGTAATGGTGCCCTTGTAACCCGGCATCTCAAACATAAGCATAAGCCGGCCGCTCAAACATAACATGGCCGGGCCATGAATTTAGCATAAGCCGGCCGCTCAAACATAGCATGGTATGGGCTCTTGATTTTGACCACCTCAAACGTCAACTTCTCAGCTCTGGAGTCATATTCGTCTCGAAAGGCCACCTCCAGCTCAATCCTGCCAACTGGGTAAGCCGACTTACCAGGGACAACTCCATGGAAAACAGTGTTGGATGTTCTCAGATTTTTATCAGTTAATCCCATGCGTCCAAAGGTCTCATAGTAGAGGATATTGATGCTACTACCCCCATCCATGAGCACCTTAGTGAACTTATATCCACCAACCTGAGGTGCCACTACCAAAGCCAACTGACCCGGGTTATCGACCCGCGGAGGATGATCCTCCCTGCTCCATATGATGGGCTGCTCTGACCACCTTAAATAACGAGGGATTGTCGGCTCAACAGAATTAACGGCCCTCTTATGAACCTTCTGGTCACGTTTGCATAAGCTAGTGGTAAATACGTGATACTGCCCACTATTCAATTGCTTCGGGTTGCTCTGATAACTAGACTGCTGCTGCTGCTGCTCTCCTTTACCAGACTGCTGTTGATTATAGCCCCCTCCTTGATGTCCCTGAAAGCCAGATCCTGAGCCGCCACCCGGGCCATGGAAACCGCCAGCTCCTGAACCACCACTAGACCCATTATGACAATCATAGGTGTTGGAATTCTTAAAAGCCTTCATGATTGCGCAATCCTTCCATAGGTGCGTGGCTGGCCGCTCCCTGGTGCCGTGTCTCGGGTAGGGCTCATTGAGTAGCTATTCAAGAGATGGGCCTGACCCGCCAGATTGAGGCGGTTTACCCTTACTTCTCGGATTGTTACCCTGCGAGTTGGCATTGGCTACAAACTTCGGGTTACCGCCCGCCTTACGCTTATTGCCGTTTTGATTCCCTGGGTTGTGCTGTTGACCCTTTCCATTGCCGTTCCTTCATCCCTTTCCTTTCTTCTCATCGTCAGACGCGGGATCCTTGGTACTATCAGAATCGGCATATTTGACTAAAGCCACCATCAGCGTGCCCATATCCTTGCAGTCACGTTTAAGGCGCCCCAGCTTCTGCGTCAGTGGCTCAAAGCTACAATTCTTCTCCAACATAAGGACTGCAGAGCCGGTATCCATATTGTCAAATGAATGAATTATCTCCTTGACCCGGCGCACCCAATGGGTGGTGGAAACGCCTTCCCCCTTCTTACAATTGGTTAAGTCCACAATTGACATAAATTGCTTGCAGGTGTCTTTGAAGATCTGAATGAATCGGGCCTTTAACTCTTCCCATGAGCTAATGGAATTGGGTGGCAAACCCTTCAGCCAAGATCAGGCTGTCCATCTAACATCATGGTGAAATATTTAGCCATCACCGCGTCACTGACCACTAGCAGCTCCATGGCCATCTCATAACTCTCGATCCACGCCCCGGACTGTAAGTCGTCCATGTAATTTGGTATTTTTCGAGGTCCCTTGAAGTCTTTGGCTACCCCCGCCTCAACAGACGTCGTCGGATACTCCGGGTGATCCTGATAAGCCGTTGCCTGAGCCGCTCGCTTGTTCTCCTGACGTATTCGATCTTGCACCGTGTGATAGCCACCGGACTGGTTCTGGGTTGGGCGTTGCTTGACAAAGCTTCAGACTCCATGTGCCAGCTGTAACTCAGGCTCCGGTTCTGGCGGGGCGGCGCTAACCAAGGCGGGGGAGTTGAATGGATTTTGTCCCGGCGATAAGAATAGGTCTCCTGCTGAGCCAAGGCTGTCTGAAGAAGCTCTCTGACTCTCCGGGTCTCCACTGCCGCCAGGTCATCACCGTCCATGGGAAGAGCCGCCAAATGTGTTGAAGCTGCAATTAAGTTCTCCATAGGGTTGGAAAATTGACCCGGGGGGATCGGTACATAACGCGGCGGTGGCATGCTCACGTGAGGCGGCACCGTCTCCCGGGGCTCAGTCGGCCCTCCTGCTCCGGCTGTTATGAGCTGATTGGTCTCTGGCGGGTTACTTGGCCCGGCTCCGGGTGTCGCAAAAAGAACCCGAGGATCGTAATTCAGAGGCAAACGAGATTGAGTTTTCTGATGTCTCCTCCTCATCACCTCATTAGACGCGTTTAGGCTCATCGTGAGCTGATAAGCTTCTGACTGCAAGCGCTGCGCCCGGGCATCGTGAGCCGCCCGCTCTGTAGCTAGCCTAGTATCCTCAGCTGCCAAGGCCTCCTTGGCCTGAGCTATCTCCTCACACACCTGTGCTACCGCTGTGTCATGCTCATCTTTATCTGCAGGAATAACTATGGCGGTTAACAGGGCCGTGAGCTTGTCCATGAGGTCTATTAGTACCTAAGCCAGCGGGCGCACGGGGCTGCCTGCCCCGGCTGCTCCTAAACCGGACGTTACCGCTACAGCAGTTGTAGGGTTTGAGCCGGGCTGAGTCCCAGCCATGAAGATTCCGGCCCACCTTGGTGGCTCAAACGGGTCCGGAATACTGATGTCGTCGGAACAGCCCGCGAGCACGCCGTCTTGCACTTGGTACAACGAATCTGTCGAACCGGCGGACGAATCATCATCCGAGAGGACGGCCGTCTCACCCTTATCTTTAGATCCTTCAGAAAATTCTTCTCCGTGGACGCAGCCCACGAAGGCACGCCTCATGACCGGCTGAGTCCGGGTCTTCCTCACACGCTGAGCCGTCTTGACGAGGTCGGTGCTGTTGTCCGGCTTCGGGCCCGGCTCACCGATCCAGCCGATGAAGACGTGGATTCCGCCAAAGGGGAGCCGGTATCCGTACTCAACCGAGCCGGCGTCAGGACCCCAGCCTTCGTCGTCGATGTAGATCTTGCCGCGACGACTCTTGGTCATCCGGCCCACCACGTATCCCTTGAGCCCTTCGAAGTTGCCCTTCGAGAACTCAAATCCACCGTGCGCTGGCCCCATGGTGGGCGCCAACTGTCATGGAATAGTCACGTCAGATGTCCTCGTGAAAGGACTTAGTTGTGGAGCCATTGCAACTAGGAAGCTTGAAGGGGTTAAATCGGGACAAGGGACACGAGAGAGTTTATACTAGTTCGGCCCCTTACGGTGAAGGTAAGGCCTACGTCTATTTGGGTTGGTATTGATGTTTCGATGACCAGGGAGCGAGATACGCTATGCCCGACTCTCGATGAGTTATTTCTTACCCTAAGCCGCCAGCAGGTCGTCCCCTTATATACACAGGTTGACGCCCTGTGGCTTACAGAGTCCCGGTCGGCTTATAAACAGTGTCCGGCTCGGTGACTAGTTAAATCTACCTTATGTCACAAGTCATGCCATCATGGCGGTTTACTACAACGGGCCTTAAGCCGCCCGTGGGCCTTAAGCCCTTTATTGAACCGCCATCTTCATGCTTGGTATTGGGCTTCCTATGATGAGTCCTCTTTGCGTAACCCGGCCTCTCCTGGGCGGCTTACACAAATAGTCATATCCCCAACAGGTTGGCACACGTTTTCTTGACTCTCCGGTAGAAACTTTGGGTCACTCTTTGAAGTACTTTGTGTTGGTTGGATGAATCTGAGATTGTGTGATGCATATCGTATAATCATGCCCACGGATACTTGAGGTGACAATGGAGTATCTAGGTGACATTAGGGTTTTTCTTGATTTGTGTCTCAAGGTGTTACTCTATTACGAACTCTTTAATAGATCGATCTGAAAGAATAACTTTGAGGTGGTTTCGTACCCTACCATAATATCTACGTTTGTTTTCCGCTATTAGTGGCTTTGGAGTGACTCTTTGTTGCATCTTGGGGGATTGTTATATGATCTATCTATGTTATTATTGTTGAGAGAACTTGCACTAGTGAAAGTATGAACCCTATGCCTTGTTTCCTATCATTGCAATACCGTTTACGCTCACTTTTATCATTAGTTACCTTGCTGTTTTTATATTTTCAGATTACAAAAACCTATATCTACTATCCATATTGCACTTGTATCACTATCTCTTTGCCGAACTAGTGCACCTATACAATTTACCGTTGTATTGGGTGTGTTGGGGACACACGAGACTCTTTGTTATTTGGTTACAGGGTTGTTTGAGAGAGACCAACTTCATCCTATGCCTCTCACTGATTGATAAACCTTAGGTCATCCAATTGAGGGAAATTTGCTACTGTCCTACAAACCTGTGCACTTGCAGGCCCAACAACGTCTAGAGGCTGCATGCCGGACTGCAAATATATATTTTAAATATTACCCTTGCAACCAGGAAAGAACAGGATACATCTAAAACACCCTTGTTCACTTACGATTTAGCGAAAGGCTTGTCCTTACGGAGGAACTGCGTGACAACGTCGCCTCCCGAACCAGAACGCCCTAACAGGGATATCTTCCCTCGCTTAGAAGGCTTTATCTTCAAGTCTTCGGAGGCAGTCCTCTTCTTCCCATGGGGAGAAGGGATGTTAGTTTCTCCTTCCCTTTCATCTTCACAAGCAGGAGTTCCAATCTCCCCGGACGAGGTGTATGGTGTACCTATAGAATGGGGGCCACCCTGGGCCTTCTTGCTCTCCTCCTTGTCTTCCTTCGCCGTCACTTGATATGGTGCCGAAACCAACATCCTTGTTAACACCGGATCAGCTGAGTCTTCGGGAAGAGGGGCCGAACACCTAATTCTCTCTGCCTTCTTTATCAAGCCCTGGCCAAGTATGGTTTTCTCAGTATATTGTTATGAGAAATTTAACTAAGCTGTGTTCAGGAGTCGAGTGCTTACCGAGTTATCCGGATGGTTGCAGTCAACGCCGATGTCCTCTGTAGTATACGACCACTGTTTTCATGTCCCGAAGAATAATTTCCACAATCCTTTGAGCGTCGTGCTGGAGAAGTGCTGAAAGGTTCATGGTCCTTCTGGATTGAACTCCCACATGCGGAGAGGCCATCGCTGTGACGGTAGGACCCAACGGACTAGCATTACTTGTATTACATTGATAAGACTGGTGTCCGTTTCAATGAGCCTCCGAATGCAGCTTTGTAGCATCTGCACTTCATCAATGGATCCCCAGTCCAGCCCCTTATTAATCCATGATGCAAGCTGTAATGGAGGGCCAGATCGGAACGCAGGTGTAGCTGCCCACTTGGTACCACGGGGTTCAGTGATGTAAAACCACTCCTGCTTCCATAGGTTGGAAGTTTTCGTGAAGGAGCCTTTTGTCCAAGGAGTATTGGTGAGCTTGCTCACTGCAGCGCCACCGCACTCTGCTTGTTTCCCGTCGACTACCTTTGGCTTCACATTAAAGGTCTTGAGCCAGAAGCCGAAGTTTGGGGGAATACATGAGGAAGGCCTCGCACACGATAATGAATACCGAGACATGACGAAAGGAGTCCGGAGCTAGATCGTGAAAATCTAGCCTGTAGTAGAACATGAGCCCGCAAACAAAGGGATGAAGAGCGAACCCTAGCCCTCGGAGGAAGAGGGAAATGAATACGACCCTCTTGCCGGATCTGGGAGTAGGAATAACCTACCCTTGAGCAGGAAGCCTGTGGGGATTTCCGCGGTTAAGTATCTTGCCTCCCGGAGCTTCACGATGTCCTCCTCTGTGACAGAGGAACCCACCCGCCGGCCTTGAGGGCTGGGTTCGGACATGAATGGGAAGCGCGAAGCGATTAAATTGAACCTTGGGTGATGGAACTCAAGGTGGGAGAGGTTGAGGAAATGGTTGGTGTCGTGGAAATATCACGTCAGATGTCCTAGCGGAAGGACTTAGTCGTGGAGCCATCGCAATGAGAGTAGCCTAAAGGGGTTAAACCGGACAAGGGACACGAGAGTTTATACTAGTTCGGCCCCTTCGATGAAGGTAAAAGCCTAAGTCTAGTTCTGATGGAATTATTGGGGTTTCGATGACCAGGAAGCAAATACGCTTTGCCTGGGTCTCGATTATTGTCTGTTGTCCCTGAACCGCCGCCGGGTCGTCCCTTTATATACACAGGTTGACACCCGGCCGGTTTAAAGAGTCCCGAGGCCGAATCATACAAGTGTCCGGCTCGGTCTCTCCCTTTCCCAAACTTACAATACAAGTTAGACAAGTATGGCGGTTTACTACTATGGGCCCTAATCCGCCTTTGGGCTCTGGGCCTCTAAGCTTTATCAGTAAAGCATCATCTTCTTATCTTCATGGGCTTCAGTATAGTTGAGCGTGAACCGGCCCCTCCTAGGTGGATTACACTTAGTAGTTATATCCTCAACATTAGGCCCCAAATTGATTTGAACCTGTTCACGTCATTCTTCAATACTTAGAAAAATTCCATTAGCGTCTTTTAATGATTCTTGCAAACCGCCATGTTGTCATGTCCTTGTAAACTTTGGTGAACCGCCGTGACGTCATCCTTTGACACTGCAGTAAATCATCATGACGTCATCTCTGCATAAAAGAATGATGAAGATTCCCTTCTCTTAATTAATTCCCAAAGATCGAGGCGATAGCTGCACCCACTTTTGCCACTTCTGGCCCCTCGATTTTTGCGGCTGCCATTTTATCCTCTTGCCTTTATAAATAGGGCCGGGGGGTCTTTCCATTTTCACCCTTGCCTCTCGTCTTCCTCCTTGCGTCCCGAAGAGCTCAAGCACTGCCGCTGCCGCCGTCGATCCTCGAATCTGCACCAACTAGGCTACTACATCACCCTGTTTGTACCAGAGATCCTGCGATACTCCTCCGCTGCTGCGTGGCCCTGGTAAGCTATCTTCCCGTAACCCTAGATCCCCATTAGGGCTTCGGGTTCATCCGTGTTCATTGACATTCATCAGTGCTTCTCCGCCTTTCCCTTAGCCTCTTTACTGAATCTAGCTATGCCTGATAGTTTTCTTTTGCGGCTAGATCCATAACTTTTGTCTGCCGCACCACAACGTCTTGCTGTTCCTGGACAGAACTCCATCTGGACCTTCTCCGTTCCTCTTAGCACCATTGCAGGGCTCAGAAAAAATTTCTTTATTTAACCACAGTAGATCCAAAATTATACTGCCATATTGTGAAACCTGTTTCTGTAAACACTTAGTAGATTTCAGCTCTGCCTTTTCTGTTTAAGGGTGGTTTAACCTTTAGTAGTTGATAATCCACCATATGCCATTAGCCCTCACTTAAACCACCATCTTGACTTGAGTATTAATTTCCGGTTTAACTCACATATATTCCTTGATCAAATTCCCCGGTTTAACACTGATTAGTGCACATCAACCTTCAATTGTAAACCAGCCTTCATTTTTCTTCTACAGTTTGTTTTCCAAAATGACCAAGCAATTCGCTGCTTGCAACTGGGTTCCTTCCCAGATCACGGAAACGTAGATAACTGGATATGTTCTGACTGGCGCTCTTGCCTCAAAAAATGTCCTTCATTGGCGAGTCCCTGGCCCTGAGTGCCCTCCTGAGCCTTAAGATGGAGAAGTGATTGTGTTCATGCAGCACCTAGACCGGGGGTTCAGCTCTCCCGGATCAAAGTTTTTTCGAGATGTCCTTGCTAGCTTTCAACTCCATCCACAAGATATTGGACCAAATTCCGTGTCCAACATATGCAATTTTCAAGTACTCTGTGAAGTTTACCTTCAAGAAAAACCATCTTTTGAGCTCTTCTGGGACTTTTTTCATCTAAACCGCCGAACTGAGTTCTCTGATGGTCCCAACACTGAACGTGGTGGGGTTTCAATCCAGAAGAGGAAAGAAGTTGATTTCCCTCATGCAAAACACCACAGCCATCCCAAAGACTGGAACCAAACATGGTTCTATTGTCAAAACACTGCCCATGCTGGAGAAAATCCTTTGCTGGGTTACCGCGCTCACCAACTTAGCAACGGCCACCCGTCACCTCAGCGACTAACTGCCAAAGAACGACAAGGTTATGCACCTCAACTCGCCAAGCTCCAGGCTCTCCTAGCCAACGGTTTGACTAGTGTTGACCTCGTTCGCTGCTGGGTTTCATGGCATATTCTACCTTTAAGTCACCGCTCTGGATTGATGCATGAGTATACCGGCGACGCCAAGGATCCTCAATGGTTTAATGAAATAGAAATGACTGATGATGAAGTCACTGAATGTGTGAAGAAGATGCTTGATGTACCGATCGCCGCATGTAGCAAAACTGGGCTGCCCCCTTTTTATGCCTCCAACAAACCGCCAGCGGTAAAAACTTTAACCTTGTGCTTTTTTGATCCGTCTCCGGTTTAACACTGCTATAATAATCCTTTGTTTAATTTTTACAGGCCAAAGATTCCTTCTGGAAGAGGAAAATTCAAGATAAACCAGTGAGGGCTCCTCGTGCCAAAAGCAAAGTCACAAAGAAACCAGCCAAGAGGAAAACCGCCGAGTCCACTGATCCGCCCGAAGATATCGAAGAATCAGATCAAGAGGTAGAACTTGACTCTCTTGGCTTATTTTTCGTACACCTCATTGACAATAATTATTACCAGGATGATGCGGAATCCATTCATGCCGACCATGTAGAGGTAATCTCCCTTTCCTCCGATTCAGATCATGTGCCGGTTCAAAAATTTCGCTGTGCAGTTCGGAAAGTAAAAGGCTCTCACCCTCTTGCTCATTTGGATCCTCAATTTTCTTTGAAGACACAGCAACATGACGGTCGTCGCACAACCCGGCACAGTGGCCAGCAAGTCACTTCCTCCGGTTTACCAGACACTCCACCCTGGAAACATCGTCCAGAGGTCTCTTCCTCTTTTAATAAACCTTGTCCCTTGGTGGGTTGCTTCCGATACCCACTTAATTCGTCTGATTCAAATTATTAGGTGACTTCTAATTCTTCATCTGGCGACTCATCAACCACGCAATTACCTCCCCTTAAGACCATCACTTTGTAAGTATACTGCCCTTCAGCTTTTTTCTTCATGCGTTTGTTTACCATACTAATCTTTGTTTTGATATTGTAGTGCCAAAGCCTGACTTA
The DNA here is from genome assembly GCA_021437245.1 of Aegilops speltoides. Lineage (NCBI taxonomy): Eukaryota > Viridiplantae > Streptophyta > Magnoliopsida > Poales > Poaceae > Aegilops > Aegilops speltoides. The sequence continues at coordinate 228,388,336 of CM038143.1, forward strand.
GCAAGAAAACCAAGAGCAGTGGTCCTACTGATGAAGTTGAACCGGAGAAGACCTCAGAAGGTGCTGGTAGAGACACTGATGTTGTCATGGATGATTCTGCCCCACAAGATCCGAACACGGATGCTGATCCGCTGGAAGCTGACCCGGCTGCTCATGTTGATCCATCAAGCCCGCATGCTACACCTCCAAGCCCAGCTGCTGATTCGCCGAGCCTAGCTGCTAATCCGCCGAGCCCAGCCAGGGATAATTTTAATCTGTCGAGCCCGTCAAAAGATGGCGATGATGATGTTATTATCACCGGTACTTCTCACACCGTCCCAGGCGATCCGATTTCCTTATCAAAGCACACTGCTAAGGAAGAATTTGCTGCTATGGGCAAGGGGAAGGAGAAGACAGATTTATCCAGTTATGTGAACCTTTCTGCCCAGGAGCTTCATTCCGGATTCTTAAACAGTCTATACACAAGCCGAGATTATGAGGCCGGTTTGGTGAATATGATGAAGGAGCGCTATGAGGTAATCTTCCAAACACTTTAATCCTTGTTCTGTATATTCACTACATTGTAGCGCCCAAGGGCCGGTTTGTCTCTTGAAGATAAACCGGGACTTTGAAGAGAAAGAAGACTTCAATTGAGTAGCCCCCAAGGGCCGGTTTATCTCTTGAAGATAAACCGGGACTTTGAAGAGAAAGAACACTTCAACTGAGTAGCCCCCAAGGGCCGGTTTATCTCTTGAAGATAAACCGGGACTTTTATGTTCCATACTGCATTTTGTTAATTCCCTTGCCTGTGTATTTTCTGATCAAATACACATTATCCCCCAAGTGCCAAGATTAATACTTGTGTGTATCCTTGGGACTTCAAACAATCATCAGTAAAGAAGCAATCCGCATTAGCCCCCAAGTGCCAAGTGTATAATTGGTTATATGCTTGGGACTCTTGAGAAAAATATTGACATCCTCATCATCTGACTGTTGCAGGCTGATATAAACCACCAAGGTTCTCAAATTTATGATCTTCAAGAGAATATCAAGTCTCAACAAGCAGAAACTTCCAAGGCTAAAGAGGAGCTGAAATGCGCTTTAACAGCCATGGAACAACTGATGGACGGTTTCAAGACTGAACGTGCCAGCTGGTAAACCGAAAAGGTTGCTTTGCTGAAGCGGGCGGAAGACGCCGAGGAAGCTCTTAAACCGGTGGCAGAAGAGCTAACCGGGTTAAAACATCAAGTAAATGCCATGACGTCTGCGATATTTGGTAAGTACCTTGTGTATAGAGCTTGATTATCCATCTCTACAATATTCGGTTTAACAGTGAATTCTTAAACCATTTCAGGTACCCGTGTTGCTCATCTAGGTGCTGACATGCGGATGAAGCTGAAGGCAGCATATACGTTGCTAGAGCAATTGTATACCGGTGCCCAACGAGTCATCTGCACAGTATGATACAACAAACTGGCACCAACATTGATCAAGGAGACTCTAGCCAAATTGTCGATGACACCGGCGCAGATAGAAGAAATGAAGCGATCTGCTGCCAGGGCTCGTGCTTTGTTGGCACTTACTCGAGCCAAAGCATGGATAGCTGACCTGGATCCAGTTGATATTGCCAAGGGCTATCCAGGTGAACAAGAAAACGGGGCAGAATTTGATAATGAAGCCCTTAAAGCCCTTACAAAGGAGATGCGACCTCTGGCAAGTCAATTGGCGGAAGAGGCTAACTTGACTGTTCATCGGTCCTTCTATGATGCCAACAACCAACGGATTGACACTGCTGTAAAGGAAGTGCAAAATCTTATCCCGCCAATCCGTAAGCACACTTACGCCCCTGACATTGAACCGTCCGAACTTATAAGTGAAGAGGCTGTCTTTCAAGCTTTAACCCGGATTGACTGGACCACCGTTGACTTCCAGCAACTGGATGGGGAGGAGGAGGTTGAACCGACGCCAGAAGATCCATCAACCTCTCGTCAACCCGGCAATGAATCTTAATCTGGCAACCGGGTTGATGTTGCACAGTTTGTGTGTTGTGTAAAGAACAATCACTTATTTTGGGTCTTAAAGCGCCTTGTAATAGGCTAGTTGGCATACTTTGATCTGCTGCCATCGTGCACTGATATTTGACATTATTTTATCCACCATGATATTTGTAGCGCTGGCTTATATATCTTCATAATATTATGCAATCCTAGTGCATGCATAAAAAAGATCTGTACGGGCGGTTTACCGCCGGACGGGTCATAATGCCCAATACACAACCTAGTAGGTAACCAAGGTTGTAAAAATAGCAAAAATAGATCATACATGTGATATGAAATTATGTTGTTGGTTTACCAACTTGATTGTAGTAAGGGTGAACACCCAATTCCTTTAATGTTCATAACTTTCACCATGCAGTGCTGGTATGTATTAAATCACACCGGGTAGTGATGAACACCGGATGATCATACTGGCGACATGTAGTCAAAGCCAGACTGGATTGAAAGATGCCGGTTCACCATTGATTATATACTTAACAGATGATAACTGTAAGCCACACCGGGTTAAGAAACATCGGGTTGAGATGAAGACATATAGTCTGGCTGGGTCGAAAGACGCTGGCTTACTTTAAAAGTTGATCAATAAAGATAAAACTTGCAAAACGAAAGCAAATAAAAACTTATACTTGAGGCTTTTTGAGGGCTGCCAGGCCCAAATTCGAGGCTTTTCATGGGCTGCCAGGCCGCTGAGTTAAACCATTTGACAAAGTCTTTTAAGACGGGCCTCCAACTAACCAATCGTCGTTTTAACTTTGACAAGTTCAGGGTCTCAATGAGAGTAACTTGTCAAACGTTCGGCGGGTCATGCCAGGATTACCTAGATAGGAGTGGCTTACTTGATGAAGGCAGGTTAACCCGGGGTTTTAGGTGAATACACCAGGCTTCCAAGCCATGGGTTGATACCCAATTACAAGGGTCCTTTCAAACTCTTTGTTACTTTACACAAAGAGCCCCCAGGTAACTTTGTGAGCTGTGCTCAATGGGTGCCTATGCTTGAGCCGTGCTTTTAGCAACAGAACTGTCTTTGGCCCCTTGGGTGTGAAGCTCCCAAGCTGTATGATGGCATGATAGCCGGTTTAATAGACAAAACGGGTTATCGCTTTGGAAGCAGAAGCCTCCTTGTAACCAGAAAATTTGAGAAGAACGGCAGAGGCCCTGCTTGTAGCAAGGATGCAGGTTTATTATATTGAGAATAATATATACATTGTCATAATAATTACATAGTGAGAGCCTGTAGCTCAGGTGTAGTAAGGCCGAAGGAGAGCTATGTTCCATGGCTGCCGGGTCTCCTTCTCAGAACTGCATGAGTCTTCTCAAACGTCAATGAGGTAGTATGATCCGTTTTGTAGATTCTTGCAGACCACAAAGGGTCCTTTCCAAGGTGGGGATAACTTGTGCATATCGGTCTTCTCAAACGTCAATGAGGTAGTATGATCCTGGATGAGCCGGAGCACAAAATCGCCTTCTTGAAAGGTTCTTGTTTTAACCCGGCAGCTATGATAACGCTGCAGGTCTTGCTCGTAAACCGCCGAACAAGCCAAAGCCATGTCCCGCTTCTCATCTAACAGGTCTAGCGCCTCCTGGCGAGCTTGCTCATTGTCCGCTTCAACATAATTGGCAACCCGGGGCGGATCCTGACGAATGTCACTGGGGAGAACCGCCTCTGCTCTGTAGACCATGAAGAAGGGCGTATAACCTATAGATCGGTTTGGGGTGGTGTTTATGCTCCATAATACAGATGGTAGTTCTTCCACCCAACAACCAGGCGTCCGCTTCAAAGGGACCATGAGCCGGGGCTTTATACCCTTTAAAATCTCCTGATTAGCTCTCTCAGCTTGACCATTAGATTGGGGGTGAGCCATGGACGCTACATCAAGCCGGATGTGCTCTCATTGACAAAATTCCTCCATCTCACCTTTGGAAAGGTCCGTGCCATTATCTGTGATGATGCTATGTGGAAAACCAAAATGGAAGATCACCTTCTTGATGAATTGAACCGCCGTGGCTGCGTCACATTTTCTTACTGGCTCCGCTTCAACCCATTTAGTAAATTTGTCAACCGCCACCAAGAGGTGGGTCTTCTTATCCTTGGATCGCTTAAAAGGACCCACCATATCAAGCCCCCAAGTAGCAAACGGCCAAGTTATTGGAATCATCCGTAGCTCTTGAGCCGGAACATGAGCTCGGCGTGAGAACTTCTGACAAGCATCACACCGTTTTACCAGGTCTTCAGCATCGGCATGAGCTGTCAACCAGTAAAAACCATGAAGAAAAGCTTTAGCCACCAAGGATTTTTTACCAGCGTGATGACCGCAGTCTCCTTCGTGGATCTCGCGTAAAATCTCACGACCTTATTCAGGAGAAACACAACGCTGAAACGCCCCTGAAACACTGCAATGATGCAACTCGCCATTGACAATTGTCATGGACTTGGATCGCCGGATTATCTATCTGGCCAGAACTTCATCTTCTGGTAACTCGCCCCGGTTCATATACGCCAAGTATGGAACCGTCCAATCCGGAATGATGTGTAAAGCGGCAACCAACTGTGCCTTCGGATCAGGAATAGCGAGGTCCTCCTCTGTAGGCAGCTGAACCGACGGATTGTGCAAGACATCCAAAAAGGTATTGGGTGGCACCGGTTACGCTGAGATCCTAGCCGTCTTAGAAGGATACTTGAGCTCCTTCGCTAAGAATCTTGAAGAATGAATTAAATCATGACGAGCCACCAAGAAGAACTCCGGTAACAAAAGGATGATGAGATAGAATTGAGGTATGAAAGAATAAGATTAAAGCCTTGCAGAGATTTAGATGGAGGTTCCGACGAAATGGCCGAGGAAATTTTGAACTCCGAAAAAGAAAAGATGAAAACACTTGGAACTAGAATTTATTCCTCAAGAACAAACTCTGAAGAAAAGGATTAATCACTTTGAGGAAATAAGAATAAGATTTATTGTATGCTTATCCTTCATCAGTTTAAATTGATGGCAAGCAATGGATTCTTGCATACTACTTATTCTTCTTGAAAAGGATTGAGAAGTGACATATCGCAAACTTGAGAAGGTCTTCATGAACAACCGGTAGGATTCGAAAATGGCTGATGAAAGGGAATGAATCACTAGGAAGAATTAGAAGAACAAATGTGCTAGAGGGGATTTAGATGCGAGAGAACAATGAGATCATGAGCTGATTAAAGAACACTTGAATGAAGCACCGGGATAATTGGATAACGGAAGCTGAAATGTGAGGACAAAGAATTCTTCTGGTGGCCTCCGGTGAAAAGAAATGAAAAAACAACTCCTGACATACTCCTGATGGTTAAGAAAAGAATATCTGACAAATGGAATAATTCTCGAGAGGATAACATGAAACTAGAACCACGAATCTTCGAGAGAACGAACAAGATTTAGAGGAAAAACTCTTCTTTGATCTTCAAGAGTTGAGAATGACGACGAGAAAAAACATGAAAATTGTTGAGATACTCCGGGAGAATGAAAAGCAAAGAGGTAGAGTCAACAATGAAAAGAATTTGAAAACGATCTTGGAGAAGGCATGCGACTGATGGAATCCATTCTTACGTCACACTTTGAAAAGAATTTGGGAATAGCTTCGGAATAATTAGAAGAGTCAGGTAAGATCCTGGGAAAAGACCTGTGGGTAAGGGCCCACTAAAGGGAAAAACACCATTGGAAAGGGATGTAGAACATATAGATGATGCACCGGAACAATTGAAAGATTTTTATGAGGTGGCAACCTTGAAATAATTTGAACACAGACGAATCTCCTAAGATGTTTTCCGAACTCCGGAACGATTAAATGTCGAGAGGCGAATGAGCAAGGGGAAAACATTTGAGCCGAGGGAAAGATTATAATCACTACCGAAAATTGGAATTGAATCCACCGGAGAAGAAAAAGAGATGAAGAATGTCCACCGAGATGAGAATTCACCAGTTGAAATAATTGAGGGAAGACTGAAGAGGCTCCACACGAATGAAATTGATGGTCGAAAGAGACTCAGACTCCAGGAAGAAGAGGGTGGGAGGGCGGGAAAACAAAGGCAACTTGGAAGGGGAAAACTGATGAATAACTTCAAGTGGAAACACCGGTTGAAAGAACGCAAAGGCTTCGCACGAGTAGGATGGACACTCGGTTATGGACTCTGGCTTCGAGGAGAAAAGGGGTGGGTGGGTGGAAAAAAACAAGGACAACTTCGGATGGGGAAACAACGTCGAAAGAGAAAGAACCGACGACTAATCTTGCAAAAGATGACAAGGATCGAAACCACTCGAAGAGCAGTGCGCCGGATTGAAAAAAGGATGGACAACGAACAAAAACTAACCGCGTGATCCTAAAGAAAATTTTGAAGGGGAAGAGGAGTAATTCAAAATACCTACGTCAAGATTCCTCACCAGAGCGACGAAGGGGCTGAGGAGTAAAAAGAATTCCTACTCTCCGGTATAACTAGACTCCGAAAATAGTTTTCATCTACACTCGACAACGGCCATACTACAAGATCAATCAAGGGGGCTCCTATGGTCGGAGACGTATCAACTCCCCAAGCTTAAACCTTTGCTTGTCCTCAAGCAATTCTGTTGATAAACTGAAAGTGATAAAGAAAAACTTTTACAAACTCTATTTGTTCTTGTTGTTGTAAACATGAAAAGCCAGCATTCAAGTTTCAGCAAATATTATGAACTAACCATACTAACAATAACACATAGGTCTCAAAATTACTCATATCAATAACATAATCAGCTAGCGAGCCATAATAATAAAACTCGGATGACAACACTTTCTCAAAATAATCATAACATGATATAACAAAATGGTATCTCGCTAGCCCTTTCTGAGACCACAAAACATAAATGCAGAGCAAATTTAAAGATCAAGGACTGACTAAACATTGTAATTCATGGTAAAAGAGATCCAGTCAAGTCATACCCAATATAAACCAATAATAATGAATGCAAATGACAAGGTGTTTCAAATGGGTGCTTTTTAATAAGAAGGGTGATGACTCAACATAAAAGTAAATAGATAGGCCCTTCACAGAGGGAAGCAGGATTCGAGAGGTGCCAGAGCTCGATTTTAAAATAGAGATTGAATAGCATTTTGAGCGGCATACTTTTGTCATCAACGCAACAACTATGAGATGGTCAGATCTTCCATACTACATGCATTATAGGCGCTCCCAAACAGGATGGTAAAGGTTTATACTCCCCCAACAACCAACAAGCATCAATCCATGGCTTGCTTGAAACAACGAGTGCCTCCAACATACAACAGCCCTGGGGGAGTTTTGTTTAATTATTTTGATTTGCTTTGATCTTTTTGGATCATGGGACTGGGCATCCCTTCATCGCCCTTTCTCGTGAATGAGGAGCGGAGTCCACTCCTCTTGAGAATAACCCACCTAGCATGTAAGATATATGTAGACCTACTTGAAACATGAGCTGCTCAAGCATACAAAACAGAATTTCATTTGAAGGTTTAGAGTTTGGCACATACAAATTTACTTGGAACGGCAGGTAAATACCGCATATAGGAAGGTATAGTGGACTCATATGGAACAAAATTGGGGTTTAATGTAACATCCCAAATTTTCAATTTGGAATGTTATACTTAGATCATCATTGCATAGCATATTTTTGTTGCATTGTTGGCTCGATCCTAGAAATTCTACGCAACTCAAGGACCCACGGAGAGAGTTGGGGATTTCGTTATTTTCATATTTGAGTTTTCTCAAATTTTGAAAAGAGGATCATTTGATTTTATTTATTTTATTTTCAATTATTTCTACTACCAAAAATTCAGAGAGGGAATAAAATGACTTTCCCAAAATAAAGAAATAATGAAGATTTAATAAAAAAATCAAATAAGATTTATTCTGAAGGTTTTTTGCCTTTTTATTTGAATTTAGGAAAAATGCGCATTTTTCAAAATTGCATTTAGGCCCCAAATAAATGTTCTCCTTGTCCGGCTTGATTTTAGAAGAAGGGGAAATTTTATTTAGGGATTTTTGGAGTCCGTTTACTATTTCTTATTATTTTTCTTCTGCGCGGAATTATTTAAAAAAAACGCAACCGCCTTTGGGCCATGCCCGAACGGGACTCCGCCCGGGCGCCTTTAATAGCACCGCCCCGAGCACCCAGGCCCGTCAGCCACCGCCGCCCCAGCCCACCCGCCGCCGCCGGCCCAAACCCTAACCCTAACAGAGATCCGCCACGGATCCACCGCCACCGCCGCCCCACGCCGCCGCTGCACACACGACCACTGCCGACCGACGGCCACGACCCCATATCATGGAATCTTCATCAGAACAGTTTTTCTAGTTGACCACCATAACAGTAGTAGAATTTTTCCACCATTTAATTAGTTTTAGTCCAAGCACTTTTTGTAACGATATTTAGACTTATGCCCTTGTTTGAATTGATTGGAGTGACATTGTGTGATTTTGTCTCATGTGCATATGGATAGTGTTATCTCACAAGACCTCATTCTATCCTTAACTCTCGTCTCTTCTATAAACCCTCAGATGCCTCCGAGACGCGACCCGAATTTGTTTTCCGCCACGGAGATCACTCAGCTTGATTCAAAGCAGAGAATGCCCGATTCAAACATTGGTACGTAACCAAGGCAACAACAACAACAACCCACCGCCACCACCACCGCCAACCATCCGCTCTTTCTTAAGGCTGAATCCGCCGGTGTTTTCCAAGAGCACCAAGCCGATAGTAGCGTATGATTGGCTCCGTAAGATAGGGAGGGAGTTGACCACTGCAGGATGTATAGATGGGGAAAAGGTGAAGTTTGCCGACATCACTGACGGACCCGCAGCAGCATGGTGGGAGAATTTTACAACCACTTACCCTATAGACACTGTCACATGGGATCAGTTTCAGAAGCCTTCAGATTCCCATGTTTCAGCAGGAGCTATGGCCATGAAGAAGATGAGTTTCAAACTTACGCCAAGGAGGACTGGACAACACAAGATGTGGATGATTTTAGTAAGCTAGCACGTTATGCCCCAGATGACGTTGCTACGGATGCAGCTAAGCAGGAGAAGTTTCTAGAAGGACTGAATGATGAGCTGAGCATGCAGTTGATGGTAGCCACTTTCGATAACTACCAGGAGTTAGTAGATCGTGCCCTTATGATTGAAGGAAAGCAGCAGCAGAATGACAATCGTAAGAGGAAGTATGGACAGGGGAAGCACAATTCTGGAACTCAACAGAAGCCACACCTTACCCCGAAGTAAGGGGGGACAGTTCCAACATACTCACGGAGGTGGTAGCTCGCACAATCATAACGGCACGAAGAATGGAAACGGGAATGGAGGAAGCAATGGACAAAACCGCACCAACCCGTCAACACCATCCAAGGTAGACCTGAGCCATATCACTTGTTATAAGTGCCGTAAGACGGGGCACTATGCAAATGATTGTCCAGAAGCCCAAAATGGAAATGGCAATGGAAGCTCAGGAAAGAAGCCGAACCCTTTCAACAGAGGACAGGTGAACCACGTTACCGTGGAGGAGGTTGAAGCTCAGCCAGACGCAAAGATTAGGTAAGTTTTTGGTTAAGGCATTTATCGCAGCTTGTTCTTTTTATACTTGGTGCATCGCATTCATACATATCAAGGGGATTTGTGGATAAGTTTAGCCTGCCCACTAGAACTCTAAAGACACCCATGCTAGTAAGTTCACCGGGAGCTGAGTTTATGGTCAGTCAAGGATGTTTTCAGGTGCCATTAAGTATAGGAAGGCATGTTTTCCAAACGGATTTAATTATATTGGAATCCCAAGGTTTGAATGTAATTCTTGGTATGCATTGGCTGTCGATGTATGGAGGAAACATTGATTGCACCAGTAAGACAACTTTGCTTATGACACCAGAAGGAAGAAGAATCAAGTATGTATCACGGCATGAGCCGAGGAGGGCACATGTAAATTCCTTATCAGGAGTTGTGCAGGAGGAAGTACCAAGGTAAGGGATTTCGATGTATTTCCGTAAGAGTTGCTGTGCATGCCACCGGATAGAGACATTGAGTTCCTAATTGAACTACTGCCAGGCACTGGGCCGATATCCAAGAGACCGTACAGGATGCCAGCCCAAGATTTGAAAGAAATTAAGAAGCAGCTTAAGGAGTTGCTGGACAAAGGTTTTATTCGCCCAAGTTCTTCGCCTTGGGGATCGCCAGTACTTCTGGTGGAGAAGAAGGATGGATCATTAAGAATGGTTGTTGATTATCGTTGATTGAATGAAGTAACAATCAAGAACAAGTACCCACTACCAATGATCAATGATCTGTTTGATCGGTTGCAAGGAGCTAAGGTGTTTTCCAAGATCGATTTGCGATCAGGGTACCATCAGTTGAAGATTTGAGAGAAGGATATACCTAAGACGGCTTTTACCACCAGGTACGGGCTGTATGAGTATACCGTTATGTCATTTGGTCTGACTAACGCACCTGCCTATTTTATGAACATGATGAGCAAAGTATTTATGGAGTTTTTGGATAAGTTCATCGTGGTGTTCATTGATGATATTTTGGTTTACTCGAAGAATGAAGGGGAACATAAGGAGCACTTGTGTTTGGTACTCGAGAAGCTCAGAGAACATCAGCTATATGCCAAGTTCAGCAAGTGTGAGTTTTGGCTGAAGGAAGTTGGATTTCTCGGACATGTGATATCCGGAGAAGGTATAGCAGTAGACCCCACTAAAGTTGCCACTGTGACAAACTGGGAAGCACCAACAACAGTTGGAGAGATAAGGAGTTTCCTTGGACTCGCAGGATACTACCAGAGATTTATTGAAAATTTCTGGAAGATTGCAAAGCCGACGACAGAATTGTTGAAGAAAGATACCAAGTTCATATGGACTGAGGAGTGTGAGGCTAGTTTTCAAGAATTGAAGAAACGTTTGGTTACCTCACCAGTGTTAATTCTGCCAGATCAGACCAAGGATTATGAAGTGTATTGCGATGCTTCACATCGAGGACTTGGAGCAGTACTTATGCAGGAGGGAAGAGTTGTTTTGTATGCTTCACGACAGCTTAACCCTCATGAGCTGAATTATGCTACTCATGATTTGGAGTTAGCAGCCGTAGTGCACGCACTGAAAACATGGAGACATTTTCTCATTGGAAACCATTGTGAGGTGTATATGGATCACAAGAGTTTGAAGTACATTTTCACGCAGAAGGAATTAGACCTCATACACAGGAGATGGTTGGAGCTCATCAAGGATTATGATATGAGATTGCATTATCACCCCGGAAAGGCTAACGTTGTAGCAGACGCATTGAGCCGTACGAGCCATGTCAATACACTAATGACTGGAGAAGTACCCAAGGAGTTAGCCGAGGATCTTCATGAGCTATGTTTGGAAATAGTTCCGAGAGGCTATGTAACAGCATTGGAGATTGAGTCTACATTGATGGATAAGATCAGGGAAGCCCAAAAGACAGATAAGGAAGTTGCCTCTATAAAGGAGAAAATGAGCGAAGGAAGGCTAAGGGATTTCGTGAGGATGAGCACGATACCCTACGGTTTGAAGACTGTGTTTATGTGCCCAATGACCCGGAGATCAGGAAGTTGATTCTGCAAGAGGCACATGATTCACCATATTCGATTCACCCGGAAATACCAAGATGTATTTGGATTTGAAGGAAACGTTCTGGTGGACCGGAATGAAGAAGGATATTGCAGAGTATGTAGCAGTTTGTGATGTATGTCAGAGGGTGAAGGCAGAACATCAAAAGCCAGCAGGATTGTTACAGCCATTGCCTATACCCGAATGGAAGTGGGATAAACTAGGCATGGATTTCATCACGGGATTGCCCAGGACTCGTTCAGGCTATGACTCGATTTGGGTTGTAGTCGATCGTTTGACGAAGGTAGCTCATTTCATTCCAGTAAAGACTCTACAGCAGTGCCTAATTGGCTAAGATATACATGACAAGGATTGTATGTTTGCATGGAGTTCCGAGGAGTATCGTATCGAATAGAGGAACCCAATTCACCTCGAAGTTCTGGAAGTAGTTGCACGAAACATTGGGAACCAGGCTGGAGTTTAGCACAACTTTCCATCCACAGACAGGTGGACAGACCGAGAGAGTCAACCAGATTTTGGAGGATATACTTAGAGCTTGTGTTTTGGATTATGGATCAAGTTGGGATGACAACTTGCCATACACGGAGTTTTCTTACAACAACAGTTATTAATCCAGTTTAAAGATGGCCCCTTTCGAAGCCTTGTACGGAAGGAGGTGCATGACCCCGTTGTTGTGGGATGAAGTTGGAGATCGCCAGTTGTTTGGACCGGATTTGATTAAGGAGTCTGAACAGAAAGTAAAGTTAATTCGCGATAGGCTCAAGGTAGCCCAGTCAAGGCAGAAAAGCTATGCGGATGCGAAACGCAAGGAGACAGAATACGAAGTCGGAGATAGAGTTTATCTTCGAGTATCTCCGCTTCGAGGAGTTAAGCGTTTTGGAGTTAAAGGAAAGTTAGAACCACATTTTGTGGGGCCATACAAAGTTTTGGAACGCATGGGAGAAGTAGCGTACAAGTTGGAATTACCCGAGGGGTTGTCAGGTGTTCACGATGTGTTCCATGTTTCTCAGTTGAAGAAGTGTCATGCAGAGATGGCTGATATACCACTAAGAGATACAGTGCCACTGGAAGCAATTCAGTTGAAAGATGATTTGACCTATGAAGAGAAACCAGTTAAGATTCTGGAGTATGCCAGCCGAGTTACCCGCAGTAAGGTTATCAAGTTTTGCAAAGTTCAGTGGAACCACCACACTGAGGAAGAAGCCACCTGGGAGCGAGAGGAAGATCTGCTCAAGGCCCACCCTCACCTATTTGCTAGCCAACCCGAATCTCGATCCCAAATTTTCAATTTGGAATGTTATACTTAGATCATTATTCCATAGCATATTTTTGTTGCATTTTTGGCTCGATCCTAGAAATTCTACGCAACTCAAGGACCCACGGAGAGAGTTGGGGATTTCGCTATTTTCATATTTGAGTTTTCTCAAATTTTGAAAATATGATCATTTGATTTTATTAATTTTATTTTCAATTATTTCTACTACCAAAAATTCAGAGAGGGAATAAAATGACTTTCCCAAATTAAAGAAATAATGAAGATTTAATAAAAAAAATAAAATAAGATTTATTCTGGAGTTTTTTCACCTTTTTATTTGAATTTAGGAAACATGCGCGTTTTTCAAAATTGCATTTAGGCCCCAAATAAATGTTCTTCTTGTCCAGCTTGATTTTAGAAGCCGGGGAAAATTTATTTCGGGATTTTTGGAGTCCCTTTAGTATTTCTTTTTATTTTTCTCTCATGGAATTATTTTAAAAACGAACCGCCTTTTGGGCCCGCCTGAAGGGACTCCTTGGGCGCCTTTAAATAGCGCCGCCCCAAGCCCCAGTCCATCACCGCCGCCGCCCAGCCCACCCACGCCGCCGCCCAAACCCTAACCCTAACCTCAGATCCGCCGCCAGATCCGCCCGCCCTTTGCCGTCGCCGAGTCGCCGCCGAGCCGCCACGACCCGCCGACCCTTCGCCGAGGTTCTTCGCCACCTTGTTTTATGCGTCGCCATTTTTTTTCAAAAACTGAACGGTTTACTTCTGGTTTTTTTTGGTTTATTTTATTAGATCGGTTTTTTTTGGTTCGGTTAAATAGCGAGTGTTCGCTTGTTCTTTCGTTTTAACGAACGTGTTTGTTAGATTAGGTTTAGTTAACGAATGTTCGTTCGTTAACCCGTTCGTCGTTTTTCTTTTCTCGGATTTAATCCGCGATTTTTTTGATCGCGATTCCTGATCCGATTTTCGTTTTAGTATAACTTTTCGCTCGTTTATCGGAATCAGGCGATTCAAGTGCCTGGACTTTCGTCTCGAAACCCTCTTTCTGAATAACCAACTTAAACAAGTTTTTGCTTCTATAAAATTTGACTTAGATCCAGAATAGTAAAAGGAAGCTGTTTTCTTTCGCCGTTTGACTTCCGTTGTTTCGTTTGTTTTGTTTCTTTTTGCAAACCGGAGTTCTTAAGTTGAACTTTCTGGTTAGATCTTTTATTCGAGTTTTACCTGTGGATTAGATGGGTACTTATTGTATGTTTGTTTGTTTGTCTGCGATAGAATACCCGGAGTGCGCCGCCTGTTACTTCGAGTCTCTAGGTTTCGTGGATCATCAACAAGGCAAGTAACACTTTGATCATACTTTTCTCATACCCAGTTTTTATGCATTAGATCAATCCTCAAACATTGCATGATTAGGATCTAATTAAATTGTGGGTTATGGGAATTAGTTGAGGTAGTACCTATTACCTGTTTTATTTTCAAACCCCTGGGAGTTACTTCTACGTTTGCTTATTATGCCATGCTATGCTAGTAGACGTGGATTGGGTGAGTGTATCCATGATAGATGTGAGTTTGTTAATTAATGGTTTATTTAAGGTGGCAACTTAAACACACATCTGGGTGGACTGAGGCACCTGGTTTCCAGGACTTGCCTGTTTTTCTTCGGACCGCCACCCAGGCTCAAAGGGATCATGAGATTATTCAAACTAGAAACTTACGTGTGCAGCCACAAGCCATTATGGGCTCTGGCATAGTTGATTAAGTCATGCGAACTCTTATGGGTGGACTAGCAGGTGTAGGGGAAAGTAGCTATACCGGTCTACCCTTTATGTAAGGTGCTAGCGCTTCCGAAAGACTATGTCTCGGTCATCCGTTCATCAAACATCATTTAGTGCGAGGAATCTAACGGAGGCTATCGAGTCTTGCGGGGAAAAGTGCGCAAACCTCTGCAGAGTGTATAAGGTAATCATGGTTAGCCGTGTCCCCGGTTCTGGACATCTTGAGTATCTAGAACTTGGATATCATATGAATCTCATCATGTTACATCTAATTAATATTGTTGGGATGTTAATGAGTACTTTTAATTGGGATTGAGAATGCTGTCAACCATTCTCAATGTTTAACAACCACCATGATAGTTAAATAAATTTATTCCTTTGCAGTAGGGAAAAATTGGCTTAATGCAAAACTGTAACCATAGAGCTTTCCACCAGCCAAATATGCATGTAGTACAGCTTAATCCATTGTTATTCTCTATGTGTTACATTGCCAGCATATTCCATGTGAATACCCGTTTTCGGGCTGCAACGTTTCATGTTGCAAACTTTTCAGACGACGAGTAAGGTGCTTTTAGGTCGTGGTTCTATACTTAGTGATGCCGTTGGAGATGATGGACTCGCTTATCTTCCAAGTCTTCCGCTGTTATCATATTTAGATGGCCTTAAGTCATATTTATTTCAATAGGTTCTCTCTTGAGACATTCGATGTAATAAGTGTGTGATTGCTACTCTGTTATAAATCCTCCAAGTACTGTGTGGTGTCAGCATTACTAATCTAGGGATGACAATGAGCACAGAGATCAGACTGTATGAGGTCTGGTCGCTACATTTAAGGAGTTTGGATGCATAAGCAGTATTCCCGCTTAGTACAGGCGAAGGCTAGCAAAAGACTAGGAAGCGACCAACTGGGAGAGCGACAACAGTCGTAAACATGCATTAAAATTAATTTACACCGAGTACAAGCAGGAGTAGGATATAATCTACCATGAACATAAATATCGTGAAGGCTATGTTGATTTGATTCAACTACATGCGTGAACATGTGCCAAGTCTAGTCAATTAATACATTCAAAGGAGGATACCATCCAGTCATACCACATCATAATCATTCTAATAACATGTTGGCACGCAAGGTAAACCATTATAACTCAAAGCTAATCAAGCATGGCACAAGCAAATTTAATCCCTAAATGTCATTGCAAATATGTTTACTTCATCAGGAACGATGAATCATCATATTTACAAAAACAGAAGAGGTCGAGTTCATACCAGCTTTTCTCATCCCAATAAGTCCATCATATATCATCATTATTGCCGTTCACTTGCATGACCGAACGATGTGTATAATAATAAGAGTGCACGTGCATTGGACTAAGCTGGAATTTGCAAGCATTCAACTCAAGAGAGAAGACAAGTAATATGGGCTCTAAGTTAAATAAACGATCATGCATATAAGAGCCACTAAGCAATTTCAATATAGTCTTCTCGACTCCCAAAAGAAAGAAAAGAAAATAAAACTATTTACATGGGGAAGCTCCCAACAAGTAAAAGAAGAACGAGAAATCTTTTTGGGTTTTCATTTTAATTCTACTACAAGCAAGGAAATTAAACTAACTATTTTTTTGGTTTTTCTAAAGTTTTATCAAACACACAAGAAGAAAACTAGAAAAAGAAATTTAAACTAGCATTGATAATACAACGAAAGAGTATGAGTACCGACAATTAGTGTGTGAACATGGATGTAAATTCGGTGAGAAATACGTACTCCCCCAAGCTTAGGCTTTTTGCCTAAGTTGGTCTAATACCAATGACCACCTGGCTGATATCCATAAGTGAAACTGGGGTTGTACTGAGATGCAGAGGCGATCGCCTCCTGAGCAGCAGCGTGTTGGCGAGCTGCCTCCATTCTCCTCTCATATTCAGTTGCTTCTTCCTTGGTGACAACATATCTTCCTTTTGTCTGATAATCAAAAAGGTAGGGAGCAGGAAGAGTAACAGGGACGACGTTGCGTCTGTTATAGGTTAGTCGATAATGGAGGAATTGTTCACTCCTCTCAAGAAAATGATGATCAAACATAGCTTCTTTATCAAAATAAACAGGAGGTACAAGCACATCCCCCTCTCGTGGAGCTATATTAAGAAAATTAGCCACACGGGTTGCATAAATTCCTCCAAAGAAATCTCCCTTTTTATTATTATTATGCAACCTACGTGCAACTATTGCCCCCAAATTATAACATCTATAACCTGACACAACACTCTTGAGGACACAAAGATCAGGAGCACACATGTGACATACTTCGTCCTTATCGTTAATACATCTACAAATAAAGAGAGCAATGATGGTAGCTTGTGTTACGTCCCTAGATTCTCCCACAGTAATACTAGCAAGAAAATCTCTAACTTCAGATTTGGGAGGATTATTAATATTACCCCACTGAGGGAGTTTGCAAGCAGTTGTGAAATCCTCTAAATCCATGTTATAAGATGTATCATAAATATCAAACATAACACTAGGAAAATTACACGAAGAAATATATTCGAACCTCTGCACAAAGGAATCAGTCAATTGATAATACTGAGGACACTTATCTTGTAAGAAGTCCTCAACCTCAGCATTACGCACATACGCATCAAATTCCCCCTTGAAGCCTGCTTCGACCATAAAATCATCGGATGGCCACTCACAAGCCCGTACATTTGCGTCCCTTGGCAAATTAACATCTTGTTCATGTATAGCAATTCTTGGCCCTTTCTTTGCCGAGGAACCACCTTGGTACATTCTTCTAAGCATATTTCTTTTTCTGAAAATTTCTGAAATTTTAGTAACTTGAAAAGAAAAGTGAATAAAACTAAACAAGATTGATAGCAACTACTCCTACAAGTGCCCAGAGCCTATATCATGCATTGGAATTGCTTGGGATCTCAAAAATTTAACATGCAAGCTCCAGAACATGGGCAACTATGCAGCAAAAATTTGCAATGAATAAAGCACTAGAACAATAACTATTTGGACCAATGGAGGAGTCACATACCAAGCCACAATCTCCCAAAGTTGTTTTGCGAATGGAGCTTTGAGCAAGGGGATCGAAAATCGCAGCAAAACGAGCTAGAACTCGGGCTTGAGCTGGATGGGGATTTTTTTGGGTAGAAGATGAAGTGTGTGGGTGCTGGTATAAGTGGAGGGGGGCCACCAGGGGCCCACGAGACAGGGGGCACGCCCTCCTCTCTCGTGGCCTGGTGCTTGCCCCCATTTGCAGTGTTTTCAGTGCGTAAAATCCTCAAATATTCCAAAAAAAATCATACTAAATTTGCAGGGCATTTGGAGCACTTTTATTTCTGGACTATTTTTTAATGCACGGATAATTCAGAAAACAGACGGATAATACTATTTTGCTTTACTTATTCTAAATAACAGAAAGTAAAAAGAGGGTGCAGAAGGCTGTGCCTTCTAGTTTCATCCATCTTGTGATCATCACAATGAATCCACTAACAAGGTTGATCAAGTCTTGTTAACAAACTCATTCCGAATAACACGGAACCAGAGAAATTTCAAATAACACTAAGTTACCTCAATGGGGATATGAAAATCCCCAACTATAAAAATATCATACTTTTTCTTGACAGTAGGGAGAGGAAATTCAAAACCTCCAAAAATCATAGTTGGAACTTTTTCAATAGAATTGATGCTATGAACTTGAGATTGTTTCCTCGGAAAGTGTACCGTATGCTCATTACCATTAACATGAAAAGTGAAATATCCTTTGCTGCAATCAATAACAACCCCTGCAGTATTAAGAAATGGTCTACCTAGGATAATAGACATACTATCGTCCTCGGGAATATCAAGAATAACAAAGTTCGTTAAGATAGTGACATTTGCAATCACAACAGGCACATCCTCACAAATACCGACAAGTATAGCAGTTGATTTATCAGCCATTTGCAAAGATATTTCAGTAGGTGTCAACTTATTCAATTCAAGTCTACGATATAAAGAGAGAGGCATAACACTAACACCGGCTCCAAGATCACATAAAGCAGTTCTAACATAATTTCTTTTAATAGAGCATGGTATAGTTGGAACACCCGGATCTCCAAGTTTCTTTGGTATTCCACCCTTAAAAGTGTAATTAGAAGCATGTGGACATTTCAGCTTCCGGTATCTTTCTTTTATTTGTGATGATATCCTTCATATATTTATCATAAGGATTTACTTTAAGCATATCAGTTAAGCCCATATGTAAGAAAATAGGTCTAATCATTTCAGCAAAGCGCTCAAAATCCTCATCATCCTTTGACTTGGATGGTTTAGGAGGAAAGGGCATGGGTTTCTGAACCCATGGTTCTCTTTCTTTACCGTGCTTCCTAGGAACAAAATCTCTCTTATCATAACATTGATTCTTTGATGGTGGATTATCAAGATCAACAGCCGGTTCAATTTCTACATCATTGCCTTTGCTAGGTTGAGCATCAACATGAACATTATCATTAATGTTATCACTAGGTTCATTTTCATCACCTGATTGTGTTTCAACATCAGAAATAGAAATATCATTGGGATTTGCAGGTGTGTCTACAGTGGGTTCATTCGAAGAACGCAAAGTCCTATCATTTTTCTTTTTCTTCTTTTTAGAAGAACTAGGTGCCTCTAAATTATTTCTCTGAGAATCTTGCTCGATTCTCTTAGGGTGGCCTTCAGGATACAAAGGTTCCTGAGTCATTCTACCAGTTCTAGTAGCCACTCTAACAACAAAGTCATTTTTATTATTCAATTCATCAAGCAAATCATTTTGAGCTTTAAGTACTTGCTCAGCTTGAGTAGCAACCATAGAAGCATATTTGCTAATGCGGTGAAGTTCATCTTTAAGTCTAGCTAGATTATCACCTACGCGTCCTATCTCGAAAGCATTATTCTTTAACTCTCTACCAACATAAGCATTAAAACTTTCTTGCCTAGCCATAAAGTCATCAAATTCATCTAAGCAAGGGCTATGGAATTTAGTAGAGGCTACTTCAACTTTATCATATCTATAGAGAGAATTAACCTTTACTACATATGTCGGGTTATCAAGACAATGTGGTTCTTCAGGCGGTAAATTAAGACCATGTATTTCTTCAATAGGAGGTAAATTATTAACATCTTCAGCTTTAATACCTTTTTCTTTCATTGATTTCTTTGCCTCTTGCATATCTTCAGGACTGAGAAATAAAACACCTCTCTTCTTCGGAGTGGGTTTAGGAATAGGCTCAGGAGTTGGCTCAATTGATTCAGGAATTACTTCAGGAACTGGCTTAGGAAGAGTCCAATTATTTTCATTATTCAACATATTATTCAATAGTATTTCCGCTTTGTCGACTGTTCTTTCCCTCAAAACACAACTAGCACAACTATCCAAGTAGTCCTTGGAAGCATCGGTAAGTCCATTATAAAAGATATCAAGTATTTCATTTTTCTTAAGAGGATGATCAGGCAAAGCATTAAGTAACTGGAGAAGCCTCCCCCAAGCTTGTGGGAGACTCTCTTCTTTGATTTGCACAAAATATATATTTCCCACAAGGCAACTTGTTTCTTATGAGCAGGGAAATATTTAGTAGAGAAGTAATAAACCATATCCTTGGGACTACGCACACAACCAGGAGCAAGAGAATTATACCAAGTCTTAGCATCACCCTTTAATGAGAACGGAAATATCTTAAGGATATATAAATAGCAAGACTTCTCATCATTAGTAAGAAGGGTAGCTATATCATTCAACTTGGTAAGATGTGCCACAACAATTTCACATTCAAGGCAATAAAAAGGATCAGATTCAACTAAAGTAATAATATCAGGATCAACAGAGAATTCATAATCCTTATCAGTAACACAAATAGGTGAAGTAGCAAAAGCAGGATCTAGTTTCATTCTAGCATTAAGAGACTGTTGCTTCCATTTAGCTAATAATTTCTTAAGATCACTTCTATCATTGCAAGCAAGAATTTCCATAGCAGCTGTGTCATGCATAACATAACCTTTAGGAACAACAGGTAATACATAATCATTGGGGGGACCTTCAGCATCACTATCATCCGTAATAGGATCTTCAGTAATTTCATTCCCCCTAACTCTAGCAAGTTGTTCATCTAGAAATTCACCTAATGGCAAAGTGGTATCACGCAAAGAAGTAGTTTCATCATGCATAGCAGAAGTAGCATCATCAAGAACATACGACATATCAGAATTCATAGTAGTAGAAGGTTTAGGTGTCGCAAGCCTACTAATAATGGAAGGAGAATCTAGTGCAGAGCTAGACGGCAGTTCCTTACCCCCTCGTAGTTGAGGGCAAAATCTTGGTTTTAGCGTCTTTCAAGTTCTTCATAGTGATCAACAGATATAAATCCCAAGTGACTCAGAGAATAAAGCTATGCTCCCCGGCAACGACGCCAGAAATTAGTCTTGATAACCCACAAGTATAGGGGATCGCAACAACTTTCGAGGGTAGAGTATTCAACCCAAATTTATTGATTCGACACAAGGGGAGCCGAAGAATATTCTTCAGTATTAGTAGTTGAGTTGTCAGTTCAACAACACTTGGATAACTTAGTATCTGCAGCAAAGTGTTTAGTAGGAAAAGTGGTATGATAATAATAGTAGCGGTAGCAAAAGTAAAGATAAATGTTTTTGGGTTTTTGTAGTAGTTGTAACAGTAGCAACGGAAAAGTAAATAAGCGAAGAACAATATGTGAAAAGCTCGTAGGCAATGGATCAGTGATGGATAATTATGCCGGATGCGATTCCTCATGTAATAGCTATAACATAGGGTGACACAGAACTAGCTCCAATTCATCAATGTAATGTAGGCATGTATTCCATAAACAGTCATACGCGCTTATGGAAAAGAACATGCATGACATCTTTTGTCCTAACCTCCCGTGTTCAGCGGGGTCCTTACGGAAACTAAGGGATATTAAGGCCTCCTTTTAATAGAGAACTGGAACAAAGCATTACAATATAGTGAATACATGAACTCCTCAAACTACGGTCATCACCGAGAAGTGTCCCAATTATTGTCACTTGAGGGTTGTCGGATCATAACACATAATAGGTGACTATAGACTTGCAAGATAGGATCAAGAACACACATATATTCATGAAACCATAATAGGTTCAGATCTGAAATCATGGCACTTGGACCCTAGTGACAAGCATTAAGCATAGCAAAGTCATAGCAACATCAATCTCAGAACATAGTGGATACTAGGGATCAAACCCTAACAAAACTAACTTGATTACATGGTAAATCTCATCCAACCCATCACCGTCCAGCAAGCCTACGATGGAATTACTCACGCACGGCGGTTAGCATCATGAAATTGGTGATGGAGGATGGTTGATGATGACGACGGCGATGAATCCCCCTCTACGGAGCCCCGAATGGACTCCAGATCAGCCATCCCGAGAGAGATTAGGGCTTGGAGGCGGCTCCGTGTCGTGAAACGCGATGAAACTTTCTCTCTGATTTTTTCTCCCCGAGACGGTATATATGGAGTTGGAGTTGAGGTCGGGCGGTGTCCAGGGGGCCCACGAGATAGGAGGGCGCGCCCTAGGGGGGGGGGGCGCCCCCTGTGTCGTAGATAGCCCGTGGCCCCCTGGCCTTGATTGTTTCGCCAAAAATTCTTATTAATTCTGAAAAGTGCCTCTGTGGATTTCCAGGACATTCCGAGAACTTTTCTTTTCTACACATAAAACAACATCATGGCAGTTCTGCTAAAAACAGCGTCTATCTGGGTTAGTTTCATTCTAATCATGCAAGTTAGAGTCCAAACCAAGGGCAAAAGTGTTTGTAAAAGTAGATACATTGGAGACGTATCAGCATGCGTGCTATAACTTAGGGTGCCAGCGCTTCGTTTATTTATGCTCAGGGTTTGTGCCTGGCTTTGTACAAAGGGTTACATGCCTTGCCGGCAAGGCTTGTACAAAAGGTGGTTTGCCAGGAGGCCCGGCTGCTGCGCCTTATGGGTAAAACTTGCGAAGATGCTCGGTGTTCCAGGAGTTGCTCATAGGAATGGCGTCTTCGATCTCCAGGCAGACTGCACCTGGCCAGGTGACTCGTGTTCCCTGATAAGGGC